>JARFIX010000047.1:1200000-1811443 GCA_036346125.1 Lycocerus yunnanus | reverse complement strand
GCTATTTTATAAGACACCGTCGTCGCGTCGTTGATGTCTTGTAAGTCGCTTTCCCGCTATATTAATTCAACCTTATTTTTAAGGTTTAAATACGTGCCACATTACTTCTACAAATATGGTAGGTAGTGATGCATACAAATTAAAACTAATTTATTATTATTCTCAATAGGTGATTTATTAATATAAATTATTATTATTGGTGCGTCATTACAATATCTTACATTTTTGATAGTATCAACAAAAAAGTCGTGAGCTTCAAATACAGTAATTTACAATAAATTTTGAAATATTATGTAACAAAAGCCAACAGGTATACCAAACAATTAGTAGCTTTGCTTATATAGAGAAAGAAGAACAATTTCTGAACAACTGTTCTTTAGTTATTAATTAAAATTTTTTTATTTTGTCCACCCCCTGTATATTGCAACGTGTAAGAAAGATAATAACGATTTGAACACAAAAGTTAAAATACTAACTTTATTTTCTTAGTTTTCAAAAATAAATCTATTATAAAAGAATAAAAATCTTCTTGTTTTGGAAATATATTATCTAGATTTAAATTTTTTGAGGTTATGTTACTCTCAATACAATTACAAATCAGTATTGACAATTTAAAAAAACATTAAAAATGTTTTATGATTTATTGACAATTAAACATGTTTGTAATACGTTGTATACACGCCATTTTTATAACTGTCAAGTAACGAATTAAAAATACTATAAAATAATACCATAAAAGCGCCGATAAATTTAAAAAACTTATCCGTGACGTTATAATTTCAAGAAAAAAATCCTAGGAAAAATTAGTTTGATACTATGTGTATGTAGGTACATAAGTTTATAATGTTCTTCGTCTTCCGTTACAGAAAAATGGTTTTAGTAAATTTGTTTTTTATTATTGAGAAGGAAAAGCTGTTCTGAAAGCTATCACTCATCTGATGGAGAACAGGATATTTGCTATCACTCAATAATATTTTTAAACCTTACGAATTATAATCTGCAGTCAAATGTGCATCCTATTAGTGATGTACAAGCTTAAGATTTGTTAAGGTTCTAGATGCAATATTATTCAGACCCCGTTCTACATAAATTAAGCTACTGCAAGAATGGAATGAAAAAATCCATCGGTTCAGGATGTTTAAAGATTTAACCAGTTCTACCCAAAACATGCGCTACAGGAAAAAATATTTAAATTTTGGGAATCAAATGGTCTAAAATAAAAACATAATTTCTGTTTATTGTCTGTGCTATAATCAGGCCCCGTCAGTGTAATGCAATTACCGAAATCTAAATTACCTCCTAAAAATAATTTTAAATTTTTTTAATGTAGGAAATTATTATTGCGCAACTTTTATAATTTTTAATACATTTTATTAATTGAAAATTAATTATAAATATTTAAATTATCATTCAGAAATGCATACGATGTTCCGTTTTTTTAATAATTACATTTTGATCAGTTATTTAATAATTAAACAAATTGTTACCCAATCAACATATAAACGGTTTATTAACGTGTTTTATATGTTACAGTGAAATTATCGTTTAAGTAACGTGTATAATATATGAAATCTGTTTTATTTGTTAGAAAATGCATATTTTTATTGTTTGAAGTTATATAACACAAATAAAAATTTTTAGTACATTATTATAACGAAAATTTGACAATAATACGTAAAAAACACGTTGATAAACCGTTTATATGCTTACCGAGTTGAGTAAATTGTTTAAATTATTTTTTCTACGCTATTAATATGAAAACTGATATATTTTTGTTTACTAAACCAATTTTACAGATTTAAGGTGAAAAGTGGATAAGTATTTAATTTCACTTTGAAAAGATTAAGCGTAAAGCATCCATAAGAATCGGGAATTCTAGTCACGTCGGACACACTGCTGTGACCTAAAGTCCGAGATCGATCTGTGAGCTGTAAAGAAATGAAGGGAAAACTATATTTGCTTGTAAAGATGTGAATTCGTTTAGACTATGTGTTGCTACTCCTCACAACGCCACGCGATGCTGTGTTTTACGATTTATGCTCGACTTCACTCACCCCACGCTACACCAGGCCACGCCACCCAACGCGAATCATAGTTACTAAAACAAATAAAGTTACTATGGTGGTGTGGTATGAGTGAAATTGGTGCGTTGAACCTTACCTAAACGAAAGTTTTTTTTTGTACAAATTAGCTATTTATCTGTCATAAAAATTTTAAACCAATTTCAACGGGGTGAATTCTAAATTTCAACCAATCACGCTGCAAGGATCATCAATCTAATTCAGTATTTCTAGACCAAATGAACTATATTATGTAGTTATGATGAAGAAAATCGGTGAAAAGGTTCATAGTCGTTGGATTGAATTTTACATCCATCCGCTTTGCGTTTCTAATTAAGATAAATGCAGCGCGATAACTTTATAGTTTCTATTTCCTGATCAAGTTAACTTTTGTTTTCATTGCTGAGCAAGTTCATAAATTTAATTCAACTTATTTTTCCTTATTTTTCATTTTCATATCTTTTTACATTGAGAAAACGATGAGGTTAATCGTAGGAAGTTAATCACGCATCTGGAAGTATTTAAATTTAAATAGGAAATTGAGAAAAAATTAACTCTGTTACTCTGATTGAAGGTGAAAGATGTAACAGAGTTTAACATGAATACATGCACGCAAGAGGAACTCCAATTAAAGTTGAAAATAATTCCCACAGATCATGCAAAAAAAATAGCATCACTTTTAATACTTTTTCCATATTAGTTTAATTTTACTTTTTTAATAAAGATTTTTATTTTATTAAATGAACATTTTTATTCGCTAAATGAAAAAGTAATAAAAGTTTATGAAACCAAGATTAAATAAACTGTATACAGAGTGCTATTTTACAAATTGTCTGTGCAGTTTTGTGGTTATTAAATTAGAAAATGCATGTAGGAATATTTTTTGTGGTTAGAAGAAGTAAAACTTCAATGAATAAACAGATTTCCTCAAAACTGTAGTTTATAATTGAAAAAATTCTTTACTGAAGTTTTCCATCACAGTCAAAACAATAGAAGAATCTTCTGGATTTGTTTTCATATTGTTCCTATTACATTAGGATTTAAATAAAAAAATTAATTATTGTTAATGATAAACAATTAATATAGGTATTAATTGTAATATGATTGTCCATTATCATTGATTATTTGCAACAAAAGAGCTTTTTAGCATTACTTTCATGGGAAATTTGTTTTTTGCTTTAAAAAGGAACGGTTTTATTATTACTTATGTGTGAAAAATTAAATACCTTATTATAAATTATCCGTTGTTCATTACTGTTGGAATACTGAAAAAATTTACCGTATAATTGCGTAACCTCTAAATAATAAAATTGTTGACTTGCAATTTTATGATATTGTAAATCTTCATAAATTTCCAAATCTTCTAAATACATTTTATTTATAATACAATCAAAATTATCTACAATCAACTGTAATTTATAACCTTGATGTTTTTATTAAGTGAAATTTAAATTTTCAATTACTCTAAATTATTAATATATTTAAAAAAATTGCAAATACGTAATAAAATTTTCATTATTAACCTACTAACAAATAATATATTAGTAACTGGGAAATTTTGATAACGATTAAATTCTTTACGATTTATAGCCATTCAGGCTGGAATTTTAGTCACACGGTTAAGCTATAGACTTCCCAGCGGTTAACTTAATTTCAAATTGTATAATTATTATAATTTAATATATTAAGTAAATTGTTTTTAAGTTAGAAATTTATTTTTAATTATTTAGATTAAATTATAATATATTGATGCATTCGTATCAAAAAAATGAATTTTTTAATATTATAATTGTTTGATATTAGTTTTTTACTTTTTTTAAACGTCAAAAATATATTTATTTTTTTAAGTATTATTTCACTTAAAGCACAAATTATACATAGAAAATGTTGACAAAATTGCATAATGTTCTAATTAGACATCTATAGCATGTCGGTAATAATATGTCGTGGATATATTTAGAATCGTCAAAAAAACTATTTTACAGTACAGTAACCACCCACACACAGCGTTAAATTATCAGAAAAAGGGTTTATTTAGTCTTATTCATATTGTGTTCATCGATGCAAGTTTAATGACTCCTTTGAATTGTAATGCATTCGAGAATGACATGATCACTTTTATAATCACTTATAGGGAGTGTTAATTTTTACATGGACTTTTTTTTTTTAAACTTTTTCTATTGTTCTTTTTTTTTATAAAAATGAAAACAATTTACAATGTAATAATTATTATTATCGTTAATGACAATCTCTGTTTTCGTCATTATTATCATCTGATTTAAAAATTATGTTTGATAATTTTCACAAATTTAACGTTTGGACATTTTGCACATAATACAACATTTCAAAGAGTATTTTAAAAGACTTACCTGGCTTATGTTTGATACGATCTTTATCTGAGGCTTTTCACGCTTGTTGATGTAAAAGTCGTGCACTCTGTGGTTGTCTCTTGGCTGATCCTCCGTGCTTCCAGTCACATCCTGGGTGGTTATGTCCAAAAGTGTCGATATCTCAGTCTCCGTTACCGTCGTTTTACTTGTTGTAGATGGATATGATTTTTGTTTTGAAGTCGGTGGTTGGGTTGTCAAAACCACATTTGTCCAAAATGGTATTGTATTTGTTGATTTTGAATTTGTTGCTGCTGAAAGAGTTGTAATGTATTGCCTTGTTGGTTTTGTAGTATAAGTACGTTTCGATGTAGTAATCCTAGTTGGAGTTATTTTCGTTGTACTAACACCTGCGGTTAATTCGTATTGACTTGTTTCTTTGTTTAGAGATTCAATTAATTTAGAAGTTTTAATGGCACTAGGAATATTCGTACTGTCATTTAATTCAAGGGGTTTCAATGTTGTTATTTTTTCGCCGCTGGTTTTTCCTTGACGCATCCAAGAAAAACTGTTTAGAAGTTTTTGAGGAAACTCCCAAATTTGACAATTCACTTGTGTTAATATCACTACGCTTAGAATTATTACAAAACGCATTTTAATATTTTAATTAAATTAAACGTTATTGGTCAAATATACGCGTTCACCGTAACGTAAGAGTATACCGAAGGTAATTAAAAATTACGTCTATGATAAATTATCGAGAACCCTTAGCTTTAACTCTTATGGAGGTTAGTGATGGTCTGCACTGAAGAAGAAGAAGCTTCGACATCAAGTTTACAGCATGTACGGTAGAGTGGTCGCTTGTAACTAAATCTAGAGCTAACCCACTTCTTCACCAATCATACTTATTATATTCACGTGCTTTACGGCTAACGCTGTTTTATAATTTTATTCATTATCCATCAAATAACAAAAAAGTAGGTAGTTTAAACAAACTTGCAGGCGTTTATAAAAACAATATTCAAATAGATTACTTATTGAAAACTTTATCCATCTCTCAAGCTTTATAATTACTTTGCTGCATAACATCTTCGGCATTATGTTCTTTATAATTTAAAACAAGTTTCGTGCATACTTTGATTTATTTAGTTGCAGTTGCATCTGTACATTGAACGTTACGCCGTATTTATTTTAACATGCGTATGAGATAATCGGTAAATTGTTAGATAAAAATTTGTCTTTTTTGTATTTTTAATTTTTTAAATTTAAATTAGGTATAATTCTCGGTTCATATCAAAGAAATTACATCCTGCGGGTTTGTGAAAATCATTCCTTTTAATATCTTCCCTTTCAAAGAAGATATGTCGAGTTCAAAAAAGAGATTAATTATTATCACACCAAATTTTTCAATTATTTTTTTTTTAATAACCTTGACCTAGTATAGGAATTATTTAATTTTGTGAATTATAAGATTTCGATTACTTATCGCAATTTTTCTAATAATAGTTTTGAAATTAAATTTTATTCGTGACGAATGGGCCATATTTATTTCATTATAATACAACTTGTTTTTGATTATATTTTATACAGTTTGCTTGGTATTTGCGGTTTTTTCGCTCTACTAGAGAACGAGCGTATTGTCCGCTATCCTCAATAAAACGACTTAACTGATGGTTACTGTACAAAATTGACTTTACCATCATATCTAAGACAAATTAATTTAGTATAGTTAATTTATTTATTTGTTTCTGGGAAACTGCTAAAGAAAGATGAAAACGATGAGTAGAATATTTATTAAAAATTAGTCACATGTAGGTTCTGAACTAAAAATCATGAGAACAAATTTGTCAACCGTTTGAACAAATCAATTGAAATTTAAACTTTTTTTTACACCGATAATAAATGTAATACGCATTAAAATGCTGTTACACTCTATTTGTTCAAAATAATTTTGCAAAAATCGAAAACTAAAAGTTTAATTAACGAAACATAAACTCTAAGCTAACGGAAAAAATAATTATTCTTCCATTAATGCATACTTTCCCCCAAACCCGTTCTTTTAATTTTATTTGTGTATATTTCTTTTGCAAACATAAAAGGAATATTATAGATATGTAGTATGTATGTACATGTAACACCATTTACATATTATGAGTTTGAGTAATATATAATTTTTTCGTTAAAAATGTTTTGGAGAAATTGAACATATCTACAGTCCCTGGCCAAAAAATTAGGACCACCTTTAATTATTTCATTTTTCTAATTACAACTACAGGTTATAAGTAGTAAACCGTTTCTATATGTACAAATTATTAGTAAATATGTAAAAGAACAGGTATACAATATAACTACCCTGTAATAAAACTTTGGCCAACCTTAAAATATCAAATATGCGGCATTTTTCGTTTGCAGTAAAATCAGTATAACTGCAATTTCGAGCTGGTTTCAAGTAATAAAGTGCATTTTAACAATAATTATAAAACAAATTTATTTTCCTGAATATTTTAGTGGTTTATTTTGTGTAATAATTGTGTATATAATAATTTGTAAACATAATAAGACTAAATGAATTGAAATTTAAAATGAGTAAACGAAAAGATATTCCAAGTGACAAAAAGGCATATATTGCTGGTCTTCTTAAAGCTGGTTCATATCAGCGTCAAATACCAAAAAATAAAGGCATTTCTCATCAAACAGTAATGCGAATTGCCAAAAGTGTAAAAGAAAATGCAGCATCATTTTCTAACAAACGATCGTCTTGTGGCCGTAAACGGGAAACAACAGCACGAACAGATTGCAAAATTGTTTTAGTGGCATTGGAAAACCGTCGTTTAACTGTTATGGCACTCAGGAAAACCATGAATCAGAGTGGAATGGAAATATCAGAGCGAATATTAAGGAGACGACTTTACAAAGCCAACGTTAAATGCAGACGGTCGGTAAAAAAACCCAAATTAACCCCAACTATGAAGAAATATCGTTTGGAATGGATAAGGTCTTATAGAAATCTTTCCATAAAAGATTGTGAAAAAATAATTTACAATAATGTATGTCTTAAAGTCAACATTTTATGATGTTAATGACATTCTTAAATATTAACAAATTTCTTTAGATTCAATAGATGATCTTTAGCGACGAAGCACGGTTAGAGGCGGTTACGAAAAGAGCTTAATTTTTAAGGAGAAAGCCTCGCAAGCGTCTCAATCAAGATTATGTAGTGCAAACTATAAAACATCCTTCAGAAGTAACGATTTGGTCCTGTATTATGAATGAAGGGCTAGGTCCAGTCTACTTCGTCGAAGAATCTATGAACGCAATCCAATATAAAGATGTATTAAGACAGCTTTTTATATTACGCATCTGTAGGAACCCGGAGATCAAGATGTACATTTATGCATGATGGAGCACTATGCCATCGGACTAAATCTATACAAGTTCTCCTGTCGTCAAAGAATATCCCTATACTTTCATAGCCTGGGAATTCCCTGACTTCAATGCTATTAAAAATGTGAGGAGCATTCTCAAATCAATAGTATACACATACATCTCCGATTACAACTTTAGTCCATTTAAAGCAAAAATCAAAGAAATTTGGAATAATAATGAAGACATAAAACATACGATAAAACAGTGCATTCGTAGTATGTCGAAAAGAGTACAAGCTGTTATTGACACAAAGGGCGGTAACACAAAATATTAATATAGAGTTTTTAAAAAATTGTTATAATTTAATAAAATTTCATCTCATTGAACCTTTAATTTCTTCCCTAACGGAAGCAATAGTGATATCACGCTGTATGACACTGTTGAGTACGTACCAGGGTGCATCAACGATCGCCCGTAACACTTTATTTTGGAATCTTTAGAGAATGTCTATGTTTGATGATGCCGCCGATCCCCACAGCTGAATTCCATAAGTCCAGATTGGTTTGATTACGGCTTTGTATAATAGAAGCTTGTTTTCAAGAAAAAGTTGTGAATTTCGACCAATAATCTAGTACATTTGACTAAGTTTAATTTCAAACTGTTTCCGTTTAGTGAATATGTGTTTACGCCACGTCAATCTTCTATCAAGGTGAATTCCAAGGTACTTAGCATCTGGGGCTTGTGGCAATATACAACCATTCAGTTTGACAAGTATTTTTTCTCATAGTGAAAGTCACATGCACTGACTTTGTTTCATTAGCCTTGATGCGCCATTTTTCGATCAAGAAGTTGACAAGACGTTGACATCATATTAATAGCAGAGGCACACCTTACTAACAAACATTATATAAAATTACCAAAATATAAAGTTTACTACACCAAACATCCTACAGAAGGTAAAGCACATGCTGGTACAGCACTAATAATACGTGACAGCATCAAACGTCACGAAATTGAAAAATTTGAAAAAAGAATGACTGCAGGCGACCAGTGTAGTACTGAAGGATGAATGGAGAGAAATTACTATCTCCGCTATATATTGTCCACCAAAACATAACAACAAACAAACAGATTTGGAATTATTCTTTAACACTCTAGGGAGCAGATTCATAGCTGGTGGTGACTATAACGCCAAAAATCGATTATGGGGCTTTAGACTGACAACACCAAAAGGCAGAGAACTAGCTAAAGCTATGAATGCGAATAACATGGTGAACATTTCTACCGGAGAACCTACTTATTGGCCAGCAGATAGGAATAAGTTACCTGATGTTATCGGTTTCTGTGTTTCAAACGGAATCGACACTAAAAAAGTTAAATCAGAATCCAGCTTGGATCTCTCCTTGGATCATTCGCCAATAATAGTGAGTATTTTGCTCGAATTATTAAAAAAAGAGAAACAACCATCTCTGTATAGCAAAAGAACTAAATAGAATAAGTACAGAGAAGAACTCGCCAAAATGATCTTACTGGACATCCCTCTCAAAACTGAGAATGATATGGAAGAAACTGTAAGCACTATAATAAATAATGTACAACAAGCTGCCTGGAAAGCAACCCCCAACACCTTCAATAATTATAATATATATAGGAAGAAACACCGTTCTTAATCAAGCAAAGAATAGCTGAAAACGGACACTACAAACCAAATTAAACAAAGCTGGTAAGGAGTTAAAAAATTTGATAATAGAAACCAAAAATTGGGGAATCAAGGAATAATTGAAGAACCTGAACCCAACCGAAGCAACTGAATACTCCCTGTGGAAAGCCACCAGAAAATTAAAAAGACCACAACAATCTATCCCACCAATCAAAGACGAAAACAACAGATGGGTTACAAACAACAAAAACAAAGAAAATGTGTTTGCTAAACATTTATCGAACACCTTCCAACCAAATCCTTCTACTGCAGTAGCTGAGTTTACGAGGAAATACGAGAATATCTAGAGGCTCCTTTCCAAACGGATTTGCCAATTGAGAAATTTAGAATGGGTGATGTTAGAAGAGCTATTAAAGATTTCAATTCAAATAAAGCTCCAGGATTTGATTTGATCACAGGAAAAGTTCTGCAAGAAGCAAACAATAAGTGCATTAAAGCCATAACTTACGTTTTCAACGCAATTATTTGAATAAATCGCTTTCCTAACCAATGGAAAATCGCTCAAATTGTTATAATCCCAAAACCAGAAAAAAAGACTGAGGACGTTAAATCCTACAGGCCAATAATCCTGCTCCCTGTGTTATCTAAAGTTTTCGAGAAACTTTTACTTCAACGAATAAAATCCGTAATAGAAGAACGAATGCTAATTCCAAATCATCAATTTGGGTTTCGGAATCACCACGGAACTATTGAACAAGTGCATCGAGTGGTCAGAAAAATTAATAAAGATCTTAAAACAGGACGGTTTTGTTCAGCGGTTTTTTGATATAAGTCAAACATTTGACAAAGTATGGCACGGGGGTTTGTTCTACAAACTGAAAAAGATGCTCCCACACCATTATTATCAGATCCTCAAATCATATCTAACCAACAGGCATTTTTTCGTAAAACAACAAAACGAACTGACTGACCTATACACTATTCAGTCTGGAGTACCACAAGGTAGCATTCTGGGCCCTATCTTGTATCTACTATACACATCCGATCTTCCAACATCAAGTTTTACAACGGTAGCCACATTTGCAGATGATACTGCAATAATGTCATCTCGTGAAGATCCAATAATAGCATCTAGAATTCTGCAATCAAATTTAAACATGATACAAAACTGGTTTGAACTAAGACAAAAATTTTATTTAAAAATATATCTTAGAAAAATGTTTTCTATTACAACCTCAAAGATTTACCATAGACACGGAGACACCCTGTATGACTATTATATTTTTTGTACCGACCTTGTTCATTATTTTGGGATTTTCTGTGAAATGGGTTGGTTTTCCAAAAAATATCTAGATTAAAGTTATAGTCCGTTAAATTTGCTACCCGAATTGGGCCGTTAGTTTTTTGTAATTAATTTCGTTTAAAAGATGCAGGATTCGCAACAAAAACGAAAAATTAAAAATTAGCAAGTTTTTTTTACATTTCTTCTCTTAATTTAATGCATAACTCGAAATCTGTTTATCCTAAGCAATAGGAGGTTATTAACTAATATGTAGATAAGTAAATTGTTTTTAATAAATCACTAATCTATTAATACCATAAAATTAATAGTTACGGTGATATGGCCGTTTGAAGACAGATATTCAAAAATTTGTTTAAATAGGGGTACCCCCCAAGAGTTTGGACTAAGACAAAAATTTTATTTAAAAATATATCTTAGAAAAGTGTTATCTATTACAACCTCAAAGGTTTTCAAGGTCACGGGAACACCCTGTATATATTATAAGGTACAACTACGGGACTAAACCTAAATGTTGACAATAAAAATAAAAATGTACAAGTACATACATATTTACAATCAAATCGAAAGAAGAGACGATTGGAAAGAATCAGCAATGAATCAATTAACTATGCTAACCAAAGAAGCAATGGTCAAAATAACAAACCGTTTTAACCTGCAAACGGTAGAACAAACGTGCCAACTGTTTTAATGTGTAATAACTTTAACGAAATTTCACATTTATGCAATATTCAGTATGATAAATTTCAAGAAACTAAGAATGTCGCAAGCACATACTTCCAAAACAAAAATCTCCTGTTTTGATTTTTGTCATTTTTTACTTTTACTGATTGGTCTTTTACAAATCAGCAATTTGTTTTTGTAATTAATTTGATTGCATTTATGTAATTTTGTTATACTACAATTTTGCTTTCCTGTTATTGGACTTGCCTGTTGGAAATAAAGTATTATTATTATTATTAAATACATGGGGACGCATTATAGAGAAGAACAAAGCTCTAAAAGATTTATATTCGGCCATCGGAAGTAAGTAAGTATATTTACAATTATAAACTTTTCAAAAAAAATAAAAAAAAAGTAAGGCTTTTGGTCAAAAAAAATGTTTAATTTTTGTTTGTATTTCACAATATCACACAAGTAGTTACGTAAAAAGGCTATGCAATCATTGATTAGTCCTAAAAAGATAAATTGATTTTAACGTTCCGCACTATCGAAAACCAAACATATGATCCTGTTAAGATCTGAATATCGATCCCCTCAAGTAGCTCTTACTGAAGTGAAAATCAAATCCGCTATAGCAATCATTAAATAATGACATCATAGCACTCGCTGGTTCATTTCTGTCGTAATTTGTACGGTACCACGGTGAATAAAAAAATGCAATCTCTCCGGTTGATCTAATTTGCGCACCTATGCAGAGTAGTTCCTGAATATCTTGACAAACTACTTTTCCAGGCGAGGGCCCGTCAACCCTGATCTCGATTTTTACCATTCTTTTTGCAAATTATGAAAGATAACAATGCCAGATACACATAAAAAAAATAAAATTTGACGGACTGTCCACAAATTTGGTTAAAAAACGGCTTTAAAAATTAATTTGGAATGCAATTGTATCATTGGCTCTGGTGACCTGTAACCCCGCCCATTGTAATTAAAATGGGTTGTGGCAACATTTAAAATACCAGAATCTCGTTTTTTACAACGAATTATGAAAGATAATGGTGTAATTAGCTAATAAAAAAATTAAAGTTGTGATCGGACAACAAATTTTTGAAAAAAAATCACTTTTTGTGTGAATTCGTTTCTGAGGTGGTTGCACTGTCAAAACCTATTTTCCGTAGCAATATTAATATAAAAAACTTCAGATAATAATTTTATTAATTGAACTGTGGGGATGACAATGGGAAATCACCCCATGAATTATATACTCCCTGGTAAATAATTCATCTTGACTTTGACTAAGTTGACTCGCCTGAGTCCGGGGGACCCGGATAAAGTACATAAAGAAGTTGAATTGAACTGTAAGACTCACTGTAAGACTCAAGGCCTAAATTTTTGCAATAGGTAAAGTTATCTAGGGTCAAATTAGGGGCAAAATTACCTGGTACCAAATTACCTGGAGATAAAATCACCTGACGACCAAATTACCGGTAGTGTAATTACCAGAGTATCAAATTACAGGAGTAAAATTACCAGAAGATCAAACTACCTGAAGGTAAAATTACTCGGATTAAAGTACTGGGGACCAATCACTGGGGGTCAAATTACTGGCTACGCATGTCATAATTGCATGGTTGGAAAAAAGCATTATAGCAAAAAAATTTATCCAAATATAGATTTCTGAGGAATACCGAATCCTATCGTTTTATATCTGAAAAAGACTCGTTCACTTTAACACGGTGCCGTAAAATTGTTGAACTTTGCCAACATGGGATAACTTTGCACCAAAAATGTAAAAACATTAGTGACGTAATAAGCGAAGAATGGAAATTTAAGAGGCTTGGTTTTGGGTTGATAACAAACAAGACAAGCTTCCCCATTAGCTGGTGCAGTTCAGACGTCAAAGAGCTCATGTTACGTATTAGTCATATTACATGACGAAACTACCGTAGAACCAAACACTCAAAGTTCCTTCCTTAAAATTGTGCGTTTCACGGCTATTTTGTTGTGGAAAATTAGATAAGCTGCAAAAGTACATTCTATGGTAACGAATCACGAACAAAGTGAGCTATGTAGATAATTAAATAATTCAATTTAATGTTTTCTAATTTGAGTAATTCTTTACGATGGTAAATTTGCTTTAAAAATCGGGTAACTTTGCTTTACGTGTTTACTTGGAACAAAGTTTGATACACTCTTTTTTCAACATGATAAATCGATTGTATCTTGAATAACTTTTATTTGGTATTTAATGTAGCGTTTTTGAAATTTTTTAAAAGAATTCCTTAAAATGCTATATATTTTATATTTAATGATTTTAAAAATCATAGAAGTTTATTTTAAAGGGGTAACCGCTAAAGGAAATCTTTTTACAAGTTACAGAAAATCTGGAGGAAATGTGGCAAAAATGAGAGGAAATCTGGAGGAAATCAGAAGAAATATGGAGGAAATTAGGGTAATTTGAAAGAAGTTAGAGAAATTTAATTCTAAAGAGAAAATCGATTTCGATCCCTATGTAAAATTTTTTTTTCTTTCTTTCTTTTTTTTTCTTTTTTTGTAGATATATAATACGAGCGAGTTTATTTCAAGCCAAAAATCGTTGTTTATATTAAAACTACATTTTTTTTCTTTTTACAAGTTGAAAAGAAAATCAATCAAATTTTGCATAAATTTTTTTGACTTCTTTGGTTGTGTACCTTGTATACAGATTCCATCTTATTCCATATTAGATTCCATGTTATTCCATATTAGATTCTATCATCGTTGAAACAAAGAGCAATGAAAACTAGAACTAGAAACTTAGAAAACGATCTAAACCACGTCTTGTCATGGTGTAATTAAACGATTACTTAGCGCCATGGAAACCAGTACAATAAATGACGTTTTAGTAGCAAGAGTAGAAAATAAATAATTGTGGATTTGAATAAATTAGAAGTCTAAAATGTGATGTACACCAGTTAAGTTGATTCTGAATTACAACTTCGGCAGAAATAGCAATTTTTAAAAAAATCAGAAAATCTTAGTACAAAGTTCAACGGATTTACGGTAAAGTAAAACTTAAACAATTTAGGGAGTACCAGGAACCGCACAAAATTTCAATTTTATTTTATCTTTATCTTCATTTATCTTCTTTAATTATTTAGTTAATTTCTGGAAAAATTAATGTAGAAAACAATGCATTGAAGGACTGTACAAAAAATTGTATACGTTCCATAAAACCTATAACTAAGTTTTTTTTAATTATTTTAAAAATGACGTGTCCTACCTAGTGTTTATAACAAAAAAAAAAGGAATTATGCATTGCTTAATTATATACCGTATATCACTTCTAAAGAAAAGTAGAATTCAATGGTTCTTTGAATTTTTTTAATGTGTAAACAGTTGAATGGATAGCATAAACTGTGGAACCCATTGCAAGTAGCCAAATTAGCTTTATACTTAACATAATTAATTATCATCAAAAAACCAAAACAGAATTTTTAAAAAGTAACACTCATACACTTTTAATTAACCTGGACCTTACAGCAAAAATTACATGTTTTTACCGTAATTTCACATAATATTTTCATTAACTTCACTGATCCTAAAACTAGTTAGTTGTCGGCAAATAAATTTCAAAAAATTATCCGCTTTATTAAATTATCCTGAATTAACAATAATATGCAGTATAACATAGTATAAAATTATTTAAACTTTATATTATATACTTTTGAAATTAATATTAAAATCAGATTTTAAAAATTAACAGATTAAAGAGAACAGAAAAATTTAACAAATTTATTTTTAATTATCAGTAATAAGCAATTTGGTGACAGCAACAACCATTGCTGAAAGCTTTTTGAAAAATAATTTCGTTTAATTATTCAGATAACCAGTTAATTTTTAAAATTTTAATTTATGATAGTACAAAACTAATTGATTATTAATTTTCACCCAAAAATATTTTTTGATATCTTTATCAAGACAATATACAGGGGGTAGCTTATTTATGACGAATTTTTCCATTTACTTTTTAATAGGGAAATATATAGAAAGGTCAATCCCCCCAATAAAATTTTTATTAAAATTGCAATATACTCGTATAGAGTATTCTCTTTCTCCTGAGTGGACAGGGTTGATAGATTTTATCTAATTGCCTCCTTCTGCACTATTGATAGAATCAATGAAATTCGCTTTTATTGCGCTCAAGAGGTCGGAATGCGACGTTTCGGCGCGACCGTTTCGGCGCGACCGTTTCGGGGCGAGCCGTTTCGGCGCAAGCCGGTTCGGCGCGAAGACGGTTCGGCGCCGATACTTAATTTTTAAAATATTTATTAAAAATTACAAAATTAATGCATTTAATTACTTGTTTAGGCATTCATCTCGTGATTATAAGATAATCCTCGCAAATAGTCGATTATAAATTTGTTAACGTGTTGGTTAGGAAAATACAATTTGTGGTGTGAAAATAAAAAAGTGTTTTTCCACAATTTTTTTTTCCACGATGCCACTTTCGACCTAATTAAAATTCTATTTTTTCAGAGTTTATACCAAATATAGGTGGAATCTGCACGAAAAGGTAGATTGGGCTGTAGGTTACAGTTGGTTTTTTAATTTTTTTTTGAATTTGAAACCAAATAGGTGGAATCTGCACCAACCTAAGAAATTAGTTGTCCGTGCACATTTACCCTAGGGTATCTACCTTAGGGCGCGGCCAACTACAGCAGCGTTAGATAGGAGTCAGTCGCTCCCTGAGATCTGCCGCGTCAACTTTCAAACTTTTCGAGTTGGAGCCGCTTAAGGGATGTTTTTAATGAGTTTAGCACGTGTCAAAACCGCTCGAAGCGCCGTCAGCGCCCGGGACGGGCGCGGGCGGTGCGGAGAGTAGGTTTTGACAGTGCAACCAAATCAGAAACGAATTCACACAAAAAGTGATTTTTTTTCGAAAATTTGTTGTCCGATCACAAATTTAATTCTTTTTATTAGCTAATTACTCCATTATCTATCATAATTCGTCGTGAAAACCGAGATTCTGGTATATTTACTGTCGCCACAACCTATGTTTATTACTTTTTGTCTTAAAAATTTACATCAGTAAATTTTCAGTAATGGAATAAATGGTATCCAGCTAGTTTTGAATAAATATTTTAAAAATTAAGTTCTCGTGCCGAACCGTCTAGGCGCCGAAGCGGTTTGCGCTGAAACGCTCGCGCCGTTTTAAAAGCAACAATTCAAAAATTTAAAATAGATAACAATTAACAACAACCATATGTAGATCATAAATGATAAAATTTTAAAGTGGCTTTCTTTTACGTGGATACAGAGTTTTAAACGTCGAATGAAATTTTTGGCTGTTTTTCGTATCTCTTCTAAGGATATTTTGTCCCATTCCTGGCGCAAAGATTGTTTTAGCGATTCCAAACTTTTGTGGGGTTTTGAACAGGCTCTGGCCTCTAAAATTGACCATATGGCGTAATCCATTGGGTTGAGATCTGGTAAGTATGGAAGTCATTCAGCGGAACTGATAAAATCAAGAAAATTGATTCGGCACCACTCTTGCGTAGTTTTTGCCTTGTGGGCAGGTGCAGAGTCTTGTTGAAAGGTCCAATGTTAGTCACCAAAGTGCTGTTGGGCCCACGGAAGAACTAAAGCCTCTAAAATATCCCGGTGGTAGATTTCCTTGTTAATTTTACTCTTCTTCCACAAAAACTAAAGGTGTTGTACCGGTAGCACAAATACCGCCCCAAACCATGACAGACGTGGGGTACTGGCAATGAACAACAATGGTAGAAAGTCCGGGTGCTTCTTCTGACCAATACCTACCATTTTGACGATTGTGAAATTGTTCAATAGTAAAAATTTTTTTATCAGTAGAAACGAAATTTTCCTATTTTTGAGCAGCGATGCGATATGGAAGAGCACGGCATCGTTAAAGTCGTACTCGCTTGTTTTCATCAGTTAGCATTTGGGCTTTTCTCAACTTATAAGGCTTCTTCTTAAATTCATTTTTAGTTATTCGTCGAGCCGATTCTCGCGTGATTCCGCTTTACGAGCCACTTTTCGCATCGACAGTCTCGGATTCTTTGAATCCGAAGTTTGATAATATTAAGATTCCTGTCAGTGTTGGCAAAACATTTTTTCCTCTTCCTATTTTTTATATTACCAAGTTGTTTGAATCGTTTGATGGCGTCGGAAACGGTTTGTCGAGGAATTTTAAACATTCGAACTATTTCACATTGACGATTGTTTAATATTTTTGCTCTTTTGCTTTTCTGATCTCCATAATTCTTAGAATCGGATTACTACATTATTTTTCTGAAAAATTTAGTTTTTCGCGATTTTAGATTTTTGCGAAAAGAGAAAAACATGTTTGTCCAGGGTCTTGTGGGTCACGCTATATATATTTCGTCTTTAATTGAAGGTGCTTTACTAGATTTTTATAGAATTTTTAGATGACTCAATTAATACCCTTTTGTTTTTTGTTTGAGTAACCTTTTCGGGTCTTAACATAATTCTCAGAGAGACTAGTGGAATACTGATCAACTGAGCCTCCGTGTCCGTTTCAATTTCCGAGATAAAAGAAATGGAGACAATTTTAACTTCTCACGTTCAAACGGCCGCGTTCAAACGTTCTGCTCCAAAATTTGTAGAATATAAAGCTTCAAATTCTTTCTGAAGGCTATAGAAAACTCAAAGGGCTTTTCCAATAGTATTGGCCAAAATCAAAGTCCCCCCTCAGCTCGAAGTCTGTCTGCTGTATCTCCAAACGATGTTGTAATTATGTATTAATGAAAACAGGTTCATTTATATGAAGCCAATGTTCAGTTACAGCAACGACCAGCGAAAACTCGAGATCCTTCAACAACAGAAACAGATCATTAATTTTATTTTTTAGTGATTGAACATTTAGGAGAAGCACAATAAATCCGCTTTAGTTTGGAATGGAGGATTTTCATTATATACCTCCTTGGCTATTATTTCTCTTGTTTTTTGAAGGCGGACTCGACATTTTGTAGAGATATTATGTTCCGTAAGCGGATGGGTCGGCTGTAACATCTTCAGATCCAATACCATATACCCGGAAGTACTTGGCGTAAAGTGTCTTCAGTAACTTTAAATCTACAGGAAGTTTCTCAGAAGCCAAAAACATACGAGATGCACTTAAAATATAAATATTAATACACATCTAAATATAAACGTAAAATGTTTAACGCTTGGCAATTTTTATTTGGACAGGTACATACCTTCTCGTAGTTTAGATAATTAATAACTTTTATTAAGTTTTTTTGCAACGGAATACGTAATTAATTAGGCCGCCTAAACTTAATTACAAAAATTACCCTTTCACACTAAGCACCGTTATTTGTCTTATTCTCACTTCCGTTAGTTCCACACAACTGACACTTAAAATTACATCCAATTGCATAAAAAATCTCAAAACAATTGCTTGAAAAAGTGAGGTTGATTTTTTTTATATTGATTTTTGAGTTGGAACAAGTGAACGGTGATGATTTTTCAACTGTGACTTAAAAATTGCACTAGATCAACTCACACCTGTTAACAAATTTAATTTATTACCTATGTATGTGAATAATTAATTATACACACAATTAAGACAGCTTGAGCTTTAATAGTTTATTATACATATCTAATGGTAGGTAGTACACGGTAATAACTTTTTTGTGTTTAATTTTAATTATAAAAATTAAAATACCTATGTTATTTAAATATAATTAATTATATAATAGAATTTTTTAATTTAAAATTTAATTAACGGGACTAATTGTTAAAAATATATGTTTATTTTTTTGAAAACAATTAAATTTAAATTTTTTATTAATAAAGTATAGTATTTAATAAACAATCTAATTGAGCGCATTAGAACTGCTTCACACTAAATTAAGACGATTTTATAATATAAAATATTACCTATGTATATTATAATGTATTCATATTCTAAGTGTGAAATATGCATAGTCTTATAACATTTATGTCAGTTTTTAATGATAATGGGCCATACTTAAATATAATACTAAGTACTATAATAATTAAGTAGATATTTACCCAACAAATAAATGCAATATAGTGCTGGTACTTAAGATAATGTCATTTTGTAATTCTGTCATAGTTCAAGTAGTGCAATTTCGGTATAAATTATTATACAATTTCAATATTTTAAAATATTGTAACTTTAGAAACACTGATGTAAGTTGGAGCTTGACGATGTCATAGTGGAATTATTATCCACCATTTACATTGTCCCAATTTAAACGCATTCTCGTTAAGACGTTGATATATTAAACGCATTTAACCTTTAGCAGTAGCAGTTATTGCAATTATTTACCGACTAAACGTGAAAATATGTATATATAATTTCAATTCAACTGGGAAGCGAACCCCTTGTGACTATGACACAAAGTTCTACTCATGCGGTGCCGTATTACATGTATGTTATAAATACTGCATCCAAAATGTATCTTTCAAAAACATTTTAGAATGTACCCATTGCCCATAAGATGACCCATGAGAGCTTCAACAGTTTTTACACGAAATGTTTTGATAACTCCAGCAACATTGCATATTGTTTTTTAAGAACTATTTAAGCTCCTAGTGGGCACATCCTAGACGGACCGTCAGTTTTTTTTTAAATACTAACTCAGCAAAAACATTTGGTACACATAACAGTGATGAAAGATTATTTCGTGACACTTAACCGGGGAGATCATATTACCTCAAGAAGATTACTTATTAAAAAGTTACATTATGTTACTGATTATATACTATAGATAACTTGTGGGAGAAGTCTTTTTAATCTTTGATGGTTTCCCCTAGTTCCGAGAGAGTAAAATTCTGCACTTAAACAAAACTTAAATTTACTGTGAAATGCTTTTGTGGTCTTTTTAATAAATTCTTTTATAGTTGGACAGTTAACTTCGTAGTGAAGCATGGAATTCCTTACAAACCATGAAGCGTCGACTGTTATTTTTAGAAGTTTGTTTTGAAAGACTTGTATTTTTTCAGATAAGAGTCGCTTACGTTTCCCCAGACTGGACAGAAGTACATTATCATTGATCTAATTAATGTTTTGTTGATAAGACTTTGCGCACTCATGTCTAAGAGTGGACTTTCTGTTTATTTTAGGGCATAGAACTTTTAATCGAATGTGACTCTCAGTTAATATTTCATATCTTTTTGTCATATTTCTTTTGAATCTTCTGATTTAGTTTTAAATCCACGTAGACTCTAGAATATTTGACAGCTCTCTCCTTAGGGTTACAAAGAATGGTTTCATCGTTGATTACAATTTTATGAGAATCCAGAGCTGTTTGTTTTTAAATTCCATGTGTTGAACCATTTCATTATTAAATTTGTTGCTTTTTTGAAAGTCTTCTATGCTGATTTGCGTTGTTTTTAATTATTACTGTGTCATCTGCAAGCATACCCACATCAGCCGATGGAAAGATCGTGGGTGTATAAGATAAATAGTTATGGCTACCCTAAGAAACACCAGATTTTACGGATTTAGTTGCAGATTTAGAACCATGAAATAAAGAAGGAAAAAATCACGGCTTAAAGTTACGGATTATACTTACTTAAGAATCGAATTACATCTTTACATTTACAGGCAATATTGGCTTCGGTAGTAAAAATACGGAATAACAAATCAAGAAGTTCAAGAAAATAGTGGAAGAAACCGTTAAAAAAAAAACAAAAAGTAGAATGCAGCAAAAATTAAAATGAAATAGATTTGTAAGAAATATCCCGATGTGAGAAAGGACACTAAATTCAGATGGAACACGGAAAAAAGAAAACACCACGTCAAAACTGTACCTGTCAAACTCGGTCGACCAGAAGCCAATTGACACGCTAAGCATCCTTTTGTCATGCTACGATTCGCGCATTAGAAACACCTGCTTCTCTATTGCGACCTGATCAAACAATTTTTTTTATCGCAAGATGACAAATCGCGAATACCTCTTGGTCTTACAGCGGCGAAGAGATAATCTTCGATGCTTATGCATTGTATTTTATGCATAAGCATTATGCATTATATTGGCTTTCCGTGTATGCAGAAAACGTAATACAGCCAAACGCTGGAGGTTGTTCAGAGTGTGGCTCATACTCTGGACCAACGTCTATAGCCATCCGCAGCGGCATGCATTATTTGTTTACAGGAGAGCCACATGCAAATGTTTTAGAACATCTTTTGAACTACCCAGTTTTCAAACGTTGATGAAAACTGTGGAAGGCATGATAAAACCTGAATTGATTATCAGGGTAAATGGAAGACCAGATGAAAATCCGAGAAATTCTCGTGTAATTGTTTGTGCAATTCAGCATTTTAAAAATTTTAATTTGGATGCTTTATATGTTGTAAAAAACGCGCCTGGCCGAAGCACGTACAATAGAGTGGAGAGGCGAATGGTTCCACTGAGCCACCAGCTGACTGAAGCGATCTTGGCGTATGATCACTTGGGAACACATCTAGACTTAAGATACAAGGCAGGCAATAAAGATCTGAGATCGGCTGAAAAGTTTGTATCATTTCTAAGAGAAGGCAACACTAGAATTTATTTCATATGATTTTCAGTGAGAAGCAACCTTTAAACAATACGTGTCAAAATTTGGCAGCGATCGGACAATTGGTTCGTGAGTTATAGCATTTTGAGTAAAGCGACTTTTGTTATTGGAAAAGAAATAAATAAAAGGAATTTCGTGTGTTAATGAAACACTGTTTTTTAATAGGAAAAAATACTGCTGGAACAAAAACTTGGCTTGATAAGTGTTATCCGGACTCTGATTCAGAGGAAGAAACCATTCGTAAGTGGTTTGCTAAATTCCGTACAGCTCATATGAGCATCAAAGATGATGAGCGCAGTGAACGTCCAACAGAGGCTGTTACAGACGAAAACATGAAAAAAATCCACAAAATAATTTTGAATGACCATACAGTGAAGTTGATCGAGATATCTGAGACTCTAAAAATATCAAAGGAACGTATTGGACATATCGTGCATGAATATTTGGGCATGCGAAAGCTCTGTGCAAAGTGGGTGCCGCGTGAGCTCACAGTTGATCAAAAACAACAACGTGTCGATGATTCGGAGCAGTGTTTGAAGCTGTTCAACCACAATAAAACCAAATTTTTGCGTTGATATGTGACAATGGATGAAACATGAATGCATCACCAACAGCGACTATTATACATCATTTTTATAGTGTGTTTGGAGGATAAAAAGTGAAAAAACGGCCCCGTTTGTGTTGTTTCACCAAGACAATGCACCGTGTCACAAGTCGATGAAAACGATGGTCAAACTTAATGAATTGGGCTACGAATTGCTTTTCCACCCACCGTATTCTTAAGATTTAGTAGCTCCCAGCCACTATTTCCTGTTTGCAGACCTCAAGAGAATGCTCGCAGGAAAGAAATTTAGCACTAATGAAGAAGTAATCGCCGAAACAGAGGCCTATTTTGAGGCTCAAGACACATCGTACTACAAAAATGGTACCAAAAAGATGGAAGATCGTTGTAACCGGTGTATCGCTCTGGAAGACAACTACATATGTTGAATATAATAAAATTGAATTTCCCAAACAAATGTTTTTTCTTCAAAACGATACCAACTTTTCAGCCAAACTTATACTTGCAGAAATATGAAGCTCTTTTGTCATTGACAGTCATCCAATGGATGCCAAGTACGTGGTACCGCAACAAAATAAATCGACGTGTATTCTTGAAGCAGCATGGTATTCCAAGCATGTGCGTGAGTCTCAATAGTGCCTGAGTGTGAAGATCAAAATCCGCCGCAGCAGCCTGTGCAAAGTTTAGAAATTCGGGTTTCTGCCACTTCTTGCAAGCATACTGCAAACACCTTCAAGACGTTAAATGCCATCTTTAGAAGAAAACCTCATTGACTTTAGACATACTAACATAAAACACAATGCCAGTCATCGATTCTTTACCAGTGTGGTTGATCAACCCATGGACTGAAAATTCTGGTTTCAATTTAAATAAAACAATGTTTAATTTAATTATAGCTTAGAATTTAATTTAATCATAAAATTTTAAAAAAATAAAAAATTTATTAATATAAAAAATTTAAAAGTTATAAATAAAAGGTAAAAGTTAAAAATTTCATTATTTTTCTAAAATAAACATGAAGTTCAATTTTATAAATGAGGGGTTTCTTGATTTGAGACCATTGGACGTTCCGAAGAGGGGTGGATAAAAGATTGTGACCAATTGTGACAAAGGGAGAAGGAAGTCAAAAATTTGGAAAAAATTGCGAGCGTTCTTTATGGAGGGCCTCTTAGTTAATTAAATATATTTGAAGTAGTAATAAGAATATATTTTTTAAGAACCAACCAATTTCAAACATTCGCACTCTCTAAAACTGCTCCCGAGAGAGATAAAATTAAAATAATTTCCTTCAACATGATGTGACTCCAATGTGGCAAATTAGTTTAAATTTAAAATTAAATTTTTTACTTTAAGAAGTTTAATTTTAAATTTCAATTAAAAAGGAAATGCATTTATAAATTATTTAAATTGAGACGGTCATTGGCCTGGTCGATAGCGCGATCAACTGCTAACGTAAGGTACCCCGGTTTGAATCCGGGTAGAGGCTCACTTTGTATGACCGTCTTCGTGCTTCGGAAGACACGTAAATACGGCGATCCTCTTATGGTAAAGAATTTTCATCATTAACAAAATTAAATAGGGTAACAGGCACATCTGATGCCAGCTTAGCAAACTACTTCAAATGTAAAACAAATAATATGCTCACAGTACACACAGTAGCTTCGGAACTTCACCGAGGTTACTGTTTACTTAAATTAATAATATTGCGGTTTTATTTACCTATTTTTTTAGAGATTGCAGATTTAAAGAGATAGCGACCTGAATTTATTTGTAAAGAATTTGTGTAAAATACACTCTTGCGTATGCAACACAGAATACACGTATAGTTTTTTATACATTGATGTATAAATCTTTCCGAAAAGGTAGATCGGCTGTAGGTTAGAGATAGTTTTTTATACTCTTAAAATTGATATCAAATAAGTGAAATCTGCGCGAAATGGTAGATCAATTTTACCATGACAATTAGACTTGATTAGTAAAATGACAAGGTGATGCTATCTCTCCCAAGCTATTTACTTTGACTATGAAAGATATATTCAAATCACTGCAGTGGGATGAAATTAGGGTAAACATGGACGGAGTTAGATTGAATCACTTGCGATTTGCAGTCAACATCGTTCTTTTTAGTACAGAAATTACAAAAGTCCAGAAAATCTTTGCCGAGTTGAGCTCTCAATCTTTAAAAGGTTGGTTTAAAAATGAACACCCAAAGAATGACACGTCCTAGGTTCAAAATTATAAAATTGTTATGATAATAGTAAATAAATAAAAAGAGCGCCCAACGTGGTACGGCGGTAATTAAAGGGAAATAGCAAGGTTGATATCCCAAGATCGAATCCCGTCGGTGTGCGGAATGCTAAATAGTTGAGTGTTGGCATCGGACCTTGAATGATGCTAGTCGTGAAGTTGTTAGTTCAAGAATTTACTTATTCTTTTTTATTAACTCTTAAAATACAGCAATTTGTCTGGTAGGCATTAGGCATCTTGTCTGACAATATTAACAACATGTAATAGAATCATTAACACTTCATTTGTCACGTATCTATAGGTGCATCGGCCATCACTCTTATGACATTGTTCTGGAATCTCTGCAGAATCTTTATGTTGAAATTCCCTGATGAGCTCCACAGTTGTATTCTATAGGTCCATATTGATTTGAAGATTGCTCTGTAGAGTAGTAATTTGTTTTCCAGAGTGAGCTGAGATTTTCTGCCAATCAGGCAATACATTTAGTTGAGCTTGAAACCGAGCCTTTGTGTTGTGAGAATATATTTTCTCCGCTTATCCATGTGAATGCCAAGATATTTGACGTTCTCAGCCTGGGCGAGTTGTTTGTCGTTTAGCGTAATTGGTGAACATGTTGGCCTGTTCAAGGTAAAGGTAATGTGAACATATTTGGTTTCAATAGCCTTGATGCGCCATCGTCACAGCTATGTTTGAATTTTGTTCAGGTTTGATTGTAGATTTATGGATGCTTTTTCTAGATCTGAATGTGATGCCAATACTGCTGTATCGCCTGCAAATGTGGCTACCGTTGTTGTATGAGTGGTTGGTAAATCTGATGTGTAGATTAGATAAAGTACTGGTCCCAATACGCTACCACGAGGTACTCCTGATAGGATCGGATAGAGATCTGTATATTCACTTTGGTGTTTTACTAAGAAATGTCTATTTTATAAATAAGATTGTAATAACGATTTTAATTTTATAGTGTCAAACCTTCATTCCAAACCTTATCGAACGCTAAGACTCACATCCAAAAATGCGACTAACAAAACTTTTTGTTTCTAGATTATTGTTGATAATATTTACTAGTCTATGTCCTTGCTTAGCAGTTCCATTCGAGATTCTGGTATATTTACAGTTGAATACATTGGAGGATGTTTTTAGTAAGTAAAGCGCTTGTCAAAACCGTTTGTAGTGCCTGGAGCGACCAGAGGGTCGCGCAGGGTGCTGAAAGTGGATTTTGACAGGCGCAACTACATCAAGAGTCAGATTCACCCAAAGTGATTTTTTTCCGAAATATTTTCTCCGAACACAAATTTCATCTTTTTATTAGTTAATTAACCGTCATCCTTCATAATTTGTTGTAAAAAACAAGATTTTGATATCTTTACTGTCGCCACAACCTATTTCAATTTTGAGGGGCGGGGTTACAGATCAAAAGAGCCAATGACAAAATTGCATTCCAAATTAATTTTTAAAGCCGTTTTTTTCAAAAATTTGCAACCGACCGTAAATTTTATTTTTTTTATACCCTAATTAGACCCTCATCTTTCATAAACCACTTCAAAAATGGTAAAAATTGCGATCCGGGAATCTTAACTGCACCCAACTAAGACTACGATAGCGAAATTAATCTATAAAAGCAATAACATTAAACTATAAAACCAATAACATATGTACAAATAGAATGTAGAATGTTTTTTTGAAAAACTTCAGTTCTCATTTGAAGAATGGGAACCGAGCGTCTGTAGCCTGCCTTAATTAAATTTAGTCGATTACAACGGAAACTGTAATACGACAATTTTATTGTTTGACATTGGCAATGGTAGAAAAGTTTTTTAGAAATATTAAAAATTTTTGCTAGCTTTTCGTCATTTTATTTTGCTACAAATACAAAGTTTTGCTGGATTTACGGGGAAGTGGAAAGAAAAAGTGAAAATTGACATTAAAAGGTACGTGAGGCGTCTGTTCTCTTGAAAAGATCGACCACAGGCCGGTCAGGTGGCTTTCCAAGAGGGAATTTGTGCTACTTTGTAGAACTTGCTTGTTGTTAGCGACTTACAGTTAGTAGAACTAACGTTCAACATATATTTTGGTACAACCGGCCCTTAGTTCGGCTTGGCACAATTCAAATTCGATTTCGTGGAATTCAAGACCCGCAGGGAAGCCGTCATAGCAAAAAAGCATTTTCGCGCTAATGTAAAAATGCAGATCAATAGCTTAATTGTTGATTGGTAAGCTAAACCAGAGCCACGGCTAAATTCAGTGACTATGGCAAACGTAAGAGGCTAAACGTAAGTAGATTTCAAAATTTTGTTGTTACATTTTATCAAAGCACGGGTTGATTGATGTAGCTAATAGATGGTCCTTAAAAAATTAACTTTTAACAATTTTCTCTACAGAATTTACAAATTACAATTACAAAATATAGAAATACAAATTTCTGGATATGCAATTGGTACAACGGGTTTATATCAATTCCGGCCACGACTTCCTCCATTTGGCGAACCACGAAGCGGCAAACTTCTTACTAAACAATTTACAAGGTGATACACTCTCATTACTTTAAATAAAATTTCGCCATTTTGATTAATTCAACTTGCAGGTTTGGTTCTCGGTGATTTACCTTGTCAAGTGGAATGGTTCGTTTCGACATCATACGATCTTACGATACGATTTTAATAGTATATTACATAGCGAGGTGGAAAGCGAGTCATTACTAACTGAGGTCAGCAATTGGCAGTTAGTAATGACGCTACGCAGCATGTATACTATTTTATTCGCAATCGTGAAGTTGGGGTTGGTTTAATGGAAATAATGCGTTTTCAAATTTATATTAAGTTATGTCATATTTGACATTTGTATCAGCGCCTCTACTTTTAATAGCTCATATCACGTTAGTGATAATTATTTTTTTAGTAGGCGTCAAAGCAAAATTACCGTGCGTTTTTTTGACAATAATTAGTATTATTGTTTTTGTCGCTTTGTGATTATGAGTGAATTATCTTGTACTCCACCAGAGCTTCGAGAAGTTGCAGAAAATGCAGTAGGTGATTTGTTACCCAACAAAAGTAAGGCAAGGTATGAAAAGCCTACAAAGCTTACATGGATTGGCGTTACAATAAACAAGCACGGAATAATTCAGAAAGTGTGGTGCTTGCTTATTTTAGTGAATTGTCGAAAGACAAAAACCTTCTACGTTATGGGCAACTTATTCAATGCTACGAACAACATTCAATATTAAAGATAATACAGATATTTCAAAATTTGCGAAATTGAGAGCTTTTTGAAGAAGCAAAATGTTGGGTTCAAGCCAAAAAATCAGGTGTTTTACATAAAACTGAAATTGATAGATTTTAAGTGATGCGCCTATAGAATTTCTTCTACAAAAGGTAAAATTATAAATTTTGTACTCACATACAATGAACATAATTGTTTAAACTTTCTAGGTTGTTTAATAATCGGCGTTAGCGGTGCATGCCGAAGTGATGAGCTGTATAAAATGAAAATAGAAGATGTAAACTTTTAGAAAATAAAATAAGTATCCACATTCGTGATACAAAACCTATCATTCTCGATCATTCTTAATAACGCGCCCGGAATGGATTGTAATTGTTAAAGAATACGTAAATCTTCGGAAGGATATTGAAAATGATAGGTTTTTTACAGTACAGGTTTGGAAAAGTAACAAACCAACCATATGGGCACAATTCGATTGCGCAATTTTTAATTTAAAAATGCGTAAACTACACTGCGAAATGTTTTGATGACTTCAAAATTTAAAAAGAAATTATCAAATTTAATTTTAAAAATTGGGGTTAAATGAACCAAGTTCACTGTGTCAAATAATAATGTGATGAAAAATTTTAAAAAAAAATTAAGATTCAATTCCTGATACAAAAATTTTGGGGATATTTTTAAAAGGGGAATTTAAATTTGAAATTTTTTAAAGAATACCAAACTTCTAAATTTTAAAAATGAATTTATTTTTTACGAATTTAAAATTTTAAACCAAAAATATTGAGCTTTTTGAAGAAGCAAAATGTTGGGTTCAAGCCAAAAAATCAGGTGTTTTACATAAAACTGAAATTGATAGATTTTTAAGTGATGCGCCTATAGAATTTCTTCTACAAAAGGTAAAATTATAAATTTTGTACTCACATACAATGAACATAATTGTTTAAACTTTCTAGGTTGTTTAATAATCGGCGTTAGCGGTGCATGCCGAAGTGATGAGCTGTATAAAATGAAAATAGAAGATGTAAACTTTTAGAAAATAAAATAAGTATCCACATTCGTGATACAAAATATCATTCTCGATCATTCTTAATAACGCGCCCGGAATGGATTGTAATTGTTAAAGAATACGTAAATCTTCGGAAGGATATTGAAAATGATAGGTTTTTTTTACAGTACAGGTTTGGAAAAGTAACAAACCAACCATATGGGCACAATTCGATTGCGCAATTCCTTAAAAAAATTGCAGAATTCTTAAAATTAAAAATGTCGAAACATACACTGGACATTGTTTTAGACGAACATCGGCTACTCTATTAGCCAATACTGGAGCAAATACATTGGAATTAAAAAGATTAGGTGGTTGGAAATCCAGCAGCGTCGCAGAAGGTTATGTGGATAGTTCAATAGATGGCCAAATTAAAATATCGGAGATGTTATCTAGAAATACAAACATAGATGGTGAAGGAACATTTGCAGCTTCCTGTTCTACTTCAATGCCTTCATGTTCAACTGCTATGCCATTATGTTCTACTGCTACAGCTCCATGCTCGACATCGCAGCATTCTACAACTTCGACACATCAAATAAATTTTACTGAAGAAATTAAAAGAGCATTAACGCTCACGATAAATAATCATTCAAATTCTAATGTCACAATAAATGTCAATATCAATAATTTACAGAACAAAACAGAGCCTTCTAATTGTTCAGAAAACTTGTAAACATTAGTTACTCTTAAGTAATCTTCTTATATTTTCAATAATGTTCAAAATTGCATAATATTCCATAATAAAATTATTTAAACTTTCTAGGTTGGTTTTTATGATAGGCTAGGCTAATCTAGGTTGCACTTCTGGTGTCATGTAGCAAATAAAGTGTAACGGTGTAGCCAATCGTCAGAAGACTTCTACGATTCCAAACTGCGAACCCTGACTGTAACAAATAAATTTTAACAAGAAAATGAGAAGTATTATAGGACTTACCATAAATAAGTATTCAAATGTCACAATATGTACTTATACATCAATAATTTGAACGATAAAATGCCAGGAATTGTTAACAAAACTTTTCGATGTCGAAGCTTAAACTTATCGGATCATCCAAATATTTTTTAAACTAGCAACAAATAAATCTTAGCGAAAATTTAAAAAAGGGCTATCACTTGCAATAAGCAATTATTCTAATTAAAATGTTTTATAATTTTAGGCCCAACAGTGCGTGATCAATTGTCCCAAAGGGGCCAGCCCCCGGGGCCCAAATCAAAATCAATTGCCGGATCAATATTGCAAAACAATTGTTGCGGGGGTGTTTCGGGGAATAGTCGAAAACCCAATGCTTTGGGTTAATTTTTGAAATGGGGGGTTTATCGGTTTGTTAAGGAAATTAGAGGAGACGCCGTTGGAGTGCCCAATGCAGGGCTTTGAAGTGCTGTGCTTCTGGGGGCGGAATTCGTTGATGTTACGGTTTGTGTCAAAGGTAGTTTGGGTTTTTCTGCGGGCTTAGCGCCTTTGAAATTTCCCTTTCTCTTATCTATTTTTGACTTTGGTTATGCCATCCTGGCAGGGTGGGGTTCTCGTCTGTTTTACGTTTCAGTGGTTGTCCGTTGTAATTTATTTAACTACATTTTTTAGACCGTTATCTAACTGATTCCGAAAAACAATAAGTTTGGGTAAACCTACTAAAACCTCTTGCATATAAAAAGAGCTTTTATTTGTTGAAAACCAATCAGATTATCTTAAATATTTTTATTTTCCGTTGAAATTTTTCAAAATTTAAAAACTATTATAAAAGGTAAAAAAGAACTGTCCCTGCAAAGGATAAATGAATTTTGTAAAAATTATTTTTAAAATAATAGATTTTTATTATGATCGCGGTAGCGCTGGGAATAAAATTGCACTAAAATCGATGCAATTGTTTTTTTGCTTAAAGAGCGTAATAATATTTATCAATAATTTGACGTGTCATAATGGAATGCAATGTGTTTCATAATTTCTCGACTTATAACAATTGATCAGCAGAGTATGATCAATAAGTGATTATTATAAATTTAATTATAATTTACATTTAAAATGAAAGATTACGGATTAAATAAAGTTTTACAATTTTTCCTTTCGAAATTTTCTAAAACCTAGTCAAGGTTTGGCCGATGGTTAATAATAACCCATCAGCCAGACCTGGCATCCTAGGTATAAATTAAACGGACATGGATAAATATTTGTACACACTTACACTTCGCTTTTCAAGAATTTATTTATAAAGAATTGAGACAGGGTGGAGGGCTGAGCCCCATATTGTTTATAATACCGATGGACGAGGTGATAAAAGAAACAAAGACAAAAATTAAAAAAACTAGAAGTAGGATATAGAAATATGCAATCAGTAGAGATAGCAGAATGTACATTCGTAGACAATCTGGTGTTATTTACAAGTAGCGTACAAATCCTACAACAGAACGTAGAGGTATGGAATCTGGCCTTAGAACAAAAAGTTTGAAAATAAATACAGCAAAAACTAAGGTGATGAAAGTGGGAAAAATGGAAGAAAAAAATGAAAATTAAGACCAGTGGAAGACAAATAGAACAGGTACCTGGTTCAAGTTTCATTCAAGTACCTGGGAGTAATCATTATTGAAAACGGAAGCTATGAGACCGAAATAAATAGTAGAGTGAGTTTAGCAGCAAATATATTCCTTTCATTAGCTAAAACGATAATAAACAAGAAGGAAGTTTCAAAGAAAATAAAATAACAGTATACGAAACTGTTTACTTGCCAACACTAACCTTTGGTTGCGAATCATATAACCTGGTCCAGAGAATAGAAAGCAAAATGCAATAGATAGAATATATGTATATGATAGAATAAGAAATGAAAAAATTAGAAATAGACTTGCGATAAAACCAGCAAAGGAAAAAGTAAAAGATATTCAATTGAGATGATTTCAGATGATTCAACAATGCAATTTACTCATTGGTCCATTTGAAAGGTAACCCCGCCCATCAAAATTGAAATAGGTTGTGGCGACAGTAAATATATCAAAATCTCGGGTTTTACAACGAATTATGAAAGATAATGATGTAATTAGCTAATAATAAAATTAAATTTGTGATCGGACAACAAATTTCGGAAAAAAAATCACTTTTTGTGTGAATTCGACTCTTGACTTAGTTCTTCTTTTTTCGCACCTTACGCGACCCTCTGGGTCGCTTCGCGCGCTCTGAGCGGTTTTGACAAGCGCTTTACTTACTAAAAACATCCCCCAAGTAGCCCCAACTCGAAAAGTCTTGTCTTTTTGGCACTATGGAGTACCGAGGTTTTGCCCTATACCTCCTTCATCTGGCTGGCATAATTCCCTGGATTCTTGGCTCTGAAATAAAAAAAGTTTCTGTTTGCTGTTTGCGCGTTTTGCCACATGATCCCTTTGGGAGAAAAATAACGTTTGAGAGTAGTGGTTGTGTTGGAGTCTCATCTCGCTCTTTGAAAGCGAGGGCTTGCGGTGATGGGGTTGGGGGGGGGTCGTTGATGAGTATAGAGATCTAATTGAAGGCATAGCTCTGGGTCTCTTATACCGCAAAAAATCTTCGTGTTGGTAGTTACCAAGCTCTTAGATTAGTGGGTTTTCGGAGTGCCCAGAGGTTTTGTAGAATTTTTCCGTCAGGTGGCGGTTAAACTTTTTGATGGGCTCCACACCGGAGTCCGCCTGCAGCCTCTTGTTTGTGAAGAAACACGGCGCCTTCATGGCGCGTCGTAGGGCGATGTTGCTGGTGGAGATAATCGAGTCTAAGTGGGATTTGGCTCCATAGCTCCAAACGGGGGCCGCATAGGTTAGAATGGGTTGGATGATTGATTTATAGAGAATGAGTCGGTTTGGGATTGAGAGTTTGCTGTTGCGGTTGAGCAGGGGGTGGAGTGCCGCCATTGCGCCTCTTGATTTTACTGCGGTGTCTTTGATGTGGGGGGCCAGTAGTCCCTTGTCGAGGGTGACTCCCAAGTATTTGGAGGTGTCGTTCCAAGGAATTGCGGTGCCGAACATCGTGAGGTTTCGAGTGGGAAGTCTCAGTGATTTTAGTGAGGATCTCCGTTTGTGGGGATTCGAGCAGACTGAGGGTCTGTCGGTTTGTCTTCAGAAGTATGTTGCCGTACTTTTGCAGGGTTGAGCCCAATGCGTCAAGTGCGGCACCATACTTCAAGTCCGTCGAGGGCCGCTTGTAGGCGGTTGATGATCGGATCGGGTCTGAAAGAGCTGGTGTAGAATGCGGTGTCGTCCGCATAGAGTGCGAGGTTAGTAGTCGGGGTGGCCGGGGCGGCGAGCGATGTCGGTAGGTCGCGAACGTAGAGGGTATAGAGAAGGGGTTAAAATCGCGCCTTGTGGGACGCCTGCTTCGAGGGGTCGGAGTGATAAGCGGACGCCGTCAAATTTAATTCGAAAAGATCTGTTGTCGAGAAAGGACGCGACCAGTCTCACAAGAGATGGCTGGATGTTTGCCTCGTACAGTTTGTAGAAAAGGCCCTAGTGCCAAACTCTATCAAATGCCTTGGCTACGTTGAGGAACACCGCTCCCGTTGCTTGGTTTTTATTCCAATGCAGCGTGATGTGTTCTACGAGGCGCTTATCATAATTGCTTGGCTACGTTGACACCTGCTCGTGACGGATCTCAGAGAGCGACTTGTATCACCCCAGCACTAGTCACTTTCAACTCAGGCACAACACATGTACCGTCTACAGAATGTTTTCCATATTTGGCATTTTAATACACAAAAATACACGTACATACATGTATTTCTTATGAGAAAACTCCAATTTTCAAAATTAAATTGTGGCCTTATTACAAGTCCGACAACTTTCATCCTCACCTTAAAAGATTCGTATTTTTATGCTCTTTCGTTTAGTTGGACCATTTTTATAGAGAAAAATGTATTTCTGAAAACGGGTTTCTTACCTCGACCGCACTGGTAGATCTAAATCAGTGTTTTTCAAACTATAGATAGCAACCCCCACGGGGGTCGCAAAATCTTGCTCAGGGGTCAAAGTCGCTAATCAGGTAAAATATAATTAGTTTTTTTTTAAATAAAAACAAATTATAAATTTATTATAAAATTAAAAAAACTACAATTTCAGGAAGAAATATTCTAATCATTGTCTGGAGCCAATTTTTTTTCCTAGTTTTTATGCTCATCATTGAAGAAAATGTTAGTTCGCATAGGTTGAAAGTGGCGAATGGCACTAATAATTTCAAAGCTTCCCTTGCCAGCTCTAGATATTCTTCTTTTCTCTTCATCCCAAAGATGTTAATCATTTGCAAATTAAATTCCATTTTAAGCATGCCATCAGCAGCTTCACTTATAAGATTTTTTTTCATCTTTGATAGTAAAATCAGCCAATTGTACTGACATAATTTGCTGTGTACCCAGTTGTTAAAAAAATAGTTTGTGACGTCATTCGCGCTAAAAACACGGTTTCAAAAATTATTTTTTATAAATTTTTTTGAGAAAACTAAAGGTCTCTTGAACTTTTTATTTATGCAGTACTGTTTACTAACACCTAAAGTTTATAAAAAAATACTTCAAAAATCATGCAACATCTCTATTACAACATCGGAAAACATGAACTTTAAAGCCGTTTATTTCGAAAAGTAGTGGTCCGACCGCGAATTTGTTTTTAATGTGTAGGGAATGATGTCTTCTTTCATAATTCACCTTAAAAATCATGAAAATCTAATTCGGATTTTGTGACTGTCCCAGTAAATATTTTGTTTTTTATAATTAAATATTTAGTTTTATTTTTAATATTAATTTTTCTCTTTATTTATAATAAAATTTGCTTTAGCGGGGCAGGGTAAAATTTTGAAGTACCGCCACTGGTATTATTCCCGGCAAAACGCATTGCATAATAATTATTATTATATAATGTTATGGTCAGCGTCTAGCTGTTTATCTTCGCAAAAGAGTATGTAAAGGTTTGCTTAGCTTCTGTGATTCTATTCAGACATTCTACATGTGCATTATAATTGTGCAAACCTTTCTTTCATTGGATAGCAAATCATTATAATTTACATTTTTATGTTGTATTTTTCATATTTTCTATTTTGTAATTATTTTTTTATCTTTGGATTATTAAAATGTGGAATTATTGTTATACCTACTTATCACAGAAAGCCCTTAGTGGCAATATTAGTATAACACTGACCGACTAATCACTGCAAAATATTACATTATGTTATAATATAAACTGGTAAAGTTACGGTAGATACGCCACTGGCATTGTTACAGCCGTTAAATGTCAATAATATTTCAATATGACGTCGTGTTTTGTTTGAAAATTATTGCATTTGAAATCTGACATTTAGTTTGACACATGACAACATTTTAAATATACAATAGTTTAATACTTAAATGTAATTCAAGTACAATGAAATGGAATGATGAGTCGACTTGCACATAGTTGCTGGGTATTACAGTTTTTATAAAACCAACGTACTTGAGCGTTCGTAATAAAATATACGTAAATTGCGTGCTTATTATTCAATAATTCAAAATGGTTATGGTGAAATTGTTTATTATAGTTTTATATTCGTATATTTGTGATGGGGCTGAAACTGACATAGCTTTGGATGCCAAAGCTCAATCTGCACATCGATTAGATAGCTTAAATTTGTTATCGTATACCTTTTTATTAATTTTAACCGTATTAACAATTTGGTTGTTCAAACATCGTAGATTCAGTTATATTCACGAAACTGGCTTAGCTGTTATTTATGGTGAGTTTTTTTAAATTTTCGGTATGAAAAGGTGTGCCACGTTAAATTTTAGGTTTGATTGTCGGGGCCATAATTCGATATGCTGGAAGTACAGCTGCAGTCTTAAATATGAATGTAGTTCCTCACGATGATAAATATAATTCAAGTTTACCACCTGATTCTCTTACGTTGCACTTTCCAGGCCCTTATAACTCGAGAAATAAAACCTACCAGTATTCGTTCAGAAATTCAATTAATACTGAAAACAGCGAAATTGATGTTAAGGCTACTTTTGATCCTGAAATTTTTTTTAATATTATTTTACCACCTATAATTTTTCATGCCGGATATAGCTTAAAAAGGGTAAGTTGCATTTAATAAAATTTATAATATAAACATACTCAGTTATTTTTGATCTGAGGTAATGGTTATTTTTAAAATATCACTGTTATTTACATACTTAATGTAATAAATATGGAGATATAATAATATTTAAAATGACTTGTCATTATCTAATTAGAACACCTAATTAGAAGACAATTTTTAAGTAATGAATAGGTTTTATTATTTTCAATCTAAGGCTAATCTAACTAAACAATTTGTTATGTTGCACTCGTAGCACTTGAAATGATGATTTTCTTCTTATATGATACTTGTGCAATGACTAATAAGGGGGCCTATGGAAACTGGCATCCAATAATCCAAAGAATTCACTATATCAAAAATTTAATATTTATAAAATAAACAAATAATCAAGTAATATACGTAATTAGTAAAAAATACATTTCTAGAATGTTGACCTTAATATAAACAGAAAGGTTGGAAACTTAACTCCGCCATAACATTGCAAACCGCAAAATGATAAGATTTAAATCACGTCAGGGTCACCATTTCAGGTGTTCTTTTTTTATTTATTATATTTTTTAATTGTTGGGTTGATTTTTAAAGTTTTTTATTGTTTCTCATTTGTGTTAAAATATAGGATTATGTAAGAAGTAATTTGAATACCTAATATGATTTAGAATTTAATATTGAACTATTTCACATAATCTGACAAGAAATCTTACTTTTATCCCGCATGGAGGCGTTGTGCATTTATTATTTGTTTAAGAAGGATGTTTATTTACGAAGACATCAAATTTATTATTTGTTGTGTTCACATTATATAAAGAGAACTACTGCCGATACTGTCTTCTGTGATTCCACTTGACTGTCCAGAATTTTCTTGGTTTTCCTTGCACTCATTGAATTCCACTTCATAATTATGCATATCTATCTGTTCTCAGTTCATTTGATATGATCCTATTCTTTTAATCTCATCATTGTTAATCTACAGACTCTTTAGAACTACATCTCTGTTGCTATTATTTTATTTCTGGTATTTTTATTTGTTATCCAATTTTACACTCTATGTGGCAATACTTTTATTATACAGTAGAACCCCGATTATCCGTGCGCGGATTATCCGTGAAGCGGTTTATCCGTGGGTCCATTATACATCGATTACCGTCAGATTATTATCGTGCGGCGGCTTATCCGTGCAGCGCCAGCTTTTATCCGTGGACATTCGCAACTTTAGTAGTATACTATGTGAAATCAAATGTAGAATTTATGCTTTTCAGCTGCTTGGATTACATACAAAGCTGTTTAGTGTATTTTTTTGTAATAATTTAACAAAAAATGTCAATTATTATTATCCGTGTATTTCAATTATCCGTGCCGAGCATGGTCCTGGTCGGCCCGGATAATCGAGGTTCTACTGTAGTTATAAATCATTGGTTTTCTTTTTTTTGTGATATGTGTATCTCTAACTTACTCAATTTCTTCCTACGTAGGTGTACCCTTTGATATAGCTAATTCTACTTATTGTTAGTTACAAGGGGAACTTTTCAAGAAGGTAAAATGTTGTGACGCGATAACAAAAAATAAATACAAAAGAACAATTTTGAAAACGATAATCTTATTTATCTAATCTATTAAATGTTGTAATAAATTTTGTGGACAATTGCTATTCGTTCTCTCTCAATTAATATCATACGATCTTCATATTTAAACCGCAATATTATATTACAAGCAGTATTTTTGGTCACATTCAGTAACTTTGCAATCTTGTTTTAGAATTTAACCTCTCACGAGTTGCCTTAAATTGCAACTAATGTAGGATTGTTTTCGATTCATATTTCGCAATTGTTGCAATCAAACTGAAATTTTACATAATCAATGCTTTAAAACAAACAACAAATAAAATGCTAACCTTAAAAAAATTCAAACATACAGCCTGGCAAATACGACCAATAAAGAATTTGCACGATGTCCAATTTGTTTTTCACATAGTATTAGCTTGTAAATTCATTTCCTGTAACTAATCTCGCTTTGTATGCACTTGTATTGAAAAATATTTAGGTGCTGCCAAATAGGGTCAATGTGCCTGTCTTCGGCCATTTAACAGAAAATCTCATGTTTGACACGTCATAAAATAGTAATTTTTTTATGTTGTATTTATAAAATTTATATCGGACATAAGTTTCAATGTTTACCACCGCACCTTGACTTTACTTTTTACAAATATTCTACCATTTAAATGTTTTATAAAAAAAACTCAGAAAATGCACAATAAGCCCATTCTCGGCCTTTATCTGTATTTATCAAACAATAGCAACTTCAATTAATTTTTAAAACACAGTTTGAAGGTCATTTTAATCATATAATCAATTATTATCAAGTGAATCATAAGCATTTTAGAAATCGTTTTTTAGTTTATAAGAAATCACAATGCACTAATTTTTACTTTTTTTGTATAAAATCCTTTATTATATGTGCATAAATCTCAACGTCGTCATAGTGAAAATTATTTATTCGTTTATATTTTGTTAACTAGACAACGTAATAATTAAATTTAATTAAATAATGATGTCCAAAACTATTAATGTGATTTTTGAAAACTATTATTTTATGTATTTACTATTTAACTTTTTATCCTTTTGCTTTTTATCCTTAAATGCTTCATCAATTAATATTAAAATCAAGTAATGATCTGTAAAAATAATTAAATTTCATACAATTTTTTGAATTTTTCGTTAGTGTCCAACTAATTTTTTTGCTCACTGTATATAAAACACATACACCACCCGTGTCGCAGTTGTAGCAACGTAACATAATCTTGTTTTTGGTATGACAAGAATTGCGAAACTGATATTCTTTCATTTTGTAAAGTGGGTATACAGAAACGTTAGTTAAACTCCTAATACATTTTTTCTGTTTATAAAATTTTGCAATTTTTACTGTCCCGATTAAACGAAATCACATCTCATCACATCATAAGCAATGTAATTTAATATTGTTTCCTTAGTTTGGTGTCTGTTTTTCAAGATTAGCGAAATAAGCAATATAGTAAGAAATATTATCTACAGACTTAAATACGAGAATAGAATTTAATTGTTAAAAAAATTAATAAAACTCTTATTGTAACGCTCCGAATATAGCAAGGGAAGGAATCTTTGAACTCCACCTTAGTGTTTATGTTGCGTACGTTTAGCCAATTGCTGTTTTTGTTGGAAAAGTACTTCCGCTAGGCTTCTCACATACTCGATGAATACTTTTAAGTTTTATATTAAGTTTATTTTGAAAGTGTTGGGTTTATTAACTTTTATTAAGAAATTAAAAAATTCGCATAGCTATACTTAATTTTTTAACGTTTGATGTAATTCAACAGATGTCCCTAACTATATTGTAAAGATGTCCGTTACATTTTTTTTGGAAAAAAAGTTGGTTTAATTAAATTTTAAAAGTGGTCCAAGCAAGTTGCGATGAATTTAAAATGCTTAAAAGGAGTTTGTACTTTAAATCGTAAATGTAACCTTATGATAATTTTATTTATAAAGAAAAAAATGCAGGTTGCGAAAATGTTAAAAAAAGATATGAAAACTAAATTTAGAGGGCATCGGATATGGTTGAAAGGGGAGGGTAAAATAGTTTTATTTATTGACGTAGCTTTAAAAAATGAATTGGTGACTGTATTGGGAAAATCGTTAGAAGACAGAATTAGGTTTGTTAAATGACGGATTTTAGAAAGAAATTTTGTATGGAATAGGAGAGAACTTTTTGAATACAGTTCTTAAAATTTGATATCTAAGGTGGTTGAGGAAATAATTTACAGCCTACCTGAATAGTTAAGTAGGCTTATGTACCAAGGAGACCAGCAGTATACCGCAAAGTATACACCTGCCGACTAGGAAGCGAGAGATCTCGGTTCAAGTCCTGGTCGCGTCGGATACGCTGCTGTGATCAAAGGTCCGATATCAATCTTTGGACTGTGGGGAAGGCAACGGGAAACCACCCCATTAATTATAATCCCTAGTAAGGTCAGCTTGGCTTTGGCTAAGTTAAACTGTAAAGTGTATGGCACTTGAAGAGGAAGATGGTACCAAGAGGTGATACACTTACTACCCAATCGTTCCTGCAGACGCGCATATCCAGGAAGGGAATACTTTTATTAATTTCGGTTTCCATAGTGGACTGAAGGTTACTATAGAAACTATTGAAATGAGTTGGAAATGTGTGGAAGGCTTTCTTACTAGCAAGAAGAAGAGATGATCAACATATTTTTTGACCAATCTAATACCGTTAATATAGATAACATTAAAGGAATTAACTCTGTCCTAAAAAAGCAAGTTCATACTTATATTATATTAGCAAAATCCACAGATATGATATCACTCATAGGAATCTCCCTCTTTTAATGGTAGGATTTTCCATTTTCTACAAAATAACTATTGTCAGTAATGAGTCAGCGCCTGAACGAAGAGACATTAGGCAAAGCTGCATTTTCATATAACAGAAAAGTCTACTTAGAAGTTTTCTACACTGAAATATTTTTCCTAATCCGTCCTTGTCATTACTTTCACCAGCAAAACTTGCACAATATATGTGCTCACCAAATGGGCTCAGAACAAACTTAAAACACATCTGTTGATTAGTTTGAATAATGAAACGGAATCCCCCGTTACACGCTTATATATACATGTTAAAATGAATTTAATAAATAAAACCGTGACAACAAAGCTCATTTCATTTTATACTTTTCTAATATTGATAATTAAGTATCAGATTTACTAGCTGAAAACCTTGGTCATAATCTTATAATACAAAATGAACCAATAATATAATCCATTCAGCAAACACCTTGATGGTATTGAGAAACCTAAAAATTGGGGAACAAATGGGAATTGGATGATAATGGTAATCAGAAGCTATAATGATATTGTTCATAGCAAGTTCATTTTATGTGGATTAAAAATTTTCAAATGAAAGTGCATTTTACTAGTTTAAAAATTTATGTAACGTGGATTTGAATTTCGTGTCTCCGTTCTTCAAATCCAAACACCAAACCAAAAACTACACTTTCCATCTGGTTGTAAACTCATGATCGTCAAAAAAAAATACCCATACGTTGTATGAAAAGTAATAACCAAACTTTGCAAGTTCTTTTAAATTGACGAACTCACGAATCGTGAAGAAGTTAACCTTACCTTACAATACCTGTCAACTTACTTTTTTAACTTCCAGTGGCGTAAGTAAGGCTTTCTTAAAACACAATTAGTACAATTTAAAAATGACCAAGTTGGATATCTTCGTGAGATTGAATTTTGACCTCTAAATATTACTCAAATTAAAAGGAGGGTATAAGAAGAACATAAACTGAGTAACTTTAAGAGTTATTATTGCCAAAATATAGAATTTTATCAAAGCAATTGCCAACTTGGTTGAATTCGTCAAGATTCATCAAGTTTAAATCGATCAATGGAACAATAAAATTACTTTAAATACTGAGAAGGTTTGATATCTAGAATTTGGCTTTGAGAACATTACTTTAGATTGTAAACCTGGTAAAATAACCTTCTGATTTTCTATGCGATTATTCGCAAATCAGTTGAGATAAATTTATTTATCTTGTAATTAACCTTTTATCGTTAGGATTCATAAATCTTTTTATTTTTCTTTGTCTCTTTGTATTTGGTCTTAATATTCTCCTTTTGGGAATACATATAATATCAGTGTGCTTCAGCCTAATCTTCGTACCTACGGAAAGTTACTTAAAACTACGTTAACAATTCTTGTTCGAAATAAAAATTAACTTCTAGTTCCTACTTATAGCTATACCTTAATTCAAATAATTCTTAAATACAATTTATATCTATAAATACCTTAATGACCCTTCATGGCCCAATAAAACAATACCGTGAATTAACAAAATATTTCCCTATGATCAATCAACCAAAATCAAGAGCCTAAATAAAGAAATATGCAAGTATAAGCGTTTTTAATACATTCATTCACATGCTAGCTATAGGATTGATTTAGGCAATTTATCACAGAATGAACAATCTATAAATCACCCAATAATGTTCAAAAAATAAACCTAATACACAAAATGTCAGCTATTTTGAGAACCACTACCTTAAACCTAAGTAGAATAACCTTAATCTCTTAAAACTAAGAAATATACCTAAACCTTATTTAAATAAATAATAAAATAAATAAATTAAAAAAAAACAATAAAATAAATCTAATACCTCCTTATATTAACTAATTGACCTCATATTTAACTATGTAACATTCTCTGTAATACAAAATTAATGCAGTTTTTCTTTTACAGAAATACTTTTTTTCGTAATTTGGGCGCAATACTAACATACGCTATAATTGGAACAACCATATCTTCTTTTGTCGTTGGAGCATTAATGTATGGCTGCGTACAACTTATGCCAACTAGAACAGCCAATAGTTTCACATTTTTAGATACTCTTTATTTTGGTGCTCTTATTTCTTCAACAGATCCTCTTACAATTTTAGCCATTTTTAATGATTTACATGTTGATGTAAATTTATATGCATTGGTTTTTGGTGAAAGTGTCCTAAATGATGCAGTCGCAATTGTTCTTAGCGGGTAAGAAATATTTTACTGTTAGCATAATTTTGTTGCATTGTTTTATTGTAGTGCAATACAAAATTATGGTGAACGTTATCTACTAGGTTCTAGTGGTTTTGAAACTAAAGCTTTCTTTAAAGCTGTTGGTGATTTCTTTGGAATTTTTATGCTATCATTATTGATTGGCGCTCTTATGGGATGTGCTACCGCATTGATATCCTTTATAATTGCATACACATTTTCATACAATTTATATTTATTTTTATTATATTTCCTTAATTAATATTACATGACCAAATTTACAAGAGTAAAAGATTTTCCTTTGCTTGAATCTGCTTTATTTGTATTAATGTCATACAGTACATTTTTAATGGCTGAAGCAGCCGAATTAACAGGTGCGAATGTATTTTTGTAATTGTTTCAATACTTATCTATTTTTTTTCAGGAGTTGTTGCTGTTTTATTTTGTGGAATTTGTCAGGCACACTATACTTTTAACAACTTGTCTGATGATTCGAGGATTAGAACAAAACAAATTTTTGAACTGTTAAATTTTTTGGCCGAAAATTTTATTTTTTCCTACATAGGCGTTTCCATGTTTACATTTCCAAAGCATCATTTTGATCCACTGTTTATACTATCAGGATTTGTATCCTTTATAATTATTATAAATTGACTCGATTCAACTATATAATTGCAGTTGAATGTTGTAACTATTTACACATCTGTAAAAAAAATCAGTTTTTTTACTTAATTGCTCACATGCATTATCAAAATACGCACTTTTGTGAGATTTACAATATAAACTACATCCATCATTATCATTGAAATAGCCATAAAAGCATGCGCTGTATAGCTATTTTTCCATGTGCTCTAAGCATATTATTTTTCTTTGAGCCAAAGTATGAATAGCATCGTAGCCAAGAAATGCATAAAAATCTCGTATAGTGAGGGATTTTTCTTCTCCAAGACTTGCAGCAATTGTATAAACTGGTAGATAACGCTTTTTTTTCTTGTGCTCTGAAGGATACAAAGAAACTGAAGTTTAATTACTGGTAAAGAATGATAATTTGATGTTGCAAGCACTACAACATACAGCCATTGCCAAAAGTATTAGGTCACTTTTTAATTTTTTATTTTGGGGCGCAATGAAATAAATCACAAATATGTTTTTTATATATATTTTATTTTATAATATTAATATTTTACAGGCCCACCATTAGCATTAATTACACTGGAAATAAGTTTCGGATAGTAGCAACTAATTTGAAATATATATCTAGTGAAATTTTCTCCCATTCTTTGAAAATGACGCCCTTTAGTGCTTCTTTTGATGTTGTTTTATGAAGGGCTAGTTTGTTCTTCAAAATCTTTCATAAATTTTTGATCTGAGACAGGTCCGGACTTTGTGGCGGCCAATCCAAAACAGGAATTTTATTTTCTTGAAATCACTTTGTTGTAGCTTTTGACCGATGACACGGGACATTATCTTACTCGAAAATGCACTCTGGGTATCATCTTTAAAAAGTTTTATGATATATGTTTTGAAATGCCCTTCTAACATCTTGATATAGGCCGTCGAATTCATTCGTTCTTTGCAAATTTTAACCTCTTTCACTCCGGAGCTGATAATGATCCTCCATATCATAATACTACTCCCACCAAATTTTATGGTGGAGGTTATATATACAGGGTTGTACTCCTCCCCGACTCTCCCCCTTACATAAAGAGCCATAGATTGACAGAAAATCTGATTAAAATTTAAAAAGCACGATGCTATTTTACTTTCTTTCAATTATGAAAAATATTATGTAAAAGACAATATATAATACATACCTCTACATTACTTTTGTCAGATCAAATCACTTTCGATCAGTCTTGAACTGTTTAGTTTTTATATTTTTTTGCAAAAGTTAATTTCTTTTTAATTTGATTTTTGGTCAATAGTGGCTTCTTTCAAGATTTCCGATCGTGTAAGCAGACCTCCTGCAATAAATTTAACCCAAATTGTTGCCGTAAATCCCTGCCTCTTAAAACCATCTATACATATTTACCAAAAATCGAGGTGACCTAATTCTTTTAACGACGGCTGTATGTGTCCGAGCAGCGTAAAATATAGGATTCCTTGTATTTTCATCATGATCGCTGTCCTCAATTATGTAAAAATTGTATAAACAGATTTAAAACATTTATACACCAGGGCCTTGATTTGGGTCGGGGATACATTTTGTAAAAGTGCTACGCAGTTTGAATCGACTCAAATCGAATCACATTTTTCCATAAGATTCCATAGTAATTTACGAAATGCGTTCTGCAATCATCATGAAATTTTTTCACAATGGTAATGAAATCACATATTATGCTAACAAAAATTTATAATTTAATAAAATATCAATAAAAAATTATAAGTCAAGTTATAATTTATTTCAAAATAATATTAATTTAAGAAACGTAAATAAAATTATTGCTTAAAAAAATTATCCAACATTTGCTGTCTTGCATTTTGTTTATTTTTCAAATTTTTTTTGACTTCAGAAACTTGGAAAACATAAAGAACTTACTACTTAATTAAAAAATTAACACTAAATAAAAATTATTTACTAGAGAAGAATACTGTTAATTTTAAAACTTCTGTGTCGGCTGATTTAAACTAAATAATGAAATGTAATTCTCAGCAGAAAACGCATTGTTCACAATAATATAAAAGTTGCAAACTTGTATGCAGATATTAATTCTGTTTTTTAAATTTTTACAAGCTAAGTGAAATTTTAGTAAACATGTTTGTATTAAATTGTTAAATTTTTCCAACTTATGGTAAAATTGGTTAAACCAATGGTACACAATTCTTATTGTTAATTTTCGTGAGTCTTAAATGCTAAATGTTAAATGACGAGTATTAATCGACCATTACAGTTTTAGTTTAAGACATCGTTGTTTTGATTATAAACATTTCCTCATTTATATCTATAAACGATATATAGATATTAATTCTACTTGCAGATTTACATATGACACAAAAACGTGAATTTGCATTATTTGAAAGGACCTAAATTGAATTATGTGACATATAAGATTTTTGGTTCTATATTTTTGATGCGACGCTAATCGAAGCCCTGGTGTATTGGAAATTAAACAAAATAAAACTTGATTATTTTTAAGAGGGATTATTTCCATTTTGAATCCTAAGGGTTGAAATTAGTGTTAAATTAAACAATCCCTACTAAAATGACAGACTTTTCAAAATTTTTTGGAGTATCGCTGCTTCATATTAGGTCAAAGGGAAATATTATTTTCACCTATACTAAATTTCAGCAAATTATTATACCCAATATAAAAATTACAGTGGATGCTGCTTAATGTGATCACATCGGGACTCGGGGGTTTTTGATAACAATATCACACCAACAAATTTTTGATAGGTTTTTTATTACACTTAGATAAAATAAACACAAATTATGAAAATAAAACAAATTAGAAAACCTCATCTTCTAGTTTTGGTTATCTCTGTGCTGTTTGTCGAGTAAATTGTTTATAAGAAGTTCATACTGCTAATGCATTTCAAAATTTGATGATCATATTTGTAATCGATCAAGTAACTTTAAAAGCTACTATTTACTTAAAGCTACAAATGATAAGCTATATTTTACATTATATGGAAAATGTAGCTTAAAATGTAGCTGTCCCTTGGCTACTTTAGGAAGTGCTTCTTCAATTTTGGTATTTATCTTAATTAGTAAAAATAACGTGAAATGTTGCGCTACAAGATTATAAGATGTATAAATAGTTGCTGAGCATTAATTGACTAAGGCTGTGCGTATAGTGGATCCGTTTTTGGACGAATTGTGATGAACAAAAAGTGTGACGGAGACTCGTAGATTTGAGTGATCGGTAATAGAATTCTCGTTCGTCAGAATTCGTCCGAAAATGAATTCACTGTACATGCAGCCTTCCTCTTGAAGATCGGAACAATGGAAGTTCTAACGTTACATAATTATGATTTCTAATGAATTTTTGCCCTTAACGCAATTTAGACATGCGCTGCTATAGGAAGAGCTACAAGTATTTACCCATTATCATTTTTGTTGAATTTGGGCAGAAATCCAAAAATTCCAGTAAATTTTCAACACATGCTATTTTTTGCAGGTAAGTTTTATTAAATAAATGATTGAATTATTCTAAAATAATGTTTAGGTTTACGTGGAGCTATGTCCTTTGCTTTGGCAATAAGGAATACAGTATTAGAAGCTCGTCAAATTATGCTCACTACAACTTCTCTCATTGTTATTATAACTGTAATAATTCAGGGCGGTGCAACTATGAATTTACTTCGTTGGTTCCAAATTCCGTAAGTTGACAGCTTTTAGTTGCTTTTTAATTAAAATTTAATGTTTTTAGCATTGGTATAGATGAAGAAACCGAAGCTCTCTCAACTCAAGGGGTTAGAAGTGTAAGTTTCTATAGTATGACTTTTTTCTCATGTTATTCGAGTTATTTATTTAAAATATTTTTTACTATTGCTATCAGGTATATAATTCTATGGAATTTACATCAGGGGTAGGTAATTATTCAATTAGTTTAGTTGTATTAGGATAGATCAAACTTTGATGCTTTATAATACTAATTCAAGGTAATTTTTAAGATTAATAGCACAGCAAGACGACAAGATTGGCCAGATCCAAATCGCCCTGAAACACCAAAAGGAAACGAAAAGGCACTTTTGGCTAGAGCATGGGGTTCATTTGATGCTCGTTTTATGAAACCTTTCCTAACTCATTCAAGACCTACTTTGTTAGAAACTCTACCAGTTTGTTGCAATCCGATAGCTCGATTATTAACCACAACTGAACAAATGACTCAGGTAATTAGTTTACTTTTTTGATATTTATTCCTATATATTTTGCATGTATTGTTATTTTAGGTGAGTCAAAGTTATGCTACAAGAGATTCTGATTCTGATCTTTGCATCGAGGAAAATGATTTTCTGCAAGGGGAAAATAGAAGAACCAGTATTAATAGGGTACAAAGCTCTTAAATATGTTTAAACAAATTAATACTTAATTTTTTTTTAGCCAGTACAAGCAATTTGTGGAAATCAAGTGTAATTTTTTTAAAGTAATTATTTGTTAATTAAGCTACTGTTTGTTTTATATTTTAACTTGGTAGTTAAAATGTAACTTTTTGTTATCAAGAATTAATTTACAAAATTTTATACGAAACTGTGGCTGTTATACATTTAAAATTTCTAGTCATAGAAGTAATCTTTTAAATAGTTTATATTATCTTAGAGGTTAACATTTTTCAATGACTTTTAGATGTCAGGACGGCATAAGTGCTAAAAATTTAATTCTCTAAGCAAGAAATGAGCTCCATGACTTGTAAAATTAGGTTAATAGCACTTGTATTGTTTATGTTCATTGAAAAATCGCTTAACGTAATGATTTGTTTTTATTTAAATAATAATTTTTCAAATTATTTTTCTTATATTCACGTATAAAAATAATTTATTTTTTATACTGTTTATTTTCAAAAAGGTTTTTAAATATTCACTATTTTATTTAAAAATTTAATTTGTGTGCTAGAAGTGTTCTAAGGGTTTTCAAAGGTAAAACCAATATTAGTTAATTCATTCCAGTGTATTTAATATTAGAGGTCTCGAACCAAATATTGATTTATTTTTGTTAGGTTTTGCTATAATCCATCTGGTTTGAAAATATTGAAGAGGGTGCATCAAATAAACCAAGTAATTTTTACACAGATAATTAAAGAAAATTATCCAAATTTTTACGATTTAGAAATCAAAAAATATTTAAAAGCACCACTGGCAATTATTAGCCACTTTAGTAAATTGAAATGAAAAGCTTTTGTACAAATTATCTAAATTTTTAAATCAATTTCAGCACTGTGAAAACCATATGGACTATAATATAGTATAAAATTGTTTCAATTATAAATTGTTTATTAACTTGTGAAATTATATGTTGATAAAAAAGTTATTTCTTACAATGAAATGAAAAACTCAGAATCTATTTATTATTTCACTCTGGTCTACAACTTGCATAGACAGTGAAATTGCTGGATTTTATCTTTGTTAATTTTAAATTTAACTAATTCATATCAATTTTTTATTGTTCTGCAAAACCATATTGAACTTATCAGTGTATCTTTGTTACGAGTCACAATTTTTAGTTCTTAGATTTTGTTGATGAGTTCTGAAAAGGCATGAACTAATCTATTATTTCATTCGGTGCAAAACCCATGGACGGTGAAATTGGTGAAGTTCTGGTTTTTTTGAATAATTTTTTGTATATTTAGTAACATTCAATTTGAGAATCTAGTATGTCACTGTGGATTTTTCAAAACGTCAATTGATTATTAAATTTTCCAATATAGTTTTAGATTTCAGTTTTTAATGGATTTCAATCCATATTCATTTGTTTAAGACTAAGTTTAACTGAGGAAACTTTAAAAGTTGAAACAACATTGTACAACGGTGTATTAAATTAAAAATATAAGTTGGAAAATTTCAAAATTTTACTTACCTGGTAAAAATTTTAAAAACTTTTTTATCAACATAAAATTGTTTTAACATATCTAGAATAAAACTTTACAAAATTAACTCACTGAAATGCTAATATAAATTAATTGTAACTGTAAATTTAAATGCATACAAATGAAACCATAACACAACCAAGTACAACAATTACTGCGATTTTATTAGAATTTCATCAGATAATCTCTAAGAAGCATAAATAAATTTAGTCAATTTGGTTATAATGAATTTCAAAAGACCGAGAAAAAAGTTTGTTATATCGAAAGTTAGCATAACTTTTGGCTTTTTCCTTGATCAAACAACTACTGACGGAAATTTTTCTGCCTAACTTGATGGAACCAAGTGAATAAACATTGTTTTAAATAGGGAAACTCACTTAGTCGGGTTTTTCCGGCTACTTGCTGCGTCAGTCACGTTAAAAATCATTTCTTTCTGTTTCAAAATTGTAGAAAATGACAAATAAGGAATTTCAAAACTATCTGCCATGCCTGTTTTTCCTTCTCTCGACCGTCTCAATAATTTTCTTGTCAGAAATTGACAGGCACTTTCCTTTTGAACTCATGATTGCAATTGAAATCGATCTTGTTTTCTGTTGTGTAGGCCGTAAAAAGTAAGAAGATACATAATCTGATAAAACGTGGCACTTATATTGTATTGCAGTTACTGTAGGTCAATGTACCAACATAAAATAACAAAAATTATTAGGTTGTACAAAAAATTACGTTATATCGACTGGACCAAACCCCATTTAAATTTCAAGGGACTGGTAGTTTTTTTATATCGAGATTTTCCTTATATGGAACTTCATTATAATGCAAGTTGACTGTAATTATTTCATTTAAAAAAAATTGAATTTATTTTCAAAATTTATTTTTATGTTTATATTTTTCAAATCACTCTCCATTTATCACATACAGTAGACCCCTGCTTATCTGACCTAAATGGGACCCATTTCCGGTCGGTTAAGCAAATGGTCAGATAATCATGAAGGCTGAAATAGATACCGAAACATGAAATTTAAGTCTGCAATAACATCATGTTATTTTTCATTATGATAGCAAATTACATACTTACAGAAATTTTAATAAAATATAGTATGTATCTACGTATTACGTAAAATTGAAGAATAAAATTTATTTACATTTTTTTGGAGACTGCATTTGTATTGTTTTATCATATCATTTTTGTTTATTGTTTTGACATATTATTTTTGTTTACTGTTTTAACATTTTGCACAACTAACAGTACAATTAAAATACAATTTGACAAACATCATTGTTAATTAAGATAGTTTAAATAAGGTCAAAAAAATACATAAAATCGAGAAATTTCCTTGGAATTAATATTATTTGCATAATAATATCATAGTAGAGCTCGTATGTAATCAATCTGTCTGTCTACGTGACCATCTTCGTCGGCGAGTTTATGTACGTAATCATTTGCGTACTTGATCGGATAACATGTAAAAATTCTCAGAAATACTGTTTGTTAATTAAGTACTCTTCCCTGATGAAATTCTAATAAGATTAAGCAATTTTTATCATTTTTACTGTTTTTTTAATTATATTTTTATTTTAACATTTTAGTTAGTTACTTTTGTCAGATTTTATTGCAGATATTAAAATATTATTAGAAATATGTATAAAGTTTTACTCTATTTAATAATTTGTTTTGATTTAATTTGAATCTATGATAAATGTAAGATCTTGTATACCATTTTCACTTCTTTTTTTTTGTAAAAGGTGGAAACTCGAATGTTCTGTGGTGATATTTAATTATGCTACATATTTATATGTTCTAGTAAAATTTTCAGTTTGACTACTACTTAAAATTTTCGAATTTCTAATAATTCAAAATTTTAACTTTTCTCTATGATTCTAGTCTAAAATTTTATTTTATAACTCAATAATTACTCCTAATAATCCTAGTTATAGATACTTTTGCTTTTTTTAAATTTAATTGGAGATATCATAATTGTTCTACTTTGATGCTAAGCTATAAAACTTAATACTATAATAATTATCAATATTAATAATTAACCATGTATTTTTAAAATGTTTCAGCAAATTTATTTAGCTTTAAGTTGGGATAGATTTCAATATGTTTATGGAAATTTTTTTCACCACTAGCATATGCAATTGTAGACCTAGAAAGTTCAGTTAGTAAATTTTATTATAACAAGTTGTAACTGGTAATATCGGCAAGTTTTAAATTTATCAATTTATTGACCTGGTTGTTAGTACGATCAACTGCTAATGTAAGGCGCCCAGTTCAAATCCAGACGGAGCTCACTGCGCTTCGGAAGGTATGCAAAGACGATGGTCCTTCTATGTTAATAAATTGCCATCATTAACAATATAAAATCGAGTGACAGGCACATCTGAGCCCAGCCTAGTAAACTACTTCGGATGTACAACAAATATGGTCCGAGTGCTAGCAGTGGCTTGGAAACTTTTCCGAGGTTACTACAGTTGGATATTACAGGACTTGGTCTTAAATTAAGAAGAAGAATCTATAGTGTACCATAAGTATGTACAGAAAAAGGTTTTGAAGTAAATTTTACACCGATTGAAGTAAATCTTAGGTTGAGAGGTTTGACAAACTCCTTATGAAGCATATGGATTCCATATATCTTATCAAATGTACAAAAAATTCACATGAGGACATATAGCACTATAATTGAAACAAAAATTTTTTCTGCGTATTCAGTATTATGTATTACAGTATAGTGTAATTATCTATTATCATATACAGTAGTCCTCTATAATCCAGCATCTTACTTCTCTGGTCCTTCCAATAATCTGGAGTTTTTATAACCTCTGAGACAACTGATTGCTTGTCGCGAGGTCAATGACTGCTGTATCAGTCTGTTCCGTGTTATGCTTGCTCTCTGACATGCTGTATTTCATTAGTGTAATTTTGTATATATGTAATACATACAATTTGATGAAAGGATTTACTTGAATTTATTTCAATAGTTTTTCTCTGTAGATAAAAATATTTAAAACCTGCCAATATTAGCGGTTACAACTTATTATATTTACCTTACATAACTTGATTTACTAGGTTCTACAATTATACAGTAAACCATTACTCCATAAAGTTACCAGTCTTATTTTATTTGTATTAATTTCATCAATATGCTGTGAGCGCAGCATATAGTAAAAGTGTTAACACAATTTCTTCTGCAAGTATTATTTCATTATTTGTTGAGCTATCTTCTCAACTGCATACACTAACATACTTTTTAACCATCTAATTGTGCTTATTTTTGCACATTCTTCCAGGCTTGAATTGCCAGTATTGAAATTTTATTTGAGTGATTTTTAATACTTTACTTAAAATTATTTACTTGAAAATTTTATTTTTGTAATTATTTTTAATGTTATCCAAAGTTAGGTATTAACATAATCTGCACTTGTTTTTTATCATGTAACATGTATTACACAACTTTGGGTATTTTCATTTGACTGTATATTTTAGAATATTGAACTAAAATAAATGCTGATTGTTGTGTGAAATTAGAGATTCTTATTGTTTCACCCATGAGTTAATCAATAAATCATATTTTGTAGGAACAACAGTTGCAGGATCGGCGGTTCAGTGATGGATTGCCAGTACCGTGCATCCGGTTTGACTCTGGGCGAAGTGAAAACAGTATTTACCATCGTCGATCCTTGACAGGTAAAAGCGTACACAAAGGTATAACTGCTCAGTAAACATCAAAATGAAATGTGTTAAACATTCGTGATTGGGAACCCATGTTAAGCAGCACGTTGACAAGTACTAGAAGAAGATTGCATAGAACAACAGGGTTTGTACTTTTCTGAGTAAGTGGGAATTTACTTACGAAAATATAATGGAAACTCCAAAGAACAGGAATTAAAACTTACCTATTTTTAAATTAAATGAATCTTTTTACAACTTATAAATTCAAACGCTAAATTGAATTCTATATTTTTATTACAAATTGAAAAAATAGACAGTTGAATTTGATTTATATATAGGTATTATAAAGAAACTAAGATTATAATACACACTTAAGTTCCATAACATTTCTTAATAAATTGGAAAACTTACAATGCAACATTTTATTCCAACGAAGTAATGAGATAGTCACAATTTGAATACTTTAATGGTTAACAGTTAATGGCTTAGTATCACAGTAATCTAATGTAATTATTAATTTTCTAGAAACTTTCCGAACCATATTATCGATTAACAGTCGTACATTTCTTATCTAGACCAGTGGAACGTAAAGTTAAAAATATATATATATATATAATTTATGACAAGACAAAACACTTAAACCTACTAATTATTTAATTTATAGGTACTTTTGGAACAAAGTAGTCTTAAATTTACTTGGTAAGTTTCTGGAATAACGACTTACGATAACATTACGTGAACCGTAACAGAATAAAATATTTAAAAAATAGTTAATTAAACAATTAAAAGTGAGATACCAGATTATTCTTTGTGTGAATAATTAGTACCTTTTTACTATTATTTTTGTAACAGAGTATTGAAACTGCCACTGCAGTCGCAACTCATAACGGAAACTTACAATGCAACATTTTATTCCAAGGAATAATGAGATAGTCACTATTTGAATACTGTAATGGTTAACAGTTAATGGCTTAGTATCACAGTAATCTAATGTAATTATTAACTTTCTAGAAACTTTCCGAACCATATTATCGATTAACAGTCGTACATTTCTTATCTAGACCAGTGGAACGTAAAGTTAAAAATATATATATATATATAATTTATGACAAGACAAAACACTTAAACCTAGTAATTATTTAATTCATAGGAACTTTTGGAATCAAAGTAGTCTTAAATTTACTTGGTAAGTTTCTGGAATAACAACTTACGATAACATTACGTGAACCGTAACAGAATAAAATATTTAAAAAATAGTTAATTAAACAATTAAAAGTGAGATACCAGATTATTCTTTGTGTGAATAATTAGTACCTATTTTACTATTAATTTTGTAACATAGTATTGAAACTGCCACTGCAGTCGCAACTCATAACGGAAACTTACAATGCAACATTTTATTCCAAGGAATAATGAGATAGTCACAATTTGAATACTGTAATGGTCAACAGTTAATGGCTTAGTATCACAGTAATCTCATATAATTATTAATTTTCCAGAAACTTTCCGAACAGTATTATCGATTAACAGTCTTAAATTTCTTATCTAGACCACTGGAACGTAAAGTTAAAATATATATATATATAATTTATGACAAGACAAAATACTTAAACCTAGTAATTATTAAATTTATATGAACTTTTGGAATCAAAGCAGGAATCAAAATAACAACTTACGGTAACATTACATGAACCGTAACAGAATAAAATATTTAAAAAATTGTTAATTAAACAATTAAAAGTGAGATACCAGATTATTCTTTGTGTGAATAATTAGTACCTATTTTACTATTATTTTTGTAACATAGTATAGTCGCAACTCAACGGAATTGAAACTGGCAAAGTATTTAAAACTTTTTCTTTTAAACTCTTTTGACTTTTCGTTGCTTTTTTTGAATAAATTTTTTTAAAACCCCTATTGGTTTTGCGACAGTCCGAAAATAACGGATTTTTTTCTATTTTTGGGGCTAAAGTTCCGACTCTTTTTTCGCATAATTTAACTTTATCTCCTGGCATATGCATCTTCCTGATCATTGTAACTTCATTTTCAGGTAGTTTAATATATAAATTCCAGAAAGTTTCAACGGTTTTGTTGTTTATGCAAAAGAAAGTTTTTGGGTTTTTTAAAAGCAAATATTTGTGTGCTGAATAAAATTTAAGAGTACCAAGTACGTTGTATCCACCTTTTGTTTGTATGTACACGTACTTATTCAAGAAGTCCTTGTACGTGTCTGTTTCCTTCTGATTTACTCCGTACTCCATCTAGATAATCACGAATTGAAGAAGAAAATGCGAAAATTTTAAATTAACTTACATTGTAGCTTATATCACTTTACACCAAATTTATTAAAACTTGTACTTTTTCCATAAAATACAAAACGTACCATGAAGTAATACTTGTAACGGTTTTAATTTAATTACCCCCACTAAATGATTCGCGGTACTACAGCAACCACCAATAAAATACGTAGTTTAAAATCACGTGACGCATAATTGACTGCAGCGCCACTTAACTTTTGAACCTTCAAAACAGGTTATGTATAAAAGAGTCTAGACAAAAGTGAAATAGAAGCTAGGCGTATTTGGAAAAACGTCATTGTAGTTTATAACTTAATTTTGATCTCCAAATTAAAAAAATGTCTCCATATTAAAAAATTTGTAAAGTAAAATAAAATCTCCCGAGAGAAAATGCATTATGGGTTCACTGTTAATCAGAGTGAGAGCTAAGATACAGTCAACACAATATGAAAAGCGAAGGTAATCATACAGCCAATTACAGAGGTTGCTCTGTATATAAAGAAATACAGGAACGAAAGTTTCCCTCCCTGGGAGATAAACAACTACCACCTCAACAAAATAGAGTGCCCAGCCCAACGCGTAATAACACTAACTTTCCTCCACTTAGTTTTAGCCAGTCACAAACACAGAGGCAATCAAAAGCGAACCCTCCACAACAACCAACTTACTCTGCAAGCAGCAGAGCAGAGCAACTCAAATTATTCCAATGCAGTGAAAAATAATGAACAACATAATCAAAACTTTGAAAACGACCAGCGAAAGCAAAGCGAAAACGCAATATTAGTAATGTTAACCAAAATGATGGAACGTATGAACGAAAACATGAAAAAAATCGACAAATTAATTGATCTCTTAATTAGCATCATGAACAGAAATCACTAATGCATACACCAATTAAAACAGTAATATGGAACGCTAACGGCTTGTCTCAACACGGACAAGAGTTTAAAATCTTTTTACAAAACCATGACATTGACATAGCCCTTATCTCTGAGACACATTTTACTAATCGAAGCTTTATAAAGATTCCGAAGTATTCAATTTACCATACACAACATCCGGACGGGACTGCCCATGGGGGTACTGCAATCATTGTGAAATCTGCAATTAAGCACTTTGAGATTGAAAAATTTCAAGAACGTCACATGCAAGCCACAAGTACTACAATTCAACTCCTTGGGGGTGTGGAACACCCTCCAGTGACTCACTGCTGAAAGGTAAACATTCTATGTTTACAGATTATGAGTAGAGTTTATTATAGCGCTTTGGTTTTCTTGCGAACGATGACATATTATACTGGGAGGAATTCATAATCTCCCCTCCCCCTCAATTCTTGGTCACTGATTTATATTTTTGTGCTAAAACTTTCAACCCCCGGTCTCTACAACTTTGGTTTATAATTTGGGCTAATTGGGATAATAGTTACTTAAGTGTGACTTGTTAAAGTTAGGATTAATTAGTTTATCTAGAGATTTTTCTATATCCGTTATGCTGATGTCTTTAATTTATTACTAATAAAAATAAACTCCACAAACCGGGGGTCTGGGGTGTGGAACACCCTCCAGTGCCTCACTGCTGAAAGACAAAACATTCAATGTTTACAGATTATGAGTAGGGTTTATTATAGCGCTTTGGTTTTCTTGAGAACGATGACATAAATTATACTGGGAGGAGTTAATAATCAAATAAATAAAAACAACAAGAGACGGTCATTGGCATGGTTGTTAGCGCGATGAACTGCTAAGATAGGACTCCCGGTTCGCATCCGGGTAGAGTTCGCTTTGTAATGCCGTCTCCGTGCTTCGGAAGGCACGTAAAGACGGTGGTCCTCTTACAAGATGCTTGCAACATCTTTGAGATATTAATTGCTAGAATACCCTCTTGAGGGAAGGGTAAACGACCTTGGTTGTATCCTTACATAAGGAAGCCGAAATATATATATAATAAAAACAAATTGGCAGGAGCTGGATGCGATCCCAGTACCCTTCGCATATGTTTTTATTTTTTTGCAATCTTACGCAATTCCATTAACAACTTACCAAATTTATGTTAATTTTTATGCAGTTCACCAGTAATATATAATTATTCAAATTCAATTTTCTCGAAATTGGTAAAGAAGCGTGCCCTTATACTTGCACCTGTTGAAGTCCAATACAAGTCCTACACGCACAATGAAAATGAATCAATTCAGCGAGGGAAGTTGCCGGTCTCCCCTTGTAAGATGATCTTAAAAACTAATAACTTTCGAGACTAGATAAATGTTTATTAGGAATATTTTTTATATAACATTTTTTGTAGATCCATTTGTTTTTACGTAAATTGCAAAAGAAATTTGACGATTTGTTTGATCGTCAAAACAAGAAACTATGCAATTTTTAAAAAACTCCAGACAATTTTCTTAAAATATCACTGTTAATATTTGCGAAGTCTTTTGGAGCCAAAATTAATTTTTTGATAATTAAATACTCAGCGATAGTCCATTCGATGTATTTCTCATATGTGAAATCTACCACGCTGCCTATTTCTAAGAGACCAATGGAAAATTGAGCATGATAAGAATTAGTACCAGTTAGTTCTAAGTAATGTTTAATTTCCAACTTGAAGCAAAAACTGTGCAAATTCGTGCTTTTCTTCAGAAACTCGGTTTAGACGAAGCTGTGTCAACTACGTAACCAAAGTGAAGAAGAAGTCTTAAATGAAACAATTCAATATTTTTTGAGAATATCGCATAAAGAAAAGTTGCTTGTTCTTTTAGATGGAGTTTCAATGTGATATCTGGCCATTGTAGATTGGATACAAATGTAACGAAAACATCAGGTTTTCCGAAATGTTGTACAATAGTCAATTTATTAAATAATTCTGCTGCAAGTTTCGAGAATTTTCTGTAAATGAAGAAGTTATGATGACCATTTGCCCAACACGGTGATTATTCTCAGCCGTTTTAGTGTTAATGTAGTCCATAAGAGTAAGATAAAGGTCTCGACGCAGCTTTGTTTGTTCTCTGCGGAGGTAGTCGAGACGTGTCCCTTCAATCCGTACGTAGTACATGTCGACTATCAAGCAATGAAAAACTTGAACAAATTCCTATTAATACTATATTCACACGCTGCGTCTCATGTTTTAGTCATTAGTCTAACGTTTTAGTGGAAGTAATTATTAAAATTTGGATTTCTTAAGCTATTGTGTAGAAAAATGGAAAGACGTAGAAAGGAAATCGATATTGGCACCAGACAAATAATTTGGAAGGAGATTTGTCAAGGAAAATCCACACGAGCAGTAGCCCGAATGGTCGCGATAAGCCATGTAGCCGTAATAAAATTATTAACAAATTTAAAAATACGAGAACATTTGTGAATAAGTCTGATCGTGGCCGCAAGAAACTCCTGAGTACTAGAGACGCACAGTTTGTAGTACGTGAAATTTAATGAAACCCGAAAATAAGTGCGCGGAAATGAACGGCGGAAGTGTCTTAACGAATTCAAAAACAATTAGTGTGGAAATGGTTTGAACAGCATTACGCCGAATGGGTGAATAGCACAAAAGAACCCATTTACATATATCTAAAGTGAATCGAAAGAAACGTTTAACTTTTTCTAAAAAGTATTTGAACGAGAGTGTCGAATTTCCAAATGTCATCTTCAGCGACGAAAGTAAGTTCAACCTTTTCGGGTAGGACACACGTGAAATTGTGTGGCGAAAATCCAATACGGAATTGCGACCAGATAATGTGTGCGGTACAGTGAAGCACGGTGGCGGTTCTGTGATGGTTTGGGGTTGTTCGTATGTCGACAAGCGGCGTTGACAATTTAGAATTTATAAAAACTATAATGGACAAACATATTAATAAATATATGTTAATTTTACAGAAAAATTTGGGTCCTTCAGCCCGTAAATTGCAAATGCCGCCCGTGTAGGGGAATGTCGTCAAGGTAGGCCCGTCGTCTAGGTTGGCCCAGTGCAATTTTTCAGTTTAGAGTACTGGCGCCACAAATGTGCGAGCGTGGCAAAACTTCTCTTAGTGACAGCAAACTTCTCGCGGCATTATTTATTTCAGAGCATAAAAGTAAAACGTATTGTGTGCTGAGTGGCTTGGTAATAACGAAAAAAGTTTTTCAGCACCAGTAAATACAATATCAGAACTTGGAGCAAAAAGATGCAATCGTGAAGGTAAGTATTTCAAATGCATTATGTGGTTATCGTTCAAGAATAAATCAAGAAGAAATTTCAATTCCGTAACCTGTTTGGCTGTCGTGTTACGAAATGCGTCCGTGGCGCTTGTCGTCAAAGTTGGACCATTTGTGTAGTCAGGGTTGGCTCACCGTAATTATGCGCATTAAGGCACATGCTCGATCGAAAAAAAAACGTTAACGTTAGTGACCGATATCGGTGTTGATATTGGCCACTTAGCCTTCGATATCAACGTTTCGTACGTCTAGCCTTCTACCATTTTAACTTCAATCGAACCTTTACAGGATGCCACACCACAAAAAAAACTAAATCGAGGACGGCGCCCCATGACCAGCAGAGTTCTGATTTTGCCAGAGAGCCTCTCCACATTACACGAGAAACAACAAAAGCGAGACGTTTCAAAGATGCCCAAGAAACGCTCAGCACCAACTCTAACGAAGTCCGCTATTAAAATACCAGCTCAACGAGGTCGCCCACTCAAAAAAGTGCAGAAACTGTTTTCTGCTGATGAGGACTTTTGCCTCATTTGTTTAGAAGCGATGTCTCGTCGCCTGAACCGCAAAAACTTTATTGCGTGCATTGAATGTAAGAGAAGTGTGCATTTGAAGTGTGCTCAAATGACGAAAAGCTTTTACATTTGTCAAAATTGCGATTCCAAAAAATGAATTTTGTAAAATTTTATTTAATCGAATAAAAAACACAAATTTGGATTTTTATTTCATTTAGTTAATTTTTCCAGGTCATTTTCAATCGTTTCGGCATATATTGTGTTGATTATTAGTGGTGGGCCAACCTAGACAGCATGGGCCAACCTTAACAGCATTTATTTTTTTAATTCCCATATAACTTTTTAATTTTTTACCCAGTTAATTTGCAATCCATCAAAAAGGTGTTTCTTTTTCTGGATCTTTCGAACGATGTGCTTTAATCAGCCAAATTCGTTCTTACACGGAAGTTATGAAGAATAATCAAAAGGTGGCCAACCTTGACAACATTCCCCTACTACTTTTAGCAACATAATGATCCCAAATATACTTTGCAATTGGTACAAAAATACCTGTTGTACCACGTCCCCAAACAATTAAAAACACCCCGTCAGTCCTCAGACTTAAACCCCATCAAACATTTGTGGCAAGAACTAGGCCTACGAATGCGTCAGTTTAATCCCTCCAATAGAGAAAAACTAAAAACAAAACTTTTACAGGAATGGAATAAAATATTGCCCAATGTAACCAAAAACTTAGTGCATTCGATGCCCCGGCGTTTAGAGGCAGTTATTCGATCGAAAGGATAACCCACAATCACTTTTCACATATATTAAATTTGTTTAATTTCTAATACTCATGATATCAGGTAACTTATTTGCGTAGGATGAATTTCATTGTTAATTTACAATTTTCGCTGTAATTATGACGGTAATATACTTTAGTGACTGGTTTTTTGTATGCGTTGCAATAATATTCAGGGAATCTAGTTTCCAACATTTTGCATTCTAAAAATAAGTACTTCATTGAAAATAAAGCAATATTTTTTAAATTTGTATCTAGTAACTTTTTCTTGAGAGCAACTATCAGTTCTTGCTTTTTCGCATAGCTACTAACTCTTGGTATAATAACTACTAAGGTAGCATATGCCTGCTGTTCTGCGAATATTACTACTCACAGATGACGTCACTGCATAAATTTGAAGATTTTAATACCAATCAGTAGGATAGACCGGTGACGGGTAAGATACCCGGATCGCGATTTTTACCATTTTTGAAGTGGATTATGAAAGATGAGGGTCCCAATAGCATATAAAAAAATAAAATTTGCGAAATACTCACACAATTTTGAAAAAAACGGCTTTAAAGTTAATTTGGAATGCAATTTTATCATTGACTTTTTTGAACTGTAACCCCGCGCCCAAAATTGAAATAGGTTGTGGCGACAGTAAATATACCAGAATCTCGGTTTTCACGACGAATTATGATAGATAATGGTGTAATTAGCTAATAAAAGAATAAAATTTGTGATCGGACAACAAATTTTCGAAAAAAAACCACTTTTTGTGTGAATTGGTTTCTGATTTGGTTGCGCTGTCAAAACCTATTCTCCGCGAACGGTTTCGCCTATTTCCGCCGGTTAAAGCTACTTTGCCACGATTACAACATCACGCATACTTCATAGTGGTTGTCATTTTTTCGCATTAGTATTGCAGAGCATTACAGTATTTACAACTATAATTAAGAGTTCCTATGTTAGACAGAATAATATTATCTAGTTCGCACATAGTAATAGGGTACTCGATTTCTTCTTAAAATCATCTATTTGAATAGACTCTCCTTGTACATTATTGGAATGTTATGTCATACACAGCGTTCAACATTGCGTTTACGTTGATCTGCAAAGCTTTGTCTTTGCGAAGTATAAGAGGCATAAAATAATTTTGGCTTTATATGTCAGTGCAGTTGAAAGTAATCTTTCTATTAAAAGAATGCGTTGCTTTTATAATAAAACTTTGAAAATATTATTTTCAGAATTTCTGTGAAAACGGTTCTTCTTCTTCTTCATGTGCCATATCCGGTCTCCCGGACGTTGGCGATTCAACAGCCGACGCCAAGATGAATTTACCAGAGAGTATAATTCATGGGATGGTTTCCGTTGCCTTCTCCATAGTCCACAGATCGATATTGCACTTTTGATTGCAGCAGTATATCTAACGCGAACAAGGTTCGAACCACGACGTAGTCGACTCGTGTATGCTTCATGCTAAACTGCTGGTCTGAAAACGGTTAGTTTCCCAAAAAAAAATTATTTGACTAAAGTTTTAGTCCGTTAAATTTCCTATCCGGTTTGGGCCGTTAGTTTTTTTATAAGACGTTTTGTTTAAGAGATACGGGGTTCTCAAAGAAAGTAAAAAAAAATAAAACTTGAATTTTTTTAACATTTTTTCCCTTAATTTAATTTATAACTCGAAATCTGTTGATTCTAGACAATAAGGGTTATAACCTAATTTGCAGATAAGTGGGTGATCTTTAAAAAAGTTCTAATCCATTAAGTCTAAAAAATTAATAATATCGGAGCTATGGCCGTTTGAAATCGGAAATTCAAAAAATTGCTTTAAAGGGAGGTACCCCCCAAGGGTTTGCACTTGGACAAAAATTTTATTTGAAAATTTGTCTTAAGAAGTGTTCTTTATCATCACTTCAAAGGTTCTCCACGGTTACGGGGATATCCTGTCTATAGATGTATTATGGTACATATTAAACATAGTATTTGATATGGTTCAAAATTTATGACAGCTGGGTTTAATCGTTGGTTCACATTAAATCCTGTAGCCAATCTTTTATTAGGTCTGCTGCTCATAAAATACGTACAACCACATTCTTTTAAAGTTCTACCATCTTGATGTTATTTTCTTGCATTGCTAATAAATTTAATTTATATTTTTTTACAATTTTTATTATATACTCCATCGTGCCATTCTTGAGCCTTTTATTCGTATGTTGTTCTTTTTCAGTACCTATCTAATTTGTTTATTCCACTTTTCGCATTTGTTATCTATTATATAAAAATGTTAACGAATGCTTACATTATTTATTTTTGTTAACCAATAGAAATTTTTTAAAAAATTACACAGTACCAAAACATTTTAAAAGTGAAATTCATTTTCAATTAAAATTTGGAAAATGCAAAATTGAAAAGCTAGAAGTTATGCTAAAAACTTTAATAATGCATTAGGAACCAAAAGAACATGGTATGCTTTAACAATAAGTGATATATTTTAATCAATACAAACATCAGGATGCGGATTTATGTGCTGGTAGATTTTAAGATTGTATTGTTTGCGGTTTGTGGTATCTGAAAAAAATTATGCCCGGGGCATTAAAATCCGGGTTCTAATTATGAAATAATTTTTAATTGTCTATAAATTAATGTGTCATTATGTTTGTGATGGAGTATTTTGTTGCCGTGTAGGGCCACCCCATAAGTTATCTCTGTATTTCGCTTGAAGTCATTATAACTTTTAAAAATATATTAAATATTATTCTCGTACATATTTCATATAGCGATATTTCACACCGAAAAAAAAGTTGTAAAATTTTCGACAATTATAGAAAATTTTAATAGTAGATAGCAGCGCCAAAATTTGAATTTGGAGAAATTAGAAAATTAATAAAAAATTTAAAATAATTTTGGAAATTTTTAGAAATGCAAAGAAAGTTAAAAGCATAGTCTACCTGAATTATAAATTTAATAGTATTAAATTTACTTATTAAATTAGTATTAAATTAAAAATAATACAATTTTAATAGTATTTGTGCTTCATATAAAATCAGACGCAAACTGTATTAAAAATTTGAAAATGATTGTACAATTATATTTTGTGCAATGAATACAATACGAAATATAGGGATAAGTCATTATTATGCAAAGTATAACAACGTTAACTAGTGAACTACGAAGTACATATTTGTATTTAACTTCTTAATGCAGAATATTTTTATTAATTTAGAGTAAAAAAGATTTTTTTTTTGGAGAAAATGATAACTGTATAACTTTATTTTTAATTATTTTATGGTTTAAAATATTTTCATAATAATAAACAGAAGTATGTGGGTGCATGACATACATGTAGCTGAGCAATTCTGCAAGTAAACGTAAAACATGTATGTCATGCAGTTGTGCGTTAAGGGGTCTATTGTATTAATTTTTACTACAAAATTTGTCAAAAAGTGGTACTTACTTCAAAGTTGTCTTTATACAAAATTGAAAAAATAAATATAAAATTTATTCTAGCAACTTACGCGATAATTATGTTATTCATTTATAGTTTTTTTTAATTTTACTATACCGGGTGCTCATTTTAAAACTTCCAGCAATTAATATCTCAAAAACCAAAAGTCAGATGAAAAAATGTTTCGAACGAAAGTTGTATGATAGCAAAGGGGACAGAATATGACATAATTGTTTTCTTAATTTATTGACCTTTTCAAGGTCATTTGAAGGTCAACTTTGGTTTTTTAAATGGCACCTTAACTTTTTTTAGCAGATTCATATTTTGGATAGAATTGAGCTGGAAAAAATAAAACAAACATCGAAGATGCGGCAAATGAAGCCTTGGGAACAAGAACTGTGAGTACGGGAAAGAAGAGACAAAAGAAAACACCATGGTTTCACAGCGAAGTAAAAGAAAAGTGCCGGGATAAAAGAAGGCATACCTAAAGTATAGATCTCTACGAACAGAGGAAGCGTACAACGATTACAAAGTAATAAGAACTGAAACAAACGCACTGGTAAGAAGACTAAAAGAGGAATATTGGGAAAGATTTACAAAGAGACATTTTTATTAATATGGAGATATGGTCCAAATACTTCACAAATTTGTTTAAACACGAAGGAAACACGGTAACCCATTTTAATAAACCAGACATAACAGCTGAAGTTGTTGAAATAACCATTGACGACGTCCAACAAGCGCTAACAAAATTAAAAAATCGTAAATCTCCAGGACCAGACAAAATTCCCAATGAATTACTCAAATATGGTGGCCAGGAACTTGTTCAAGAACTTCGGAAGTTGATCCAGAAAATCGTATCGCAACATAGAATACCCAACAGCTGGAGAACAAGCACTACTATTGTAATGTTTAAAAGGAGACAAAAGGGTGCCACAAAATTACAGAGGTATCAATCTCCTCAACACCGCGCTCAAGTTGACTACAAAATTATAACCAATATAATCAGCTCTAAAATATCCCTAGCTGAAGAACAACAAGGATTCAGATCGGGAGATCATGTAACGACGCAGTGTTTGTCCTCCGACAAATTACGGAAAAATCCTTAGAGTACAATAGACCGGCATACTTATGTTTTATTGATCTGGAAAAGGCTTTTGACCGTGTACAGCTCACCGATGTGATACATCTACTATATAATAAGAACATACCTATGGACTTAATAAAAACTTTCGAAGATTTATACATAGGAAATACAATTCAAGTGAGAGTAAATGGAAGAGTCTCGGAAAAGATTGCTGTGGAAAGGGTATTCGACAAGGAGATTCAATGAGTCCTCTACTCTTTAACGTTGTGATGGACGAAATAATAAACAAGGTGCGCGATGGCAACGGATACAAGATGGGTGACAAGGAGATTTCAATACTCTGCTATGCGGATGATGCCGTGCTTGTGGCAGAAAGCGAAGACGATCTACAGAGACTCTTGCATCAGTTCAACCTAACAGCTGAAAGGTTTAACATGACAATATCTACTGGAAAGACCAAATGCATGGTGATATCTGCGGAGCCAATTAGATGCAAATTGGAGATGAATGGAGAGGTGATTCAGCAAGTAATGAAATTTAACTACCTGGGCATACCAGTTTACAGCTACGGGGATACGGAAGCGGAAGTCAGACAACAAGTCAATAAAGCTAATAGAATAGCAGGGTGCCTTAACGATACAATTTGGAGAAACAAGTACCTTAGAAAAGAAGTTAAGACCAGAATATATAAGGCAACGGTAAGACCAATCATGACTTATACAGCAGAAACAAGACCCGATACAACTAAAACGAGCCGTATATTGGAAACATCTGAAATGAAAACTATCCGCAAGATTGCTGGTAAAACCCTGTGGGATAGAGAACGTAGTGAATCCCTGAGACAATCATGTAACATCGAGAACATCAACGAATGGATAATTGGCAGAAAAAGAGAATGGAACCAGCATATAAGTAGAATGGCAGATGACAGGGTAGTGAAGATAGCCAGAGATAAATCTCCGTTAGGCCGAAGAAGCGTCGGGAGACCGCGAAAGAGGTGGAGCGATAATATCACGGAACAATGAAGAGGTAACCGAAGAAAGAACAGACGAAAGTCTAAATAGAAGAAGGAAGAAGAAGAAGAAGAAGAATATTTTGGATAAAAAAATAAACAACTTTTGTAAGAAAATTTTTTTTATCCCACATTAGAATTTTCGAGTTTTAATATTGCATTTGAATTAAACCTAAGGCTAGCTCATGGTATGTGAAGCGATATGGTATCTGGAAAAAAGTTATCAAAATTAACATTAACAAACACTGTAGTCATCAATTAACACTTTAAAGATATAAATACAATTCAAAACATACAAGTATAAACTTTTCGACAATATAAAATTCTTGGAAATTAAACGTTATATTCTATATTGTTAGGTGCAGAAATTACAAGGACGTATAGATCCTGACAATCACGTATCCATATATCAATTGAACACCATCGTTAAATCGTCATATATCACGCTTAATTTTTAATTGTAAATTTTACAATGTAATCAAAATAAATCTATAGCCGGCCGGATACTGGGTATGTCGGGCATTTGTGGTCCTTGCGTTGGAGTTTGGAGGCCTTTGATTTATATTAAACCTTTCTCAGATTTAATGTCGCCAGCTTAAAAAATTCACTTCGCGGAACAATTTATAACTTGACTGATTTGCTAAATTGATTTTTTGATTGCTGATTTTCAATTTAAAATTTTATCGAATGAACGACATTGCAAATTAAAATGCCATTCGATTAATTTACGGCTAACCTGAGACTTATTAAAAGGGGGGAGGCTCTCAGCTTATTCGACAGATTACTTCGAGAAATTAAACACCATTGATAATTTTAATTATTATCCATAGTCCGTACAGTGTATGAATAAATGATTCAAACACCTAATACAATTTTCAATAATTTGGATTTAATTCAATTATTAAAAGAAAACTGCGATCTAATCGTAAAATTTATAGCGGAAAGTTCAATGTTTATGCTGATTTTCAATTTAAAATTTTATCGAATGAACGACATTGCAAATTAAAATGCCATTCGATTAATTTACGGCTAACCTGAGACTTATTAAAGGGGAGGCTCTCAGCTCATTCGAGATTACTTCGAAATTTTAAAACCATGTGCTAATTTGTAATATTAAATATCATAAGTTAAATTAAAAGACAAACCCTAATACAATTTTACAATGTTGATGTTTCAATGCAGTACTGATCTGTTACAAATTTATTTATGCGACTTAACTTGATGTTTAATCCGTACAAGCTATGCTCTTGTCTACATATTCAACATTAAAAGTTCTTAAGAAAAAGTAATGCGTATCTTCTTGATCGCGTACGTTCGTAAAATGCTTCATGGTAAGCATTAAACTCTTTCCACTTTAATCAAAACATCTTTCTTGACGTTAGTCCTCTTTCATTCGGACAATATTTCATGGCAAGTTTTGGACAACACGTGGTCTTCCATCTTTCCACATGTCTTGGGCGATAAACTTACTAAATTCCACAAAATAACAAAACTTCTTCTTAATTATCGGAACGATGGTAACAAATTACAAGTTTGGCGACATTATACGGATTCAAATATAACAGCTGAGTATTTAAAAATCTTTCTTAATAAATTTCGACTGCGCAACTCGGCCGACCCCGGCAAGTCGTTAAACTGCGGCGCGTAGCTGGGTTTTCCGCGGAACACCCAAGGTGTATGCTGGTTACGACAAGCGTTGGCAAAATGAATGTCGAGCGCGGGGCGCCAGAACAGGATGCTATCCAGAGGAAAGGTTACAACAGAATAGCAAGCCCAAAACCCCGGCATTAGTAAACGAAATGGCTTGAAAGGCCCAAACTCAGATAGCTATCCCGCAGCAGGGAGTCCTCGGCAAGGTTAGAACTGCACCGCTTCCGTACGAAGTCAAACTGCAATAGGTTACTGGAATCGACCTTAAACAATCGGCGTCATGGTCAAGACTCTGAAAAAGGCACCCGTCCGTACGATGTAAAACTGCAAATTAGGTCACTGGGATCGACCTTAAACAACCAGAGTCATGGGCAAGACTCCTAAAATGTACCCGTCCGTACGATGTGAAACTGCAAGTCAGGTCGCTGCAAAAGACCTAAAAAGCGGAGAAGGACTTGGTACTATGGTGCTATGGGAGTCGGTGCATGATGGAGAAGGGGAGGTAATAACTGAACCCGATCATGTGTGAAAGAGTGCAATAGGGAAAGAAAAGAAGAGGTCATAAGAAAGGGATGCACCCTTAAATATGTTCCTGGGATGTCAGAAGGGGGGACGCCCCCTCTCTTGCTCCTGTATCTTATCAATGACCCGACAAAACTCGTACCAGTCCAAAGGTAGAAGTGCATGAGTCGCCGACATAGCTGTATGAGGATTAAAGTGTGCATGGGACCGCAAATCTCAGGTGCATGATGTCGAGAACCAGGGTAGGACGCTATTACTGACTCGACATCAGATCCACATATAAGCAATGCACGAAAATGACTTAAGAAGACACTTCACATAAGGTTACTGAAAACCAATAGATTTTGGGACTCCTGAGGCCAAGCTTGAGAACTCCCTCAAAGGAAACCGCAAAAAGATTGCCTAAGAGGAGAAAGAGACCCCAGGCTTATGACCACTAGCACATTCTTGTGAGTAGTCTCGAGTATGCTAAGAGCACGAAGGGAACCACAGGCCCAAAGCCTCTAAGAAGTCCTAACGTGCAAGGAAGGAAATGGGAACCCAGGTCCAAGTAAAATGTCTATCAGAAGTCCCAACCCCTCAAGGTAAGTCTAGAGAACCCCAGCCAAATGTGGCTCTGAGATGTCTCAAAACTGCCGGAGGTGGACATGAGGGAACCAAGACAAAAGACAGAAGGCCGATATCTCGAGTGTTCTCGACAGAAATAGAAAGAAGCCAAAATTGACTTAAAAATGAAGAGTGCTCGACTTAAATGGGCCAGAGAGCACAAAAATTTTACTGGAGCAGATTGGTCAAAGATGTTTACCTATAAAATTTATAATTATTTATAATTAATTAATTACTAATAATTAATTTTTTTTATAGGTTATCTTCAGCGACGAGACACGGCTTGAGTGTGTAACGGAAATGGTGCAATATGTGAAGAGGAGATCATCTGAGTGCTGATTGTAAAACAATAAAGCACCCACGGGCAGTGATGATTTGGTCAGCCATTACTGCTGAAGAACTTGGACCATTTTATTTTGTTACCAAAACCATGAACTAAATTCAGTATAAAAAAGTGGTTGAAACGGTTTTGGTACCTTATATGGGTACTTTAGGTAGTAGCCGTAAAAGCTACACTTTCATGCAGAATGGAGCACCCTGTCATAAGGCTAAAACAATCATGGACACATTCAAACGGTTGGATATCAATGTGTTGCCTTAGGCAAGTAATTTTCCGACCAAAATCCCATAGAAAATGTTTGAAAACATTCAAGTTGTTAGTTTACAAACGAAACAACTCCACAATAGCAGCTTTAAAAGAAAATATTCGCTTAGTATGAGAAACAGATGAGCATTTAAAGGAAGTAGCTTAAGCTTGTATTAGGAGTATGCGGAAAGGGTGGCTGCAGTAATTAAAGCTAGAGGTGGTATCACGAAATATTAATCAAAACGTGATAAAATAATAGAAATAAAGATTTGTTCTAAATAAAATTGTATTCTTGCATTAAATTATATGCAAATATAAAAAAATCAATTTTTAATGGGTGGCCCTAATTCAATTGCACGGTATTGTAGTTAATCGTGCGATTTAAAAAAAGTTTTACCCATACAAAATTTAAAATCTTTAAAACGAATTATTATTATATTGTCTTTATTGATTAAATTAATATAAATTGAATCTAATACAAATTTTTTTTCTAAATTTTTATGCACTTGTAACTATTTAGAAATAATTAATCACCCTTGCTTTTTATTCTCATAAATAGTTTTGTGACAAATTTTGTTTAGTTAAAATTTTAGCCCAATTGCCAGCTGCGTTGCAGCATTCGAGCTTTTCAAAAATTGGAGTCAAGCACCATGGTGCTGACCCTTTTAAGGAATATACACAAATTTAGTATTTTGTTGAAGGTGCTTTTGTTATGGAGCGAAGAAAATATAACCTGCGATATAAAAATGGGCTCTATCTAGCGGTGCATTTCGCTATTATACCACATAGTGGCTTCCAATAATTACGCTACACTTACACTGGTAAGCTCATGCGCATGTTATAGCTCTATCTCACTCGTACTATGTTGACGCTATGTAATGAACGTCATGTAGATTAAAAACAAAAGTTTTTTTAATAGATTTTATGAAGACATAAGTTTAGAAAAATTTAAAAAAATACACGGTACATTTAAAAATTGTCTTATAAGATCAAAAAGGCCTTAATTACCTAAATAATTGTAATATTTTTTGTAATTGTAATAGTTTTATTAGAATATTTTGTTTCTGGTACAAGGAGTAATGCATTTTCTTACATTACATATATACAACAAAAAGGAGCCATTTTGAAAATTTATTAAAATAAATTTTGTGAATTTATTTAGTTTTTTTAACCTACACCTTGTTCATTATTTTCGTAATTTATGTGAAAACGGTTGGTTTCCCAAAAAAATTATTAGACCAACGTTGTAGCCCGTTAAATTTCCTATCCGGTTTGGGTCGTTAGTTTTTTTCTAAGACGTTTCGTTTAAAAGATACGGGGTTGGCAAGAAAAGTAAAAAAAATAAAACTCGGAATTTTTTGACATTTTTCCTTTAATTTAATTCATAACTCGAAATCTGTTGATTTTAGGCAATAAGGGGTATAACATAATTTGTAGATATTTAAATGCTCTATAGAAAAGCTCTAATCTATTAAACCCAAAAAATCAAAAATATCGGTGCAATGGCCGCTTGAAATCATAAATTGAAAAAATTGCTTTAAAGTGAGGTACCCCCCAAGGGTTTGGACTTGGACAAAATTTTATTTAAAAATATGTCTTAGAAAAGTGTCCTCTATCACCACCACAAGAGGTTCTCTACGGTCACGGGACACCCTGTATATGTAGTGTGCAGTTGGAAATAAGTACTTTAAAAGAAACCCCATAAAACAAATTTATAGATCATCAAATTTTGCGTTCACTGAGTACAAAATTTTTTAAGTCTCGAGTCATAACCCAATTCTCGCAACCATAGAGTGGATTGCCATAACTTTATAGAATCGCAGCAGAGTTTCTCGACTTGTACCTTCTAAAGTTTGTCTGGTAGTACCCACATATCTGTTGGAATCTGCTCAATTTTGTTTCGATATCTGTAATATTGTCCTGGTACGATACATTGAATCTAAGGTAGCCGAAGTTCTTCACTTGCTTAATAATTATTTAATACAATGTTAGCCCTTAGATGGTTGCAACGCCTGAGTGCCAGCACTTGGACTTTTTTTTCTCAGATACACAGCTGATACTTTTTTACGACATTGTTGAGTTGCCCTTTGGAGGTCGTCTTCAGGTTCCGCAAGGAGTGTTTGGTCAACCGCAAAAAATAGTGCGTCTAAGGTCGTGTCTGCAACTTTGAAGCGCTTTGTCAACCTCTTCTGCCATTGTTGAATGACGTCGTTGTCGTTTTCTCCAACGACAATACACCGTCTCACAGGTTGCATCTTGTATGGGAGTTCTTATACAAAAATTCAACTAATATTCTGACCAAGCACGTATTTACTAAAGTGCGTGACTTTCTCTTCGCCATTAAATTACACTTTATTGCTGAAACCCAAATGTGTTATATTTTCAGTTTTATAAGGTTAAAAATTTTGGATCAAGCATATGACAAGTCTTTACTTATAAAGTGCATATGACATCTCTGCTTTAACAATGTATAGTTATACGTAAAACCCCTGTTATAATGTAGTTTATATCAATTTCTTACTAATAAACAGTGCATAAGCTTTGTATAACTATACATTTGTTATACGCCCTTATATAAAACTGTATGATACAACTTAAAACGTTGACTAAAATAGTTCATTTAACACAAAATGTTGGAACGTTTTCAGCATAGGTAGTGTAACTGATAGTGTTTCTTTGGATAGTGTCTGTGGATAGTGTATTCTAACCTCACTTTATCGATAAAAGTATATCGTTTTTGTACAAGTCGTTGTTTGTGCATTTAAGTGAAAATCAGCTTTTTACTTTCCCATTTATTGTAATCGAGTAAAAAAAAAGTATTTAATTATTTGCAATGGCATCTTCATCGAAAAGAACAAGAGCTGCAAATTACAATAATTCAAAATTTGGCAGAAGATAGAGCTGCTTGCCATAAAAGAATTTTAGAAGAAGAATTAAAAATGAAGCAATTACAACACGAGCAGAAAATGGAAAACTTAAATGAAGAGATTCGTATGAAAAGACGTGAACACGATTTGACGTGTGAAATTTTAATTTTAAAGAAGAAATTGTTGAAAAAATATAATACAATCTGAACAACATTTTAGTTTTTATTTTGCTTGTGGTTTACATGTACATAATATAACTTATTAATTAATCTTAAATTAGTGTTTATGCAATTACATATTTTTTAGTTTTAGTTTTTATTTAATTGTGATTTACCTGTACATAATATAACTTATAATTAATCATAAATTATTGTTTATTAATTAAAAATTGCTGTTTATAAAAGCAGTTCGAGCAGCGTTTCCTCTAGTTGCATTCTGGTGTAGATCTTCCACTGCAGTAACTTCTTCAGGTGGTAAAGGTAGATGTTCGTCATTCTCTTCGCTCATTTCTATAGCTATATTGTGTAATACTGCTAAGGCAACAATATAAATTTTGCGTTTTAAACTTGTGGAGAATCCTTGCAATAAACATCGATCCACCTCTTGCGTCTTGAGTAATGTCGTGTTTTACTATGTCAACTATAGCATTTACATAACGCTTGGTGAACCTATATTTCTTTTAAAGTCACTGTCACTTAACTTAAACGGATTTTCTCTTTCTTTAAATGTCTTTGTTTTCCTGACAACATGATGTACACAATTTAGACTTTGTATGTCTTCGATATCCATAACATCCTCCATTAGATCTCCAAATGAATCCATTTTGATGTAGATGAATTCTAATAATAACATAATGAAAGAAAATGATCGATAAACTTTCGGAATGAAATTACTTACCTATGTATGTATGTTGTAAATTAGATTATAAGTACGTAATGCGACACAATATTTTTAAACCAGACACTAATAATTAGTAATATACGAATAAACTCAAAAACACAACCTAAAATTGCCTTATACAGTCGTTATACAAGGGTGCAGAATTGCATTGAAAGTTATAACAGGCTTATAAGCGCATAAGCTTATACAATGCTTATACATAGTTTATTAGTAACGTTTTCCAATGCAACTGTTATACATGGTTTATTAGTAATACTGTGAATAGTTATAACAGGTGTATACACGCATGCGCTTATACGTGGTTTATTAGTAAGTTGATAAAGTTATAAACCCTGTATAAGCCTTATACAACGTTTATTAGTAAGGCTGAAATGTTTTGTGAAACCGGGCATCAATGTGTTTAAAGACAAAAATGTCTTCAAAGTAAAGTAAAACTGAGTATTTCAGTAAGTGTAAGTTCAGTTTTACCTCTAAGAATGTTTTTCGCAATAAGATACTTATACAAATAATAACAAAAAAAATCGGATGCGGCCATGGTCATTACTTTATTATACTTTCACGAGGGGTTAATACATCCATAATTAGGTGTACACGAGAATTCCTAAGCTAAAGAATTCCCAGGAATTTCTGAGATTTTCTAAAATTTCCAGAATTGTCTAAAATAAATTTTTATGTTTCTTCAAGACTACCTAGGAATTCAGTCACCTTTTGTACTGAACCTTTCTTAAAGCTGTATTTAATGTTCTCGGCAGTCAACAAAATGTTATATGTTTTTTTGCTGTAATTTAAGTTTGAGTAAGAGAGGCTTGTCTCATATTATTGCTAATCTATATTGAGGTTATTTACAGTTTTGTTGATTTCGTCAGTACGGGAGAGCTTTTTCTTCCATGTGAGTTTTTTCAGCTTACCCATGATAGCAGTAAATGGTTTGTTTCTGTAAATTTTGAACTGACGTATCATGTAGTTGGCTCTTTTGTCGTTTGATACAGTAAATAAACAAATTAAAAAAACAAACAGTTTTTAGAGCTACTTTTATAAATCTTGCGGATACTTCGGAAAGCACGTAAAGCCGGAGGTCTACTTGTATTGCCATCATTAATAATAAAAAACGGTTTACAGGTACATTTGCGATCAGCTGGCAAGCTATCTTAGATGTAAAGCAACTATCAATATAAAACTGGCTTTGGTACATCACCGAGGTTTGTGGTGGTAAAATCCAGGTCCCAGACCTTTCAAGAGAAATGCACGATTAAATGTAAAGATGACGTATTAAAGATACAAAGTTGTCCACTTTGTTATTTCAGAGTTGGTATTTATGTTTAATTTAATTCCAAATTAGAATATCATAAATATTATTAATTATTTCACCTCGAAGGATATTTTCGAAAATGTAAGTTATAAAAATTCTGAGAAATAAAATTTTAAGATAAATACATATATATAGGTATAGCTAAATTTGAATTGTAATTAATATCAGAAATTCTTCTTTAATTTGAATTTTAACACGTATATTTACAAAAAAGTTTAAAAAAGTATTAAAAAAAGGTGTCGAGATAACATACACTACAGGTCGTATATCTTAATAATATACTATTTATTATGTTTGACTTGAACTTCAATAAAAACTATACGTATGTAGGTGTACCTTTTGTTACTCGAATGATACCGAATTAACAATTCGAGAAAACCCATTCTTCAAATCTTCTGAAGAAGATTTAAGGTTGTTTAAATTTGGATTAGATATATCCCCGTATTACAATTTTTGAAATTGTAATATTATTTGAAATTACAATATATTTTAAAACTCATAATTTAATAATAATAATAATATTGGTTACGGAAAATCCTACTAATTTAACGTGCTAACTACCTCATTATAAGAACGTCATCATCATATATTCATATATCATGATTAAGTCATCACATTTACATCATTTAATCTCATCATCAATCAAAGTCACTATCTACACTTGTTAATCAAGATATTATAATACAATGCAAAAATATTCAGAATTTATTTTAAGTAAGGTGAATGTGTCTGTTCGCGTCCATGTGCCCGTCCTCGGACAGAAAGACTAAAGTTAAATAATAGTAAACTCATAAAATAACAATTACAAATAATCGCATTATGGTATGTAATTGCAAATAGAGACGATGCCTACAAAAAACATCCTTAAGCCAAAACTAATCTGGAATAAATATATTTCGTAATATTCCACTGATTTTATAATTGTCTCTTTTTTCTTAAGAACTTTTTCAATTATACCAAAAATGGTCCGATGAAATAAAGGAATGGCCAAGAAAAGGAAAAATCTAATTTACCGCAGAAAAGGTTTTTGGTGCTTTGATTAATAATCATTTAAAATTATTTTGGTATTCTTATTTTAGGCACCACTGCTATCAGCCACTACTTGCAAAGTTTCAATATTACAAAAGTCAGTATTTTTCAATCAATGATTACAGACATAGATATTGAATGTTGATGCATTTTGATGACCTTTCTTTTAACTATTGATCAACATTATAAAATTGCTTTGGCTCTGACTGCGGGTTCAATTTCCAAAAGTCAGTGTCTATAAAATTATGATATGTTAGTTTTCCTAGTAAAAGCAGCACCATACAGCTGGTCAGCTCACAAGCTAGACGTCCAGCTGTTCCAGAGGACGCTTGCCGGAGAACTCGAGCGTAGACAAGAAGAAGCATTGACCGCAGAACATCTCACTCGAACATACGTGCGACGCGGCAATGCCAAGAAGAAGAGGCCTCAGCAAGCCTCCCGTGCACTGGTGGACGCAGGAGATTGCGGACGCCCGAAGGATGGCAACCAAGCTCAGAAGGAAGTCCATAAGAACAACACCGGGCAGTGAAGAGAGAGCTGCACCCGAGAACATCCTAAAGGCACCTAAGAAGACGCTCTCTCGGCTCATCGACGGCAGTAAACGCCGATGCTGGCTGGAGCTCCTTAGGCAGCTAAAAGAAGATTCTTGGGGGAAGCCTTCAAAATTGTTAGCAACAAACTGAAAGGCAAGAACAACACCGGACTACCTCCACACAAAGTTCGGGAAATAGCAGCTACCTTGTTCCCCAAACACAAGGTCACTTAAGAGCCGCGTTTACATAAGTGCATACCAGAAACATAGAACAATGTCATTTATAAAGATCTTGAAAAACAAAGAGCTCAAGTAAGAGGCATTCCCTTAGGAATGCCGGACGTAGCAATGGAAAGCAGTTAGAAAAAGTTATTAATTTGGACAACTGGGATTGCCCTGATCGGGCAAGAACCACTTCCTACGATTGATAATAATTTCTTCAACAAAATGGCATCATTGACACGGTCAGAAGTCTTAGCGAAGTCCGTGTAGATCACATTTACTAAGATCATCTATAGTTTTGAAGTCGGTTACAAAAGTGGTCAGTTGATTTTATTATTTTCGTTATCAATCTGGGTACGAGAATATCAATTCCACGTTTATCGTAGATAAGATTAAAACCACGGTCACCCGTGAAATTTTTTTGCAAATTTATAATTTCGGTTTGTTAGGTTTTCAATTGACGATGTTACTGATGGGCCTTGCCGATTACATGGTTTCGTTGACAATAATCTAACACCTCAATTAATTTTTTTTCAATTTTTAAATTAATTAAAAACGTTCAGGTAATTACTTTATTTTACACCGGAACTCGAGTAAGATATTATTAATTATACCTAAAAAAAAGTGGATTTACCGGAATTCATACATCCTCAAATAGTTATTATATCTTAATAATGTGTAACTGACTAATAAAATTAATAATCATTCTTTCTTGCAATAATAGAGACATTTGAACGTATTTATTTTTCTGCTAATCTTGTTTTGGAAATTATTTGAAATTTTTTAAAATATGCAAGATTTGAATCATGATTTTGTCGTTACTAGAATAATGCGTATATTTTTGTTTTAAGTTAAAATTGTATAGGACGTATAACTACTAATTTGGTATTATTTATAATTTAAACAATGTTTTTCATATTATAATAAAGTATAAATAATAATGCAATCTCAGAAATTATTTTAATACAGGAGTTACCTTCTAAGTCCATGATAACAACATAACAACTTTTCATCTAGATCGCATTCCACCAACTACTGAAGGCAAACTAGATGAGATTATCTACATAAATTCACTCAAACAATTATCCAAAATGTTCAAAATTACTGCAGAACAAAATAGCAGAAAAAATGGTAAAGGATTTGCCAAGTTGTAATAAAGCATGTTTAATGAAAAAATTGCTATAATATGGTCTAAGTTAATCTGGAAGAAGCTGATATGTAAAACTAAATAAAACGCTTCGAAATTTTTGTGCAAAACCTACCAACACTGATCTGTGCGTGTTTAGTTGTAACGTTTTATTTTCTTTAATGAGATATATTTTGGACAGCACCTCGTAATTGCGCCTATTAATTATATTTCGGCGCATTGACATGAATTTTGAGTTTAGCGCAGTAATAATTTGTTGCTAAAGAGATATGCCTTCCATATGGGTTAGAGAGAGAGCGATTTTGATTTTTATATTAGTTCGAAACGCATGAAAATTTTAGAAACAAACTAAATTTTAATTTAATAGAAGCCGACCATCTGGTAAATATATTTTTTTTGTTAAATTCGTCTCTCTAATCCCAAACAACATTTTAGGCTTTAATCTGATTACAATCCGATTTCAGTTAAACTTCAATCCAACTTTATTTGGGCTTTACTAGAACTTTAGTTGAACTTCAATCCGACTTTGGTTTTTTTTGCGTCAAATGAAAATATGGTGTATTGAGTTTTCACGCCGTTCATTTTTTTGCATCCAGTTCCACGGAACCTGTTCTCTTTGGGTTTAAGAGCCATTTGTTAAAAAATTCTTCTTTGAGTTATCTTTGGACGATAATTGGATATTACCGAACCCTATATTAAATTTTGGATGTCTTTGGAAGTAGTATCAAGTTGCAGGAAATCAACAACACTTACGATAAGGTCAGATGATTATTTGTTTAATTTTTTTGCGACGCCGGATTCTTGCGCCAATCACACACCGAAGCGTCCTATACTGATCGTAGTTAAGTTACCAGTTACCTACCAGAACCATCAGTCAGATTTGATTAATTTAAGAAGAGACAAAACTTTTAGCTAGTTTTTGAGTTTATATACAATATCTTTCGTGTAAACAGGTATATAGCTATCGAGGGGTTAACCGCTGGTGAAGTTTTTTGTACACATCTCATGAAGTACATGAAGTACTTCACGTGGAACATCCTCCAGTGCCTCTGCAACGGAAGATCTTTAATTTACTTCTGATAAAATAAACTATTCAATCCGGGGTCTGGGTGGAACACCTCCAGTGCATAAATTTGGAATGAAAAGCATTGCAGAACATGCAGAACCCCAGACCAAGTAGTTTACTTTTATCAGAAGTAAACCGAAGATCTTGTTGCAGAGGCACTAGTTTCACAAGACTCGCCGGTTTAAATAATTTATTATTATTAAAAGTGAATTAAATATGTATTTAAACATATCTCAAGTTTATTAAAATTAGCTATGGTCAAGTAAATGTGTTTAATTCTTAATTTGACAATTAATAAAATTCGTACTTGGGAGGCAGATCTCTGCAACAAAATAAAAATAAACTACTTAATCCGGGGATCTAGAGGTGTGGAACACCTTCCAGTGCCCTGCAACAGGAAATTTTCAGTTTACTAATGATAAAAATAAACTACTTGATCCGGGGTGTGGACCTCCATTGCTCAAATTTTGGAATCCGTGAATTACTGCTGAATTATATGAAGTACGAAGAAGTATGCAGAATTATCATGAATTACGTTAATGTGAAGTTAATTGTACACGATTTCCTCTAGCGGTTGACCCTCGAAATTTGTAACACCGTTTATCTTCGACTCTTATAACAACACAAATAAATTTGGCTATAAAATTTGTTTAGTAAACTTTTGTATTTTTTTGCGTTTATTAAAAATTAGTCACTTTGGTAATTTACGTTTACTTAAAAACTTCTGGCGCTCTATATTATTTTTTTTTAGAGTAACCCACGACTCGCTCTACGACATCATCTGAACTGACGTTCGCTATTTGCTGAAAGTCTTGGAGGATTAAAAACCCCTCAAGATGGTGCATAGTATGGGTGAAAGAGAAGATCTATTGCTAAATTAGTCTATGTAGACGATATTCTCTTAGCTTCAAGAAATGAAAAAGTTATCGAACAAATGAAAAATAAATTTTCGTTAAAATTAAAAATTAAGGACATCGGAAATTCTAATTATGCCCGTTTGCATCGTTTTTGACGTAAGTAAAAATTAAGTTTATTTTCTTGGCTTTAAATTCTTCGACTAATCTTGCCTTGTGACAAGAGGCTCCATCCTCCATAAAATAAAATTCCTTCTTTTTGAAATTTTTGTTAAATAGGGGTAATAGACCGTCTTTGAATATACTAATGTATTTTTCCACATTCTTCAAATGAATTTATATAAAAAACCTCGAAAACCCACCAGCAAAAATAATCTGTTTGCAGTTTTAATAGAAGAATGAGGTAAAATTCCACAGAACTCAATTGATAATTTAATATCGAGTATTCCACGTAGGATCAAAAGTCTTATTCAAAACAAAGGAGGGGGGAACTTAATATTAAACCTGCAATAAAATTTTGGCCGTCTCAGCCGCGTAAGCAGCCACTCGTCTGATCAAGGTCTTATAAATCTTTATCTTCGTTTCTTTACTTAGCTTTTTGTTTCTCAGCAGGGCCTTATTCATATTTATGAGTACTCCTAGGTAGTTGAAGTTACTTACTACTTCGAATTATTAGAATAACTAATAATTTAAATTGTAAACTATTATTTCAGTTCTAACGTTAAATTTGGTGATGGTCATTGGAGGTCGAATTATTTATAGTATAGTAAGATACTGAATTTATACTTCTTCTTTCAGTGCCTATCCGTATTCGGATGTTGGAGTCAACTTAGCTGAAGCCAAGCTGACTTTACTAGGGAATATAATTAATGGGGTGGTTTCCCGTTGCCTTCCCCATGGTCCACGAATTGATATTGGACCTTTGATCACAGCAGTGTATCCGACTCGACTAGGAATCGAACAGCGGTCTACCGCTTTCCAGTCGGCCGGTATATGCTTGACGCTATACTGCTGGTATGAATTTATACTAGGAGAGTGCAATTTATTTTAATTAGATATTATAAAATTACTTATCAGTTGTGTTATTACTATAACTCATAATTTTCCATCCCAAATTATAAAGATAAGAGTCGGGAAAGTTTCATCACCACAGGAAGTTCCACCGAGATCATCATTACAGTCGGCAACACAAGGTTCATTAGTAATTCATATTCAAAATTCAGAACTCGTAAAAAATAGTAGTCGATGGTATTAGAGTAGAACATAAATTACCAAAACACGTAGACACGCACAAAATACACATGGATACCTAACGTATATGTAATAATGTAATAATATTATATATCTGAATATGTAAATTCTATAATTAGTCGGAAAATATTTGCATTGAATGGGCTAATGTATTTTTATATTTAATATTCACTATGTATATTGTATTAGTTATTAATTTATAATTCAATCAACATAATTCAATGTGCAGTGTTTCGTTGGTAGTTTTCAAGATTACTCAAATTGTTAAACAATAATTGTATCTGATATTTAAATTACTTTTATTCATAGTAACTTCTGTGTACGGAAAAGCATACACAAAATAATATTGCAATTTATCCGTGGAAAATAATAAACGTAATAATATAAAAAACTTCCGTAATGCAACGCTAAGTGCAAGGGCCTTGTAGTTGAATAGATAGAAAATATCGTATTCATGCATATGCATAATATGACGTTCATATTGTATGCATTAATGCATTATTTCTCCCTATCTTTTCTTAAATTAAATGCAGACGCCAGACTGCAACAAATCAAACTAGGGTAATGTGCAGGCAGTTTTCGATACAAAAAGTTCATCAACCTCGACCCAACAGCTTATTTTTCGAATATATCTAAAAAAATTTTATTTTTTAATGATTTTATGAAAAATAAAATGTTTATATAGAAGTACGCTATCATTGTAGTAATTTTGGAATTCCAAAGTTACGAAATCCGCAGTCATAAAAATCCCGAGTTATCAGTACTACAAGAAGTACTACACTATTTTACAGAAGATAATAATTAAACGTGACTTTAGTCACCTAAATTTATATTTCATACACGAATATCACTAGAATTTGATGCAAAATCCTGAATTATATACTCAAGGAAATTCCTGTGCGTTGGATTCGGTGTTGTGGTATCCGTTGAGTCTTGAGAAGAAAACATATCAGATAATTTACATAGGAACTATATGATATCAAATTTTATGAGTAATTTGAAGGTATAAATTATGTACATAATGATACATAGTGGATTTTAAATTTTTCTCAATGGTCATTATTCTCAGAATATGATTCAAAAATTTGAGCTGGATTTTATATACATACATTTTGTAAAAATACAAAATGCGATAAATTTTTAAGACTGCCTTTTGTGGGTTTGATTGTATTTTAACAGCCATTTTAATTGCACATAATAAAAGAATGAATTGAAATTTAGCGTTTTTATATAAAGGAACTAAAATGCTGCATATATTTGAATGAACTTATATAATACGTATTAGGTTTTACCCATGAGGAATGATATTAATATTAATTTAATAAGTCAAACAAAATAAACTTTATTGGTAATCGATAGATTAATACTAAATAAATAAAAATTTTTTATTCCAACCGCTATAGTTATGTATAAATATTGTGTAGCCCCTCTCAAAAACGTCATGTCGAATATTCTTTGAACATTCAATGCCGGTGCTTCATTCTAAACATCCATGCGTGTTGACTTGTGTTAAATTGGTATAAACAATTATTAGTTTACAAAAAAGAAAGTTTATATTATAATTTATATTAGTGTTGTGCATTTATAAAAACAGTTAGCATGAAATTAACAAAATTTCGTAAGTATTTAATTTGCATATTTTTGATCAAATGGCTGACTTCATAAATTATTTATCCAATTAACCTGTTAAACTATTTGTAAATTCTCAATCATATTTTTAATGTAGTCAAGTAACAAAAATAAAATTTGTAGGTTTCTGAATATTCTTAGCTGTATACCGGGTGTTAACTCTACAATGAACAACTATTTTCTTATTTTTTAAAACGAAAATTGCAGATTTTTCTTGGATAGTATACTGTAAAATACGTGTTTACGACATATTAGATTATTAATTCCATGCCCATTGTAATAAAAAGTGACGTCACTTTATTTGGTTTTTAATTCATTAAAAATTTTTTCGATCATATAATATCATATTTACTCGAATGTTGGACTTTAAAGCGCAAATTGTAAATTACAGTTTTTAGGCAGTTTTTTTCACTTTCTTCTAACCGAAACTTGAATTAACTCTTGATTTGTTATAAAATGCGCATTTAATTGCTATCAACATGATTGTCTGAAAGTCTAATATTGCGTATATTTGCAAAATACTGTTGCGATTTTCTGGCAATATAAAAGCAAATTTTTTGTTCAAAATTGTATACAATATCTACCGTATTCAAATTTAATTGGATATATCAATTGCATTTCCCTTTTGTTCGAATACGGTTTTATCACCGCTGATGCTGTGTTTGGTTTTGCTTTTTATTTTGCTCATATTTGTCAATATAACTATAACAAAGCAATTAGAAATTTATCAAAAGTGATTAAATGCTCACATATGATTTTGTCAACATTTTGGATTCACTCATCATTATAACTATTAATGTAGATTATACTTTTTAAAATGCTAAATATGTTGATGGATTTCCTCAAAATATTGATTCTATCATAATAGCACTTCCATTCCTTCTTTAATTTAGTGTGCAACTGTTTCAAAACAATAGTGAAAAATTTTCTGGGGCAACAATTTTTATGTCCAATATATCATTTAATTTGTAAAACTGTGCTATACAAAAATGTCGAAAAAATAAAGGCAAATATTTCTTAAATCTGACTTCTGATGATAACAACTAATTTTCAATATTTACAAATATAGTCCATCTCATATAGTCGCCTCCAGCCGCCGTTATCTAATGCGTAAAACGGCAAAACTCACCTAGAGGCCTCCATACATTGCCAGAAGGCAAACAAAATTGAGAAGGCATACTTAGCATCTTTTATATCCTAGATGATCTGTTCCATAATCAAGTTGAATAGGGTGGGACTCAATCTGTCCCCCTGTCTAATTCTAATTGCGATTGGACTTTTTCCGAAAGAGTACCTGTGACATTTATTCTTCTTCTAGTCTTTGTATTTAGTACTTTAATTTTATTAATTATTCTTTCATTGACGTTGTTGTTGCGTAGTGTTCTTATTACATCGTTCAGTCTCACCTTGGCGAAAGCATGCGTGAAATCGACCAAACAGAGGTATAGTGGCTTATTGTAATCCTTCATTAGTTTTCGGGTCGTTCTTTAATCTCTTTTTGAATTTGGTCACCCGCAATTTTTCTGGTATTAGCTCCATACGAGTTAGTTCGGCATAGTTCACCACCTCCGACCATGTTTTTAGTGATGAGGTCTATTACTCCTAGTGATTTTCTATTTTTAAGTTTTGGTATTACTGTTTCCACCTCGCCTTGCGTTATGATTATTTTCTGATTCCGTTTCTTTCTCCCCATATCTGTAGTCACACGTATAACTGATGATATTGTCAATTGCCTTTAATAGTGAGTCATTCAGTTAATTTCTGAAATATTTGTCAATAGTGTGCATTCATTAATTACCTTTTTATATTATGGATCGCTTATATCGTGTTTCATGTCCTCCGAAAATATTCCTAGTACTCTCGTTTTAGCGTTATTACGTGGTTATTAATAGTATTTCTAGGAGCTTTCTATCTTAAGTGCTATTGTGGTAATATTTCCAAAACATATATCAGGTATGCCTTTTTTTCTCGTTTACCAGATCTTTCACTTTTGCGAACTACGGTTTGTTGTTTTTATTTTTGTTGATGTCAATTTTTGTGATTCCTAGCGCTTCTTCGCCGCTTTTTATAATGTTAGTTCGTATAGATATCGTCTTATATAGATGTCTATTTTTTTTTGGTGGGAGTCAATCAATTCGGGTTGCGCTTTTCAAAATTTTTTAAAGCTATTATAAAAGATCAAGGGGTCAACCGCTAGAGGAAATCGTGTACAATTAACTTCACACTTCACGTACTTCATCATAATTATCCATACTTCTTTGTCCTTCATATAATTCAGCAGTAATTCATCGATACTTTCAGTATCAGAGACTTTCAATTTCTGAGACTTACAGAAATACCAAAATTTGAGCACTAGAGGTGTTCCACACTCCTAGACCCCCAGACCCCCGGATTAAGTAGATTATTTTATCAAAGTAAACCAAAGATCTCCCGTTGCAGAGGCACTAGAGGGTATTTCACTCCCAGCCCCCGGATCAAGTAGTTTATTTTTATCAAGTAAACTGAACTCTCCTGTTGCAAAGATCTACCTCCAGGAGTACGGAATTTATAATTAGGTAGTTTATAATTAATTGTCAGATTACGAATTAAACACATTTACTTGGCCATAGCTAATTTTAATAAACTTGAGATATGCTTACATATTTAATTCACTTTTAATAAAATATAAATTATTTAAACCGGGGGGTCTGGGGGGTGTGGAACACCCTCCAGTACTTCTGCAACGGAGATCTTCAGTTTACTTCTAATAAAAAGTAAACTACTCGGTCTGGGGTTCTGCATGTTCTGCAATGTTCTGCATTCCAAAATTTGTGCACTGGAAGGTGTTCTACACCCCCCCTCTTCAGTAGTTCATGTACTTCATTAGATGTGTACAAAAAACTTCACCAGCGGTTAACTCCTCGTAAAAGATAATAATGCAATATACGAGTATGCATACAAAAAATAAAATTTGCAGTTGGTCCACAAATTTTGGAAAAAACCGTCTTTAAAAATTAATTTGAAATGCAATTTTTTTATTGGTTTGTTTTAAATCGTAGCCTCAGCCACTGAAAATTAAATTTTAGAGTATTTTATATTTATAAGATAATTGCAAATAAAAACAATTAAAAAAACATCTCCCTGGGCGCGACAGAACTTGAATTGCCATATCCGAAGGTCAACAGATAAAACCCGTTAAAAATATCTTTGATCCAAAAGTAATTTAGAAAAAACTAAATTTTTAAGCCATGGGATCCGAGAAGATCTTAAACTGATTTATTAAAACATCGCTGAATGCGATAATATTCGAAATTATGCATGTTTGAGCCGTCGGATCCTAGAGTCGACTGGTAGTTCGTCCAACACTATGTGTTAAATCCCAGACTGACACCAAAATAAATTTAATTATACCACACTATTGCGCAATAATACGCTCCCATGTTTTTTATAGTAATTTTGTGAGCTTCAAAATTGAATTGTGTGTTTAATATAAGACCTATAAAATTCTATCTCACCTCAACAGTCTTATTTTAATGTGTTCTTACGTTTGGTGAAGCTATTTCTATAGGAAAAAGTATACTTTCGAACCCAGATTAGCCTTTTCGTTATCTTATCTTCTAGCCTTTTTTTATATAAGTTTCTGACACTGGCGTTCTCAAAGGATATGTACATTCCAGGTCATCAGATATAAAATCAAAATCAAATCAAAAATTACATACGGAAATGTTTACTTATCCAATCCAAATTCAATGTTTTGCTGCAAAGGAAAAAAGCATAACGTATCGTTTATTTTCTATAGTTTCCATGATAATGGAATTTTTCTCAATCTGCACAAAAAATGTGCAGTCGAGTGGTCATCTCATTTTTGAGATATTTTATATAAACAAATCGCAAAAAATGACCTTTGGGCTTCCCTAGCTAAAACCTAGTAGCATTTAAAATATGATAGAAGATGCCATTATTTAAACTTTTAGTCTAAAAATTTGATTTTTTATGTGATTTGCTAATTTTTAAAATTTTATCTTTAAATTACCAATTATATCTAGTTTAAGCGTAATTGGGTTAAATTAATTTATAAAATTGAAATTATTATTAGTGCATTTTATATTCAAATTGATTGGGATCTATTTATCATTTGTAATAAAAACAACAGAGAAAGTTTGGTCGAGTATGATGATTTTGAACTGATATAATTCTTTTCATGATTACAAATTAACCTTGTCGTGGAAACAGGAAATAGAAATGCGTTAGTATCGGTTTTGGTTTTATTACAATTCACATTATATTTTATTTTATTACAATTGACATTATATTTCATAGTACAATAAAAAAGTTAATTAAAAAATTATAAGGTAGGTTCAAGATACCATAAATTATTTATATTTAATTTAGTGGAACACAGTTATGGTAATTTTAGGAAGTATAATTGTTTTGGGTTGTGGTAATTCCATGATATTTGGTTAAATTTATCGATAAAAAAATATAATCGGTCAATATAATTTTGATTGATTGAGGTTTTACTAAATAAATTTTATTTTTAGGCTAATATTTTTTATAACATTGACCGAGTGATTATGTTATCTCTATAAACACCATTTTGGTTACAAATAATGAATAATAATTTAATTTCGTTACTACATAAAAAAATTATCATTAGTTATGAAATCAGTGACCGAATCAGTTCAAAAAATTTCTTTTAATGCAAATATTTTTTTATGATAAATAAACGTTTTAAAATGTTACAATGTTTGTGTTAATTAAACAAAAACAAATTTTTTAATTTTATAAAATTTAAGTTTTACATTAAAAATTATGGTCGAGGTGGAAACCGCGATTATCCGGTAAGGTTATTTTGTACTTTATAGACTTTCGTTGCTAGATTTTTAATTGACAATATTTATAAAGACGGTTCTGCATATTAGATAACTTTTGCATGTTGGATGCGTGTATGGAAAGAAACAGATTTATTTTTTAGATTGCAATTACGTTAACCTCAACTATTTTTAACCTTCAACAAGTTTTACGAAAACCATGAAAGCTAATATAAACTCCAAATTGACAATTGACAAATTGATTGATTTTCCAAAATGACATTTTTCTTACTACCGAATAATTTATATAGGTTAAATTTACATTATCAACTTTCAAAAAAGATAAACCCTGTTTTATTATAAACCATTTTACGTATTTTCAGACAAAATTTTGATATTAATCAATCTCATCAGATGGATATAATAATTTATAAAAATTTTAATGCGTAGCTTCGGTTTTAGCGTTACCCTAAAAATTCACCGTCAACAGACATGCATTAGTTCAGCAATGCAATCCTCAAACCTGAGTTATTATTTATGTCTTCTTCTTCGTTATCGTGAATGCATGAACAATCTACTATCCCATGTCAGTAGTGTTCGCTTAAAGTATTATTACACATACACAGGGGACCTACTCCTTAAAATATGCTTCTAACCACAAAAGTGTATATATAGTACAAGTACTTCATTTTAGAAAATTCATATGATAGTTTACAACTAGGTGGTTTGCTTTTGCCTTCCGAGAAAAAACGGTAAAAAAAAGTACTCGACACTAGCAGTGACGCACTTAACCTTTAATCCTACCATTGCCTCGTTTATCCTGTATTTTTATTACATTTATAATTTTGTGATGAATATAATGCAATAACAAACTATTCCCGGATCGCGATTTTTACCATTTTGAGGTGGTTTATGAAAGATGAGGGTCTAATTAGCATTAAAAAATAAAATTTGCGGTCGGTTCACAAATTTTGAAAAAAAAACGGCTTTTAAAATTAATTTGGAATGCAATTTTTTCATTGACTCTTTAAAATTAAAATAAGTTATGGCGACTGTAAAGATGCCATAAATCTCGGTTTTTACAACAAATTATGAACAATGAGGGTGTAATTAACAAATAAAAAATAAAATTTGTGATGGGTCAACAAATTTCGTAAAAAATTTACTTACTAAAAACATCCCCTAAGACAATCCAATACGAAAAAGTATGGAAGTTGACCCGACGGATCTCAGAGAGCGACTGACTCCCTCCTAACGCTGCTCTAGTTAGCCCCGCCCTATGGTTGATTTGTGCATATCAAAGCACACGCATCGTTAACACAATGCATAAAATTTTGCGTAATATTGCGTAATAATTTCTTATGAAAAAATAGCAATGTTCAAAATTTAATTGTGGCCTTATTACAACTCCGACAAGATTTATCCTTACCTTAAAGAGCTTGTATTTTTTGTTCTTTCGTTTGGTAAAGCCATTTCTATAGGAAAAAGTGTATTTTCGAACCCGGGAAGCTTAACTCTCATCAAAATTTTTTTAAAAACAAAAGTCTCTTACTTTTATTAAGTTTGATTAAAATCTATCGCATTTAATTTAATAACTCCAAGCATAATTATAGTCTTTATTTAATTCATTGTATATTTTTAACATTTTTTTGAGCTTATATCGGTTGACAGATTTTCCCTTGTTCTGTATATTTACCATACATTGATGATGTCAATAAAACTATTGAAAATTGTAGTACGGAACATGTTAAATGTATTTAATTGCGGATACATATAGGAATCTACGAGAATCATCTCGTAGTTATATGATTATTATATTTTATTTATATAAAGTATGTATGCTATGCAGAACTAAACCAAATACAACAAACATTTATGTAATATTCAAAAAGGTATGGTTATTACTTAAGAAACTACATTTGTACTTTAAAATAGTCTTTAACGTACTATGAAAGAAAAGCAATATTGCATTAACAACATTAAATCAAGTACAAAGTTGTAAAAGCGATATATGTTTAAATAGTTCAAATTTTCTATTGTACATTACGATTGCATGTCTTTTGGACAATAATCTAAAGTATCTTACTCGTTTTAATAAAACTTATATAACTTTTTAACTTGTTGATTTTAAAATAAAATATCGCAAAAATGATATTATAAAATATAAACAGAAACAGCTCTGATATTATGTACCTACCTACATTTTATTACAAATACTGTAATCGAATAACATAGAATATGTATTATAATTTGTTATGACATACCATAAATATATGTATACATAATTTAATGTACTACATTATGCATGTACGACTGTAACAAACTGTTTTATTTATTAACTACTTGATTTGTAATCAAACATTTCCATTATGCTGATGTGCTAGTTAAAGCTACGGTTTGTTAGAACAGTGCGCAACGCATAACGTAGACATACGACAGAATCTGTCGAGCTTGACTCAAATCAGTTTTGGCAAAAGTGGTTAGTAGTTGGCAATATTAAGTAAATTTGTCACTATAAACTCTGTTAGTTCATCTGAACAACTGCTTCAAAATCAAAATCAAATTGGTTTTAAGGCACCCTGCCGATGTACACTGCTGTTAGTCTACAGTACGCGCACCTGAGCAGACTTAACAAATCATTTTGCCACATTAACATGATTTAGATTTCAGCAAACGTGCGCAGCGTTTAACTGACTGTACATAAGTATGCGTTGCACACTGTTCTAACAAACTGTAGCTTAACGCTGGCGCTGTCTCATCAGAAAACTACCTAATCGCTTGGAAGTGATAAACATTTTTAATATGTTTTGAAATATTTTATAAACTAGTTAGATCGAGCAAAATATTTAACTGCCAACTAAGAGGCACCGATATTAAATAGTGCACATTTTAGTACTGCCAACGAAAAATTTACGACTTTGAAATTAAAAAGCGCCAGATAGTTACAACCGCCAAAAGTGTAAACTTGACGACATATCTCCACAGAGCCTCAAAACGATTCTTCTTCAGTTGCCATACACTTTACAGTGTGTAGGCGATCAACTTAGCCGAAGAGAAGCTGACTTTACTAGGGCATATAATTAATGGGGTGGTTTCCCGTTGTTTTCCTCACAGTCCAAAGATTGATATCGGACCTTTTCCAACAGCGTCGGATACGCTGTTGTGATTACAACAGCGTATCCGACGCGACCAGGACTTGAACCGCGGTTTTCTTGCTTCTTAGACGGCCGGTGTATACCTTACGTTTTACTGCTGGTCTCCATACTTATACAATACAAAAACTATACTTATATAAAACTCAGGTTTTATGAATTATCCAAATCATATACTGAAGGACATCTATCTCTTATCTTACAAAACAAGAAATTAAAATTCCATTCAAACCCTTACCAAAAACCAATTTTAGCCCAAAACAATTATAAGGAATATTAAAAAACTATCAAAGGTAATTTCTCTATTTTGTATAAACCAAACTAAACTAAACAACATTGTAATATAAATAAATCCGAGTAAACTTAACTTAAATTGAAGATTACAGAATATATAGTACACTACATTCTTAGATATTTTCCAAGCATTCAATAAAGTTTGGCACGAAGGTCTAAAATATAAACTTGTCCAATTAAATATTTGGGCGCATATTAAGGCGATTTTGCACTTGTCATCAAAAAATGAAAGCTTTCACGTAAATATAAATAATACCAATTCTTAACACAAACCAATAACAGCAGGCGTCCCACAAGGCAGCATTTTGGACTCGGTATTGTTCAATATCTGTATAATTTCCACAAATTAATGCTGACCATGCCATTTTTACAGGAAAAACTGCTGTAATTACTCAGGACTGGCATTTTTCTGAAGCAATCATAAAACTATAATCCTTAAAGTCATAAAACCTAATGCGAGTGGTGTACACTATGGAATTTTAATCTGAATGGAACGCTTAAATGAATAAATGAATCATTAGAAATAAAGATAAAAAAAGACCATTGAATGGAATCTTAAGGATTGAGCAGCAAAATATTAGGAAATGCAATTAAACCACCGCTAGACATGGAAATACCATATCAAAACAAAACTCCAGCAGACCTATGCTAGACTAGCTTAATTATACCCCTTACTAAATTGAAGATTTTATTGGTTTATCTTAGTACTATTATTTATTCTCATCTATAATTTTCAAGAACATATTTTCAAACACTTGAAAAAATTTAAAATTAAGATGTAGGTATATATTAGTAGGTATTATATTACATTAATAATACATCAGCCCCTTTAATCTTTATTATTAATATTCAATTAGTAGTATGGGTACTTATTCATATATTGCTACAACATGTTTCTCCTATTACTGGGCACAACTACAGGAATAAGACAACACTTAACCAAATGCATTTTATCATACGGTCATTTACTAGTCAAAATGTAAAAATACTGAAAAGCAAAGAAATCCAGATCAAATCTACAAAAAAGATTCACAACCAAATCACAAGCCTCGCTATGAATTAAGTCAAAAGCAAATTAAAAATGCAGATATAATAGGGCTGGCGTCAGGAGTAAGCGGCTGCTTGCTCTTCGGCTAAATCAGGGACGGCAAAATTATCCATTAAATACAAAAAACATAAAAAAAGTTTGCCATATAAAGGCCTTTATGATATGGTAGAATTACTAAAAAAAAGTTTAGGTTGCACCATTAATACAGAATATGAAAAATTATGGATTCGAGACTGCACGGGTAGCACTGTTGTCGCAGCGGCGAACCAAGTTTTGTTGCTCCGAGCGACAAGCGTCCAAATCGCGTTCTCACTTCCAAGCGGTATTTTTTTAAAATTATAGTTTCTTTTAAAAGTCAGGACGTACGTTATATATTTTTTAGGTTATATGCTTGTAAGGAATGAGTCTTAATGGTGTTTATTTGGTTTTCACTATAAGTTGTCACTATAAGAACCCATACTACCGAATAAAATTTTAATTAAATCTGATCCTACAGTTTTATAAATTTTTATTAACACTCTTAACTACTAACAAATAAAAGATATAGAAATATTGTTCCTGTGCAGAATATAGTGCGCAAATGCTCTAAATTTGTCTCTGCGCATAAACTATCTCTTACAAAAAAAACATACATAAAAGATGTTATACATACATATTTAGACAATAAAATAGTTTTTCTAAACTCTTTTTAATGAATATGACGTTTATGAAATTATTGTACAAAATTTTAAGTAGTCCTTGTGGGGGTGGTGTTGTGTGATAATTTGGAAAACAAAATTCTGCTGTTATCTAACACAAAGTGATTTATTTATAAGAAACTGGAAGGGAAATTCCCAATATTATCAGAAATAAAAGACAAACAAATCATTGTAATTTATACGATTTAGCCATTAGTTTGAATAATTTGCTTTTAAATGTTACATTTGATAAATTTTATTTGTCTTTTGTATAGTGAGATATAGATTATATATGTACATATGTAGCTCAGGGAGTAGTTCAAAACGTGTTATACATAGTACATATAGTAAAAAAGATATAGATTTTGATGTAAAATTTTAAGAAATAGTTGATTAGCAATATTAACCAAGCTACAAATACCAAACAGATGAACATTATAAAAAATAAAGGAAAATTTCTATAGGTTGTGCTCTATCTAACCAATTGGAATTTCACTATTACAAACTATGTAGAATTCCCTACAAGGTTAACTGGAAGAATATTTCTAGCCTTCACTGTATAACAAGTGAACTTTGCCTTGGGAATAAACCTTGGTATTTTAAATTACCTATTTAATATAGCAATTAAAATATTACATTATTTAAACAAGTAAATTTTTAAAAAGTTTTGAGTTCAACTAAAATCAATAAATTTATATATTTACAGACACACATTCCTTTAACAAAAAATCAGCTTTCAAGTTGAGACTTTGTTTGCCATACCTAACTAACTATTTTGTGATCTAATTTTAGAATTAATTTTTATGCTAATTAGATGAATACATTAACTTTTTTTAGTATAAATAATCTTACTGTTATACCGCCCACACAATGTAAAAGGCAGTTTATACTCATATTACTTGTATGTATAATTTTCTCTTATGAGTAAAAGTTAGTGTAAAACCACTTTTAAGATGTAGGTCTTGTTGCTCAACGTAATCAAAAGCGTTTAGGAATTGTCTACAAAAGCACATTTTCTTGCTTTTACCCACGAATGTATTTTTTACTTATTTTATCTTTGAAATATCTCTATAATTATTATTGTACATATTATACATAATATTCAGTTGCCACCTTATGTCTTGAGCCGTAGTCTTAATATTATTTATTATTTTAATATTTTTTTAAATTTTAATAATTAAATAAATTAATATTTAGTTAGGTTCAGTAATATTCAACAGTAACCTCAGCGAAGTTCTAAAGCCACTATCAGTACTCTTAGTATATTATTTGTTTTACATCTGAAGTAGCTTGCTAGACAGGTTTCAGATGTGCCTGTTACCCAATTTTATATTGTAAACGATGACAATTCATTATTATAGGGACTACCGTCTTTACATGCCTTTCGAAGCACAGAGACGGCATTGAAAAGTGAGCTCTGCCTGGATTCGAACCGGGGTACCTTACGTTAGCAGTAGATCGCATTAACAACCAGGCCGCAATGGCCGTTTTTACGCTTCAACACGTTTAGGCATTCTACTAACAAGTGTATAGCAGTTTCGAGGACTAAAGTTTTTGCATTTTCAAAACTTTTGGCACAAATTTTTTGCGATGATGTACCAAGTTGATTAACCCTTCTGTTTCATTTGTATTACAAATTTTCAATCGGTGATAAATCTGAAGACAGGGTAAGCTAATCTAGCAACGGAATCTAATTTTCTTCAAATCAACACATGCTACCCTTTCATTTATGACATGGTGCGTTATCTTGTTAGAAGAGAAGATCTTCTAAAATAATTTTACAATGGTTGATTCCAAAATCTTCTCCAACATTGCAATATAGGTACGGGTATTCATTCGACCATCGCACACTTTAATTCACCAATCCCTCTAACGTTCATCGACCCCACAGCATGGATTCTACCCCTTCTGTGCCTCACGGTAGAATTAAATCCTTTTCCCGGTCTCCTACGCACGTATTGATTCCCAGAATAGTGGAATAACCGTAATTATAAAAATAATTGACTTTCATGTTGTTATAAACAAATAATTTGGAAAAAAAATAGTTTGATCCAATTTTTCTATAAATATATTTAATTTAACAGTAAATAAAGCATACCTCAATATTTGATTCATCAGACTAAATTACTTTGGCTCAATCGTCAACCATATAATTGCCCAATTAAGTCTTGTTTTCATTTTTAGCTACGGTCAACAATGGTTTACACCTTGCCCTTTACCATGTAAATTAGCTTCTATCCGGCGCCTGCTTACTGTCCGTGCAAAAGCAATAACTTCGACCTTACGTTTTAAGTTATTAGGTGTATTTCTTCAGTAGCCCTGTGAATTTTTATAGCTAATTTCTCTAATAATTGGTCATCTCTAGGGGCTGTAACTCGTTTTCGCTCTCTTTTAGGTTGTTTTTGATAGGAACCAGTCTCTCTATATGTTTAATCTTACGATTAAACAATTATAATTATATTTCATAAAAAGTACACCCTGTAGATTTCATTTAAAGTATTGTAACATATAAGCAAACTTTTGTATCATATTTTAATAAATAAAGTGCACATAGCACATTCCATATCCAGTAAACTAATCAAAATTAATAGGTCAATACTTTATGAAATGTAATCAATATAAATTGTAACGAAACTCGTTGCACGTTATCGAAACGTACAATTCTAAATTTACCTAGTACTGCCCTGTTGCGCAAAGTACCAGGTATTGTTGAATTCAATGCGGCTCTCAACCACATTAGGCCTGCCTGGCCAGTTGTTAATTGGTTCTGGGAATTTACCTTGAACTCTTTCTTCGAACTTCTTTTTCAAAACCCCAGATTATCTAACAAGGGATGGCAGCACCAGGCTGTCGAGGAAAGCTATATAAGCGGTGTTTTTGGAAAAAGACATCTTGTCTTGGCTTTACCTTTAAACCAGTTGCATCTGTGAGTTGTATCTGTAAGTTTTATCTTCGCTTTATCTTTGTGTTTTATCTTGCGATAGTGTTACCTGTATCGTCAAACAGTCGTGTTTACCTTTGTGAAGAGTTTTCTTCTTGCCGTTGTGCAGAACAGTTTTATCGTGGCTTGCTGGAAGAAGACCAAGAACCTTTGGCACGTGTATTTGTTTATAATAATTATCAGACTAGTACTGTATCGTAAAACGGTGATTGATGAAAATTGTGATTATTTGTCTTAATACCTGAGGGTTATCCGCATTACTTACACAACCAAAAAATCATCAAGGAAAACATAAGGACCGCATCCAGTGCAAGGACCAGTTAACGGGTGATTGGCGGTAAGCCGTTTAGTTTTGTAAACAAAATTGTCTTTGTAATTTAGTTAATTTAGACTAAGCTATCGTTTGTTACCATTTAATTAAGGTTGGGTTTTGTAAAATAGAATTAAATAAACCTCTGTGCAACGTATCGTTGATTGTTTAATTATACTCTTAGCAATAATCTAGAACATCGCGTGGCTCACGACCTTACGTACCTCTCCGTATGCTAGCCGGGGTACACACTTTGTTTCAAAATCAGCATTTGTAATTTTGTATATAAACTTTGTAAATAATTTAAATAAACGTAGTATCATCGAGACCGTCGTCTCGTTAGTACTTTTCTGCACTTCGACTCGTTTTGGTTGCTAACTTAAGACACTTTGTTCGACCAATCCCGATTGAGTCTGATCGGGAAGCAACTAAAGCGCTCGAGATGCACCATCTTCCGCAACATCCTTTGGGGATTTTCGACAACAATTTAAATTTTTAAATAAAAAATCATTTTTACCTCTACCTGAACCCTCCCTTACCGTTAAAGTTTAATAAATTTAAATACTTGCTTCGTTTTGCAATAACCGCAAAGTGCTCAAGATTCTATTTGTAATTAGCGTGAATATGCCTAATCGCGACCTGTGCCGACCCTCGGCATAGAGAGAATAAAAAGTTAAATAATAGTAAATTTATGAAACAATAGTTTTCAAAAATTGCATTAACAGCTTTGGACATCATTATTTATCAAAAGTTAATTATTATTTTGTTTAGTTAACAAAGAATAAACGAATAGATAATGTTTCACTATGACGACGTTAAGATTTATGAACGTAGTCAGGAATTTTATAATATAAAGTTAGTACGCTGTGAATTACTGTAAGGTAAGCAACAATTTTAAATTGCCTGTAACATACATGTGAATTGATTATACGACTAAAATGATCTTCAAACTGTGTTTTAAACATTAATTTAAATCTATTTTTTGCTATTAAATTAAAAAAAAAATGGCCGATAGAGCAGAATATAAGTTGAATTTGAGTTGTACGCTCGAGTACGTACGAGTAATTTTTAACAACTCACCCGACGTACTTGACACAGACGGTGTACTGTATTAGCAGTTTTCTATGTCAAAATCAGTGTTTACTGATTAAAGACCTTAAATGCTCCAATTTTATAGATGTTTCTATTACGAAGCTGCTATGAAAGCATATGTTTCAAGTTTATATAGTATTTAGTACACTTTATTACATTATCTATTGCGTTATTTATTGCATGAAATAATTGCCGAAAATCGGCTTGAAATGTAAATGACGATCAAAAGATAAAGACCGAGTATTGGCTTTCTGGGTGTTTTTGAGTGTTTTAATAAAACGCTATAAATTTAACAATACAAAGTAAATAAATTACTATTTTGTCAAACATGAGATTTTCTGTTAAATGGTCTAAGATCGGCACATTAACCCTGTGATAGTCTCGATTTTATTAAATAGTAAATATGCATATTTGGTTTTATGGTTTTAATAAATTTACTTAACAATTTTATTGTCAAATTGATGGATAACGAGATATTATAGAAAAACTAGAATTTTGTAACTTTTGGTCGCTATTTTGAAATATTTTCATTGTTAAACTGAAGCTGAAAAAATGAAAATAAAAAACTATATGCCATTTTTCAGTTTGGTAATAAATATTAATTATAATAAATATTAAGTTAGATGTCTCAAGAGTGTTGTAGATGCACAGGTTCTGCGGGTATTTTATTATGCTCATGTGTACTCAAGGCTGTCTTATGGGGTCTGTTTTTGGAGCGGTTCTCCGATGGCAGAGAGTGTTTTTGTGTCACACAAGAAAATTGTTCAATGTATTACGGGAGCGGGAGCTAAAGACTCTTGCAGACCATTATTTAAACAGCATAAAATTCTTTCTCTTTCCTCAATCTACATTTTTAAGCTCCTTGCCTATGTTTATAGAACAAAGAGTAAACATGAGCGTCACTCCGATATAACATGACCACAACACTCGTGTTAGGTGCGAAGTAAGTAACCGTCTTCGAAAATACACTTTTCTCTATAAAAATGGTTCAACCAAACGAAAGAGCATAAAAATACAAATCTTTTAAGGCGAGGATGAAAGTTGTCGGACTTGTAATAAGGCCACAATTTAATTTGGAAAATTTCAATTTTCCCATAAGATTACGATAATATTACGCAATAATTTTATGCATACTATTAATAATATTTGTGTTTTGATATACATGAATAAACCATAAGGCGGGGCAAGGTCGAGAACGGGCGCAAAATGTTCAGTCCCTCAGAGTTATGGTGCGATTCTCTAAAAGTGTATGTTAAAATGTTACGCTACATTGATCGTTGCTTACATGGACATGTTAGTTCGGCTTTAACATACGTCTTACATAAATGCCTCAAACGCGATTCTCTAAGACGCCATGTTAAACAGAATGTTAGTTTTACTACTTTACCGTATTTATGAATGAATGTTATGACGTCACTAATATTATGTTGTGTAGTTCAAATTGCGCAGACGCGTAGCAAAATTTAAATTTAAGAATCCCGAATTCCAATTTGATTTATAATTTATTTTTATCGTTATATTGCAGTAATTAATACCTTACGGCAATTTGGTAACACTTCATGTGGTTCAATTGTAGTAAATGATATACGTGGTAAAACTAACTGTGAAATTTCAGATTCTAAACATTTCCAAGATTTTCATAAAATAATATAGTCGAACTTCCTTAAGTCGAACCTCCAATGTACAAGAAAAATAATTCGAGATATAGAAAATTCGAGTTATAGAAATACACAAATGCAAGAAAATAAGACGAAGGTATTTTTTTAAATTCGACTTGTAGAAAACTTCGACTTAAAGAAGTTCGAGATATAGAAGTTCGACTGTATTTTAAAATTTTAATTGTTAACTTGAGAAGCATTAAAAGCTCAAATTTATTATTGTATTTCTAGTTTTAATGATAACAAATTATTTGATTAGGATTACATTTTTAATTGAAAACTTTAACAAACAGAGTATAGAGTATTGTGTTGTGGGAAATTGGACCCAATTCGGCAACATTACATTAGTAATTGTTCGGCAAACCAGCCTTATGGCTCGACTGCAGGACGTCTGACTCATTGCGGTATGAGCAGATAAGCCAATTCCATGTTGGTAGCTACCACTACCCAAGAATTTTAAAGTAATAAGCACCTAAAATGCGATACATAAGTAGGTAAATACGTTGCAAATAAACACAACTCCTCGTTCAATGTTTACCTTCAAATAATGTGGAATAAAAGTACTTCTTTCGCCTTGTGGCATATGAGGTGATATTTCCTCGATTAATCCAATTGCTAAATATTGGGTTAGCCGGTAAGTTCCTTTCTATTCTCATGTAGTTTCTGAAGAAATTCGAAGAAATAATTTATTATTCAAGTAAAGTGAGGTTAAATTTTCTATTGACTTATTATTATCCTACCGTGTTATATGTGCATCCATCACAATATTCGCAAATAACGGAATTATGATATTGTTTCCACTCATATTCACAAAATATCACTTCAAAATTACTTTGAAAAGTTTTACAAACGAAAGTGTCAATTTATGGTAGGCGTGTCTTTCAATGTTAGCGCTAACGGTGACAAATATCTAGCCGTAAAATGTTAAGTATGTAGGCTAACATTTCAACCAAAATGTTAATAAAAATGCTTAGAGAATAGCAAATTTTAACATTTATGTTATTTTCAGCGTAACATAGCTAACATATGTTAAAATCCTTAGAGAATCGCACCATTAATCTCGACCAGCTAAATCTGCGATAGCGGATAAATGGCTGTGCGCAGAACCTGGCAGATCAAAATAGGTACGATCCTTTCCAAAAAACGCCCACATGATAATCCGCAGAAGACAGGGAGTATGGGGCTAAGCCCTGGCATCCCGAAATAGGATAAGACCTGACCTAACCAGGGCTAACTAGAGCAGCGTTAGGAAGGAGTCAGTCGCTCACTGAGATCCGTCGCGTCAACTTCCATACTTTTCAAGCTGGGGGTACTTGGGGGATGTTTTTAGTAAGTAAAACGCGTGTCAAAACTGCTCGGAGCGCTTGGAGGGTCGCGTAGGGTGCGGAGAGTAAGTTTTGACAGCGCAACTACATACGTCAAAAATCGAATTAACACAAAAAGTGATTTTTTTTTCAAAATTTGTTGTCCGATCACATATTTAATTTTATTATTAGCTAATTACATCATTAACTTTTATAATTTGTTGTAAAAACCGAGAGTTTGGTATATTTACTGTCGCCACAACAAATTTTAACTTCGATGGGCGGGGTTACCCTTCAAAAGAGCCAATGAGTAAATTGCATTATTAATAAATTTTTAAAGCCGTGTTTTTCAAAATTGGACCAATAAACCGCAAATTTTAATTTTTTTATACGCTAATTAAACCGTCATCTTACAAAATCTACTTTAAAAATGGTCAAAATCGGATGACGGGTTTCATACCTGTCTTCCGATTTCCGTCCCAAACTTCACCTTTCCGGTGTAACAAGGGGTCTCCTGTGGCGGTGGGAACGGCCTTTTTCAATGCACTTCCTGTTGAAATTAAAAATTAGATAACGGTCCAAGTATTTAGAGCAGCCGTAAAGGGCATTCTCATAGAGCATTGTGTTTAGTCTGTACAGGAATTTCGTGACGTATTGTGTATTTTACGTGTATAGTTGCTTATTTATCTTTTGTGTACTTCTTGACTTGTCCTATATAGAAAATGTAGTATTGACAGGAATAAATATATTATTATTATTATTTCGAAGTGAAATATTGACTGGGCAATATTATGTAGTTTGGTGGTTAATATGTTTTGCTGCTAATACTTAAATTCCCAGTTTAAATCCGGGTAAAGTAATAACGTTGTTCTAACCTTACTTGTCGACTTCTTAACCACCTTGGTCCAATCGTTTTGTATCTATGTTAAACAGTAGGTCCTTTCGTTAAGCTATCATGTTCAGGGTATATTAGTTAATTAATTAGTTGGTACGATTGTAGCGAAAAGTGCTTAATTTTCAAAATTACCCTTTTGGGTACGGTTTTAGAAGATCTGGACAATTCAAAAATCCTTGTGAGTATTCTTAAAAGTACGTTTTTTTAACCTCACATATGTACATCTAACTAAGTTAAATATAAAATAAAATCATTGAGCTTGCAGGCGCCAGTTTGTGCAAATAAAACTATTAAAAGAGGCGAGAATTGCTTTAGTGCCTAACAATAATAGTAAAAAAGATATACTAATTACATGTTTAATAAATTGACTCATTAAAAGAATCAACAGATACTACCATATATAATTAGTAAATAATACTTGAGGAAAATTGAAGACCTCCCCTTAAGAACACTAAATGAAAAATACTACCTACAAGTCAAACACTAACAAATTCGTGATACAAAAATATAGCAAATATAAATATCTATTAATAAACTCAAAAATTGGTATTTTACAGTAATTTTTATTACAAAATGTTGGAGACATCGCGGTAAATTAAATTCACCAAAACTCGATAACATCCGGTTTTGATCACATACTACACCTGTAATTGTAAATGTTTATTATTACTTGTTGAAATTATATGTTGAATATTTTAAAAGGTTTCAAGTTTAATGAAATTTGAAAAAATTTATTATTTTTACAATTCTAATGAAATTTGAAAATTTTCCAACTCACATTTTAGTTTAGGACCTCCTTTTTGTAAAGTAGTTTCGTCTTTTGAACCACAGTTGCTTTCAATTAAGATTGCTTAAAAATAATGAGATATCCTCGGGGCGTTAGAATACCAATTTACACAAACAAACGCAAATACACATATTGAAATAAAATTATTACAACTTTTTGAAATATCGAAATTTTTAAAAGAAATCACAACGAATAAATAAATCATTTTTGACTTTTATTTTATGCTGGCAGTAATTAAAACACTTTTCTTTTATTGCATGGTCATTGTAGTGTCAAATTATTTAATTTATTTGAGTGATTATTTTAAATTTACTGTTATTTCTTTATTTCCTTAATAATTTTTAAATTATGAATATTTTTAATAGTTAAAATGAACATACATATATTGGTGACGGTTCGAATTCCCGGATCGGGATTTTTATCATCTTTGAAGTGGATTATGAAAGATAAGGGTCTAAATAGCGTATAAAAAAATAAAATTTGCGGTCGGTTTACACATTTTTGAAAAAACCGGCTTTAAAAATTAATTTGAAATGCAATTATCTTATTGGCTCTTTTGTACTGTAACCCCGCTCACCAAAATTAAAATAGGTTGTGGCGACAGTAAATATACCAGAAAATCGGGTTTTACAACGTATTATAAAAATAATTGGTGTAATTAGCTAATAAAAAGATTAAATTTGTGATCGGACAACAAATTTCGGAAAAAAATCACTTTTTGTGCGAATTCGACTCTTGATGTGGTTGCGCTGTCAAAGCCTATTATCCGCATCCTACGCGATCCTCTGGGCTGCTTCAGGCTCTCCGAGCGGTTTTGACACGCGCTTTACTTACTGAAAACAACCCCAAGTAGCCCCAACTCGAAAAGTTTGAAAGTTGATGCGACGGATCTCAGGGAGCGACGGGTATCTCCCACCACTAGTCATTCTCAACCCAGGCACAGCACACGTACCGTCTATAGAATTTTTTCCATATTTGGGATTTTATGACACAAAAATACACTTACACGTATTTCTTATCGGAAAATTGCAATTTTCTTCACCAAAGAGCTTATATTTTTGTGTGCTTTCGTTTGGTAAAGCCATTTCTATAGGATAAAGTGTATTTTCAAACCCGGGTATTCGAACTTTTATCCATATTTTATCTGTAAAGCCTTTTAAACTTTCGCCGTTTAACGAAAAAGACCCTTATCAACTCTTTCAGGTAATGCTAAATCCGGCCACATGATGTGGTTTATGCAATCTATGATACAAACAAACTGGATTAAATTATATTACATAAGAGTTTATTTAGTCAAAACAAAATGAGTACAAGAAAAATAACTTTATTGGTTCGTTGAAATGGTAAAGATTAGCAGAAAACGCTGTTTTTCATCTTAACCTTGTAGTAACTGAGGTAAAGATATATTATGCGTTAGAAAATCATCTACTTTGTAAAATGCCTTTTTTAGTGGATAATTCCGCATTGTTTTCTAAAATTTTCTATCATCTAGGAACCTAATATGTAGTGGTAGTTTATTAAATAATTTGGTTGCATAATATAAAGTGGAATTTCTTGATTTTGTTAGTAGAAGGTGTATATTTTGGATATTTATGTTGTTTTGCGTGTTGAAACCGTAAATGGAATAGGGAACTTTCATGAATAAAAAAATTTAGCTAAAACAGTATTTTCCGATTATTACAATATACATATTAAATATCAAATCCGTAAAAATAACTTCTATTTTTTGTATTTTGTTATAAATAATTGATTTTAAAATTTAATAATAATTTAAAATAAATCATGAGACCATAAACGCATCGCCATTGGTTTGACGTCATACGGCTTTATAATGCTCCGGCATTGAGTTTGCTCGTACTCGTGCTGCAAAAAGTTGAAACGTAATAACGTCGAGAACGTTTTTAAATATTATTATTTTTGATTGTTTTATCGATCATGACTAAAAGTGGCTTTCTGTAAGCCCAGTCCGATAATTTGTCCAAAATAGACGCATTTACAATGTGTAATTTTTTTGTGAAAAATCCTGATTTCGTTGGCGCTAAAATTAGAGGCGTAAAAGCAACAAGGTAACAAAAGCAACAAATAGTAATTTATTTTTCTGAAACTCTGTACTTACGTTAAAATGACTCTCACAGCAATAAACTTGTGAGTTTACAGTTAATTTTTCATTTTGTATTTGTCCCGTTTCATTACTTTACACCACTGGTGTCTGGCTTTTGCTTCTAGCGAAACATTAAAAAACAGTTTATTTGGTGTTTTTATTGTAGTGTTCTTACATTTCAGAATAATACAATACCTATAGGTTGTCTTCTTGTTGGTTTCTATGATAATAACGGTTTTTAATACTAACAAACTTCAACTTTCAAGCACAAAACTACACAAAACAAGCCTTGTGACGTCACTGCGACTTGCGCGGTCGTTTCCTTCAATTCAAATTAATAGATTTTTAAATATTTTTTAAATTATTATTGAAACGAAAATAAATAGTATTAATCAGTATCTTTAGATATTTTTGATCTAACTACGCTTTAAAAAAAAATTATGAATCTTCCCTATTGACCAAGTAGAAATTTCATATAGAGCCCTTTGCATACATCAAACCTCAATGTATGATCTAATTCTACACCTAGAAAATTGACAATGTTTAAATGTTATTAATTGTAATCAATGTTAATCATGTAATCAATGTTAAATGTTTAAATTGTTGCCGATGTTTCTTCAAAGAGAAAATCATACTTTGTGTGTTATTTTGTTGAGAAACAATTGATTGGATTCAAATTTCAGCGAATTAGTTCCAAGTACTATATTTTCTTCTAGCCGGTTCAAGTTCTTGCTTCTATTCTTTCTAAACTACTACTAAAACTACCTGCAAAGTGTTTGTCTATGACAATTAACTCGACTGAAATCCATTTTTACTCTAAGTTTTAAACTTTTTGATTTAAAAATTATGAATTTACAAAAAAGTCTTACGGGGTTATTGCGGTTTCGATCTTATCCACGACAAAATAATTTATCTACTCAGATTGATAACTATATGCCTGTTTACATCCACTGTTGGATATATGCCTTCCCCATTGGGGAGTATTGGCCATAAAACACCACGCTGGCCAAGCGTCTTGGTGAGTGCGTTTTATACCTACTGCCAGGTAAGACGGTCAGAATAAAGTTTTATACTCCACCCGGGTTTGAACCGGGGCCGCTCGGCTTAGTAGTTGACGCATTTAAGCGCCAAGCCGTGACCGTCTCTGATTCTTCTTCTTCTTCTTCTTAAATTAGGACTAAGTCCTGTATTATCCAACAGTAACATCGACAAAGATCCGAAGCTACTGCTGGTTTTGTGAGCATATTATTGAGTCTCTGATTGATAACAAAAAATATAAAATTAACCTACTCCAAAAGTAAAAATGATTTTAATTGTAAAAAGTCAGGTGGTTTTTGTAATGGAAAATTTAAAAAAATGTCCTGTAGGTTTAGGATATCTTATTTTTTTAAAATAGTTAAATTTTTCGTATCAAATTTTCAAACCAAACATGTCAATTTTATAAAAAAAAAAAAAGACGAAAAAAGCAATAGCGATAATAAAGTTGTATCAAACCAATAAATAGAAAGAATAAATTTATTATTATATGAAGTACTTCAGAAGTGTGAGTGTATGGTTATATAAATAAATTTGTATTTGTTTTTATAAAATTAATGTTTGTTCTGATGATGCCTTAGAGCGAAACCGGTTACCGAATAAAAATAAAATTTACAGGAATAAAGCTTGATTTTAATTGTATTAATTCATTAATGGTTATTACATGACTTTGTACTATTATTTAACAAATAATTTATAAAATTTTGAGATCATAATGTTTGATAACGTAATTCCTAAAAAGTTTCATTTAAAATTCATATTGCACCTTGAATTTGAAAGCAAATCAATTACTTTAATTATAATTGCATTCATTTAAAGTACGTAATTTATTATTTAATTACAGGTTTCTTCAATAATGATAGTTACTAATTGTAAAATTGTTGTTGACGGCTAAATAGGTCATTGAAATTTACAATGTATAAATATGTACTACTATATGTTTTATACAGTATGTATAGTAAAAAACATCAACAGTTAGGGCTATCTTAAGAAGCAGCATTACATAAAAAAGTATTATTAATAAGAAAATCATAAAATTCAGAAAAAATTGAACAAACGACATGTTGAATCTTATTGTTGTAAAATTCATTAAACATAACCTTGATGTATCGTTTAAAATTCATATAGCAAAAAATGTTTTGTTGTATTTATTTGCAAATTTTTATAGTATAGTTTATTTCTGAAATATGCATAAGAATTTATTAACTTTTAATATCATTTTACAGAATTATGGCTTTGTATATTATTTACATCTTGCACATATCATATATCATGGGCTCAATTAAACGAAGGAGAATCAATACGAGCTGTTGGCAGCTCATTAAACAAGTTCGCATTTGATTTCCTACATGTAAGTTATTTTAGCTTGTTTACACGTTTTTCAATTTTTTAATTATAGAGAACTCTAGAACAAGCTGGAGATTCAATAAATATTGCTCTCTCTCCATACACAGTGTGGACATTATTAGCGATAATTTCAGAAGGCGCTAGAGGTGTGACGGCGCAGGAACTCGAAAACGTTTTAGGATTTCTTCAAATAGATCATCATTTCAATTTGGTTATAAAGCTTTAACCAAATATCTAAACGTAAGTAGTATTATTAATTTTAATTTAAAAAAGTAAAATTTTGGCATTAGCTCACAAAATAATCTAAACTTTTAATTTCAATTTAACTTTTCTTTTCTCATCTTCTTCTTTTGGTACCTATCCGTATTGGGATATTAGAGTCAACTTAGTTGAAGTCAAGCTGAATTTATTAGGAAATATAATTAATGGGGTGGTTTCCCGTTGCCTTTCCCATGGTCTACAGCTTGATATTGGACCATTGATCACAGCAATGTATCCGACGCGACTAGGACCCGAACCGCGGTCTATCGCCTCCAGTCGGCCGGTGTATGCTTTACGCTATACTGCTGGTCTATTCTTTTCTCATACAATGGTGGAAATATTTATAAAGGCAATTAAGTAATTTTAACAATTAATCCACCTCGTGTGCATAATTTATATAAAATATTAAATTATTCAGTTAGCTAGTAAAATCTACTCACATTAAGACAGAACAGAATAATCCAACATCAGAACAAGATAAAATGGTTCAAAAGATAAAAACAGTAAATACTTATTAGACCGACAAATGGTAAAACATTTTTAACGATAGGAAGAAATTTAATTGAGATATTCACAATAGTCTGCAATGTTATTAGCAAAATTTGTTATGAGAAAAGCTATTTAAATTTATCAGGAACTTGGTAGCAACAATTATGATTTGGGGTACCTTTTGTTGGAACAGAACGTCTTCTTTATGCTAAATTTTAATCGATCTGTGGACTATGGGGAAGGCAACGAAGAACCACCCCATGCATTATACTTCCATGAAAATTCATCTTGGCTTCGGCCAAGTTGGATCACAACGCTTCTGACAAGAAGCAAATGATGAAGAAGAAGTATTCAAAAAATTACATCTAGTACAAAATCAACTGATTGGAATTTAGGTAAAGTACATGGAGAAAACCTTCAAAGACAACAGAATTGATAGGATAAACAAAAATATCAAAAAAGAACCAGGGATATTGAAATGAGAAGTAATGCGTGCACTGACAATTTTAAAATGCAGAAAAGCTGCAGGACCTGATGAAATACCAATGGAGGTTTTAAAATAGATAGAAGAAGAAAATATCGAGATAATAGTAAAACTATTTAACAATATAAATACATCGGGAGAAATACCATACGATTGGATGAAAACCACATCAATACCTATATCTAAAAAGCAACACCCAAGGCAGTGTAGCGATTACCGGCTGATTAGTTTAATGTCTCACATGCTAACAACATTTTTGCATTTAATCCATGCACGTATTAGACGAAAGTGCATAGAAGATTTGGACAAGTTTCAGTTCGGTTTCAGAAATTCCTTCGGAACGAGAGAGACGTTGTTCAGGTTAAATTTGTAGTTACAGAAGTGCTGAGATTAGAGAAGAGACGTGTTTTTATGAATTATAGATTATGAGAAGGCTTTTGACAGGATACAACATGACAAGTTGATTAGTATGCTTCACAAGATAGGAATCCATGAATGCGATGTCCGTATCATAACTAATTTGTACTGGAAGTAGAAGATTCAAGTAAAAGTATCCACCTTTATAGCAGATGACATTTGTATGCCGAACAACGAGGAGTACGACAGGGTGCATACTCTCACCATTGCTGTTCAATCTCTACTTTGATAGAATTTTTAAAGAGGCGTTGAAAGAACTGCCACATTTTGGTATATAGGTAATTGGAACGCTTATAATAACTATAAGGTATGTAGATGATACGGTCATTTTGGCGGATTCCATCGAAGACCTGCAACTATTGTTAAATAAAATTAGTGAAGTAGTAGAAAGACTAAATCTCAAAATTAATATTGCAAAAGCAAAATTACTAATAGTCAGTCGCCAAGACCACCTAGGCGTCACACTAGAATTAAATAACCAGCAAATTAAACGCGTAGTCAAGTTTAAATATCTGGGAAGCATAGTGACGGAAGAACTGGATTCGGATGTAGAGATAAAGACTCTAATAAATATGGTTCAAACTTCTTTCAATGGAATGCGTTCTCATCTCTGTACTGACAACCTGAACCTTAAGTTGAGTTGAGATTGAGGTTGAGGCGTAAACGCTGAAGATATTGACTATAAACCGTCTTGAGGCGTTTGAAATGTGGCTCGACGGAAGAATGCTTCGAGTAAGTTGGGTAGACCATATGAAAACGAGGAGGTTTTACGGAGCGCCGGAGTTAAAAGACAGCTACTAAACGACGTAAAATGCAGAAAAGTCGTCTATTTAGGTCATATTTTGAGAAGAGACAAATACAGACTCTTGAAGCGTATACTAAAGGGAAAAGATCGAAGATCGACGAGGAGTGGGAAGAAAGAATCAGTCATGGCTACGAAATATACCTGATTGGACTGACATGAAGAGTGTTGAACAGCTGTTTCGGGCGGCGGAGAATAGAGAAACGTTTATCACAGTGATTGCCGACGTCAGGAAAACCAAACAAGGCACATTGCCTTTCCGATCAGACTGAAGCCGTCTTCAATAAATTATGGCTTAAAAAATAAAAGGTAATCGATGGAATATCATCACTCATAATAGGTGCAAATGTTAACCAGGATTACAGAATGACAAAATGCATAATTAATATCTGCTAGCTTAATAGAAAAACAAATGTGATCTTTCCATTGAAAGTTGATCATAAAAATAAAATTATTGAATGCTGCTTCAGCGATAAATAACTTTTAAAATCTGATTCAAAATAGAAATATTACTGTACTTACAACTCTAAAATCTTAAAAACTCCTTTCTAGAATCAATGAACTTTAAAATTTGCAAATTTGTTTTTTTCTAAATCAAACTGAAACAAAATATACCCCAGTAGAAATTCTTCTTTCTTCGAGTGCCATACCTTTATACAATGCGAAGTTGATCAACTTAGCCAAAGACAAGCTTACTTTACTAGGGAATGTAATTAATGGAGTGGTTTTCCGTTGCATTCTCCATAGTCCACAGATTGATATTGGACGATTGATCACAGCAGTGTATTCGACGTGACCAGGATTTGAACCGCGGTCTTCTGTTTTCTAGTTTACGTTATACTGCTGGTGTTACATTACAAAAATTACAGTGAAATTTAACACACAAGATGTAAATTTAATTAGAAATAGTTCAATTAAATAATTTATACATAAAATAAATATATAAAAACAAATTTGTTAATGGCGACATTAAATTATACTCCGTGTATGAATCGTAAACTTTCAGTTGAGGTTGTAAAACTTCACTTACAAGTATGATACTCTGGAAGAGAAACTTTCTTCGAAGGTAACTGAAACCAATTGAAAGGTGAGAATCAAAGAATTATTTGTCGCAATGCGAAAATAAGCTAGAAAGTTAATCCTGTATAAAGATCCCAAGGATATTACAAACAGCAATCCATTCCAATCAATTCAATATACCATAAAAACAATAAACTTATATCTAAATATATTTGTCGTATGAGATAATTCAAGTGTAGCTGTCTTTCAGACCGTTCGTTAACAGGAAACCAACGAATTCCTTAGGGTAAATTTATAAATGGATTAATAGTATGGATTAAAGGTTTAATAAAATGCATCACACTAAACAATGATTAAGCAAAAATAAAATTTCAGTTTTAGTATACAATTTTCTAGTAAATTTAATTAATAATATTTGTGTGAAGAAAAATTATAAAGCGAATGCACATTTATACGAATAAATATTCATAAAATTGTTTTAATTTGGTTTTAGTTTCATCATATTTAAATTTAAAAATACTTGATTTTAAAATAACTATTTTATTTATTATTAACTATTAACTGAAAAATGTTCGTATAAATGATTTTCGTACAAACGTTTTGGTATAAATTTAGGTAAAAATAATTGAAATTGGTGTTTTTCAAGTGTTTTATTATTTACAACTTTTGTGGATGTTCACAATTTCATGGCCACAATGTACATATACTTAAATGGATATGTATCTAGACTACAAAAGATTGAATGACACTCAAATTTATTATAGGAGCGAGCGGAATCAACCCAATTAGACCTTTCTAATGCAATTTTTACAACAGCAGAGCACGACCTTAATCGTCCGTTTCAAAAAGATGTACAAGATAATTATAAAGTAGATGTAATATCAACCGATTTTAATAAACCTAACGAAGCTGTAGCATACATAAATTCTTATGTTGCTAATGCAACAAATGGTAGAACGAAAAATTTTGTGACCTCAGGTAAGAAATATAATAATTTAATATTAATTTCAGCAATAACTTTTTAAAATTTATTTAACCTCTTAACAGTACTGATTTTGTTATTAAATACAAAGCGTGAATTAGAATAGTGTTTATTTAATTAATCAATTAATAGTTTGATAAAGCAAATTGTTTATATCTTGAAACTGATTATTAAATTTAAATATACAGTGCATTCAAAACTAGCCCAATCTCAATAACTATTTATTTTAAGCAAATTTGATTTAAACAACCAGACAATACACCAATTTATATATCCAAGAAAAGTTTAAACCAATACTGGTTGAATTTCAAATTTAATTTTCATTTTCACCAGCTCAACTTGAAATCTTAAATAATGCCTTCCTTTTTCCCGGCAATATTTTTCATAATTTTTTGTAATAATTATATAATGTTATAATAAATACTATTAAGCAAAAATTATAAAAAATATTGTCGAGGTTCAAGACTTTTAAAAAAATTATTTTATAACAACGAGTAATTTGTTTCTAAGTAAATATTTCGTGTATTTCATTCATTATTAAACTTTTTTTAAAATAACTAAAGAATAAATCAGCCAACTGCTTTTTTGTACCGTACAGCTTTGATATATTGGAAAGGGGGAGGGTGCTGTTTTTAAAAAATCTTATAAATGAGAAGAATGTGCAAACTACACCGAGCAGAAGAGGAAAACGAGAGAGATATGGCTAAGAACAGAAAATGAAGAAGACCCAAGTACATACAAAGAAAAGAGAAAACTAGCTAGAAGTATGTTTAAAAAAAAGAAAACCACGTGGCTGAACGAAAAATTGGACGAAATGGAGAACAATAACAGAATGAATAATACAAAAGACTTTTTCATGAACATCAAGGAATATAGAAACAAAACCCCAGCACATAGGAGAGTAGTAAAAAACGCAGAGGGCGGAACGGTGGAGAAAGTGGAAGACAGAAAGGAGGTATGGAGGAAGCATTTCCAAAGTTTGCTGAATGGAGATGATGAAGGACAACAGACATATGTATTTGTAAAAAGGAACGAAGAAGAACAAGTTATACAAGATCCATCCCACAAAGAGATATTAGATGTAATAGCGACAATCAAAAAGGGGAAGGCACCCGGAAGAGACGAACTGCCCGGCGAACTATGGAAAATTGGGGGAAATCAACTGAAGAACAGAGTATGTGAGTTGATCTTGAAAATATGAAAGCTAGAAGAACTGCCGGATGAGTGGAAAACGGGTAGAATAGTCCCAATATTCAAGAAAGGAGACGTAGAACATTGCAGGAACTACAGGGAATAATGTTATTACCAGCTGCTTATAAAATACTATCCACAATAATCCTGAAAAGACTCAAGAGTTACACCGAAAACATAATAGGTGATTATCAATACGGATTTAGACAAGGTAGATCTACAGTCGATGCCATCCATGTCTTAAAACAACTGAAAGAAAAATGCCATGAACATAGAATTGGATTGCACCTTCTCTTCGTGGATTTTAAACAAGCCTTTGATACGGTGAACAGGGCAAAACTGTATGAAATAATGGACCACCTGAAAATACCCCGAAAACTGATAAGACTAGTACAAACAACATTGAAGAATACCAGTGCAACAGTACTAAGTAGAGAGGGAGAGACACAAAGTTTCGATATAACAGCGGGAGTCAGACAGGGTGATGCACTGTCGGCGACATTATTCAATGTCATGATTGATCGGGTGGTGAAGGAAATGAATTGCGAGAGAACGCTCGCTACTAGAGAGGGACAACTAATTGCATATGCGGATGATGTTGTTATAGTCGCAAGATCAAGAAGAAAACTAGAAGAAATGTTTAAAAGATGAATGAGGAAACTAACAAGATCGGACTGAAAATAAACGAAGACAAGACGAAATATATGGAATGCGGACAAAAGATGGATAACATGGAGGTGACATTAAAAAATTGATGGCTTCGCCTTTGAACGGGTTAAAGTTTTTAAATACCTTGGAGTGCAGATAAGCAGCACTGGTTTAGGAAGTGAAGAGATCAAGGACAAAATACAGAACGGATACAGAGCATACTACGCAAACAAGGAGCTGTTAAGAAACCGAAAAATAAGTATGAATATTAAAATGAAGGTGTATAAAAGTTTGATAAGACCAGCAGTGACGTATGCGTCCGAAGTGTTGTGCATGACTAAGAAAGAAGAGAACCAGATGAGGGTATTTGAACGAAAGATACTGAGAAAAATAATAGGACCTGAAAGGATGGAGGAAAATGTATACAGAAGAAGAACAAACTACGAATTAATGGAGAGGATTGATGGCAAAGATATTGTGAAATTTATTAAAGCGCAGAGACTGAGATGGCTGGGGCATCTAGAAAGAAGGGACAATGAAAGTACAATAAAAAAGATAGTAAGATGGCGACCAAGTGAGGAAAGAGAGAGGGGGGTAGACCCAGAATGAGATGGATGGATGCGGTGGCTGAGGATCTGGAGAGGATGGGGATAGAAAACTGGAAGGAGAAATGTAACGACAGGAAGACATGGAAAAAATAGTATTCGAGACTAAGTGCCACCCCAATTTATAAATAAATTTTGTAAATGTAGAAGTAGGATGAGGAGTAATCCACCTCTTAAAAGGATTGTAAAGACCTCAACGAGGTTGCTATGTTTCGTATGAAATAAATGCATTTATTTATTTATTTATTTATTATTTATAAATGAGAACAATTTTTAAAGAATATAAGTTCATTTCAAGTTTTTTAATATTTAAATTAACATCTTTTGTATCTTTAACATTTCAATGCCGAGGTTGTTATTATGTTTATTGTTTCTCATTAATTGTTAGTGTTATCATAACAATGTGATTGTAGGTCTACATAAATTACATGTAATTAATTAAAAACGTCACGTCGGTGTGGCTAAGGAAATGAAATGTTTGATAAACAAATTATTGTGTTGTCTATTATTAATTAAAATTTCGCTCTGTTGACCAATATTACTTACACTGCCTATAGAAATTATACAGGGTGAGTCACCGACAGCAAAAAATGCATGTTAAAAAAACACGGATAAGTTAACTTTATTTAATATTAATAAAATACAATATTGTAATTTCATATTAATTTTTTCGTTAAATCAACTTTATTTGGAAGGGAAACACTTGTATTGGTTAATGGATTTTGCTAAATTCAACCACAAAGTAAGTGTGAATGTTACTCTAAAAATTCTAAATAGTAATGGGTGTTTAGAAATAAGCAATTTCAAAGTCAGACAAAATCATTATACAAAAGCGTTTCAATTTTTAAATTTAATTAAACAAATTAGGTTGAAGTTAACTAAATAGGTTTGTTTTACTTTCAGTGGGTTATCCTGTATATTATTTACTACCTAAGGGCCAAATTTTTTAGACCTCGATTTAAAACTGTATTATCTAGATATCTCAAATTAAAATTAAGAATAGAAAAATATTCTCAGCTTTGTCTTAGTGGTACAAAAATTATTTTACAAAATTTTTCAAATTCGAAATAAGTGCGATTCACATAGAAAAACCTAAAAGTCAAGTGAAAGAGTTGGTATTACGTAAATTGACATAAAAAGTATCAAATTTTTATCAATTTGATAAAAAAAATCTGCAAATCATCACTAAAAACGTCAAAACGAATAAAAATTAACTGCTTTTTAATAACATAGAAATCAATTTAACACAAAATTACTACAGCCAAATCTAAAAAGTCTAAAGTGCGTAGTAGGTAATACCATGCTTATGACGTTACATTTTCGCTGGTAATCCAATAGCTTATATGCATTAGACATATTGATATCTTCACACAGGATCTATGGAAGTGGAAGGATATCTACCATTATCGCTGTGATTTGGATCCTACATAAACTGTTCATGAACTTTGCATATCATTATTCCAGGATTAAAATTATAACAGTAAGATATGCATTGACGATATGCAAAATGACAGACGTGAAAGAGGAAGATAATAATTAGCAAAACTTGCTCTATCTGCCTTGATGTATGCAGAACGCTTGTCTCCTAAACAGCAAAACAATTTTTATTTTTACATTTGTACATACATATCAGCGAACGTCGTGCCATCTGCGACGTTAGTTTGGATTTAGTCCCCAAAGTGTACTACACATTTCAAATATTTGAGAGAGTTTGAAATAAATAGTTCCACGCTCCTTGTAATCATTTTGTGAAAATAAAATGGTATCTGCTGAAGAACTGAAAAGTGAAGGAAGCTTTGCTTCTAGTGATAAATTACAGATATGTCATGAAAACATTTCACTCACTCCAAATTACTGCACAGGCGTCGCTTTTGACTATGACAAATTTGGCACTAATAAGAATACATTGCATAACAACGTGAGAATTATTTACCTAATTGTACATACGAATAAAGCTTCTGATTTTCCTAGTCAGCTTTCGTTTACTGCTGAACATAAGCCTCTCTCATTTTCCCCAAACCTCTCTCTAGAAAATTTGTTTAGTTCTCCTGAGAGGTCTTAGCAGTTACAGGCCGCGCTTGCCGAACATGTTGGCGTGGAAGATGGTCAAAATACAATTTTCCCATACGGATTCCGATAAAACTCCAAATATTTCCTACAATGATAATTTGCCGCACACCAAACGAAAGCGGATTTTTGATGCAACTGCTCCTGAGTTATTATCATTATATTAAAAACCCTAAAATTGTTAACAGTTTTATGAATAAATTATAACAAACAAATTCAAGAAATTACCATTTTGTGAAATCATAGGATCTCATGTGGCTCTTATCACACTTTGGTAAAGTACTGTTAACTTATACGTGGGTAGATTTCAATAGTCAAGTACTACTAGAAGAGCGTAGCCCAAAAAAATGTCATACCTTACACCAATCAATTTACTACGTCAACAAAGATTTCTGTTGTATATAAATCAATGCGCCAAAGTAAAAAATTAAGCGATTGCAATTGCTAGAATTACTTATCAAATTCAATCTACCAAAAAATCACATTGGAAAATTCATTTACCTGGGAGGTTTCCACGTTATAATGGCCTACTTCAAAGCCATAGGTAACTTTGATATTATCAAAGGCAAATAGTGAATGTGAAACACTAAGTATTATACCAAAATGTATAAAATCAAGAAGAAGATATTAGAAAGATTATACCGTCAGAATGGGGAACGTTAGAATAGCCAGAAGGCAAATCAAACTATGTTCTGCCTTCTTAAATTTGAATTACGCTAAAACAGACTTCAAATTAGATGGTAGAGTTGAACAACGTTTTGAGGCAGAGAAAAAAGAAGAAAAGAAGAGAAGAAAGTAAAGAACACGATTAGGTCTTCAAATAAAAAAGTCAGAAACTTTTTATACACCGGATATAATGTCAATCAGAAATTTAAGGTTACAAATTTCTACTTCTTCTATTCTACTATAATACCGTCGAGTAATAAACAGTATTAATAATTAAACAGTTTAAATATCTATTAGCTGATATCTCTATCAATATAGAGTATACATCAACTATAGTTCGCGTGCTTTTTGAACGAAATATTGAGATTCATTTATGCATTTTATTGACATGGGAAATAGCAAATATCTTAATTTAAACAATAATATATATCATAATACAGCAGCACGTATTTAGAGGTTAAATTTGCTTCCACGTGGCACCCCCCTTGTAGAAAGGCATAATAAACTGCTACATTATCTTAATTTTGGGTTTACTGACATTATTGGTACAGTAATTTACTTATTAGCGGCTTAAAATTTAGTAGCGCTATCTATTGATAATCTTTTGAACTACAATTTTTTTTCAAAAACGCTTATAAGGTCTTCCTCATAAAGTTCTGATACTATCTAATTATGTTAACTTATACATTAAATTATTCTTCAGAATAACAAACAGCGAAAATTTGTATTTGATTGTAATTTATTTTATTTTAGATGATGTAAATCAAGCAGTAATACTTATGGTAAGCACCTTATATTTCAAAGGAGAGTGGAAAATACCTTTCAACGAATCGTTAACAATTGATAAGGAATTTTACAGTTATAATGGCACTCCGAAAGGACAAGTTAAGATGATGTTTCAACGTGGTGCATTTCGTTATACGTACTTACAGGCGCCGTTGAAGGGTCATGCAGTCGAATTGCCTTATGGCAAGGTTTGTATTTTAATTTTTTTAATGAGTTTTAATAGTAATAACTATATTTTTTAGTCAGGTAAATTTTCGATGGTCGTTATGCTGCCTCGTAAAGGACAAAAATTAAGTGATTTCCTAGAATCCTTGAAAAATATTGGATTAAAATATGTTTTGGACTTATTATCACGTTCAAATCCAGATGATGAAGATGGAGTAGAAGTTCATTTGCCACGTTTTTCTGTTAATTCAGATTTAAATTTAAATGCCGTTTTAACTTCCGTAAGTAAAAATTTAGTTATCATAGTAAATCTAACTTGGTCAAGCTATATTTTCAAAGTAACTAACATGTGGTCTATTTTGATTCATATTTTTTGCACGTGTAGGTTGTATTTTTTGGTGTACAACTAAGGGATTAAAAGCTTGATGTAGTAAGAGGGGAGAAAATTGTAGATTAGACCACTACTTGGTAGTGGCGAAGATTTCCATATCTCCGAGATGGAATAATACCAAAGGTATGAAAAGTAAAAAAGTAAAAACGGAGAAAACACATCAAATAAGATATAAACTGTGGTTACTAAACGATGAACCTACAAGATGGTTGTATTGTGATAGATTGAGATTGCAACTCCAAATGAAGAATAGAACGGGGGATATATAAAATGACCACTCAAACCTAACACAAGGAATACACCAAGCTGCAAAAGAGGCTCTGGGAATGGTGTTAATTCTAAAAGTAGAAGATTTCCTTATTGGTGGAATGACATCTCTGATCTTATAGCATAGAAAAACGATGCATACCATAGATGGCTCTCTCATAGAGCGACAAACTTCCTACTGCAATATAAACAAAAGAATAGAATGGTGAAGTAAAAAAATAGACCCATGCGAAAATAAAACGTTGGAAAGAAAATGTTTAGAAATAGAGAACATAATAGGAAGAACTCAATCGACAGAAGTATGGAGATTCCTGAAGAACTTGAAAATACCGGTAAATAGTAAAAATGCAAACTTGATTTCAACACCACAATGGATACAACACTATCAAGACCTTCTGGTAGAGAACAGACAAGAATACATTCAGGAAAAAATTTTACCCGGGAATATACATACGAGCAAAGAAATCTTAAACATATGCTTAAAGAGAATGAAAAATAGAAGACCATCAGGTCCGGGCGAGATTCCAGCAGAGTTACTTAAATATGGACGATCTGATTTGTTAGATAGACTGCTGACGTACTTTAATAATTGTTTGAGACAAAACAAGATACCAGGTCAATGGAAAGAATCACATGTGATTTCTATTTATAAAAAAGGAACAAAAAATGACCCAGACAACTATCGGGGCCTCAGCATTAACATCACTTTTGCAAGACTCTATGGGCAAATTCTATCGGCCTTTACTAGCAGAAGAACTGGAGTTCAAGATTAGTGAAGAACAAAGTGGCTTCAGAAGTGGTAAATCATGCTTGGATAACATATTCGTGCTTTAACAATTACTAGAGAAAAGAAAATCGGTGAGTCAGGAAACGCATATAGCTTTTATTGATCTGCAAAAAGCATACGATTCGATCCCTAGGCTCAAACTGTGGAAAGCAATACAAAGGATGAACATCAATCAAGAATGTACTTTGACACCAAAGCACGTGTCAGAAATGGAAATAAATTATCATCACCGTTTACACCCACAAAAGGCCTAAGACAAGGATGCAGTCTATCCCCGCTTTTTTTTAAAGCGTATTTGGAAGTTGTTTTAGGGGAATGAAAAAGAAGAGTCGGAAACATGGTATACCCATAAATAACGAACACCTTTTTACGCTGAATTTTGCAGATGACCAGGTGGTAATAGCACTAGATGCGTACGACTTAGAATTTATACTACGACGACTAAATGAAAGCTATCAAGAGTGGGATATGACGATAAACATCGGAAAAACAGAAAAACAGAATATTGAGTAGTTAGCAGCATTGTACGTTTTCAAATACTGATAAATGATACGGAAGAGATTAATCAAGTGGAACAGTTTATATACCTGGGGACAATCATAACAACAGAGGGCTTAGATGATGAGGATATAAAGTCAAGAATAGAAAGCAGTCGAAAGGTGCTGGGGGCTCTCAATTCGATCTGGTAGAACAGACACATCTCATTGAAAACAAAAAAACATATTGGTAAAGCAATAGTGGAATCAGTGCTCAGCTCGAAAATATCAAAACTAGAGAATATTACAAATGAAGAAATCCGACGACTTATGGGGGCTCAAGATACGGTGACAAATAGAATCGATAGAAGAAGTTTAATATGGTTCGGACACGTACTCAGAATGGAAGATCGGCGATGGCCAAAAAGAATTCTAAAATGGAAACCCCCCGGTAGACGAAAAATGGGAAGACCACAAAGATCTTAGAATGGTGGCATAGAAATGGGCATTTGAGAACCGGGAAGCCGCGTATTGCAGTATGAACCGTATGCATATGGCAAGAAAGTACTTTTTACATTTTGAAGTTTATCCAATTTTTTTTTTGACTTATTGATCACCATACAAATGATGAACTTACTTACGTTGTAATATGTAAAGTTATATATCGTTTTGGGACCGGAAATGTCTGATTAGAAATTCATGAAAATGCCGAGCTCTTAGCCTATTAGTGACTTGGAGTCACCTGGAGATTTCCAAGATGATATAAAAATTCTTTAAATTATTTTCCCATATCGGTTCCTCTATTTCAGAATAACTTATGTCATTGTCACACATCAGATCATCTTCAAAAACTTATTAAAAGCAATCAAGAACGCAAGAATGGCTTAAACAAAATCTTAGGAGAGTACTTTAATAAATGGAACGCCAGCTTCAAAAGCATTTGGTTTCTTTAATAAAAAACCATGGCCCTACTATCAAACACGAACAGCTATTATTGGCCTCGACGCACCTTGCCTATAATCTAGACATGCGTACAAATTATATAGATATTGGTTTGGGCACTAAGGACATTAGATGTCCCTAATATAGTTTAAATTAAAAATAAATAAAATTTATTGTAATAATTCAAATGAATTTGTATTGTTATAAGACATACAGTAATGCACCAAAGTACTGGTATAAAGGACGTAATGCAAAACAACAGAAATAGATTGATTTCAAGAGACAAGATTTTGAGAGACGGACAAAGGCAACCGAGAGAAGAAGAGTGGAAAGTTGACGAAAATATGGATAGATGATTATATAATGTGAAATTTGCTTTTTTAATTTCTGTAAAATGTATTTGAAACATTTCGAGTACTATTTTGAATTTTTAACGGTTTTTTACTATGCAATTACAATTTTATATTATAATATAATAATAGTAAAACAAAATTAGCTAAGTCACAAAATGCACTATAATTTTTATACTTTTCAGATGGGAATCTCAGATATGTTTAATGCGGAAACCGCAAATTTATTAGGAATGTTTCCTCATTATCTAAGCGTTACCAAAGTTATACAAAAAGCAAAAATTGAAGTAAATGAAAAGGGTACAGTGCTTGAATCTGTAGCAGGTTAGTTTACTTAGCATTTTTATTGATTAAATTCTAACTTTCACATTTTCCTTTAGGAGCTGAATTGAGCAACAGAACGCCACCACCAAAGTTTCTGGCAAATCGTGACTTTGCTTATTTCATTTATGAAAACAGTACAAAAAGTATAATATTTACTGGAACATTTACCAATCCTAATACTCCTTCCGGTGCAAAACAATAGAATTAATAATACATAAGTTTGGTTCGACTGGTAATATTACTATTAATGTGTTTTATATAATATAATACTCTTATATGTATTTTTATATAAAAGTATAAATTAATTTCCTGTTATTTATTAATATAGTACGTAGAACAGTTAATTACATTATTTTTGTATTATAATTTTTAATATTTAACTTTAGTTTCAACCTAAAGTTCTGCAAACTAATCTTTTAGAAAATACTTAAATCATTTTCATGAACAATAAACCATAGAATTATATGGGTTTTTAATTTTGCTATACCAAAGAGTTTTCGGGTAGAGTCAAGAAACCCGAACCTACAAAGTACACTTTACCAAACGAAAGAGCACTAAAATACAAGACTTTTGAGGTGAGGTAGGTTTCGGTAGGTTCTTTAATAAGCCCACAATTTAAATTTGAAATTAACATATTCTCATAAGAAATACAAGTATTATTGCGCAATATTACGTAATAATTTTATGCATTGTATTTACGGTGCGTGTACTGTAGGTGGCTTAACACCGTCTTACTGCGATTGCTCCCTATTACCTGTCGGGTTAACATCCCCAATTTTTCGAGTAGGACCGGCCTAGGAGATATTTTTAATGAGTAAAGTGTTTTCAAAACGGCCTGTAGCGGCCGAAACGCAGCGGAGCGGAGGCTACGGAAGGTCTGTTTTGATTAACGCAAACGCAGCCAATTTTGAATTTTTCAAGTCGATTTTTTCTAAAATTCGTGAGCCAACCGCAAATCTTTTTTTTAGTGTGTAGAGAACGATGTCCTTTTTCATAATTTACCTCAAAAATCAAGAAAATCCAAATTCGGGTTTTTTGACCGTCCCCGAATTTTCATTCAATGTAGGAGGTTGTTAAATTTTGATGGTTTTACGTAGAAACATTCCGCATTGAGGGAAATTTAATATAAAAATCTCCATTTCCTTATTTAACTCACATTGAACAATTGCGGTCTAAAAACGGTTTTTCTGAAATATCTTATGAACGATCAATGGCATCCGATAATATTTCAAATAAAAGACAATCCTCACAAAATTTTTGCCAGAAAAGTGTGTTACAAATATTGTTTAAAACTAATTGCTGAGGCTGAGGCACAACGTCTGTGGTTTAATTTATCGCTTTATATTACAGTGGAATCTCGGATTACAAACAAAACATTCGATACAGTCTTGACTCGACATGCGTACAATTCTTCGGGATACAAACACACAGACAAGCTTTTGGTGTCGCGATGTGCATCGCTGGATTATTTGCATAGATAAGAAATATTAGTGAAGAGCGTCGATCCATGTTTGATCTCAACATTTTCTTTGCACCATTTGTGGCGTCGATATGTATCTGAAGGAATTCGACAACACGCATTGGTAGATTTTTGTGACAAAATTTGCGGTTTTTTGTATCATTAAATACACTTTCAGAAGTTGCACTTGTATGCGTTATGTCTCTATATGCAAAAATGGAAGCATCACAGCAGACCAGCATGGGAGTAATTTTCAAAACTCAAAAGTTTTTTTGGCAATTGGTCGACTCGGTCGATGCATTTTGAATACACGTAGATTGTTATTACATTTTTAATAATAATGTATTTTACTGGTATAAAAATTGGCCAATCAAAAGTGCATTACAAAGCTCAATCCATTAATTTTGTAATACTAAATTTCCGGTGGTTGTCGTTAAAATAATGGGAGTAAATGCAAAGCGAAGCATGAACAATAGTCAACCATTAGCCACCAATTTCAGGCAAAAATTTGACTTTTGAAACCAAAAAAATGAACAAAGTTACAAGGAAATATAGTACAAAATTATTTTTTTACTTTTCCCTACTGAATTTAATCTTTTCACGTCTTTGAAAAGTAAATATAACTATTTAACACTAAAAAATCAATGCTAAAATTAGAAATTAAAAAATAACTTTCAAATGGCTACCAGAGCATTCCGACAAAAATTTTAGAAAAAATTTGTTGTACCTTTTACCAATATATTTAATCACTACTTCTGTTATTACTCGCGTTACATCCAATACCATCTCATAAAATAGATTAAAAACTGAATGATAGCGCGCGTCACTTGCTGGGAGTTATCGCAAATTCAAGTACAGTAGAACTTTGATTATCCGGGCCGACAGGGACCGTGCTCTGCAAGGATAATTGAAAAACACAGATTATAATAATTGACGTTTTTTGTTAAATTATTACAAAAAATATATACACTAAACAGCTTTGTATGTAATCCAAGTACAACTCTGAAGTAAACATAAATTCTATACATTTGATTTCACGTAGTATACTACTAAAGTTGTGAATGTTCGCGGATAAACCGCTGGCGCCGCACGGATTAGCCGCTTCACGGATAATGAGCGCACGGATAATCGGGGTTCTACTGTATCTGTAATTTTGTAAAAAAATTAAATTAGCGGTATGATAATAGAAGCGCAATGAAGCTCAAACGAAACTCTATCGATTGACACCAAATTCACACAAAAATTCGAACCAGAACGAAAAATGGAGAAACCATTCCCTCCAAGTTTTCGCGAATAACTCCGCGACGGTTGTAGTTCAAACAATGAAAATGGAAGCTCATTGAAGCTTAAACGTTTGACATTAATTTCACTAAAAATTCGATATGGGGGGGGGGGGGCGACGAAATGTACTTCGTTGATATCTGGCTACTATGAAGAATACTCCGAATATCCTAGGTAGAGAAGATCTCAAATAAGCGAGTTTTGGAAATATCAGGAACTGATCGTGTGTTGCTGAATGGAGTGAAGTGTAGGAAAGTCTGCTTTAGCTAATAATAAAGGGAAAATAGAGAGTCGACGGGAAACAGGAAGGAAGCGGATGTCCTAGTTAAGGAAAATTTGCGAATGGACTGGCATTTGGGGTGCAAAGAAATTGTTTGGAATGGCGGAGAACACATCTGCCTACGCCGAAGTGATTGCTAACCTGGCATGGCACTTGAAACACCATCGTGACAATTCCATTCATAACAATAATTATTGAACAAGAAGCATTATGAACGAGATTATTGTAACTCCAACTATTCTCGCAAAAAAAAATGAAATCAGTGTAATTTTCTAAAACAAAATAACCGTGGTCAAATGTCCTAAAATAAGTCGAAGAAGTACAGAAATAAACTACAAACCAAAAAAAAATACCATTGAAAAGTGAACATTGTAACTAAAATGTAAAAAGGGAAAATTGAGCAAAATCTTAGAATATTTAAAGAAACTATCTATTATAATCTTCTTTCAAAATGATTTGGTATGACTAAATCATTATTTTCACCCAAGCTGTTTACACTAGCACTGGAGGACATGTTCAGAGAACTACAGTGGGACGACAAAGGTGTAACCATAGATGGGGAAAAATTAAGCCACTTACGATTTGCTGACGACGTAATTCTGATATCCCACGAAAAGGAAGAACTACAACTGATGTTGACGGAATTAAATGAACGTTCCAAACAGATAGGCCTACAAATAAATAACACAAAAACTAAATACATGACGAATGATCCTGCAGAAGGCGAACTAGGCATGGAACAATTAAACGCCAGAGATTTAACAGTTGAGAAAGTGGACTCCTACATATATCTGGGTCAAAAAATCATTATGTCCAAGAAAAATTTAAAAGCCGATCTGAGCAGAAGAATCACGCTAGCATGGGCAGCATTTGGAAAACTTCACCAGGTCTTAAAATCTCACATACCAAACACCCTCAAAGCACGAACTTTCGACCAGTACATTCTACCGGTACTAACATATGGAACTGAAACTTGGGCTCTAAACAATAGTATAATAACAAAATTTCAAGTTGTGCAGAGAGCTATGGAGAGATGTATGATTGGAGTCACACTGCAAGACCGAATACCCAACATAGAAATCCGAAATACATCCAAGGTAACGGACGTAATAAATCGAATATGCAGATTGAGATGAAACTAGGCGGGCCATATCGCTAGAATGCAGGACAATCGTTGGACACGACGAATAATAGAATGGAGACCTCGAGGCCAAAGAAGAAGCATAGGACGACCACAGACGAGGTGGACTGATGATCTGAAGAGATTTGTGGGACGCGACTGGATCTAAAGAGCACAGAATAGAGAGGAGTGGGGTATTATGGGGGAGGCTTATGTCCGACGATGGATGATATAGCTATGATGATGATGATGAAATCACTATTTAATTTATATTGAATAATTCCATTTTAGAAAAACTACCTATCTTAATCCATTCATTGTAAAAAAAATCAAATTAAATTTAAATATAGTAACATTAGAGAAGGGATTACTTCTAATTATGGAATTTCATACTTACTTCTCTACTTACTCATTTTTCATACCACAATGGGTTAATCTTACCCAGGATGAATTTTAAATTTCTTACATCGTTTCGATTATGCATATTACTAATCTTTTTCCTCTAACCAAGGATTGCAATACTGTCATTAGTTAATGAAAAACTTCTTTTCGTTAAGGTCATTTATCCATTTGGATAAGAAATTATCTCAATATTTTGAAATTATTGAAAGTGTAGTGCAAACAAAACCTCATTTACAGTTCTCACAAAACTGCAAAAAGTTTGATTTTCATTGCGAATTATTAAAGATGGATAATTATTAAAGAAGATATGTAAAGTCTGCTCTACAATTTTTACATGTGATCTTAAACATCAAACCGCTTTTATAGGTTCAGCGAATTGAATCTGAATGTGGATTATTTCTTGCAGAGTCATTTTCACATCTTCTTACTGAAATCCTTTAAACTCATCGCTTTACATTTTTTTAAATACGAAAATGCATTTTTAAAAGAAGGAATATATTGGAAAGAGTAAAGGGATAATATTATCACCTGAATGAACATCTTTCATAATGACCATATCGCATCAATCTCTCCAATGGGCAATGCAATGTGATCAAGTGCGATGTAAAATACTTAAAAAAGTAAATACAGTGTACGCCGCTTATTAAAATCACGGTTAATGTTATTATTCGGGTATTGTGATCACTTTTATACGGAACGGGCCGAATGCATATTACAATATGGAAAAAGCATCGTTTATTGTGATCATTATTCGGTTAATGTGATCAGTTTTACTGGGATTGTTCACAAATTTTTTTGTTGGTGAGCAATAATTCCGTGCATGGCGTGAATAAGTTAACTTAAACGTAACTTTATGATATTTTTCTTGACTTATCAACTTATTCACTATCCACGGAATTAATCGCGCGTTTTTCATGTAGCTACGCGGCCTAGTGCGTAATTCAAATCAAATAAAACCCTGTGCAATGGCTGATGCAAAAAGAAGACGAGATCTTAACTTGAAAGATAAAATTGACATTTTAAAACAATATGATAAGTTGCCGAAAATGAGTCAACGGGATGCTGCAGCTCTATTAAAAATTTCGCAACCTTTTTGGTGTACAATTGTTACGGAAAAATTGGTCTTCGGCGCACACACGTAGCAAAAGCCAAAAGTGCCGACTAACTCGCCGTGAGGTCTGGGTCAAACGAGAAAGTATAATTTTGAATTGCGTGCGCCGGAAAGGTCGAAATCGGGATGGTTTCCGATACTGAAACATAGAGGGCGCCACTAGTGTAGTCCTAGGTTAGATGGAACAATAATGTACCGCACACTAGATCGGTACAAACCTTTAAAACAAACTGAATACTTAAATTCGTTATACTTTGGTAAAACTCAATTCGCTCGCTCACTTTACAAAACCAGGACCTGTAAAAGAGTACAAAAGAAACAAACACAAGTTCGGTAAAATAACACTATAATACTTGACGAAAACACAGTATATAATACAAATAATTCGGTACACAAAGATAACAACAAAACAAAATAAATTGTAGCATTTACAATTTGGAATAATTTCTAAATGGAGTGCACTCGATATCGATATTTTGACATTGAAATTGACGGTATAAAGTTTATTCTTAACATTAAAATTTACTAAATTAAACAAACATAAAAATATCCACTTGACATTTATGATTTTTCAAAAGTGACAGTTCTTCAAACTTACTAGGTTAAGTCCAACGACCGCAGATGGCGTTCGTGGTTTTAACTTTGAATAAATTAATGTTCAAACAAAAGTGACGAAACAAATATAAAAAATGACGGTATAAACACTTGATGCACTGTTGACACAAAGTTAAATGGCGTAAATAACTAACCTTTAATCATTATGGTCCACAGCTTGGCGATTGAATTGGTTTTACGGCGGTAACTAACATCGAAATTGGTTGCAATGACTTTAAGGGTCATTGACTTCTTGAACGTAAAAATAAGGTCGACTTGCGCTAATGCAGGTGGTTTTCTAGACACGGTGATAAGACGATAATCCCTAACGGAGGGTAATTCTTCCAAACGGAAACGACAAAATGGCAGAGTGCTCAACATAAAATTCCCCTATAGCGGGTTAACCGGTGGGACTCATCACACACACAACGATATGTTCCAATGGAACTGCGATATACGATAATTGGCACTTGCTTCAAAAACGATAAAATACACCGGTCAGATGCACACACAACTAGCATTGGTCGCCTCAAAAACAAAACGAAACGGTATTACATTTTTAACGAAAAACTGAAGATGTTAAAATTTGATTTAACGTGTTAAAAACACGGAGTGGCTTCTCGAACAGATCAAGACCGACTGACGATAACGATATTAAATTATAAAACGGAACTGAAGATGTTAAAATTTGATTTAACGTGTTAAACACGGAGCGACTTGTCTTCTCAAAAGCTCGAAGCCGACTGACGATAATTTCGGGAGTAGGGAGGACATTAGCGCGCTCGGCCAATCGGATGGCCGCTTACTAGCAGCTGTAAGTTGCAACTGCTACAAACATGCTTTAACTTGTCGAAGATTTTTCAAGGCTGTCTACCAAACGGCACGTGTTGGTTGATAAGAAGTCAAATAGGAACTCAAAACTTATTTCTACGGAATAAAACTTGATAGATAATAAAATTAACTGACTGAAATCTGTAACTTTTTAAGTTTTTAACGAAATTTGCATTAGGGCACCGTGCACTACCCTAGGAAATGAAGTCACGTGACACAATTTAAAAAAAACCGTGTTGAAATAAAACTTTTCGCATATTATTATCATTTGGTTATTGTTATCAAAACTATTAGGTCCCGAAGTGATCACATTAAACGGCGTGCACTGTATATGTATATAAAGTTTTAAAAAATTATATTAATGACTTTTTGATTACTGTTAGTATTAAACATATTTACTTTCTTTTGAATCACATCAATGATTTTAATGTATGTTAACCTCAAATTTAGCATGAAAATAGAAGATGATAAATCACGGCCATTCCTTAACATCATTAAGTATTCCAATTTTTAATTTTCACTTTAGTCTTCTTTCATCTACTGCTGAACATTAGCCTCTTCTTCTAAGCGAAAGGTCTAGACGCCATAGTTGCTTCAAACGGATTATGGAATTTAACTGTATTGTTGATGTTTTTAAATTTGTTTTATTTTTGTTTACTATATTTTGCTAAAGACCGTTGTGTTAAAGAGTTATATAAAATTTTCCACTGCATAACTGCTTTGCTTTTAGTTAAGTCTTGTGGACAGATAAACAAATTGATCTAATAAATCGAAATAATAATCTGTAATGAAACTTGAAACGGCCACCAGGTAGCATACTAAAATGATTTACAGACCTAGGCGACCGGCTGAAAATAGAAGCACGTGATTTAAGGGTTAACTCTCTGTTAAGCGTGCACTTGATATTAGGTTTTATTAACCTTACATTTGTGGATTAAGTTTCTGTTGATATGACTAAAAAAATGCTTAAACTTTTTAAGTTTGTGTGCAATAAAAACTATTTCTGATTTAAATTATATTGTTTACTTTATCATATGAAATATGAGAAAGTATTGTTTTCGTGCAAAAAAAAATTGAGATTTTGATGGATTTACACTTTTTGACGTCCTATGAGCTAAATAAGACGATTTCCAAAAAATATCTGTCTGTGTGTGTGTCTGCAATCAAATTTTATGTGCGTTCTACAGCAAAAACTAATGGGAATTTTGAAATAAAATTTGGGATTTTGTGTCCTTATATGGAAACTTAGAACTGATGAGATTTTGGTTAAAATCAGTTAATGGAAACTAACTTTTTTTATTTTTTTAAAATTTTTTAATTAATATTTCAAAAATAATAGGAATTTCAAAAGTAAATTTAGAATTTCGTATACTTATATCGAGATTTAGAACTGATTATATTTTGGTTAAAATTGGTCGATGAGAAGTATTTTTCAATTTTTTAAACTTTATTATTTGTTACTAGTCTTTATTTAATATTTTAAAAATTAATAAAAATTTTAAAATCAAATTTGAGATTTAGTAGCTTTAGAGTAAGCGTTAAAGCTGATTAAATTTTGGTTGAAATTGATTAATAGAAACAATTTTTTTAATTTTTTATTAAATATTTAGAAAATTAATGAGAATTTTGGAAGCAAATTTGATACTTTGTAGCTTTATTGTAGAAAATAATTAGTGGAAAATATTGTTTTCGATTTAATACTAAAAATTATTTTTTTAATATTTAGTAAAAGTATGATAAAGTTATGGGCATGGTCACATCCGATTTTTTTAAATTAAAGCAACAATAACTTTTATAGGTAACATTGTGCTTAAATTTAGTGCAGGTTATTAAAATAATACCTTGGGTCCCCTATGTTTAAAAATACGTAAGAAATAAATATTAACTGCAAAATTAAGGCATTCCGTACTGTGCTACAACTATAGAAAATTTGTCATCTTCATCTCATTAATGTATTGATGGCAATAAAAATCGATGCATTTTTAAATATAAATTTACTTATAAAAATTGAATGTGGTCATGTCCATGACTTTTATTAAATATTTAAAAATATAATGTTTAATAATAAAAAACAAATTCAATTAGCCAATTTATAACAAAATCTAATCAGCTCTAAGTCTTAAAAGATACATAGTACCAAATTTGGTTTTCAAATTCTTATCAGTTTTTGAAATATTAAATAAAAACCAATATTAAATAAAATGATTAAAAAAATAGTTTTCATAAACCAATCTTAACCAAAATCTAATCAAGTCTAAGTCTTGTTTTAAGGATTCGAAGTACCAAATTTGGTTTTAAAATTCTCATTAGTTCTTGAAGTATTAAATAAAAATCAGTATTAAATCATCATCATCATCAAACTTCCTGGATTAGGCTAAAACCTGTTCCGGCGTCCATCGTTAAATATTAAATAAAAACTAATATTAAATAAGATTTTAAAAATTAAAAAAAAAATTCTCATGAAGGAGTTTTAACCAAAATCTAATCAGCTTTAAGTTTTAATATAAGAATACAAAATCCCATAATTGGTTTCAAAATTTCTATTAGTTTTTGAGATAAAACGCACACAAGATTTAACCACAGACAAACAGACATACAGATACACACACAGACATTTTGGAAATGGTTGCATTTAGCTCATGGTACCTCAAAAAGTGTAAATCCATTAAAATCTCATTTTTTACTGCACGAAAGTAATACTTTTTCGCATTACATAAATGATTAAGTAAAAATGTTTGATTTATAAATTTTAATTTGGAATTTACTCCTTGAAGAATTAATACATCCTTGATGGATTTTAAAAATTTAAATTACACAAAACAGTAATAATAATAATAACTAAAAAATAAATACACAAAAAACGCCTTTGAAAATTTAAGGTTATGTTAAAATCAAGTATTAACGTAAAACGACGAACGAAAATTACAAGTCTTATCAACTAACTACAACGCTGGTTTTCAGCCAATGTCATGTTTTTATTCCAGAGTATGCATAATCATAGTAAAATATGACAGGAATTTTTGTATTATAATAATAATAATATATCCTTATAAAAAACCATTTTTTTTTAAAAATTTAATTCGAGCTAGTTTAATTTAGTTGGAAATGTGAAATTTCTGCACGATTTTTTCACATTTCAACAACTCACACTTTCTTGAATTATATACAGAGTGTTCCATCTAAAAAGGTACGAGTAAGTCTTGAAAAATGTTTCCAAGTTTGCTTCGCTAATGACGATTTTCACAATATCTAGCAGCTGTTTCTTATAGACCATTAAATAATAATTTGTCAAAAGGAATGCTATTTGAAAATAGATTTGCACAAAATTTGATAGAATAGTTTATTATTAAGTATATTAAATACATACTAGTGTTATATTAGTATTAATTTGGGAGTTGGTGTAGTGCATAGGGAGTTTAGGCTTTGTAATGTAGGGTAATATCCAACTGTTTGGAGGGGGAACAATTTATTTTTGCCGCAGTTCAAACTACACGTTAAGCTATAGGGTCTTGCTTACGTTTACTCTATAGTAGTCTGCTCTATAGGTAAACACTACTGACTTGTAATTTTGTTTGAGGATTCTGTGATATAGTACATATGCATGTCAAGATATGAAGAATGGTGAGCGACAACCAGCACTTCTTTTAATTTTCCAATACAAAAAACTTGGGAAAAACAAAGCAAGAGTTGGTAGTAAGCAGTAATTCAAACAGTCGTATTTTAAAATGTCATTTAATAAATTGAAAATTATACTATCAGATGATTTGTTATTATGTATTTTTATCTGAATTAAATCTTCTATAATTTTTTATATTATTTTCCATAAATTTTGGGAGCGAGATATAGCAATTAATAAAGACAACAGTTTTTAATTTTTATTGATATAACTTAGCAATAAGCAAAAAATATTTGTTTATATGTATATTCCAATAAAGCTAAAAGTCAGAGCAAAATATTATAAACGTATCCATTAATTTGGATGAGCTCCTATAAAACAAAGACAACAAACGTATATTTTATATTTATTTTTAGTAATTCACAGTGTGTCGATTATTAGTGTACTATTGTAGTATATCATACTGGGTAACATTATGTGCATATAGAAGGTAGAGGTGTGGAGGTGCCGAAACGCAGTGTGGTCGAAGTTTCTACTTAGTAGATTATATCACATCATCATATTGTTGTAGTAGGGCCGCGCATGCGTGCAGATATATACAAAATGCGTGGCGTAGTGGGTAGGAAGGATACTATTACTTACTAGAGAGAACAAATAGCGCTTAGTTTTTATTCTTATCGCATTTTATTAATGCCTTCTTCTAAACCTAGTTTAAGTGAGATGAACTATAACTCCGTTATTATTCATAACACGACACTAATAGTTAAGAAGTGAGCTTTGTCCTTAGGTACGACAAGTTTTTTATTGTGAAGACTAATACTAGGACTGTACTTGGTAACAAAATAACGGTTTTAAACATCACAAATTGTCTATGGTCTTTAATTGATTTCTTGGCAAGGAACAAGGAATGATCCGAAGAACTCAAATTAATGGGCGCAGAGCATTTATATTTTTACAATTATAATTTCACGACAAGATAGGTCAAAATGCGTCATGACGCTGTTACCACAGTTATTGTCATATCGCTACGCCCTTTCAATGTAAAAACAGCTACAAAATGTGCGTTCAAACATCAAGCCGTGGGCGTATGGGGGTCTTCTTAGGCCGGCTGAAAACGCCTAAAGTAATTTAACCATGGGTGTCATCAATTTCAACCGTTTCAGTTTCTGAAACTGGTTGTTGTTGTGCCAAAGTTTTATAGAGCGTAGAATTTACAAAGCGTGGATAACTATCTCGGTGCATGAGAGTGTAGATTTGAACCTGTGCTTCATCAAATGTGCGCGTAGTTGGTTCCACCATATTTCGATTTACGATTTCTCGTACCCGAGAATCCAAAGAAACCTGAAATCAACATAATTATCAAATTACGAAAGTTATATTCCTAAAACTATAGTCGTTGAGTCCAGTATTCGCATGATTTTATCTGAGTGAACCTTTTTAGATTCACCATGATACAATCAATATGATATATAATCATGATAAACTCTCTTTTTTTATTTTAATTAGTTTTTTCTTAATTGTAACTCAGATTAAAATAAATAAAGAACAAATTTATCAAAAAATAATGTTTAGTAATAAATTTTGCTAAGTAACAATTTTTTAGATATAACCTCGCTTTTAAGTATGTTCATTGATTTAATAATAATGAAATGATAATTATTGCTTGGATATACACAGTTAAGAATTTTGAAAGTACATGTTTGGATATTGATGATAACAAGACCTAACAGATAACTAACAAAAATTTAGATAAACGAGTTAACGTTTTTGGTTAACGTAATTTTATGACACTTAAGTTAATTACATAGAAATAGAAATTACAGTAGCTTTTCTTGGCCCTCAACATGGAGCACATTTATGAAAATGAAAATCAAAAATAAGTTTGAACAGCTAAAAGTGGTAAATATAATGGAAATGATACAGCAGTAAATTAAAGTTAATACGGAAGAACTGAGATAGTTGAACTTCATCAGATTCAATAGGCGAAATTATTTACACGGGATATGACAATACAGGTGTGAACCCAAGAGGTCAACCGCTAGAGGAAATCGTGTACAATTAACTTCACACTTCACGTACTTCATCATAATTCTCCATACTTCTTTGTCCTTCATAGAATTCAGCAGTAATTAATCGATACTTTCAATTTCTGAGACTTACAGAAATACCAAAATTTGAGCACTGGAGGGTGTTCCACACCCCAGACCCCCGGATTGAGTAGTTTATTTTTATCAGAAGTAAACTAAAGATCTCCCGTTGCAGAGGCACTAGAGGGTGTTTCACTCCCCCCCCCCCCCGGATCAAGTAGTTTATTTTTTATCAGAAGTAAACTGAACTCTCCTGTTGCAGAGATCTACCTCCCAGGGAGTACGGAATTTATAATTAGGTAGTTTATAATTAATTGTCAGATTACGAATTAAACACATTTACTTGGCCATAGCTAATTTTAATAAACTTGAGATATACTTAAATATTTAATTCACTTTTAATAAAAATAAATTATTTAAACTGGGGGTCTGGGGTGTGGAACACCCTCTAGTGCTTCTGCAACGGGAGATCTTCAGTTTACTTCTGATAAAAAGTAAACTACTCGGTCTGGGGTTTTGCATGTTCTGCAATGTTCTTCATTCCAAAATTTGTGCACTGGAAGGTGTTCTACACCCCCCTCCCCAGTACTTCATGTACTTCATTAGATGTGTACAAAAAACTTCACCAGCGGTTAACCCCTCGTGTGAACCCCTTATCTCTGAGGGGTCGACTCGAATGATAGGCCCATAAAAGCAAGCAACGAATATGTCAACAGATGAATGCAATAGCGAGGAATCAACAACAGAGAAAAAATAAATAAGCGACAGGTTAAATTTTAAATTTTCCGTAGGAGCAAAAAGTTGGACAGATCACCAGTAAAGAAAATTAAAAGTAACGGCGACGAAATGAAGACCTTGCAAAATTTCATAAAAGTGCTACTGGATGAAGAAAAAGGAATCAAATTAAAACAAGTGTTTGCAAAAGAAATCAAAATTCTTAAAAAGAAATAAAAACCTAAGATAAAGAATGGTAAAGGAGGTGGAGGTATTTCTTAAAGCAAAACTGGATGTTGAAATCAAGATAAATTAATTTCGCAACAATTATAAAACCCAGGTTATTTAAACTTAAAATATTTAAAATGACCGCGATGAAGGCTAAAACCAAATTAATAGGTAAAAACCTATATTTAATACTATATTGATGATGACTTACCACGAAAAGAACAGAAATTTTGAGCGAGCTTAAGGAAAAATTGCATCACAAGATAGATAACAATGCTAAAACGCAAAAGTGGGCTACGGAAGGGTTTGCATAGATCGACAACGCTAGTAGTGGGAAAACAAATGGGAACACTAACTAAATCGCAGGAACCCTAGTATTAAAAAACTAGTAAAGCTAAACGGCGGGAGGAAAAACAACACGACAAAAAAGGCAAAGAAATAGACAAACAAAAATGGCCTAACGAAATAGAAGTATTTTGTAGTATTATCATTAAATAAGCATATGTTGAAGCATTGCAAATAAAAAAGGTATGTGTACCTATATTTCCAGGTTTTTAGAGGTGAATCTAAGAAATAATATAACTTTTGGAACTGGACTCAACTAAACACTATTTACTAATCATAGAAATACTAAAATTTAAAATGAAATTTAACTAATTTTAAGTCAGTTTTGAAGTTAAAACAATTCATAAAATCAGAAAAGCTTACCTCTTTCGGCGATAGGATTGAAATATAGTCTTCATAAATAACACGTGCTTTTTCTTCAACTTGGTCAGGAGGAGTATCTTTTTTTTTAATTCTTCGCATGCCATCCAAAATAAGATGTTTTCCTCAGAATATTCGCATCGAAGAAAATCACGGAACACCTTTCGGCCAGCTACAACAGTACCACTTACTACTCATACTATCAGACAACAAAATGAATTTCACAAAACAACAAAATATGATTACAAAAATTCACTAATGCCCGTTTACACCGATTTTTACTTAAGTAAAAACTTACCTTTTTTTGACAGTGCAAAATTTAAATTTATAGAAATTTAAAACTTGTAATTAATTTTCCCGTTTGAATCGCACCATTTAAGAAAAACGGAAGTTTCAAAAAATTGCACCGCTAATTATATAATATAAACGCAAAAAATTAATTATTTTGTATTAATAATATATAATGCTTACGTCAAAACAAATCTCGTATTCGTTCGTAAACACGAAAACATACGAATGTTAAATAATCTTAGTTTTTCTTAAATGGTGCGATGCAAACAGGTAAATTAATGAAAAGTTTTAAATTCCTGTAATATTAAATTTGGCGCTGTCAAAAAACTTAAGTTTTACTTAAGTCAAAACGGTGCAAACGGGTATAAATATCATAACGTTGTAATTAATAAATGTAATTTCATTAAATAAAGTTGGTAAATTAAAACTTGCTGCAAGAATTTAAAAAACTATCCTATCCTCTACTCAATAATTTTTATTTTAAACTTTTTGGTATCTGTGTTAAGATATGTAATTGAATTAAAGACACATAAGAATTTTAAATTTTATTATCTTGAATAGATACTAAAACAAGTCATATCCGCCTGACTTACTATAGTCCATTTAAAATAAGAATGCAGTAAAAATTGCGCTAATCACCAAATTTGCAAGTTAAATTGTCAAAAATTTAAAAACAAATTTGTAAATTTTTAAAGTATACTGAAAAAAAATTAGAATGTGAAATATACTCACATTTTAATGGACGTTATAATTTAAACTAAAATGTCCAACAGGTTTGTTTTATTATATAAAAGTACTTATTATTTTAAATAATTTTGCGATGAATTTTCAAAATCAACAAAAAGATTATAATATAGTTTATAGTCCATTCGGTTCAAGAATATAATTATTAATTTTAGAAATTGCACTAATTCTATAAATTCACAACAACATTTATGAAACACGACATTTGTATCGCGTTTTTTCTCTCACCCACAGAACCCCATAGGCGAGACACCTAATCTGTCATTGGAACTGACCCCAAAACTTTTAACCCAAATTTTGTTTAAAATTCTTGCATACTTGCGAACGGTGTGACTCTAAAATAATATTTTGAAAGAAATAGTTTATCTTTTAATTAAATGTTTTTGACAGCTATACTCATTATTACGCTCATCCAACGGCGATATAGAATTTGAACCAATGGCGTAACTACTAGTGGTAACCTAGATTTCAAAGGGTTCGTGATAACAAAAATATTAAATATTTTGTGAATTCACATTGTTGTAATTCACACCACTACAGAACAAATAAAATAATGAACAAGCAATGGTACGACATTTTTTTAATATGTATGGTATCATAAAGTAATAAAGCAATAAGCTGTCATACAATAACATTGAAGTTCTATTCTGAAATTTCATGGTTGATTCTACTGATTCTCATACAGCTGATTGAAGTTATGGTAATTAATTTTTTAATGTTTACGTATATTTTAAGAACAGCATAAAAAGCGTTATTTGTATGAAAATATTAAAAAAATAAAGAATAATCTTCATTTAATAAAAAATAAAAGAAATAATTTAATTAAAAAATTGAATAAAAAATTTTTTTTACAAAAATAGTCAATTAATTAAAAAATCAAAGAATTGGATTAAATGATCTTTTCACATTTTATATTTAATATTTTACACAGGGCATCAAATGAATACTTAATTATATAAAACACTAGTCAGAAGCAAAATAGACAAACCTGGTTCTCACAAAAGAGAACAAAATAAAGAAATACATATTTTAAGTAAACCTTCAGATTTTATGACCTCAAATTTGGTTTATTGTCAGGTATAATTGTTAAGGCAATAAAGTACTTCTAATAATGTAAATAGTTTATTCACTTGTGAAATTAAATGTTGAATAAAATTTTTTAAATATACAAGCTTAGTAAAATTTGAAAATTTTCCAACCTACATTTTAGTATAATATCCCGTTGCGCAAAGTAGATAGGATTATTTCATTTAAGGATAGTTTAACTGATGAGTTCTTGATAAGATGAAACCACTTTGCACAACAAGGTTTTAGACTAAAATGTAAGTTGGAAAATTTTCAAATTTCACTAAGCTTGTATATTTAAAAAATTATTCAGCATAAAGTACTTTTATTACTTTTTAAAACTGCATTATCCAGATCTGCTGAATAACCAATCAGCTATTATGAGACAGTTATTTTCAATAATCGATTGTTATTTTTAGAATAACGAAAATTTATAAGTGTAAATAGATAGTAGTTTTTGTATTGCTTTGAAAAGTGTTTATTACATATTCATGTAAAATAAATCTGAAAATATTTCTATATTTCAATATCGATTCTTTTTGTTGCTATATTTATATTGTTGACTTTTTTGTAAGTATACGTTTACACAAATAAATTTATTTTAGGAAAACTTAGTAACTGTAACTTTATTTAAAAAGTACAAAAAGTTTATAACAATAATTCTTGTTTTATATTATACCTATTAATTTATAAATTATTTATTTTTAGAAGCATTTTATTTTAAAAATAAATTATAAATTTAGGTTTTCTTAAGATTTTCAGAGCTATTTACGAATAAAACTCATGTCGAATAATAAACCAATTGAAAATTAAATGTAAGAAAATTCTCACAAATATTACATTAAAATGCAAATACTGAACTAAGCTTCTTAGTAAAAAGAAATATTTTCACGAACTAGCTTACAGATTTTAAACTTCAAATTTATTATTTGTACTTTCTTTTATATCTAACTTCTATAGAATGCAAACAATACTACAAAATACTAGTAGTCAGGAGAATCCAGGCAATACTTACACTAAACCTTGACGCTAGTAGAGTTTTTAATATTATTTAAATACTGAGAAGGTACACATGTACCTTAGTGCATTCTATATGTGGTTTACCTATAACCAGATACCGATTGCATACTCATGCATGCAGAAATAAGCCAAAGTGCAATAATTCTTTCGTATCATTTTAAAGTACAGTCGAGTCGCGAAATAGTAAATACTGTATACATAATATTATTATTAATAACCGGAAATAGTGATCCTAAAAACTTTAACATTGAGTATTGTATATGGAATTCCTATATAACAAACAAAGTTAATCCTGATACATCGAACTGGTGAGTTTGAAATCCCGGGTCGGGATTTTTACCATTTTTGAAGTGGATTATGAAAGATGAGGGTCTAATTAGCGTATAAAAAAAATAAAATTTGCGGTCGGTTCACACAATTTTGAAAAAAACGGCTTTAAAGTTTATATGTAATGAGGCAATCTCATTGGCTCTGTCATACCGTAACCCCACCCACCCACATTTATACACATAAAAACGCATGAACTTGTGATTTTACATCAGTGTATTACCAGCAATCGCCATGAACGCTACAAATTTTGAAGATGTTGTGAGAATTTTCAACCGTGATGACACGGAACTAGTTGAATTTTTGCAGAACTTACATTACTTGCCTTTAAACATGCGATGTAAAGTACGCACTTGCAGGCGATACTGTAATGTGGTACGTGACGGTGACTATGTTTTAAAGCACTGCTTCAGATGTCCCGGTTGCAGGAGAAAATACCGATTAACCGACAATACCTTCTTTCACGACAATGCGCTCCCACCGAAGACTGTGTTCTATGTTTTGTGGCTTTGGGCGTGCAATACCAGGGCAGGGGTAGCTGCGCCCATAGTAGGTCTTCGCCGACAAGCTGTGTACCGGCTATACCAGTCCTTCCGGCGTGTTTGCGCTTGGACGCTGATAGTAAACCCGATTCTCCTTCAAATCGGCGGTCCGGGCCAGGTGGTACAGATCGATGAGTCGGTCATAACAAGGCGGAAAGCTGGTGTTGGCCGGATACCCCCCCGGCAACAGCAGTGGATATTAGGGATGTACAGTACGTTGGAACGTAGGGGGATCGTACTGTACATTGGTAGTAGAGATGCCGCTACGTTAAGGCGACTCATCCTTAAGTACATAAGACCTGGCACCGAGATTTGGACCGATTGTTGGAGGGGTTATATGGGTTTACATCATCTGGGTGGCGTCTCGCCCTATACCCACAAAACCGTGAACCACAGTTCGCATTTTGTGGACCCCGTTACCGGGGTTTGCACAAATAGGGTTGAAGGTTATTGGTCGCGATTGAAAATGTATTGCCGACGGTTAGGGGTATTATCTTCTACCATGCTACCGGAACATTTGCAGGAGTATATGTGGGTGTCCATTTTCGGCCGCACACATATTGAACGCTTTGAAAACATGGTCATGCAAATCACGGAGCGGTATCGAGTGTAATTGTTTGCTGAGCTGTTGGGAATATGCAAAATCGGCCCTTTTTAGGGCCACAATTAATTTTGAATGGTGTTTTTTACTTTTAGCGTGAATTCGTTTCTGAGGTGGTTGCACTGTCAAAACCTATTCTCGCACCCGCCTCGCCCTCCGGGGCTCGTGCGGGGCTCGAACGGTTTTGACACGTGCTAAACTCATTAAAAACATCCCTTAAGCGGCTCCAACTCGAAAATTTTGAAAGTTGACGCGACGGATCTCTGAGAGCGACTGGTATCACCCCACCACTAGTCACTGTCGACCCAGGCACAGCACACGTACCGCCAACAGAATAAATGATACCTTTTCATTTTAATACACTTACATGTATTTCTTATGGGAAAATTGCAATTTTCAAAATTAAATTGTGGCCTTATTACAACTCCGACAAGATTGATCCTCACCTTAAAGAGCTTGTATTTTATGTTCTTTGTTTGGTATAGCCATTTCTATAGGAAAAGTGCGTTTTCGAACCCGGAAAATCGAACTCTCACCCATCGAACTGTTTCTTAAATCATTCTGTTAGCATGAGTTTAAATAACGTAAATTGTAGGGACTTTATTCTAAAATGCAGAATTTACGTTAGATATCATATTTATACTTTATTTAATTTCAAGTACAATAAAACATAACCCCATTTTTGCACTTCATCATGTAGCTATTTTCGTAAACATGTTTATTACTTTATCGTATATAATATGAGAAAGTATTGTTTTCGTGCACAAAAAATTGAAATTTTGATGACTTTATACTTTTTGGGGTCCCATGACCAAAATGAGACCATTTCAAAAAATGTCTGTGTGTGCTTGTGTTTGTGGTCAAATTTTGTGTGTGCTCTACAGCAAAACTAATAATAGTAATTTTGAAACCAAATGTAGGATTTTGTTTCCTTCTATTGAGACTTCGAGCTGATTAGATTTTGGTTAAAATTGGTTAATGGGAACTATTTTTTATTATTTATTTATGTAAATCTTATTATTTAATATTAATCTTTATTTAATATTTTAAAAACTAATAGGAGTTTCAAAACCAAATTTGAAGTTTTGTATCTTTAAGATAGGAATTAAAGTTGATTCAATTTTGGTTAAAATTGGGACATGGAAACTATTTTATTGAATCTTATTATTAATTATTATATTTTATTAAATATTTCTAAAAATATTAAAAATTTCCAATCCAAATTTGGTATTTTGTATCTTTGTATTGAGACTTAGAGATGGCTAGATTTTAAGTCAAATTGGTCGATGGAAAGTATTTTTTACTTTATGATATGAAATATGAGAAAGTATTGTTTTCATAGTATTAACAAAATTGAGATTTTGATGACATTTACACTTTTGAGGTCTCTGCTGAAGGAACGTAAAGCCGATGTCCTCCTATGTTAAAATTGGAATGGCCTATTATTGAATCAATTAATATAGGGTAACAGGTCAATCTGAAGCCAGTCTAGCAAACTACTTAGATGTAAACAAATGATATTGTACTTAGAACTCAGCAGTAGCTTTGGATCTTTGTCGATGTTACTGTTGGATATTACAGGACATCGTCCTAATTTAAGAAGAAGAGGTCCCATTATCTAAATAAGACTATATCCAAAAAATGTCTGTGTGTGTGTGTGTCTGAGATCAAATTTTGGAATTTGGAATTTTGAATCTTTATAATGAGACTTAGTGCTGATTAGATTTTGGTTAAAATTGGTGCATGGAAACTATGCTATTTTATTTTTTTAAATCTTATTATTTAATCCGGCTTCCTTTGTCTAAAAGTAAGAAAAAATTTAACTACCCTACCCCGCCCCCTTCGCCTGCTTGTGTAATACTTGAAGACCTCCTTATTCAAAAAAAGTTGTGCAGGCATATTATTTTAATTTTTGTTTATTAAAAAAAATGTTTCAAATTTGAAACTCATACATCTTAGCAATCCTAACAAACTCTGCCCCTCTGGCCTAAACTATCTATGAATTTAAACGTTACTTCAATTATAATTTTAGTTTACTTTAAATATAATATCACGTCAATTTTTTCTTTACTTTCATAAAAATGTTACATGAATTTTGAGTTTTTTCAAAGTTTGTATGTTAAAAGTTTTCTATTCGTCGCTCCGAACGCCGGCTCTTTTCTATACTAAACCGTTAGCTATTTGGCAACCCAGCTATCGAATATATTTTCTGACAGCCGATCATAGATAAGAAAGAGTAAGCCAATATTATTGCCCTCTGACAGCGGTGAGTATACACCAGCAAGAGAAACGTTTTAAAACAACATAAAATGCAAGATAATCACTGGAATTCCGGGGTCGAAAGGGAGGAGAATAAGATTTTTTCTTTTTGTTCTTCTCCTTTGGATCTTTGGTAGAGTTAGTATATGAAAAATATACTGATTTAGAGATCGGGAGTCTGGGGGGGATATTATAAATAATACTCCGAATAATTTTTAAATCATAAGTATCTTCTGATAGTCTGAGACTGGGGAGGTCTAGAGATAGTCTGAGACTGGGGATAAAGTCATGGGCATGGTCATATCCGATTTTTTAATATTAATTTCAAATTTATCACAGATTTTTTTCCTGTTTTATGCTAATATATGGATTTTATTTTTTCATATAAAGCTCTTTTTTTTCAAAATAAGTGATTTTATTGTAAATTTTGTAAATATTTTTGCATGGTTTGGCATATTTGATTCACTATTTTGCGACTTGACTGTAATATAAATATTTTTATTCGATATTTTTAAAATAAAATAATATTCTTGTTATAGGAACATTTGTAACAAATATTTTTATAAAAATATACAGGGTGTTTTAATAAGAAGGATATGACTTTTTTTAAACAAATCAAAAAATAATCCAAAAATTGTAGTTTTTTAAGTTTAATATAAAATTTGAACTTTACTACTACAAATATTATGTCCGTCCCGACTCATCTGGTACGATGTCAATTGCTTGGCAAAGTTTCCATTACATTGACACATAAAGCTAATTCTACTTCCTGAAATGCTCTATCAATGTTCATTTTGAAGTGATGAATTGTTGCTGGTTTGTTAGCAAACACTTTCCCCTTTAAAGAATCCCAAAGAAAACAATCAAGTGGTGTTAAATAGCATGATCTTACTAGCCAATAGATGTCAGCATTTCGCGAGATAACACGGCCAAAAAGTTTTGTTCGCAATAAAGCTGTTGTCTCTCGTGTGCTGTGTGACATATATAGTTATTGCACCCTTTTGATGAAGTAAAATTTCCTCTTTAAGTGTTTTTAGGTTCTTAATGTCTTTCTAATACCGTAGGTGGCAATTTTTTGAATGCAACTCTGAGTAACTGATTATTATCATACTAAATTTGTGCATAATATTACGCGTTGTTTAATCATGAATCATGTCATGTGCACTTCGTTTAATGTATAGTGACAGCTATAAAATATAAGCCCTCTATTTGTGACAGATCGAAAATGGCGCGCAATTCAAATCTGATCCTTCTTATTGAAACACCCTTTATAAGCAATTTCATTAAATCGAGTTTTGTTAATATATTTTTTATTGACCGTTTTGTCCACGGCTTTAATTCGGCACTGCGCAAAATTATTCTTAGTTTCACTATTTAATTTTCTTAAATGTAAAGCAAGGAAGGGACCTGCTTAGTAACCTGTTTTCGCCTGGATTTAATAAGTGGCCACTACAATACTCGATAAACCACATCGGCATCCGATAACTCCGCGGTGAATACGAATCATATTTTGTATCACCACTTCGGGATCAATCCTACCATGACACTATCGATATCGCTCAGTAATCGAGTCAAGCTAGCCGAGTGATTATAAGAGCGATTAAACGTACTATACGAAAACTTTCCCTCGATAGGAAAACTCTTTCGCTTATTTTCGGGAAACCGAATTTTTAATAAAAAGCATTTAAAATCTGGATTCCAAACGAATCGCTTTGATAAAATATCAATCTCAGAAGTTCAAAAATTGGATGCGTTTATTTGCTACCAAGTTGTGCAGTTGTGCAGTCCGGTTTGGTAAATTAAATATTATATACATTTTGAAATAATATAAGGATTCTATCAAGTAAATTTTATGTAGTATATATAAAGCATATTTAGTATTTTCCAAGCAGTAAAATAATTAATAGGTTAAAGAGATGTAAAATATATGTCAAGTTAAATTAACAGAACCGTACTCTATAATCAAGCATAAATCGAAATTACATTAAATGTGCATCATTAATTTAAAAATCGATAATTACTTACGGTGTCAAATTTAGTATGCAGCATTAACAACATACCTAATTAAATTATAAATGCCCGGCTTGGTATAATGCGCTTGTAATATCAAGGCGCTTTTCGGATTTACTTTTTAATTAATAAAATGTATCTTCCAACAGTAATATTATTCAATATTTTAAAATTTAAAATTAAATGATTTTAGGGTTTATAAATTTACTTTTTGTTCATTTATAATACCCAAAATAGTTTTTTTAATTTTGGATTTCTGAGGTTGTTTTTTTGGAAAAATGTTGCTTTATCTTTTAATGTGTTTGAAAACACCTTGAAATAATGTTGCTGTTTTATGGTTTGTGCTTTATGGGATTTGTCTCTATTTTGTAGTTTTCTAGTCGGTTACTCCAATGATAAATTTGAAGCTTAAATGTACCTAATATTGAAAAAGTAAGTTTTGATAAAATTTTTAATGTAAAAGTTAATACGGTGAAATCAGTAATTATATATCCAAAGAATTAACATAATTAGTTCATATAATAATGTACATTATAATGTATTTAATATGAGTAAATTGCGCGCATTGAAAAATCAAATTAGTTACGATATACAAAAATCGACACCTGAACCATCAAATTTCCGCTTATTTCCGAAAATATAGGAAGTATGGTAATCAGCAAAAACAAGAATTTTAACATTGTAAAGGAAATAGATATTTTTAGATTATCTCTGAATTTAATTTCATCGATTTCGTAAAGATGCAATAATACATAACAAATCATGGACGTCTATTTTAATTTCATGAAACACGTCCATGTACACTTATATGGCCATCCAGTAGATAACCATATATGGACAGCCTCTGAACGGCTAAATATGTAAGTAGCAATAATTAAAACTGAAACTGCACTAAAAGTAACAATCCATGATGACGATCAATTTTTCATTATGTTTACAATGTTTTATTTGTAAGCCGATTAAAGTATAATACATGCGGTTATATTTTCAGAAGCTGAGCCATGATGTGTAATTAATGACACTTCCAATTGATGATATGGTTGAGACGGACCAATAAATAAAAGCGATATAGTATCTTAAATAATTTAAAGTCTACAAAAAACAGTGCTATTCATGTTTTACGTTCGAGGTTGATCAAATCTGCGCCAATAGAATCTTAGATGAAAGTCCATTTGTTCGTTAATGAACATTCAGTAGACAATTATTTCAAGTTTAAGTGTTATCTGAATTGTGTGACCACATGGTGTCCAGAATGACCATCAAAAACGAACCTGGCATGTCTTGTGGGCAATTAAATACATTTGTATTTTAAATGCATTCTTGTACTTTGTATTTCCGTTGCCGAGTTGATCGTTTTCGAGTTGATCATCGCCAAATGCAAATTATCGAAAGGGCGGCGTTTTTTAGGATCACATTTCAAACCACTAACATCTGCTGGGTTTGGGATTAAATAATCTGTTTACGACAACAATCGGAACTATTTTGAGTTCACAATTCAAAATTAGAATCCTCCTTCAAATTTTGTAGATTACTGAAAAACTGTCGAGATACAATGACCGCTAGAAGTGCCGTTAAAAATACCAGAGCCAAAAGAATGTCCCAGTGACAATAATTTATCATCCCCATTCGCATACTCTTAACCGTGCGCGCTCATAAGTAGTTGAAACTTGGTTGTTTTCGGAAATGCACATCTTATTCTCAGCGCTCTTGGTATCCACATTTAAACAAAGAGAATTTTGTGTTGTTCACTTAATCTTTCGAAATGATTGTGATAGATTCGAGTAACTTAAGTACATATCAATATTTCTTGATATGTTGAAACAATTAAGATTTTGTCTTTTATTTATTATTTTATTCCACTCTTTGGCGGAAAACATGCTAATTTTACAAAGGGCAATACTTTACAATATGATATATGATTTAAAGTCAAAATACACTGTAAAATAATTTTGGCCGCCTAAATCCTATATATTAACCTATGTGCGCTGGCATTTGTATAAGACGGACGTGTTTTAAGTGCTCAGTTATCTATGTTTTAAAACGAATATTTAAAGTGTTAACTCAAATACACTTGTTCCTTAATATTAACTTTATTTATTTCGCAAGTTAACGTAAGGCGCCTAATTCGAATCTGAGCAGAAGTTCACTTTGTATGACCGTCTTCATGGTTCGGAAGGCATGTAAAACCGGTGGTCCTCTCACAAGGTGCTAGTAACATCTTTGAGATATTAAATGTTAGCATAAGACCGAAAGTTAGATAGATTATTCTTATCATATTGTTTCAATACTAAATTAAACGTCTGGTAATGATAACTTGGAATTTAGAAAGAGGAAATCACATATTATATGAATAATGTCGCTTATCCGGTAGACCCACCCTCAATAACGTCTACAAATCAGCATCCAACTGAACAAAACCAATCGTAAGCCATAAATCGTCTCGAATATTAAGCAGATGCAAACCAAACAGCACTTAATTTTAATGCGATACATATCTCACATTTACATTTAAACGTAATGGGAGTCAAGAATTGGAAGTTGAAGTGCACAAGTTAAAAAGACGAGAAGACAGATTGTCCATAAAGCAAAATCACACGAAAAGTTATAGTGAAAGTAGCTTTAAGAGAGGAGTAATCCACCTCGTAAAACGGATTGTGAGGACTTCCAGAATGGAAGTGGTTATATTCCGACAGGAATGGAAACCAATAATTGATTGATATTGATTGACAGCAACACCATTGGCTAAACATTAAAAAGCGCTAAACAATACTTTCTCCTGAAATTACAATAGCAAATCAATTTACATTAAAATCAAATCTCAGATTCTCATATCTAAAAAAAAAATTTTAATTCAAAATGATGGGAATCTCCACCTCCAACTCAGCAAAATAAAGTACAAATGAAAATAACGAACAATCAATATAGACTATTTTGAATCATTGATTTTATGATCAATGCACCTAATCATTGAACAACGTTAAAAAATATTTTTCTTTATTTACGGAATTTTAAATTTAATAATACTATTAATAATAATTCAAGTTGCTTAAAAGAATTCATAAACATAGAAATTAGTCAAATTACCCATTTGAAATAAGAATGCAATAAAAATTTGTACTGGTAATATGGTTAAAATTGTTTAAAATTTATGCAAGTTTACACTGCTGAAATTTCATTTGCGATTGTCATTTTCTCAAAAAACGAATATTAACGAAATAAAAATTTCGATTTTTCTGATTTTATTGTAAATCATGCATTTTGTAGGTTTGCAAAAGTTAAATACAAAAATGTAAGTTCTTTTTGATTTTCGAGAAAAAATTTTTTACTTCTCATTTTAGAAACATATCGACACTTGATCGACTAATTAACGAAAACATAATATGTTCAGTAAAATTTTCAAGTGGATATTTGTCTTAATTTTTTGATGTTTCCCTATGTGAATCTTCGTTTGCGTCAAAAACGTTCCCACAAATTTTTACTGCATTCTATACAGCCTTGGCCAAAAGTATTAGACACTTTAATCGCTTTTCCGGTACAGGTACAACGGTTTTATTTAATGGTATCGTTTATGGGTTTCTGGTATCCTTGGAAAGATTACTGATAATTGTATTACTACGCAATACTTAAAACAGACAATAAGCCCGTTACAAAGAAAAACGTACAAATTTTTTATTATTTAATATATTCCTAGTCGTTGTTGAATAAAATATTTTAAAAGGTTTCAAGTATAATGAAATTTGAAAAAATTTTATTATTTTTTTACAATTCTAATGAAATTTAAAAATTTTCCAACTCACATTAAAGTTTAGGACCTCCTTTTGCGTAAAAGTGGTTTTGTCTTTTCAAGTTAATTTTCAGTTAATTTTATTATAAAAATTTTCCAATATAGTTTTTGATTTTAATTTTAATAGATTTTAATTAATTTAGTTCATTTAGGAATAGTTTAGCTGATGATATCTTGAAAAGACGAAACCACTTTTACGCAAAGGAGGTCCTAAACTTTAATGTGAGTTGGAAAATTTTTAAATTTCATTAGAATTGTAAAAATAATAAAATTTTTCAAATTTCATTATACTTGAAACCTTTTAAAATATTTTATTCAACATATATTTTCAACAAGTAATAATAAACATTTACAATTATATATTCTTAGTCTGATACAATCGTCTGTAGCGGAAACATTTAAGGTCAAATTTTGTTTATTTGACTTAATTCTTTATATGAATAGTTGTTAACTTTCAAAAATTCTAAAAGTGAAAGAACTTACTTTAGAAGAATGTGTAAAAATTGTTTCGTTATTTGAAAAAACTTAAAAATACACCAAAATTGCTATAGTGATAAAGTGTTTGGGTTGTATCGTCCAATAGGCAATTAATTGCTTTAAAAATACTGGTTTATACTTAAACCGTACAAAAATCGGAAGAACACGAGTGGCAACAGCTAAAGACGATTAATTATTATTCAATTTTTTAATAATAAATTGCAAAAAACATGCAAAAAAAATTGCAGCTAGAAAAGTAAGGAGAAGGCTTGGAAAAACTGATTTGAAAGATTGCAAGCCAAAAAACTGTAGTTATCAAAAATAATCAGAAAGTGCGATTAGCATAGGCTCGTAAATATATCAACATCTTACAGAAGAAAATTGGTCAAGATTGGTTGTGGTCTGACGAATCCAAACTTTCAAGTAATAATTATTTAATAATAATTATTGATAAAATAGCATGAAATGATATTGACAACTGCTAACGTCAGGTGCCCAGTTTAAAGTCGGGCAAGGGTTCACTTTGTGTGGCCGTTCTCCGTGCTTCGGAAGGTACGTAAATCTGGTGATCCACTCACAAAGTGCTAGCAACATTTTTGAGGTATTAAATGATCAAGTACCCCTTGAGGGAACGGGTATATGACTTAGGTTATATCCTGGCAAAAGAAGCCCGAAATATACATACATAATTTTATTACAACAGTTATACGGGTATTTAGTTTTTAATAGTTCGTTTGGTATTTGGTACGCCCGGTGCTTCTTATGTGAGACGAAGAAAGTATAAAGAATATAAACCTTAATGCATTGTGCTCACAGTAATAAACGGGGATATACATAGTATAATGGTTTGGGGTCCATGTCTGCTGATGGTATAAGCGATATGTTTCTTTACGAGAGTCGGATGGATTCAAAAAGTACATAAATGTACTTAGAACTGCCTTATTTCCATCATTCCAAAACTTTTTGTAATACTAATATGAACAATGTGTTATTTCAACAAGATAACGCATTTTGTCACAAATCTGCAGTCACCATAAAATTGTTTAGGAAAATAACGTGGTGCTGCTGAATTAGCTCCCAATACCCGGATCTCAATTTAATTGAACATTTATAGGGCATTTTTAAGCGTAAGATTCACCAGCACCCAATTTTATCAAAAACAACTTTTACATGTACTAAAGAAAGATTGGAAAAAATAACTGCAGAAGACTGTCGCAAATAGATTAGCAGTATTCTAAAAGAATTAATGCCGTTCTTAAAAATAGAGGAGGTACTACTAAATGTTAATATTATTGAATAAAATATGTATGTTCTTTAACACACTTACTATTTTATTTTATCTGAACCTAATAATAGTCTTTCAAAATATTTGAAACTTCAAGGGCGCCTAGTACTTTTGGCCAAGACTGAAAATCTTCTTAAAAATCGCATTTCGTTTTGTCCATACTGTAATCCTTACTTAAAATTAACATTTCATTTCTATCAATTAAGCCAATTGTTAAATATCAATCATAACAAAATAAAGATCAACTATAATTTGAAACATTTGCCAATTTATAAATACAATTAAAATTTCACTTAACTTGAAAATTATTGAATTCGTTCTTAAAATATATAATTCCGAGGTCTAAAATATTTCTAAAATTCAATTAAAATATGTTTCAAACATGTTCATTTTGAGTTTATTTGTTAGATTATAATATCGATTAATATCATTAACTTATTTTCCCGCCCGTTGGGCTAATCGTCGCCGATTTGACCAGTCGCCGAGATTACCGTTGCCGGGTTTACGTCGCTGAGTTGGCCGTTGCCGAGTTGATCGGGTCCGCGATGAGAATATTATTAAAATGCAATTTTATTTAGCAAGGTCGAAGCAAATTCTACATTTGGTGGTCAGCCGTTGTACGTTACGCGGCTGAAATCTTTTTGAAGTCGTCATCGTAATTTTTTTTGCCGATTTCGAGAGGGATACCGACTTTAGAAAGAGTACTGACTTTAGAAAGAGTACCGACTTTAGAAAGAGTACCAACTTTAATTTTAATAAATTAATTGGTATTGGTTCCGGCTTTTACTAATTTTGAATATTAGTAAAAATTTCCATGTAGTGCCTTCATGCATGTGGTTGAAGTTTGTTATCATTTTAATTGTCGACTGACTGTTAATGGTGGAAGTAGATAATGTTTGGAAAGAGATGCTCTCGATCTGGATGTCATGGTGTTCATGGAGAGCTTAGCCCTTACTTTGTGGCCATCGTCAGTGTATAGCGAAGTTTTATATGGATCCAAGGACAATGGATCCAACGCCAGTGCAGATGACTCTATGGTTGGAGTTACCGTTTTTTCTCTTGGTAACTTGGGGTGTAGTATTTTGTCCGCTTCTGAATGGTTTTGATCTTTGGATCGACCGACAGCTGATATGACTATCGCCATATTATTAATTAATAATTGTTTAAGACTGATTGTGGTAACGAATTTCCCTGCGTTTATTATTATTTATTAATAAAAACAATTACAGGTATTTCTAATGAGATTTTTTAGATTTACACTTAGGTAGTATACAGTCCGTACAATGGACCACGAATATACCAAAGTTGGAAAGATCTCAATGATATAGGATATTTTTGACGAGTTGAAACGGCAACTTGTGCAGACCTTGTGAGTTTTAAAATCTATTAAGATCATGCATGCTTGTTAGCCATTGACAAAATCTTGTAAGCAGTTACCAGTCGGTTTTGTTTCGAATGTTATTTTACGTTGACGGGCAATTTATTGTTGCATTGCAGCGCATTTTATTTGTTTGTTTTCACCCTTTGGGAATTCAATCCGTATGTTAATTTTGATCGCATTTTCATCCTCAATGGAAAGCGACATCGGTGATTGTTAGAATTTGTGACTTTCAGGTTTTTAACCTAGGTTAATTTTGCTTGTATTCGATTAATATTTAGTTTTTGATGTTGTCTCATATTCTAGTATTGATACACACGCCTACCGTTTTTTATTTTGTAGAGAATAAATTGACACTAGTTAGTTCTATTACCTGTAGTAATTCACTGCTTTCGCATACCGTCGGACCTTAGCAATTGCTGGGGTAGAGGGTAAAGCGTATTTTTGAAACAAGATAACCCACCTCTTAGTTAACAATTTTCTTCTGAACAACGAAGTGGTTAAGACAAGAAAGAAAATTGTTATAAATTTTATAACCAATCTAAATTGAATTGGTATTATTAACCAGATAAAATGACAACAATTTTAAATCGATTTAGATGGATCCAACTCATTGAATGCCCCTAGTAAAACAATTATTTTCTCGATAATGCCTTAGTGCTTGGTTACAATGGACGTAATACGTAAGAAGTATAAACCGCGTAAGGTTGACGTAATAGTATATTACGTAACGGGGTTGTAAAAGCCTATTACACACGACGTGGAATTTCCAAATTCCACGAGTGTGTAATGGCTTTACAACTCGAGTTAAGTACTATACTTTTTCTACGACCACACAAATGTAAAATTTTTTAATTTTTAATTGTATTTTTTTGAATTCGCAATAACTCGAGAACGGCGCTAGATATCGAAAAACTGAGCAAAAAATTCTCCCCCCTCGCTACATCACCCCCTGCTGAATTATCGATGGGAAGGTGTATGCAAAAATTCAGATTGATCGGGCGCAAAAAAAATTAGTTAAACGTCAAAATTCGTATTTTAGGTTAAATTTTCACGAAATGCGAAAAATTGTATAAACCTCGTTAAATTTATCATTAAATTAATACTTTCTCGACACGATTGCAGATTTTTACAACAATATATGTATGATAATTTATTATAACTACACTGAAAACGAATATCACGAAACCTAACAATTACAACTATCAAAACAACTGTCAAAATTTAATTAGTACTGCCAACACAATTTTAGTAAATTATAAAATTCCCTAATCGTGCGATCGACTTATTATTACGCACGCCGTGTGTAATGACTTGCATACATAATCTCCTGTCAATGCAGTATTTGTCATTTACACTAGTGGTCGTAGAAAAACTTATTATCAACGAAGGCCACAAAAGTGTTTACAAGGAACGTAAGAATATCACAAATTGCGTAGGTGCTAGCTGTTACTATAGAAAAAAATAATGATTATTTAATATTAGTATACTATGTATAATTACTAATTAATATTTTTGTTTAATATTAAAATTGATATTAATTTAATATTAACTATATTAAGAATGTCGCGGCCTGGTGCTTCAGTGCGTCAACTGCTAAGCTGAACGCCCCGGTTCGTATCCGGGCGAGATGAAAATTTTATTCTAATCGTCTTTCCTCGGCAGGCAATGGCAAACTCTCGAGGTGGAGTGCCAAGAAAATTCTATGGGATCACGATTCCTCAGTTATAAGGATGCGACTAGAGAGAGAGAGAATGATATTATATATAAGGTATATACTTCGGGATTCCTTTTGCAAAGATACTACTTACTTCGTTAACCCGTTCCCTCAAGAGGGTACTCGAGCATTTAATACCTCAAAGATGTTGCTAGCACCTTGTGAAAGGAAGTGCATTCGGAAGCACGAAGACGGCTTTACAAAGTGAGCATACTCTAATACCTGATTTCTTCATCTAAAGATATCTATTAGATAAATTAACGAAGTAACCAATCAGAGAGCAGCAAAATAAAAATTATAAATATGATTATATTAAAATTAGAAATTAGATGTATATATCTTTAGGTGACAAAATCGGGCATAAGAGTATAAACATACTTCGTGAAATACATAAACTTGAAACTATTTCAACTTTACCGTATGCACGAACGTAATCTTGCCATAAGACATAAACATAAAAATGACGAAACATTGTGAACACTGTCATTGTTTTCCTATAGGTAGTTCAACTTTACGTTTTACATAATGTACGTGTTATGTATTTTTTATGTGCATTATTATGTCTTACGTGCATTGTGAACAAGCACTAAAACACATTGTAAATAGCTATTTATACACCAAGTTTTAAAATTAAGTTCTTTTATGCACTGTACTATATGAAGTTTGTGCAATCTTAACTGTGGGTATGTTTAGGTTTTGAAGCTGTGTGTTTTGTAATGTAGACTAAAACAGTTTTCAAGTTTTATTAAGGTTTTGAATTTTTTTAGTTAATTTAAGTTTAGGAATTAAAATGAACCCAAAAATGTAGATTATGTTCACGCTTAAGTTTATTATAATTAGTATTGTTTATAATAATTATAATTAATATCTGCTTGATTTTAAATTAAAATAAATATTTGGATGACAATTCTTCAATAAAACAAATTATCAAAAAATAATCAAAATCTAAAATAAACTATAAAGCCATCTTCTGCGTTCCCAAGTGCAAATATTTACTAGTAGGCATTACTGAGGAAATGGCAATCAAAACCTTACTTTTTCAGAATTTTTGTAGGAAAAGTTATTATGGGTCGCATTGTGTATTGCTCCTTAACTGAATATTAATTTTATCAATAATTATTGCATTTAAAAAAATACAACCCACATATGTATACATTAAACGTATAACGTCTTCCAATTTCAGCCGAAGGCTAAAAATAGAAAGTTTGATACATTTTTACGGATAAATAACTTGTCAATACAAATTTTAAATCTACTTCAAGATCAATCCTGCCATGACACTATCGCTATCGCTCAGTAAAGCGATTCAAGCTACCCATGCGATTATACGGACGATTACATTATATACGACAAATATCTTATATTGCTTAAAAATAAAAATCTTAGTTTTTCATTAGAACATTTCAGATGCTTTCTAATCGCATATTATCTAACTGTTAATAAAATTAATATATACAAAAACAGCGATTTTCTTTTTTGTAATCATATTTTGTTAACATAAAATAAAAATTAGTTACACTTACCCGAACTTCTCATCAGCTTATCAAAAGATCTACCCCAACCTCGAATTTCTTCTAACGGTGGTCTAAAACAATAAAGGTTTTAATTGCTTTTAATTATTAAAAATAATTAATAATTAAATCTAAAATTTTAAGTTAAAATTAAAATATATAGAGTCCTTCAGTCGAGCGCTTTATTATAGATAAATCATAATAAATCCTTCACAAGTCATATTCAAAATAGTAGCATGACACGATAGCCGAAGCAGCGCCTCCTGCCTAGGATACAAGTGCAAGTAGCAGTCTGTCATGGACATGCATTGGTTCAGCAGTACCATGGTCACACTTGATGCCACCGTTATGTCTGCATCACTGTAATATTGGAAACGAAAATCGACGTATTATGCCCCGTAGTGGTACGAATGTGAAGATAGCAAACGTCACTTGTCAAAGCATTCACAATTATGCATAGGAAACTATGTCATATTTCACTTGCTAAATAACTCGGCCTCGATATTGTAAAAAACTATTATGTCAAAATTTGTAAACAAATTTGTCTGTCATTTAATAAAATTTGTAAACAAATCTGACTATCCTGTCAGTTAAATGTTTTGTTGGCAATATGTTGTAGAAATATTTACTAATATAATAAAATTTATTAACTTGTGAAATTATATTTCAAATATTAAATATACAAATATTACAAGTTGCTATGAAATTTTAATTAAAGACAATTTGTAAATTTTTTCCAAATTACTTATTTAGACTTTTGCCGCACTATGATAATTTCAAAGCTAGAAATAAAAGTTTCTTTAAGTAAAGAAACTGATGATGTTGATTACAAATAATATACGCTAATTTGCACGATTTATTATTTTAAATTAAATTAAATAAGGGTCGCCATAAAATGCACACTCGAACAGGTCGTACACAAATGTGTACAAAATAAAAAATAAATTAAAAAAGTACAAAAAACACAATTAAAAAATTTTGATAATGTATACAAAATAAAAATTAAAAAAGTAAGAAAAAACAAAGAAAAATAAGAAATTGAAGGAAAAATTGATAGCATAAGACGAATTTGTGATCACTACAAAAGACGTTTTTTATGTGTAGTTATGTAATACATAATTATCTAGAATAACTAGTGGTCTTCTTACAAGGTGCTAGCAACTTCTTTGAGGTATTTAATGCTGGAGTACCCTTTTGGGGAGAACGGGTAAATAACATACATTGATTCTTTGCAAAAGGAAGCCCGGAATAATAAAAAAAATAATAATATTAAGCGTGATCACATTAAGCGGTTCTTTGGTGGACATTAATGTCCACATAATTTTTTCAAATTTTGTGTTAATTTTATATTTACCTATGTAAATATGCTGAAAAAATAAAGTAATAAACCTAATATTTTTCGTAAAAAGTACAATAAAAGTGCAAGCAATAATATAATATACAACGTGAAACAAAACCAACTGACATGTTCCAATTTATAAATATCTCTCTATAATTCGGTTTTCAGGTTTTTTCTCAACTTTTAAGTAAATTTTGTATGTTTTGGATGGCATGAAACTAACCTGTTGCTTCAATTCTTAATTTGAAGAAAATTATTATTATTAATTTTGAAAGTTAACAGTTTATCTCGCAATAATTTATGTAATACAGTCAAACCTGTTTTTATGCGCCTTTTTATTATTTTTATTGGTTTTTATTGGACTATTTTTATGCATTAAATTTACAGCATAAAAAAACTTTCTTTTAAATATGTTGCAAATAATATATTTTATAGCTACTTATGAATTTTCAGGATATCTTTTTTGTGCTATTTTATTTATGCATAAATTTATTATTTATATAATATAAATATAAAATATTTTTTGAAAATTAGTCAGAAACTTATAATTTATAATGTTAAATTTACACTTTTGGCCATTGCCGATTTTGTTTACATTTTGTAATATGATAAAAAAATTATTTAAAATATTTCAATGATAATGGGAGCTGTTTTAAGTAAGAGCACTACTAAGCTTGAACAGCATTTTGTTGCTAATAAACAGCTCTGTATATGGCAGCTGTATAAGTTGCAGTAGCCAATTAAATAGCTAATAAAATTTAGCAATATTGCTAAAATGACCCACGCGAGCAGGCCAACTTAATGTATAAAAGTATTTTTGTAATAGTTGATTGCCGCAGCGTGCTGCAATGATGTCTGCTACTGATCTAATAGAGTAAGCCATTTTAGAGCTATTGCTGAAATATTAGTTTCATTTTATTAGCAATCTTACTAGCTTTTTTTCTTAAAATTTAATTACTACTTTGTTTTTTTTTATTAAAAAAAATTATTAATTTCATATTTACTCAATTTCTGTTATTTAATTAGATGTTATTGCAAATAGTTTTCGTCATAGAGAGCAACGATATTATATTAGTAAAATATTTTAAATATTAAATTAGCAAATAAGCACGGCCCTGCGGGATGTTAACGTGTGGCTATTGTAAGGGTGCTATTATAAAATATAAAAACTGCATAGAAGTAAAATGAAATGTGGTATGACCTATCATTTCAAGTGTATCGAGATGTCAATTGATACTTTAAATAATCTAAACCGGAGCGGAAAAGTCGATCAGTGAAATTGCCAGATGTGCTTCAAAGAAAACATAACCTCAAAGGCGGCGAAAAGTAGCGTCGGACTATTGCAAACAATTTCATCACCAGCTTCCTAATTGAACAATAAAGAGTCGGGTAATTTAGAAGATGCTAGTAATATCAGTAACGTTATACACTTGGAGGAAGCTTTACAGCAAACACTTAGTAACCTGGAAACGGGAGCCTTTAACTACACAGAATTCGAAACCAAACTGTGGTAAGAAGTACATACTGGCCGAAAGAGAACTAGACAGAGTACTGGAGATGCTAATAATGCTAGACCACATAAACAAACAAAAATCAACGACTACTGGATTGGTAAATCAATTACTATAACTAGAAATCGATTTGATGGACTACCGGTGGAACAGTCACAAACAGAAAGTACTGTCGAAGAAAAAAAAAAGTCCCGCTTATATTTGATGGAGGAGTACAAAACATTAAACCTTTTTACTAGAATTAATGAATCAAATAGCATGTAATAAAGTAAACTAAAAGTACTTATGGGTGAGCAGGTTAAAATTCAACCCAAAACGTAAAACAAATACTCCAAAATCATTGATGCCCTTAAGAAAAAATACTGAATTTCATGCCTATAAACCTAAGCAGGATAGAAATTTTAAAGTCGTACTGAAAGGAATCCACTACTCCACCGAAGTTAATGAAATAAAGACAGCTATCGAAGAGCTTGGTTACAAGGTAGCTAGTGTCTTCAATATAAAGCACTATCGGACTAAAATTCCACTTTCACTTTTCTATGTGGATCTGAAGCCTAGTGAAGATAACAAAAACAAAATTTTGCTTAATTCAATAGTTATATTCAAACTAACCCTGTTCAAAAGAGACATTCCACGGTGTCGAAAGTGCTAAAAGTACAGGCATACCAAGGCATTCTGTTACCGAGGTCCACGATGCGTCAAGTGCGCTGGAACCATCTAACTAATACATGCCTGAATAAAAACAAATAATGTCAAATGTGTATTATGCGAAGGCAACCATTCTGCAAATTACAAGGGATGTGTTGCGTTTAAAGACCTACAAAAAACCTTCCTTCCCTAAGAAAAAATACCTCACAAATAACGCTTTTTGTCCTAACCTAATCTAACCTGGAATCTCGTATACTGATTTCTTAAAGCGAAAAAATCAACAAATGCCACACATCAGAATCAACCATCAGGTTCAAGTCGCCTTACTGAGGGCGACTACAATGCTAAGCACACACAAAGGGGATCAAGACTAATAATTGCCAAGGGTAGAGAATTGTTCCAAATCATGCAATCTAAAAACATGCACCACCCCTCTACTGGTGAACCAACCTACTGGCCAACCGGATGTAATCAATTTTTGTGTAGTCAGAGGAATCCCTACAAATTGTTCTAAGACTAAATTTTGTCTCAACTTCTCATCGGATCACTCACCGGTAGTCATTACGCTCAGCTCAAAAATAATATCAAAAACCAAGGCACCCGCACTGACGTCAAAGTTCACAAATTGGAAGCCTTCAAGAGTGACGTTGAAGCACATCTAACGTTGGATATCCCACTGAAAACGAATTCCGATATTGAAATATGCTCTGAATACCTCAGAGAAAATGAATCAGAGAAAAAATGATTCTAACTGAAATAAAACAAAAAATTAACGAGAAAAGAAAATTGAGAAAAAAGTGGCAAATTTCCAGATCATCTCGCGATAAAGCAAATTACACTAAAGCTATTAAAAACCTCAAACAGATCCTGAAATATGATCAAAATAGAAACATTCAAAACTACATGGAAAACCATACTGCTACCAATGCCACGGATTGTGGACTATGGAAAGCTACAAAACAGTTCACAAAACCGCAAACTACAATTCCTCCTATACGTACTGAAGACGGGGCGTGGGCAAGAATCAATAAACAAAAAGCGGACGTGTTTGCAAAGCATCTAGTTAGTGTTTTTAAACCCTTTGAATCCCTACAATCTAACAAGGTAGAAAACGATAATAAACAAATGTATTGGAAGAACAAGGACTACTAGAACCGACCATCAAAAATTTTAAAAGTACAAAGATAAAATCCGTTATTAAAATTCTCAATCCTAGGAAAGCTCCAGGCTTTGATCATATCTCAGGAAAAATATTCAAGGACCTCCGGAAGTCGGAAAAAAACATATCACGCAATTGTTTAGTGCTATCTTAAGAACTAAACACTACCCAAATCAATAAAAGGTAGCCGAAATTATAATGATACTTATACCAGGAAAGCTAGCGGATGACCCAAAATCATACCGCCCAATAAGTATTTGTCCAAATTCTTCGAAAAACTGCTTTTAAGAAGAATTAAACCAATTCTAGAAAAACATCATGATGTAATCCCTAACCACCAGTTTGGATTTAAACATGAGCACGCAACAGTGGAACAGGTGCATTGCATAACAAAGAAAGTCAGTAAAGCACTTAAAAAAAAAATTTAGGACAGCAGACTTTCTGGAGAAAAGTCAGGCCTTTGATAGGGTTTGGCATGTGGGATTACTGTACAAAATAAAAAGAGTTCTTTCTGACAATATATACTTGATACTAAATCTAACCTGCAAGATAGACATTTTCGGGTAAAGTTTTAAGAGGTTTACACAACCCTCAAGCCAATCGAGTCTGAAGTGCCTCAGGGAAGCGTACTGAGGCCGGTTCTGTACCTGTTGAACAAGGTAGATCTACCAGTAACAAATTTTTGCATGACCGCTACGTTCGCTGACGATACCAAGTCAGTCCAAGTGACCTTCACAATGCGTAGAGAAGATTGCCTGCAAGTCAAACTAAATAACCTAGGTATACCTCAGACTGAGGAAGAAAAATACTTGAGGATGCACCTTGACTGACTCTTAAACTAATTAGTGAATTTTTCGTCCTATACGCTACTCGTCAGGTAGACCTGTATTGATTATTGCATTTTTAAATATAAATAATAAGTGGAAAAATGTATCTTAAGTGAATTTTTTAATCCACTGCCCATGAGTTGAGGGCCGGAATAGTCAAGATTATTTAAATTAATTTTAAAATTGCACGAAAAAGTTGTTAAGAAGTAAAAAGAATTCCAAAAAAAGAATCAAAATTAATTTAAATAATTTTTGACTATTTACAAAACTACATCGGGGGTGTGGTAAAATTTAAAAAAAAATTGTATTTAAATAACGCACATAAAAATGCCGCATAAAAACAGGTTTGACTGTACAACATAAATTATTGTGTGATAAACTGTTAACTTTCAAAATTAATAATAATAATGTTTTTTAAGTTGAGAATTGAGACAGCAGGCTGGTTCTCTGCCATCCATAACATACAAAATTGACTAAAATGTTTAAAAAAACCTAAAAACGGAATTATAGAGAGATATTTATAAATTGGAAGGTGTCAGTTGGCTTTGTTTCGCGTTGTATATTATATTATTGCTGCACTTTCATTGTATTTTTCACCGAAAATATCAAGTTTATTACTTTATTGTTTCAGCATATAGAAATATAAAATAAACACAAAATCTAAGAAAATTATGATTTATACAGTGGGCGCCGTTTAATGTGATCACGGAAATGTAATAATTCACCGTTTCTTTTTCTTTGTTTTTCCTTGCTTTTTTAATTTTATATACATAATCAATTTTTATTACAATTCTTTTTATGTTTGTTTTTATAGTACTTTTTTTGATTTATTTTGTACACATAAGCACTTTGTGGCGTCCTATCGCTACAAAGTGTATTTAATTTAATTTAAAATAGTAATCGTGCAAAAAAGTAAATTATCGTTTATTTGTAGTCCACATCAATAATAAAAGCATGCACTTTAATTAAATTTACGGAGTAATATCCTGCATTTAAAATGAGTAGCTTTAAAATTGCTATAGTGGGGCAAAAATATAAAAACGTAGTCATAGCCACCAGAACTCAATGATGACATTTTATAGTAATTCAAAGCAAAAACAACGTAAAATTAAATTGGCATATTTAAACAAAATAGAGCTGCTAACATTCTTAAAAATCTCCAATAATAGCAAAAAGAAGTTTATAGGTTCAAAATTCTGCTTGAAGTGCGGTGTGGTTACGGTTGCTAAGATTGAAAATTTTTGAAGTTCAAAAACTGCTGTGCTACAGAAAAGTGTTAATTCACAAAGAAAAGCAGTAATACACAAGGATGTTTTGAGAAGGGACTAAGGTAGAAGAAGGTTCGAGAAATATAAAACAAGAAAAGATGAACAAGTAGGCTAATTACTAAAGAAGGAAAGTTTATCGTAGTAGGGAAGAGAGAAGGAAAAAACTCTAGGTGACCAGGTCTTATATATTTCGGGCTTCCTTATATAAGGATACAACCAAGGTCGTTTACCCGTCCTCTCAAGAGGGTACTCTAGCAATTAATATCTCAAAGATGTTGCAAGCATCTTGTGAGAGAACCACCGTCTTTACGTGCCTTCCGAAGCACGGAGACGGCATTACAAAGTGAACTCTGCCCGGATGCGAACCGGGGAGTCCTACCTTAGCAGTTCATCGCGCTAACAACCATGCCAATGACCGTCTTCTCCACGTCGTGGTCTTCCACGACCACATAAAACATAATTCTGGGAAACAGTCGCAGGTGTAGAGATTACGTGCATGGCTTGCAAAAGGAATTACTATCGACTCAATAGGGGCTTAACTCCGGGCAAAGTACAATCATTTGTTTCCTTTGGAAGACAATGACAGAGCATCGAGATTTAATCTTTCTAATAAACTATTTCAAATACAATAATCTAACAGTACTTACGGAGGTTCTCCATCACATATAAGCATATCTGTGGCATTTGAATTTTTGGTAGATCCATTCTCATCCTTTCCTTTTCCTGGAGTTAAACTGGAAATAAAATTTATATTTAGTGGAAAAATATATGTAACAATGGATACACTACACGTAATTTATTATGTTAACATCAAAAACAATAGCAGGTAAAATCAGGTCGCAGGTGAAACAAATATAATTTTATTATAGGTAATTAGATATTCCATTTTTACATCATTCGAGATAAATTCTCCAAATTGAATAACAAGTCAGTGGCTGAGTTTTCCAAACTAAACATAGACAATACTACCTATAGTTTATCATAGAATTCGAACTATGCCATAAAACAACCCTAACGTTGTCGTAGAATTCTATGTCGTATAAAAACTGTCCTAATATAACTTTCTGTATGCTATCCGAATATAAATATTTGAATATTTAGACAGCAGCGTAATGGAAAACTTTAGTCCCCCGTAATCATCTGCTAATAGGCCCTTTATAAAAATTGCAGGCCTACTTTATTATTTACCTAACTAAATTACTAGTTGCCCTCCCAAACTACCTCTTAATACTGGGGCATTGTTTACGCCAGATAGGGTAGGTTATGAATTTTATGTAACAGTGCTTAAGCGTCTGCTTTGTGTCTAAACTATGTTTTTGAAAAATACTTAAGAGAATATTTATTTTGCAATTCAATAATTTTAGAATAATAATATTCTAAAATTCTAATTCTAAAAAGTTTATTAAAAAATCACATTCTTCTTCAAAAAAATTCCTTTAGCACTATTATTCTTTTAAATCACTCTTTTTTAATTTAAATTTTAATTGTCGAATTGTAAGAATGAATTATTATGTTTGGTTTAAGTTTTGTAGTAACATAAATTAAAAAACCCAACATAAAAATATTTTAAAGTGTTAAACCTCTATTAGTTAAAATACTCAGCAAGACTATACAACGTTTAAATTTTATTTATTCATAACGGCATTTTAAGTCGATCATAACTACAAAGGCGATAATAGACAGTAATAAATTATTTGAATTGTAGTTGAACTATTTGAAGGTAATTTAGTATAAATAACTTGGTAACAAATAAAACTTACCTATGTAAATTGAATAATATTCAATTGAAAATTAAATAATATGAAATTTATTTTATAACCTTACGCGTACGAGATAAGAAAAAGGTATTAAAAAAAGTTATATTTTTAAAATTTTCACTTATATACGATACATGCATATACAAACTTGAGAAATCCAAAAAGCCATAAACCAAAGCGTATACAGGTAGGTCTACTACTAGGTTCTGTAATACCCAACAGTAACCTCGACAAAGATCTGAAGCTACTGCTGGTACTGTGACCATATTATTTGTTTTACATCTGAAAGTAGTTGTTATGTTAAAAATAAATACAGTTAATCGCAAAATTGTGGAAACACCTGTAAATCGGATAAAAATTGGTTTATATTTTAAGGAAGTAATAGTTTTTTTAATTAATTTTTTCATAATTATTAGTAGAGGACATTATGGTAGCGTATTTTTAAAAAATCATGAGTTAAAGTAATTTATTTTTCTAATTACAACGTAAATTGTAAAATAGGAGAGAAATTATCTACAAAAAATTGTGAACACAAGTTAGCATTTTCATTGTATAATTAACCGAATTTTACTTGCATTAATATTTTGTAGGGTATCCTTTTGCCTTGATAACGGCTTTAAACACAAGAGCTTTAAATGAACTAACTTTTTAGTCACTTTCGGTAATAAGTTTTCCCATTCTTCTAATAGTTTTGATTTTAACTGTTGTTTATTCACGGGACGAAAATTACACTTTTTCTCAAAGTACCTGCCACAAATAGGGTTCAAGTCTGGGAACTGGGGGGGGGTGTTTTAAAAGTTTTGAAACATGGTACAAAAGGTATTCTTGTACCAATCGTAAAGAATGTTTCGGATCGTTATCTTGTTGGAAAGTAGTAAACGAGGGCATTCGTAATTTGTGGGCTGAAGGCCCCAAATTTTTATGTAAAACAAATAAGTACACATGCTTATCCATGATAGTGTGAATAAATTCTAAATTACCAATACTGCTTGTGGACATATATTGCCAAACCATTACCGAACTACCACCGTGTTTAACTGTTCCACACACATTGTCTGGTCGCCACACAATTTGACGTCCATCCAAGCCAAAAGATGCATCTTTGTAGAGGTACTTTTGGCAAATGCTAATCTTTTCGTTCGATTTACTTTAGAAATAAATCACTTCTTTCTCGCAATTCGACCATGAAAACCCTCTCGATATAATGCTCTGCGGATAGTGTCCGCGGACACCTTTTCTGTATCCAATCTGTCACCTCTACCGCCAATTGCGGTAAACTTTCCTTAGAGCTTTTCTTTATTTTTCGTCTTCAGTAGTTAGAATTTTTTTTCGTCCTTCAACACCCTTTTTTAATAAAGTCTCATCGTACTTCCACCTATTAAAAATCTTGTGGATGGTCGAACGATCTCTGCCTACCATCCGCCCTACTTCTCGTAGCGATTTCCCTTGGCAAATCGCTTTGATAATTATTTTTCTAGTGGAAATATCGGTTTCGGTTCTACGTCGTTCCATTTTCTTCTAACATAGCAATAAGATTGAAAATATTATTTTGCACTTTCACTGCAACGATAGATAACTGACTGATGCAGAGATGCGATTTCAAATATTTATTATATTACAATTAACAGCGTCATAATATCAACTTTGTTTGCATGTTTCCATTTTTGTGTGGTTGCTGTTTTACCTTTACAATTTACGTTGTAGCAATTATGAAACTACGGTTGCTCTCAAAAAAAGTTACCAGATACAATTCCAATTAATATTGCCTTATTTTAAGGAAGTACTTGTTTTTAGACCGTAAAATATTGGAAATTAAATTTCCTGAACATTATTGAAACGTATGCAAAAAAAGTCATCAAAGTGCATTACCGTTTTAATTACAGCAAAAATTGTAATGTTAGAATGAAATTCATCCAACGCAAATAAGTTACCAGATACATGCATAATATTGCTAACCTGTGTGAGATGATGCATTTATTGCAATAATAAATATTCCCTCGTTGCGTGTCTTGAGTTACCCATTAGTCTAACGTGGTAGTGGAAGTAATTATTAAAATTTACATTTCTTAAAAAAGATGGAAAAACGTAGAAAGCAAACCGATATTGGCATCAGACAAATAATTTAGAAGGTAATTTTTTAAAGAAAATTTACACGAGCAGTAGCCCCAATGGCCGGAATAAGCCATGTGGCCCTAATAAAAATTATTAACAAATTCAACGTACGGGAACATTTGTGAATAAGCCTGGTCGTGGCCGCAAGAAACTCCTGAGTACTAGAGACGAACGGTTTATAGTACGTGAAATTTAACGAAATCCGAAAATAAGTGTACCGATGTTAACGGCGGAAGTGTTTCAACGAATTCAAAAAACAATTAGTGTGGAAACGGTTGGAAGAGTATTACGCCAAAAGGGGTATAATGAGCAAATAGCAAGAAAAAAGCTTTTTATATCTAAGGTGAATCGAAAGAAACGTTTAGCTTTTGCTAAAAAGTACTTGAAAGAGGTGTCAAGTTTTGGCATAATGTCATCTTCAGCGGCAAAAGTAAGTTTAAGCTTTTTGGGTCGGACGGACGTCATATTGTGTGGCGAAAACCCAACTCAAAGCACGGTGTTGGTTCTGTGATAGTTTGGGGTTGTATGTCTACAAGCGTTGTTGCTAATTTAGAATTTATAAAATCTAAAATGGACAAACACGTATAGTATATGTTAGTTTTACACAAAAATTTGGGTTTTTCAGCTCGCAAATTGCAAATGCCACCGATGCACTACTTCCAGCAAGATAATGATCCCAAACATTCTTTGCGATTAGTACAAGAATACCTCCTGTACTACGTCCCAAAACAATTAAAATACCCCCTCAGTCCCCAGACTTAAACCCCATCGAACATTTGTGGCAAGAACTAGGACTAGGAATGCGTCACTTTAATCCCTCCAATAAAGAAGAACAAAAAACAAAACTCTTACTGGAATGAAATAAAATATCGCCCAATGTAATCAAAAACTTAAAGCATTCGATGCCCGTTATTCGATTGAAAGGGTATCCCATAAAATATTAGAAGTGAGTAAAATTCGCTTAATTTCTAATACAAATGATATCTGGTAAGTTATTTTTGTTGGACGAATTTTATTGTTAATTTACAATTTTCGCTGTAATTATAACGGTAATGTACTTTGATGATTGTTTTTTTTGTATATGTTGCAATAATGTTCAGGGAATCTAATTTCCAATATTTTGCATTCTAAAAATAAGTACTTTATTAAAAAAAAGGCTTGGATTTGCATCTGGTAACTTTTTTGTGAGAGCAACTGTAAATTATTTTAACTCATAATTTTTTAAAATGCGCTGCCGTAAGTCCTCCTTTAATAATTATGAAAAAAATTAACTAAAAAAGGTATTCTTTCCTTAAAATATAAACCAATCTTTACTCGATTTACAGGTGTTTCTACAATTTTGCAATTAACTGTATTTATTTTTAACATAACTACTTTCAGATGTAAAACAAATAATATGCTCACAGTACCAGCAGTAGCTTCGGATCTTTGTCAAGGTTACTGTTGGGTATTACAGGACCTAGTCCTAATTTAAGAAGAAGAACTACAGAATTTTTTTTTTAAATATTTTATTTATATTGCGTCAATATTACCTATACAGTAAAAGCTCCTTATTCGCGGGGTATACGTTCCAAAATTATGCCGCGAATAAGGAAACCGTGAATATGGAATAGTGATTTGTATGGAAATGCAAGGGTTGGGTTCCAAGGTACGAAAATAAAATAAAATAGATAAAAATAAAATCAGTTTAATCACATACCTATCATTATTATTAATTATTATTGTTTGAATTATTTGGTTTAAAATATTTAGTAATTTTTCTTGCTTTGCCGTCTTTAAAATGCCTTTTAATTCCGCATGGTATTCAGCTGTGGCAACTTCAATTTTCCTTTTAAAAGGAAGGTTTCTTTCAAAAAACGGGTCAATTTTAATGAAGTGATCTCACAGTTCATTTGCCATTTGGAAACCTGCGGTCTGGTTTTTTAAGGTGATTGTCATCGTATCATTGTAAGATGTTGAAGCTTGAAGGGTTTTAACATTTCCTGCAAGTCGGCTTCACTTAAATCTTCATCGTGTGATTGAAGCAGCTCTTGAACGTCACTCGAATCTATCTGTTCAAAACCATCATGTCCTATTCCATTAGCAATTTGTACAATTGTGTCAGTTAATGTTTTAATTTGTTTAAATCCTCACTTTCACAGACTGTTAGATCAACCTATAGTTTTTCCAATATGATTGCAATGTGTATGCAATGCTTGAGCTCTTGTAACGATTCCTTTATGTTAACAATGCACATTGCTATGTTAAATTTTTCCAGAATTCCATAAAACTCACGTCAGAATCACATTCCATGATATCCAGAATGATTTTAAAGGTTCGCCTAATGTAAAAGAACTTCAAAGCTTGAATTATTCCCTGGTTCATTGGTTGAAGTAAAGTCGTCGTGTTCGGAGGCAAAATATCACCTTAATATTCGGATGCATAGTTTCAAGCTCACAAGGGTGACCCGGAGCATTGTCCAAAACAAGAACCTCCTTGAAGTCTAAATTTTTTCGTTTAAATATTATTATTTAATTTTGAGTTTTGAATATAAATTATAATATTCAAAATCGTAAATTATTAATCCGCGAATAATGAAATTTTCGGCCGCGAATACAGAAAGTGGTCTCAATTTTTCTTCCGCGAATACTGAAACCGCGAATAACGGAACCGCGGATAAGGAGCTTTACTGTATAGTAAAATTTATTTTAAAATATTAAAGTTAAAATGCGAAGAAATTAAGGGATTGTAACCCTCAATATATATTAAACTTAATTTTGTGTTAGTATATTAATATTAATGCCACTTGTTACGATTTTCAATTTACATTTGATTTAATTTTAAAATTATAAACTTCAAGATTTACATTTTTCTGCTTTTTAAAATTTATTTTTTACTTGTCCATGTCTTTCTAAAATCTTTTAAAATTTTTCTATGCTTGAAGGATTAACATTTAAGTTTAAAAAATAAAACCATGCATTTGTTTGTTTTTTATGTGCATTTTTACCAACGAGTTGAAACGAGATTTAACTTGTAGAAGAGTTATCGTGGAAAGGGCTGTTTAAATTTTAAGTGAGAACACAGAATTAGGTTCAGATCTACGCGAAGCTTTCATCGAAGCAGGATGGTGGGAAGCTCTATTTGTTATTCAAAGAGCAAACAAAATGTTCTGTGTTTTTTTTAATTTACGGTGTGGCATTTGTCAAGTTTCGTCAGGTAGATCTCATTACGTAAATTACCTTTATTTAATATTTAAGTGCCGGAAAAGTACAATAGTAGCCGTTAGAACTATCTTTACATAAAATTAGCTGGTGTGTGTAAACTCTCGTATCAATAACTATTACGGTCAGGTTATCTACATTAACTAAACTATCTTTATCTATAATAATTATCTCTTGTGTGTGAACTTTCGTATCAATAACAATTTGGTCAGGATAACTACATTAACTGAACTATGTTTATCTTAAGTTATATGATGTGAACTCTTGTACATCTAAAATAATGTACGGTCAGGTGAACGGCTAATAATCAAGCTTGTTTTATATTAACTTAATTTACTTGTGGCAGTGCGACAAATATTAGAATGGGTCAAAATCCGTTTTATTCCTCTTGGTCATTATATAGTTACCAAACATGCTGTGAAAGCTCCATAGCGATTTATCGTGGTTGAACACCTGCTACTTAACCAAGGTAATCCTAATGTTCTCATCTTTTGGTCTATCTTCATTATTACTATAATCGGTTATCGAACCATTGCATCCTATTAATTAGACAATAATTTACCTTTTCTTAGGTTTTCAATTAATAACAAAACCTTACTTTTTTACTTTTTTGAATTCATGTTAATCTGGTTAATTAATTTAATTTAAATATTGTTGTAACTTAATGTTAAAGTAACTTTTAATCTGTTTTTTTTGTTCTAATTTTGATGTTAGTATTATCTAAAACTATTGGATTATTTAAAGTATATATTTCTATTTATTTATTATTTAAATTTAGAACTTTTGTTAACTTTTGGTCAAAGTGTCTATTCGACCATAAGTAAGTAATTATCTTATGTTCCTCTAGAATTAAGGTTAATAAAGGTGCATCTATGCATTTCTATTAGCTATGCTATTTTTAGTTTATGTATATCAAAATTATTTATTACCATAGAACTTTGTTTTACCATAACTACAGAACTGTAATGCTGTGTGAATTCTTTGTTAAACTATATAACCGTATTTTGTTTATATTTGCTTTACTTAAAACCTTTTAATTTTTCTTTCCAGCACAATCAAAGCCAAGTATCTACGATTTTGAGATAGTTTTTTAGTTGATGTTCGCCGCTCAGTCGGAGTTTGCTTTTTGCAAAATTAAATTAAAATTATTCTATTTTATTTTAACGTCAAAACGTAACACACTGTAATGCTTTACATGGGTTTAAATATCAATTATTGAAGTATTCAAAATTGAAGTATATTGTTGTTTTAATTCTAAAAATTTAATTATATTATTTCTTATATATTTTTATTAGTTATAATTATATTATTATTATTTGTTGCAGATTATATCATGGATGCCACATTATGTATTTTATTTAAAACATATTTCAAAATAGTTATATATTAATTTATAATAGTTTAAAATTTAATGTTAAAAATAGTTTCTACATAATAGCTTTTACATAATAAGATTTATTGCATTACTTATTTACCTAATATTTTAAGTTCTTCTTAAGAACTTTCAAATTAAGAGGGATTAAAATGCATCTAACTGAAAGCTAACAAGTAACAAGTAAGTAAAAAAACCTTGTCGATGCTACCATGATCCTACAAAATCTTATTCTATATTAAGGCTCGATTTTTTATATTCTGTTAAAGTATCATTTAGCTAAATGTCAGATAAACTAAAAAAGAGTTAAAGTTGATAGTTAAGAAGAACTAAAAGTAGATGAAAATACAGCTATTTGAGTTAATAGAGACTTATCGTAGATTTATAATTTACTATAGAAAATATTTCGGATTGACCCAAGCTCTTAAACCAGCAACTTTCATTATGAATTTAGAAACTGCATAAATGTTGTATTTAAATTTACTATGTTTTAATTTTCAAGTGTAAAAATATTTGATGATGGTTATGTTTAAAATGTCGATTAACCAAAAATGACGTCAAAACAAAGATGTTGTTCAGATGACTTGTAAATTAGATGTCAGTAAGAACTGAAAAACTTGCAGGTGCTATGTATTTTATACCTTATATCACTATCTAAACCCATCAAATGTTAGTGCAAGCAAGTCATGGATAAGTATTTGATAAACTAATAGGTTAAAATATTCAAAAATGTGTCATAATTTAGTTTCGTATTTGCACACCTGCAATGCTAACATACAATATAAAGTAAAAATCCAGTTTTTAGAATTTATTTTCTTGTGTTCTAGTTTTCGCATTTTCTTAACTGTACTTGAAATTAAATCCATATTTTCTTACCTTTGTAAACATTTTAATTTGAAATTTTCTAAGGAATACCTTTAATGCAAGGCATCACATTAAAGAAATTTAATTAAAATTTGTATCTTTATGTATTTTCTTCATCTTTTGACTTACAGTTGTTTTTGAAACTTATTTTGTAATATACAAATACTTACTATTCAGCAAAGCTTACTTTAAATAGGTCAACGTTAGAATATTGCTTATTACAAAGAATACAAAATTAGTTCACTAAGCTAAATTATTTGCAATAAACAGACGAGACGTATAAATAACCTAAAATAAATCAACCTAACTGAAAAATTTCCAGCAAAAACAAAAATTTAATTATTGCTGTATTCGACTATACGAAGAAATTTTAATATTGTTTTGGTATTTAATTTTATTATTAATGTTGTACCGTAATAAAATTTTGCAAAAGAAATACATCTCATAATTCTCAATACATATTATCAAATACAAAAACTCAATGATTTTTCAATATTTCACTAAAGTCAAATAATTTTTCAGTATTTGAAGTTAAGGTTAAAAAGGTAATCAAAATTTTTTTTTGTAAAATAATTAAACAAAAAGTACTTAATAAAATTATAAACAATGGAGAAATTTTTAAAATTAGCAAATATAAAATATTATAGGATTTTTATAGTTTTTAACGAGTTTAGATCTATTTACAGTGAATTTAAAAAAAATATATAGTTAAAGTATTTCAAAAAAATTAAAGTATCAAATATAATGTAAATATTGAATTTTTATTGTTTTTCAAAGACTTCGGAGTTTAAATGAATTTTGTTATTTTAGGACGAATGTATTTTTTATTTGCAGTGAAAATCTAAAATTAGCACATTTATATAAAACAGGTAGATACATTAAATTTTATGCGAATTTCTGGTTCATACGTTGAAGTGACTTAAAAAATAAATTGCTAAAATTTAAAAAAATCTCTGAAAAAGATTTAATTTTTGTAAATTTGTGTAATATTTTTAAAGTATAAATATTTTATTTCCTATCTAAATTAATTAGCTACATAGTACTGGTAAGACATTTCTTAATTCTGGTATGATTTTCGCCTGTAGTATTATTTCAGCTTTAATTACATTTTTGTTTTCAATTTTACCGTAATTCAGTAAATTAACGGCGATTCAAATATTTTCGCCGAGAGCATTTTTTCCCTGTTGACGATATGTCATATCTAAGTCGCCGGATGATCAGCTTCCTCCGAGTTAACCTACCAATATCTTGGTATCATCTCCCGTGGATCACGAGCTCCCTGCTGCTGGAAACAATTCAACGTGCCGTCACCTACAACCACAACCGACCATTTTCACCTTCGACCAGTGTTGTTGTGTTTGTAGTGCTAGTTTGCGGAAATTTCCATCCTAGAATAATTGGGTTCCTGCAGCTTCTAGAACCAACCTGTATTGCAAGTAAAATTGTCACTACCTATCTGATCAGTATGATAAGTTCTTATTGTATTTTAGCAGCTGCCACCTTAATAGATCGAATTGTTTGGGATTCATTAAGAATCGTCCGCCACACGGACCACCGTAACAGATTAGATTTACGCAGCACCATTGGTTGGTGTTTTGAGTCGTACCGACGTGCAGAGACCAATTGCAGCACGAATTTGTCTTGTAAATTTTTGATAATACTTACAATTAAAATTGTTGTTGTTACCATTTTTATTTTGGATTTATTGAGAGGGAGCAACCCAATCATTTTAGGATCCGCTGCCATAGCTCACCGCTAATAGCTAGGGATAGCCGAAAAGACCACCAAGGGCCTAGTCATAAAAAAATAATTGTGACTGCAAAGTGTTTGCCCAAAGAACAAACACGTTTGTTTTCACATAATATTGAAAGTTGTCAAAAAAAATTAAGCCCACTTGTGATTTAAGTTTCAATAAAAATTAACCACTCGTTTTTGCCAAAATTCTCAGATCCAGAGCAGGAAGTAATCTTGAAAAGTTTCTGCAATATGTCGTGGGAGAAAAGCGGTTTTTTCTTTTACACATGGTTGTTTACAAACCAACAGCTTGAAGTTATATCTTTACAACTTCAAGAAGAAGTGGCATGTTCAATTATTTTATAAAATCAAGGCCAGCTAAATTTCAAGTGCTAAATTTTACATTAGGTGTTAAAAGAATGATTCATATTTGTGTAAATATAGAAGATAAACATGGATTTAGATGGATGGAGATTGACATGGAAAACGCAGAATTCAGAACATTCCAAGGACTAAAACATAAGGAGAGAACATTTAATTAGGTTTTTTAAAAATCTTCCTAAAACGGAAAGCTACTATTGTAGAAATAATACTGAAAAGCTTTACCTGAAACAAGATTTTAAACCCAAATTAGAATTATACAGCTTTTATAATGACAAGTGGCTAGTAAAAAACATAATTCCTTTGACAATTTTTCCCTTTATACAACTGTTTACTAAAATGAAACTTGGATTATTTAAACTAAGGAAAGATCAATGCGATACATACTCATTATATAAAAATAGTGAACTTAATCAAGTAGAGTATAAAGATTACATCAAGGTTAAAGATGTAACTAGAAGAGAAAAGGACCAAGACAAAAATACGGCTTTGCAAAAATCGATTTACTGTTTCGCAATTGATGTACAAGCAGTTAAATTGTGATGTAAATTACAAGCCAGTGCTCTATGTTGCAAAACAAAACTTCAAGTACACAATTTTACAATGTATAATTTAGAAAATTATGAAAGCAAGAATTTTATCTGAACTGAGATCAAAGACAAACTAACAGCGTCACTGTTTACTACTAGCTGCATCGTGAATTATTTAAAAGTTATCTTCAAACTAAAAGACGGTCATTATGGTCTGGTTGTTAGCGTAATTAACTGCCAACGTAAAGCGCCTAATTCGAATCCGGGCAGAGGCTCACTTTGTGTGGCCGTTATCCGTGCTTCAGAAGGCACGTAAAACCGGTAGACCTCTCGTAGGGTGCTAACAACATCTTTAAGGTATTAAATACTTGAGTACTTTGAGGGAACAGGTAAACAACTTAGATTGTATTCTTGCAAAAGGAAGCCCGAAATATACATACATACTGAAGTTAGACCAATTGTTTTATATGCCGATGGATATAGTTATCAAAATAGGAACGCTGTGTCGGCCAACGCACTATTACATTTATCGATAAATTTTGACATTTAAATAGAACGAAAGTACCTGAAGAAGAGAATACATAAATGGATTGCCACTCTACGCATAGTTTAATGGAGAGAAAACTAAATGAAATAAATATTTTCTGCCAATGGATTATATGGAAATTATAAAAGAATCTAGAAAAAATCTCACACTTCTTCTTGGAGAGTATCTCGGTCACAGCTATTTTTTAAATTAGAAGAATAAAAACTACCTCAAATGTCCTTCTATCCGTCCTGGAAAATTTAAAAATAATACCAAAGTTTGTAATTTAAGATGCATTAAATATTCACTAAATATTTCTATTATCTAGTGAATATTTAGTGCATTAAAGAGACGGTCTTGGCCTAGTAGTTAGAGCAATCAACTACTGATGCAAAGACACCCGGTTCGATCCCGGGAGAAGTCTAGAAAAGAAATGCTTTTCCTGGCTCTCTTACTATCTATGGAGAGCACGTAAAGCCGTCGATCCCCCTGAGTTAATGATTGCCAGCATCAACAATGAAAAGGTTACAGGGACATTCCCCAACCCGGACTTAGCAATCGTGGGGTCTTAATGCTTAAACCTTTCTCCTAGAGAAAGAGGCTAATGCTCAAAGGTGGGCGGAGAAGGCTCTAACGGAACAAAACGGATTTCTATTATGCATAAAATCAGTTATGGGCAAATATATAATTACTTACTTCAGAGATCAAAATCGATAAAATTACCGTATTTGTTTAAACCATTATTTCCGAAAAGATGGTAAAAATCCCGATCCGAGAATTCGAACCGTCACCGATTCTGGTATGTTTACTGTCCCCATAACCTATATTAATTACGGGGGTGGGGTTACAGTTTAAACGAGCCAATGACAAAATTGCATTCCAAATTAGTCTTTATAGCCGTTTTTTTCAAAAATTTGTGAACCAATCGCAAATTTTATTTTTTTATACGCTAATTAGACACTCATCTTTCTTAATCCACTTTAAAATTTTTTAAAAATCCCGATCCGAGAATTTGAACCGTCACCTAAATTCATTTATATTATAATAATTGTTCTTATGGTTTTGGCATTGTAGTATTTTGAAAAACATAATCCCACCGCTTAGTAAATTTATAATTTATAGTATTTTAATTAACAAATGATTGTCAAAATTCATATTTAGGGAATAATAAATATTTTACGCTGATATAACTGATTATATACTAACATACCCTTTCGTGAAAATTCTTTCAAGGTTAGAGGGCATGAAATAAAAGTTTATTTTTACTGCATACGACATTGGAATAATATCAAAGGATCAATTGGTACTGGAATACTGAAATGCAATTATTTTATTTAAAAAGTACGTGCTTGTAGCAGTGTATAGAATATAACTTCTGCATTAATAGAGTTGATCGCAATGTCATTCCAAACTTCGAGATTTTATATTAAAATAATTATTTTATTTCCCACTAGACCTTTATAGACATAATACATGCATATCCTTCTAGTACGCGTGGCTTTAGTTGTTCGGCCTTCAGTCTCACAGCATAGAATTATTATTATGTGTATATTTTGTTGTAGTATAGATTTCACAATCTCTCAACATAGTATTTCACTTTTTTGAAGGATAATTTTAATTTACTGCCTACCGGTTTCGTGTACTTATCATGTACATATCTTCAGGGCAAAGCAACTACACAAAGCTACAGGTGCTTACTTACTTAAAAACTTACAAGTCGAAAAATAAGGAAGCTACAAAAGTACGTTACTATATCACTATATCCCCGTTTCTATCCACTACTGGATAAAAGCCTTCCCCATTGGGGAGTATTTAGCCATAAAACACCACGCTGCCCATGCATCTTGGTGAGTACATTTTATACCTACTGCCAGGTAAGACGGTCAGAATAAAGTTCTGACCTAGGCAGAATCGTATTTTACAAAGAATATCGTTAAAAAATTGTCATAAAATATCGAAAGATTTAAAAAGCGACCTATACCGTGAGTTTGGTGTTGAAATCTTGACATAAACCGTTAGACACCGCTTGAATGCCTTTGGATTATTTGGTCGCAAAGCCCGGAAAAAGCCCCTTTTGAACGAGAGGCAAATTAAACAGAGGCTTAATTTTGCTAAAAAATACAGAAACTTGACTGTGGAGAATTGGTCAAAAGCAATTTGGTCAGACGAGTCTAACATAGAGGTATGTGTTTTACGTTGTTTTTACAATAAGAATTCCTATAAGCAGACTTGGAAAACGTTTACTTTTACCTAAATCCCAAAAAATTAAAAAATTAATTTCAAAATTTTTTCAACCTGGGTCCCAGTTCGTGAGAAGAAGGAGGGGAGAGAAATGCAGTCCCCCGAGTGTATTAGACCCACCGTCAAATTTGGGGAAGGCAGTATTATGATCTGGGGTTGCATATCGGCCAGGGGCATCGGTGCAATCAAAATATGCAAGGGTAGAATGAACTCTGGCACGTACATTGAGACCTTAAAGACAGTTTTGAAGCGTCAATTGTAAAATTGTTTGATGAAGATAACTCACAATACGTCTTTAAATAAGACATTGCACCGTATCATCGTTAAAAAAACTATGCAGTGGATAAACAAAAATAGCATTCCTCTCTTACCCCCCAAGCCCGGACTTCTCCCCCATAGAAAATTTATGATCCATATTGAAAAGAAAGGTGGCTGTATATAAGAAGAGTACAAAAGAAGAGTTAAAGAAGGTTATTTTGCAGGAATGGAGCAATATTCCATAAGATATTTGTGCAAAATTAGTAGCTACTTTGCCTAAACGCATCAAAAGTGTCATTAGAGCAAAAGGTGGTGCCATAAAGTATTAAATTTTTAATAAAAACATTAAGATTTATCATTTGTTTATTTGAAATGCTTCAAAATTTAAAAAAAAGCGTGAAACTTTGAAATCTCGGGGTGGCCTAATACTTTAGAGCAAGACTGTATGTTCTCGATGCCTAATGCCAACTTTGTTTTACGGGGATTACCCCGCAACATACATTGGAAAAACTGAAATACTGAATACATACATTGGAAAAACTGAAATAGTTAATGAAACTAAAATTTTGAAGAATAAATTTTTCCAAGCTTCCTATAGCCAGGGCGTATGCCAGATTTAGACTTCTACACGTACAAATGTAGACAAATAAGCAGAAATTTATATGTTGTATAAAATATTTTAAAACGTTTCAAGTTGAATGAAATTTGAAAAAAATTTATTATTTTTTTTACAATTCTAATGAAATTTGAAAATTTTCAAATTTTTTTTTTCAATTTTTTTCAAATTTCATTAAACTTGAAACCTTTTAAAATATTTTATATAACATATAATTTCAACAAGTATTAATAAACATTTGCAGAAATTTAAATAATAATAAAAATACAAATGCTAAATGTACGACTAAAATATAAGAAAGAAAAACTACAAACGCAATAAGTAAAATAGCAACTTTTGGCGGTAGAGATTTGCAGGTCATAACTCTAACGTATGATCAAAAAGCCTTAACGTCAAATTACTAAATGTTAGGTAAGGGAAAAAGTTTGTAGAGTATTTTTAGAAAAATTCAACTGGTTTTCTTATAGTGTGAAAATGAATTTATTTAAACCAAGCATAGCCATGATGCATAGGTGAGGAACTTCAGTGGTTTCTGGTTGAAAAATAAATCAAGTGGTTTTTCAGCTTTTTTTGAAAACAGCTTAATTCCATTGAGAGAGTTTTGCAGAGATCAAAATAAGTGATACTTAGAGGTTGCAATGTCTGGACTATACGGCGAATGCATCACAACTTCCCAACCAAGCTCTTGCAATTTTGAGGGGTTATCAAAGAAGTGTGTAGTCGGACGTTGTCATAATGGAAGACAACTCCTATGCTATTATTCAATTTGGGTCAATTTTTTCAATTCTCTCTAGTTGTCTACAGTAGTTTAGAGAATCAATCGTCTGACCAACTGGAAGTAGCTCATAGTAGATGATTCCTTCCAGCAGAAAGCGGGCAAACCATTTCAGGCAGCAGATTTTGATAAAGTACCTTCACAGTAATAGCACAAATTTTTTCCCAAGCTTGCGCAGCGTTTTTCTTTTGCCGTAATAATATTCCAAAATATTGCGCAATTTTTCATTACCTTTCTCCATTTTCAAACTGCGTCAAATTCGATGTTTGTTACACTCAGAGTAACGCTTGAAGTGTCACCTTTCCAACAAGCGTTTAGTGGTGTCGTTACAATTTGTGTTTTTGAGTTATTTGCAATTGATGCCATCTATCGTGAAAACGCCACAAACTTTTCCCCATTTAATTGATGGTTTATTACTATAATCTTTTATGATACCTGATTTTATCAATATATGAATAACGATAAATACAATGAAATTTAAGTACTATGTATATTGAACTTTTTAATCTTTGCTTAAACTACCGATATATTTTGATAGTGCAACCGCCATTATTCAGTAACTTCATTCTTAACAACTTGTCTTACGATGTTCTTCAATTATACAGTAGAACTGTAGAGATAACAGAAGAGGAAGAGAAATAATTCAAAGTTGGGCAGACGATCTGAAGTGTTAATCTGGTTTAAAACTGATAAGTTTGGTACAAAATAGCAAACATAGGAAGATAAAGCATTTGTCTAATATTGCATAGAATTATTACATAATCGATGAAGTAATTTCTGCTTATCTACTTTGCTAAATGTCCTTCTTTTAAAGTTTTTTATATCAATTTCCATCATAAATTTTTAATATTCACTTACTAATTAAGCTCGAATAAATATTTAAGCACACAATCAATATCAAATAGGTACACTACCGACTTAACTAAAATTTCCATTAACAAATTGGTGATTTTTAAGTTGAGAGATTTGTTTTAATAAATAATATTGCCACTCGGTAGAGTTTTCAATGATTTTGGTATAAAAACGTCCTTTTAATCTAAAATTATAGCTAATAATTTACAATTTTTTATAATTTTCAAAATTTTGATTTTCATGATTGCATATGCACAGCGCCACTTTAGTCTGAATGTACGTCTTGTACACTAAAATAATTACCTAGTTATTACTACTAATAATTAATATCTTGTCAGTAAAACGTAATCAGATCTTAATTTCCTTACGTTCATTACATTTTCTTACAAAAATGTAATTTTGCGATTGATTAATAATTGCGATTAAGGTACTAATTTATAAATACATACTACATTTATATTTTACAAATATTTTTGGTATAATGTGTATGCTTTCTGAACAAGAGCTTTAACCGAATTACTAAACAATACAAATTTAATAGTTTTTTATGCAATGCAAAAAATGTTCATATTTAGTGATTTTACTTTCATCCTTGTTCAACATGCGTTAACAAAACAAAAGTTTATCGTAATGCAACAAAATGAAGCGTGAAAGTATTCTAACATTATAGTGAAATAATTATATTACCGAGTAGAATTTAATTTTTCTTTCTCTTTTGATATTAAATTTGTTTTGAAAAAATTTATTAAAACAATTTAAAATAAATTTTCTCTTTGATGCCAAGTTGAAAGAAAAACTTTTCTTACCTACGTTTGTTGTTCTTGAAAGCTTTTGATACCGTAAATAAGTATTGGCTAAGATTCATCCTTTCCAACCAGACGCACATTAAAAATAAATTTAGAAAATTTTCATAATATATCCTTAAAATATAAAAATTCGTTACCGTTATATAAAATACAAACAACTATTGTTATTGATATGTATCGACTAATCGTTTTTATTAATACACCTTAGCGAGTTGATATATTTTTGCGCATGTGGAGTATTAAACATCTTTATTATCATCACATCCAAAATGTGATAAAATTTACTTCAAGCTATTTGTCAAACTAATTAAATTGAGGAATAGTTTAGAATTAAAATTATTAGCAATTAAAGCAAAATTACTTAAAGACCGCATTGCGGTTATAATTACGAGGGTGAACGCACCTAAAATTCCCCTATTAAAATTAACTTAAACGTATCGTATATTCAAATTACGTGTTAGTTTTCCTAACTTATTATCTACCATAATTCATAAATACAATGTATTTCACTTTGCGAGAAAATTCTAAAACATAAAATAAAATTTATTACTGAAAGTTTGAAATTTAAGTTAAAAAAAATAGAATTTTAAGACTGACCTTATTCAAAATAATATGAATTTTCTGCGAAGATAGAATGATCATTCGGACATAAAGGTATACAAATACAAATTAAGTATTTATTAGGTATATAATATAATAAATTATACTAGACTACATATTTTACATTATTTGACTGCGTTCAGTTCTCAAAAAATTGAAACGTAGAAATAAATCTGTTAAGAATGAATTTAATAATTTTCAAGTTAAGCAAAATTTTAATTGCATTTTACTTACTTATTTTAAAGGAATTTATTAGTTTATGATACAAAAGTGCTTAAATATATTTCAATTTTATTGGATCTCATTAAATAGACTTCGACCGATAATTGATTTTAAAGATTAAAATATGAAAAAAATATAATTAAATTTAAAAATTTATTTAAAATTTTACTTGAACTTAAAAACCATTAAATTATATAAAATTATTTGCTTACGAGGGCGATTTGACATGTCTGCGACTTATTGAATAAAAAATATTTTTTTAGGAAAACACGTTTTAATTTTCAAATTTAAAAGCCATTCAGCTCGGTACACTTAGTCCAGCGGTTTTCCAATTTTTATATTCCTTCTAAATAATACGACTTCTCGAAGCCCTCAAAATAGGTGCTTGTTTCAGTGATTTCATTTGACCCAAATCTCTTACCGCCAAGCCATTTCTTCAGGTTTGGGAACCTGTCGGAAATAGTCGCAGGGGCTAAATCTGGAGAATGTGCTAGATGAGGAAGCAATTTGTAGCCCAATTCATGAAATTTTGCCATGGCGATAATACACGTGTGCACTCGTGTATTGTCATGATGAAAGAGGACTTTTTACCTGAATTTTCGGCGTCACTTGTGCTGATACGACTACAACGAAAATCAGTAAACCATTTCTTAATCATTAAAATTGATGGTATGATGCTATTGAATTAATAGTATTTATTGGGCTTTTCTCTGATATTGGTGATGGTTTTTTTAAGAATAAATAATGTTTGATGAGCACACCAAATTAACTTTTTTCCATTTTCTTAAATTCAAAAATTTTTGTTTAACCAATTGCATCACTATCTTACATTTTCCTCTGACTTTCATACTTACATAATATATGTTATTTGAAAAATAGGGCAAGTGGTTTTTCTTTGGATAGATGTTGGGTGGAGTACCACAAGGTTTCATATTTGGGCCTATTCATAATATTTGTGAATGACTTGATATGATGATAACGGTGTATACCGATGATGCGTCGTTGCTTTCTGGGGATGAAGATTTGCATAGTTTTCTCTGACAAGCACATTAAATTCTTGACAATTTCCTTGACCTTGACCTTCTGATTCAATAGTTTGTAGCTAAATTCTAAAAATCCGTTTACATAATTTTTCAACTAGTGAAGTCTTTTAAAATGATGTGGTAATTGCACGGTAATGAACTTTGCAGGGCTAAACGTACTAAGTTTTTGGGATTATATGTGGAAGAAACATAACGAAGTGTTAATCATTATGCCTCAGCTGTGAGGAGCCTTAGCTCTGTGAGTTTTCAGATGAGAACTTTGAGGTTAGTACTCAAATCATTTTATTATGCTGAATTGAAGTCATACTTGGCATGTGGTATTATTTTCTGAGAAATGTTGAGACATGCAAGGTACCTTTTCATTACTCAAAAGCGTGTATTGCGATGTATTAGTTGGTGCTGAAAGTTTAGAGTCATGTAGACCGATTTTTTGGAATTTGGTTATTCTGCCACTGGCTTATATAATAACATATATAACTGATTGCTGTGTATATACGGAAGAATCGGTCAGTTTTAATACTGCTTTTGGTATGTATGGTCGCGACACTAGATTTGGTCTAAAACTTATTGTTGAAGATTTATATTAATTGGTGTTTTTTATATTTGGTGTCCTTAACACGTTTTTCTTGTTTCCCGTTTTTTCAATGATTCATAAAAGCAAGTGGTGTCTATTAATTTCTATTTCTTTCAGGCATTATTCCTTACCCACTTCCAGCTAATAGAGCTTTCGGAGCTGTAGCCAAAACAAAAATAAAAGAAGTTACACAATAAATACCATTTTCAGCACGTAAAGTAGTAGGTGTTATACTGTAAATACAATTTCCCACGAGCTACGTTTTTCAAGTCGATGAACATCGAGTATAAAAAAAAATTAAATAAAGTGTCCAGTAACATTCTATACAATGTCCGGGAAAATAATTATAACAATCAATTATAAAATAAAGATAACAAATAATATTCCTTGTTGAAAAAAATTGTTTTTGTAAAATTAAAACAAAATTTTTTAAATCTGATTCCAGTACACGTTAGAGAAAGTCTTGTAGATTATAAAACGTAATATTATATATTTCCTTTACATGGATCGTTGACCCGAAATCGTGTTTGCCGCTCAATGGTGCATCGCGCTCATCGCTCCACAATATTGTCAATAACTATAATTGTTATACTCGTAGCTATATTAATTTTTTTCAGTTGAAAACAAAGTTGATAGAATGGCAATTCAAATTAAAAAAATCCAGTCTGTATTTTTACTTATAGTTTCAGAAATAATATTCATATGAGGACATGTTCATTGGTTGGTTGGGTGGTGTACTTGGAGAGAGATGGCGATAAAAATTTTAACCGGCTGAAATTTGTAAATAAAATATAATATACATTGTGTACTCTACAGAAATAATCAAAATAACTTTAGCGAAATGATGTGCTGTAAAAATGTTCCCCAATGTGGATTTGAACTCGAGAATGTTAGATCTGAATATGTGTGCTAACCAACTGAACTACTGAGGTGATTGGTTTATACAGCGCGGATCTGCTATAAGAATTCTAGAACCGCTACATAACAAATAATAGATACTTAAAAACGCTAATTCTTATATTAATAAAGTGAACATTGCAATATAAAGAAAATGTTATTTTATATCTTCCCCTAAACCACTATGGGTTAGTTAATGAGTGCTATAAGGGTGAGATTGTGAGTTTTAAAATGTGCTATTAAAATAGTATATTACTTGACTTCTTTCTCTTTATATAAAAAATTTGAATAGATGTTTCTATATTTCGTACAATCGTCATATAACCAGGGCCGCCGCGTGAGGGTGGCAAGGTTGGCCCGAACAAAGACGCTTGATTATGAAAGGCGCCATTGCACAGAAAATTAGAGAATAGTACATTTTTATACAACATATACCTAACATTTAAATTAAACACCGCTTTATTTTTATTTATCTAAAATATTTCAAATTCTATTAATTTTATAATCCAGTTTGGAGGAGGAAGAGAGTCAAAATATAAGATTGATTAAAAGTCTTTTACTCACGCGAAGGCCCTGTATGTAACAAACGCTTATAGTGCACACATTTAACCCAATCAATATTTTTCGTAAGTGCTTATTGATATTCTTCCCCACATCCCACACAATAGTGAGTAGTGAGCATTTTCGTCAATATCAATGCCATCATCAACTTGCAGTTCTGGTCCACTGTTTTTTACTTTATAACTCTGATGATTTGCACATAAATATTCTAAGTATTTTACATACATATGTAGTACATACTAGTACTCGCCATTGTTCTCATTGAAAACTTCACCATGTATCTCTTTTAATATTGGATATATGGCTGGTGCTTTTAAGAAACCCTCTATACATTTTATCTATTATTTAGAGGTTGAGATACTTTGATAACATTGTGAAATATACGTTTATATCAAAATAATTACTTACTACAAGTAAGTAGTATATGTAAAAAGTGACTAATCACTATATACCATTATTAAAAAGTAATAACTGACCGATTTTTAAGCATGCAAAACACGTAACTGGAAATTTACTTAATGGAGACGGTGAAAATTATATTGAATTGAAGAATTTTAGAGATGAAAAAGTAATAACACATTAAATTATCTCTTCATAAGTGTAATATATAACAAAATATAAAATATAAAAAACGTAAATATAAAAGAACTAAAAATTAAATTAATCAAACTGTAAGAATAAAGTGATTGATATCTATGATCACGATAAGTTGATATTTGCTGATAGTTTATAAAAACATTACGAATCGATTGATAAACTAGCTGACAAAATTGTATAAAACATGTATTCGTATCGATTTTGATTTTTATCATATAGCCTTGTAATAAATACGAAATATTATAATGACATTTTAAGTTCAAAAATCAAATAAATATTTAATAATAAAATTTGTATTGGTATCTGCTATTATAAGAACATATAATTATTTAATTAAAAATTAGAATTGATTTATAAAATTCTAGTAATTTTATCAAATACATAAAATACCAGCATCGGTTATAGTAATAATAACAATTATTTGTATTGACCGCAAAGTCTTAAAGACAGGGTTTTTAACCATGTTTTCATAATTTTTTGGTAGTATTCCTTATGATTGTTTTCGGTCATTTCGTATGCAACCAAAATTCTGAAAAAATCTCGTCGTTATCTCTCATTTAATTCTTTCTTGTATATTTTCTTGCTTCTTCTTAATATAAATTTAAAAAAAAATGATTTCTTTTATATGATAGATGTTTTTTGCGTTTTTTGGTTTTTAGATATCGTTCCTGATTCTCTTGATGTGTTACACCAAAAACAAAAGAAGTATTCAAGGATTTCAGGTGTTGTACAGTAAGAAAATCTTTCCTATAATAACGTTCAAAGGGTAGTTAATGCTTTTGCAGATTATTTTAAAAGTGTTTACTATCCATCTGAGAAACATCAATTGCCCGAAAACTTTCTCATTCACCTACGTATAAATATTTTAGAAATTAATGAAATTTATATCATGAATGCTATCCAAACACTAAAGAATAAGCCAACTGCAGGTATTGATAAAATACCAAATTTAAATAAAGCCATATACTGATTCTTTAGTGCATCCACTAAAGCGCATTTTCAATTGCATACTTGACACGTCAAAATTTTCGGGTATTTGTCCGAGTCTTGACATAGTTGCGTTCGTCAAACCCTACTTTCCGCAGCCTCCGCTCCGGCCGCTACAAGCGGTTTTGACAACGCTTTACTCATTAAAAACATCCCCTAAGAACGTCCAGCTCGGCAATGTGTGGATGTTGACCCGACGGATATTAGGAGCGACTAGTATCTCCCCACCGCTAGTCACTGTCGAGCTACCTACAGCACGCGGACTAGTGTAGAATGTTGGCTATAATGATGTAATATATAGCAATAATACATTTACATGTAGTTCTTATGGGAGAATTTTAATTTACAAAATTGAATTGTGGCCTTATTAGAAGTCCGACTAAATTTATCCTCACCTTATAGAGCCTGTATTACTTTCTCATATTACATATGATGATTGTTTTCGTGTAGAAAAATAAATTTGAGATTTTAATGGATTTGCACTTTTTGAGGTCCCCTGAGTAAAATAAGATGATTTCCAAAAAATGTCTGTGTGTGTGTCTTTTTGTCTGTGGCCAAATTTTGTGTGCGACCTACAACAAAAACTAATAGGAATTTTCAAACAACATTTTGGATTTTGTATCTTTATATTGAGACTTATGAGACTTAGAGCTGATTAGATTTTGGTTAAAATTGGTTTACGGAAACTATTTTTATTTTTTTAAAACTTATTATTTAATATTAGTTTTTAATTAATATTTCAAAAACTAATAGTAATTTCAAAACCAAATTTAGGATTTAGCATACTTATGTCAAGATTTAGAACTGATTAAATTTTAGTTAAAATTGGTTTATGGAAACTATTGTTTTTTAATTTTTTTTATTTTATTATTTAATATTAGTCTTTATTTAATATTTGAAAAACTAATAAGAGTTTCAAAACCAAATTTGGGATTTCGTATTTTTATAGTAGGAATTAGAGCTGATTGAATTTTGGTTAAAATTGGTTCATTGAAACAATTTTTTTAATCTATTTATTTCATATTAAATATTTCAAAAAATAATAAGAATTTCCAAACTAAATTTGATTTTTTGTATCTCTATAGTTGATAGAAAATATTTTTCTCTTTTTATTTATATTAAAAATAATTTTTTTAATATTTAATAAAAGTATGATAACGTCATAGGCATGGCCACATTTTTTTTCTGTTCTTTTGTTTGGTAAAGCCAGTTCTATAGGAAAAAATGTATTTTCGAGTTAAGAATTCTTAACTCTAGCCAAATTTTTAAAGCCTTTTTTTCTAAAATTTATAGATCGACCGCTAATTTTATTTGTTTATGCGCTAATTAGACCTTCATCTATCATAATACACTATAAAAATGGTCAAAATCGAAGTTCAGGTTTTTTACCCGTCCCCCAATAGGGAAAATGCATAAATTTTTATAGCGTAGTTAGATCAAAAATATCTAAAGGTATTGATTATTACTATTTATTTTATTTATTTTCGTTTCGATAATAATTTAAAAAATATTTAAAAATCTATCAATTTGAATTGAAGGAAACAACCGCGCAAGTCGCAGTGACGTCACACGGCTTGTTTGGTGCAGTTTTGTGCTTAAAAGTTGAAGTTTGTTAATGTTAAAAGGTGTTATTAACATAAAAACCAACAAGAAAACGAGCTATAAGTATTGTATGGTTCAGAAATGTAAGAACACTACAATCAAAACACCAAATAAGCTGTTTTTTAATGTTCCGTGAGAAGCAAAAGCCAGGCAGCAGTGGTGTAAAGTAATGAAAAGGACAAATACAAATATGAAAAATTAAGTGTAAATTCACGAGTTTGTTGCTGTAAAGATCATTTAACGTAAGTCCATAGTTACAGAAAAACTAAATTACAATCACCTTGTTGCTTTTACGCCTCTAATTTCGGCGCCAACGAAATCAGGATTGTTCACAAAAAAATTACACATTGTAAATACGTCTATTTTGGGAAAATTATCGGACTGGGTTTGCAGAAAAACACTTTCAGTTATGATCGATAAAATAATCAAAAATAATATTATTTAAAACGATCTCGGCGTTATTACGTTTCAACTTTTTGCAGCACGAGATACGAGTAAACACAATGCCGACGCATTATAAAGCCGTATGACGTCAACCCAATGGGGATGCGTTTATGATCACATGATTTATTTTAAATTATCATTAAATTTTAAAATCGATTATTTTTAACAAAATACAATAAATAAAAGTTATTTTTGCTGATTTGATATTTAATATATTGAATTAATCGGAAAATACTTTTTTAACTCAATCTTTTTATTTATGCATGTTCCCCATTAGTTTAGGTTTTACAGCATCACAAGCTATCAAAACTTTGGGGTTCGTATTTTATAATTGTCAGGAATTCCAGAATTTAGATAGCATAAAAATCATCTACAATGCATGTATACATGTCTATACATGTCAGAACCATATTAGAGTATGGGTTCCTCATATTATGGTATCTCATTTATCAGAGGCATATACACAGTGATACGTTGGAATTTGTACAACTACGATTATTTAAATATCTTAAGACAAATGGTACATGTCCATCTAGAGATTTAATCACGAGGTCTTCATAGCCGCTTCTAATTTTCAATTACTTCAAAATCACAGAAGTGTAACATCCATTTTATTTCTTCAAAATTGATTATTCTTAACTTACGGGAAAGTTTAATTTAGCTCCTGCTAGATTTGATAAGCTATAATTCCATATCTCTGTTTTGTTAATTTTGTTATGTTTTCCTATAATTAGGTTTACTTATTGGAAAAAAATTTAAGGCCATGGTTTTACAGATGACCGTTTGGTTTTACGTGAATACGTGATTGCGGTAAATCCATTTTGCTAGTTTCAATAACTGAATAAAAATTACTAGTAACTATTGAAGGAAATTAACATTGGTCGTACACACACAATAATATGCGTTACCTATTTTCCTAAATTTACTGATTTTATAGACATATTCATGTCAACAGTTATTATTATATGGATCTTGTCAACGATAGAATTTAAGACGAAAATGGTACATACATGTGTATGTTTATTTTTGTTTAACTTTATTCCAGCAGCAGCATCGGCGATATCCGAAGCCACTGCTAGTACTGAGAGCATTACTTAATTTACATTTGAAGTAGCTTGCTAGGCTGACCTTATAGTCGTGATTTATTATTTTTAAATACATATCTTGTATATAGTAGTTTTTAATTTTGGTCAAAACATATTTTACTCTGTAAGAGGCATGTTGTTTGAATTAATGGTATTTTTGGTGTTTTGTTTTCGGGTTTTTTTTTCGGCATTTTGACTTCGTTGTTTTGTTTTCGGCGTTTTAACACGAAATCGACTATGCTGTGTAACGAGCTATGTATTTTGACTTATTTATAAAATCTGTCATTTGTTCGCGAGGCGAAATTAGTTTTTCTCTTTTTGAGAATTATATCATCTAAATATACAATATTTTCATGGCTCAACTTTAACCATCTGAGTTTAGTTTTATACTAACTGAATACTTTTCTTCATTTAAATTAGATCCTTAATTATACCACCTACAAGAGGATCCGCTCCTTGGTTATTATTAACCAGATTACATTAATTGAGCTGTTTGTTATTGTGTATTTAAAGAACAGCATTGCACATTGTTTTGAAGATGTTTCATTAGATCGCATACTCATCCACGGGCTCATGATGCGATCTAATGAACGCATTTTCATTTAAAACAATGTAAAGCAACCGAAAATTTGAACCGTCCTTGGTTATATTGCGACAATTGAACGTTTGTTAACGTGCGACATACTACTACCATTCGCATTGGAGTACCATTGTGGCTTTACGGATTTTTGTTTTTGGGAACATTATTAGTTCTGTTGATTATACTACTCTTCTATTGCTTTGTTTTATTTGGAAAATATATTTTCCCCAGAAGAAAATTATTAACTTACCACCGGACAACATATCATCAAAGTCTGTTGAATAAAATAAGTGTTTTGTACTGTTTTTATATTATTTGTTTTATTATTACGTTGAAATTGCGTTACAATTTTGGTTACTAGTTAAATTATGATTACTCAATTGTTTATGCTTTGTGCCTACATTTATACCATCATATTGTAAACCCAAGTACAAGGGGAAATCTTTGATTTTGAAGGAACGCATACACACCTATATTCCAATCCAATAGCCAATGCAGATACATAGGTATTGGAAGAAAATTGACAGTATAACAACTATTTGACCGACTGCATTAAAATTCTTGAAGGTTTACTTATTGTTTGAATTACTAAAAACAATGCACTAAATTTTTATCTTCACGGGTTAACTCTAAGGGATGCATGACAAACAATTAATTGTCGATCATTTTCTCTCTGAACAAAACAAAATGAAAAAATTTAAAAAAAAATCAATTAAAATTAATATAGTGTTAGCGCGATGAATAGATTTACGATAAAATTGAACGGGTAATCTGAGAAGATCATATCTCAATATATCTATCTAAAATATCACTATCGGAAAACCTGTAGAAAGCAATAGGACATAAAATCACAGTAGCTTCATCTTGATCTAAAGTGTGCAATGCAATAATTATAGTCGTATAAGTCGGAAAGAGAGTAATTGAAATATCCAACCAATCAGATGCATTATTCGTCGCCTTAAATTAACCTAGGTTGCATCTGAGTATTTCTAAGTATAAACAGAATTGTCTATTTTCACCAAGGGGTTTAGTGATGCATTATCTGATGGGTATATAATATGGGTACTACATTTTCTATTGTTATTGTAACACATTAACATCATGTAATTACAAGATTGTTGGTAATTTCTTTATCAATCCATTAATAGTTAATATTTTCTTAAATCAGTTTAGATCTACCCTGTATAAGTCTAAATGTTAAAGTATCATAGTTCAGATTAAATAACGTATAGTATATAATTAACTATTATTTTACACTAAATTATTATTTAAACCCTCGTTTGCTTAATGAGTCTTAATTTAAATTAATATCGAAAACTTGTTTGTTTATTTTCCTAGTTTTAAAATTACAACCTTGCATAAAGTAATGACGGCAGCGACATATCAATTAAGCTGTTTTGAGAAAAGTCGGCATGATAATTTAGATTTCAATTATAGTCTATTTGAAACAAGAATGAAGTAGAAAATTGTAGGAGAGCTTCCGACGCGACGAGTAAGAAGGTTCACACAGGGAAATGTTAAAAAAATTAAGGTCAATGTCAACTTGAAAATTTTACTAAACTTCCCTTAAAAATTTATAAAATGCATAATTTACAATAAAATCGGAAAAATTAACATTTTTAATTTGTTAATATTTGATTTGTAAAATGACAATCGCAAATGAAATTTTAACAGTATAAAGTTGCATAAATTTCAATTAAGAACGTTACAAAGTCATATTTTTAGTACTAATTTTTACGGAATTTTTATTTAAAATGGATTATAAGTCTTCGAGAAATATATGTACCTTTTAACAACATTTCTCATATATTTGTTTATTTAATTTCGTCTTTTTAAATTCTTTAAAAATTTAAATCTATTTATTCATCTCTACCACCCAATTAAGGACCAAACCCACCAACTAAAATAATTATTTTCTGCATTACACTAGAGTAGGATATTACTATAGATATCATTGCCAATCTGTGATATTATTTGTGACGTTGTTTTGATTGTTGTGTTTTTGTTTTAATATTTCAGTTAGATTTCAATTCATTCCGCTATTGTAAATTTTTGTATATCAATTTAATTAGTTAAAATGCATTTTAACGCCTTCTTTAAAAGAAAATTTTAAAGACTCATCATTAGGTCAATCTCGGTTTTTACAACAAACTTTTGGGTTTGTTTACTTTACTTTTAGTTTTATATTTTTTGTATTTGACATTAAAATGATTACTAACAGTTTTTTTATTTGTATTTTGCCAATCTTGACTATTTGTATGTATTTGAATTTTATTGGTTATTTTTGACCATTGAGTATTTAATTGTATATTTATGTTATCTAATTAGTTTTATACAGTTTCATTTTAGTACTATAAGTATATTTAACCAATCCGTTTAGAAACACCTCTACATTACGATATTATTTGTATTATTTTATAATCACATTTTTATGTACAAAATTATTTGATTTATTGAGAGTAAATACCTCCATAGTAGAGACCACAATTATTTATCTGTCTAAAGTTTGTTTATTTTGATTTTTTCTTTTTCTTTTTTCCTCCTCCGACGAGATTAGTCTTAGAAAAGATAGGTTCGTGGACGAAAGTCCCGGTGGCACCTTCTCGATTTGGATTCTGCTTGATTACGATTTTTTGTTATTTTTGTTAATCCACCCCATTTTCACTACATCCGGTCGGTATAGCATCCAAAGGAGGATATTTTGGGCCTTGGAGCCGATTTCTGACGTGACACATTTTCTCAAGATCTAACAAAACTTATTTAATTAAATCTCATTGAATCTATTTAATTAAATTGCTAATTAAGTCTTATTAGTTTGTTATTTTCACTGATTTAGACTATGTTAACTATACCAAATATTCACAAAAATGTGTTCATACTGAGTTAATTCTTGTTAATAAAGGATATTTTAGAGAAAATAGTATATTTTGTCTTTTTGGCTCCGCCTCGCGTATTTTATCGATCATCTCTACCACTATGCTGCATTATATGGATCATGGAGTAATATGAGAATCTTAAATAAAACTTGCAGTTATTTAAAGCATAAACTGTAGCAATTGGCATATTAAAAATTAATTATGACAGTTGAAGTTTTTAGAAGTTTGACATTTATTTTTTTCTATAGTAGATGTTAAAGTGCGATTTGCTTCATTAAAAATAATAAAACAAGTGACACTTTAGGCGCAAGAGTAGACAAAAAAGCATTTCATATCAAGGGCAGGTAAAATACTTTATTTTTACTGAAATTAAATACATTTTGTTTTTACTGCAATTTAAATCCAACTATGTTTAATGTTTAATAATAATTTTTTGATTTTTTTTTAATAATAATTTTTTAATAATTAATGTTTAATAATAATAATTTGAAATTGGTATTTTTTATAATATATCCTTTTTCTTCAACATCTACTATAGAAAAAAAATTAAATTTTTTACACCACAATAAAATTCAATTATTGACTCGCGAAGAATAATAAACTCGCGGCTGCATAGCTTCTTAATTAACAATTTCCGTTTGTCAATCAAATTCAATTTTATTGTCTTATATAAAAAATAACTATGTTTGAGTTTTCGTATGGTTTTATTATTATATTTTATATTATTGTATTTTTTGCTCACACAATTTGTAACAATAATAAATAATAACAAAAGAATAATAACTATACAACAATAATGCTTGTATTTCAAGCATCACATACCATATTATTATATGTATAAAATATTCTATTATTGAATAAAAAATACCTCCATCAATATTATGTATCATAATTACTTTCAAAGTAAATTTTTTACTGAATTGTTTACAATATAAATTGCTAACTGCAGAAAGGAGACAAGTGACATTTTTAGAAATGTTCAGGAAATAAGAAAAAATGATTAATTTCAGAATATCTATTATGAATTAGTATACAGTATATTTGAGTTTTTTTACAAATAGATCAGCTGTCATATTATTAGACTTATGGACATGTTATCTTTCCGCAAAAAAAGAAAATCACACAAAAGAAAAGTGTTATTTTTAAGGTATTTGACTAAAAAATAATTAAGAAATATCTCTGTTTGTAGTTGTTTTCTTTGTCCTTAGTTAGCCATGCTGTAATTTCTTACCAAAATTTCTCCATAGAACTCTGAGATGAATTTCATTGTATTCTGTATATTAGTCATCTTTTGATCGTTAGTTGACCGCCTTTGTAAATGCGATTTCTCAGGGGGGGGGGGGGGGGGGAGATGTTTTGTCCAGTATTTTATGATTTGAATGTTTCAATGACTAGACCCTTTATGAATTCGAGGTGAACCACCTCTTGAGTGGCAAAAATTTTCACGTAGTACGATGAGGTGGTAAACGGCTTACAACACCTTTTTTTGTGAAAACTCTCTGACTCACCCTTAAAACTAAAAATCATCCGGTTCGATCCCGGGAGGAGTTTAAAAAGGAAAATTTTCTTTCCGGCACTCTATCTATGATCATCTCCCGTGCTTTGGAGGACACGTAAATCCGACGGTTCCCTGAGTTAATGACTGGCAGCATTAACAATAAAAAGGGTTACAGGCACATTCCCTAACCCGGACTAAGCAGTTGTGGGGTATTAATGTTTAAACCTTTTTCTTAGAGAAAAAGGCTAATGTCCAAAAAAGGGGGGAAAGGCTAACTAAGAAGAAAAAAGAGGTCTTGTTATACCTTAACAATAGCATCAACGATATTTCGAAACAACTGTTAGTACTGTGAGTATTACTTGCTTTACATCTGAACTAGCTTGCTGGATCAGCTTCAGATGTGCCTATTTTATTGTTAATAATAGCAAATCAATAACATAGGAGGACCACCGACTTTACGTGTCTTCCAGAGCACGGAGATGGCCACAACAATATAAGCCTCTATTCAGATTCGAACTGGACGTCTTAGCGTTAGCACTTGATTGCGCTAACAACCAGGCCAATGACAGTCTCATCTAATAAAATCAATTTACTTATTTTATATGGAAGTGATAGATTATTGCATTAAGATGTTGTATTAATTTATCAACAGGCAGTTTATCATTTTTTTGCAAAGAAGAGATATGTCCAGAACATGGTCCGTTTATGAAGAAAGAAAATTTTTTATCAGCTCATAGTGTCAAGGAGAACAATACAATATGTATTGTACATATAAACATCGAGAGGAAGAAAATGTCAAAATGTCAGTTTTGTAGAGAATGTGATATGTCTGCTTTCTGCAATTAGCGATTCATATGTAATATTTATAGCAAATAATAATTTGGTTTTATGTTGAATAAAAATTGTTTTTTAAATTTTTGCAAGCTAAGTGAAATTTAAAAATTTTCCATTATTATTTAATTCAATATATAATTTCACAAGTTAATAAACTATTTATGTATAATTTGGTTTTAGAAACAATAAAATAAATGATAATAATTTTATATTGACTGTATTATTTTTATAATAAGCTTTCAGCAAATCATCTTAACTTTGTTTCCTAGTCAAAATTTATTTTGATTTGATTAAAGTTTGTCACGTATTTATATTATATAATATCGAATAGTATCCATACAAATTTTTACTAAATTGAGCTATTCATAAAGTGCTAATAAAGTTTGACCAAAAGTTTTGTGATCTTAACTTTTTATAATATTGGATGAAGCGCTTTACATGGAAAAACTTAAAAAGTCATACTGTTCGTTATTTGAAATTTTACATTTGCGTTTTATCACCCAAAACTTGTAACGCTAAGAAAATTACTACTTAAATTAATTATAATATTATAACTTTACTAAATTAGAAACTGCTTATCGATCAGTTTAACAAGCTATCTTAATTAGGTATATGTACATTTCAGGAATAATTATTTGCATTAACTGAATATGCATCAGAATATTAGGTAAATAAACAACTGAGCATAATGAGTAATTTATTAACTTACCAAGCGCAACTGCAACAGCAACACCAACAAAGACAACACGGCTTGTTGCGTAAATTTGCTATCACTGAACCAGTACTTGTTGTAGCAATACCTTTTGAGCTGGGTGCCGCTAAGTTGTTGGTAGAGCCCCGCAAACGACACCCTGCGGTTCCGGCTCTGTTCTCCGACACCCGCTCAGCCACGCTGCAGGACATCTGCAAAAATTTAATTACAATTATTCAATTTTCATAACTTTATAATATAAATACAATTGTTATATGAGTATAAATATTCTACAAAATGAAGATGTTGCAGCTGGACCAGTAGTTCCAATTTACGTAGAAGTAAAATCAAATTGTTCCTAATTTTTTCTGTATGTCATTTAAAATTTTGAAAACTACAAATTTCTCGATTTTACAAGCACGGTTTAGCTTACCCAAAAGCTTATTTGATTAATTAATAACAATAACAAATTGTGGTTTTTATTTTCAAAACGGATTTAGCATAGAATTTTGTATTAATTGAAATATAAAATACATTTTATATTTTTAATATCAAATTTAAAAGCTTGAAAAAGAATAAAATCCGTAAAATATTTTTCGTAAACAAAAATTAAATGCAATGTTTAATCACTTTTAAAAACTCCTTCCGTTTTATAATTCTCACAACGAAATCGGTTCCACAATAAGCTGCGGTTTTCCACAATTATTTTTTAACACAAGATAACTTTTATTAATGGTAAACCCAACTTTTCATTTTAAAACTTAAGTTTGTTTTAAATCTCAACAATAATATTTAATTAAAATTAAAATTAAATTTATTAAATAATTTTGAAAACTGTAAAGTTAAATTTATTTGATTTATAATATTTTAATGTAAATAAAGCAAATACGAGCACTAACTGGTATTAAGAAAATAATAATTGTTAATGTTGTAGGTGAATCAGCTGTTATCAATCTGAAATTCTTGTATAGACAATTTTCGGTCAGTGAAATGGAAGGGGTAGTACACGTGGGGTTGACGCATGTCAAAAGATAAAAACCCAATATTATGTACCATAAACTCAAGCTTTTCTAAAACAGTATAATAATAATAAGAAAAACTTACGTTAACGTTATCCAAAATTTTACGAGAATACTTCAACATTTTTTATTAATAAACAATTTTATTAAAATATTTATTAACCAAATAATCAGCTTTGATTATAATTGTATCTGTTGAATTTCGTAGCACAGCTGTTACAAGGCAAGGGATAGAATGAAAAATCGACTATCCGGAAAACTCGGTAGCTAGGATATCGGTCGACGCCTCCTGAAGGCATTACTATATTTTGTTAGTCGTTCTTACAACCGCTACAGTTGTAACCCGGAAGTTACAAACTTCTTGAAATGAAACTTTTTTGTGAGTTTTTTGGATCCAATTAAATGGTTGGTAGTTACCAAAAGTACTTTAGAGCAACTCGGAATAGAAAACGCAGTTCTTTATTTTAGAAATCTTGTTATATAATTAAATCAGGCAATTTAATAGGAAAATTTCATATCCCGAAAAAGTGAAAAAACTTTGGTAATCCACTTTGAAAAGGACTAAAGATGCATAGGGGTACTGATGAAAAAATAATAAGTTTGAAACACGTGTCTGCCAACAACATCTGGTTCTTTTTCTGTAACAATTTTTATTCTTTTTCTAATGACCAGCGATCAATTTGGCCTACAACTTTTAACTAATAGCTTAAACTTCTCGTTTCCAAAAAACATACATCTTTTACATCTATTATTTTCAATAATAGTTTTGGAAATTTAATTGAACAATTTTTGAATAAGCACTAACAAGAACATCCAAATTGTAGCTGTAGTAAACGTGCAATTTTAATAATTTAATAAAATGAAGTGGGCACTTAAATTTTATCAATTAAGACATTTTATTTTCCATTTTTAGGACTTTTCGTAATATCTTCAGTACTTTCCAAAACTCAGTCAAGCATCTGGCGTTCGGTTCTCTACTTTTTGACTACAGTATTTCAACTGCTACAGGGTCTGAAAGTAATTGGCGTATCTTTTATTTGAAAAATGAGCTTCGTGCGTTATCCTGAGTTTGTGTGAAAAATCGTCAATCTTGTCAGTGAAACCTGGTGTTGGTGATCTTTGGGTTGAATGTACCTTCTCTTTACTCTTTCGGTAGTCGAGTGATAAGCATGATTTAAACTAAAATTCCGATTTACGAATTAAGTCATTAAGTCATATGGTATGTAGCGATTCATCATGACACTTAAACTTGATTGTACATTGTATGACTGTGTCGTATGATAAAATAGTGACAACAAATTTAATGTTAAGATTTGAAAAATTTAAGTTATAGCTTATCAAACTTCGACCGTATATTAATCTAAAATTAATCAATAAAATTTGCTTTGGTTGGATACGTTGCACATCGAATATTTTCATTACATTAAACAACTTAAACAACTTTTTGTTCCAAATCACACATTTTGCCATACAGAAATGGCTTAACAAGATTTTACCAGTTAGGTCGTTGATTTGCTGTTCTTCTAAAGAGAGTAGTCCAATAGTATTTTCATCCATTGCGTATTACTTCCCTAACAAAATTTACAATGAATTGTCTTTATTTAGGAGTACCATATTTGCAATGAATGTTGGTCGAAGCCAAAATCACTTTCTGCGAAAATCTAAAAAATACTGTGGTTGCAGTTGCCTTCCGCATAATAATCCACAAATCGTGTATCATACGTGACCAGAAAAAACCCGATTTTTCGCTATTTATGCTGTTAAGAACATGGAAAACTAATCAATAATAGAAACTTGATAAAAAATAAGATTAAAATGTTTTCAAATTTCTACATTTGTTATGATTTTAATCGGAGTTGAATAACCAGTGTTATGACAGATTAAAACCGCAAAGCGATTAATCTCAAGAGCGGCTGGCCGGAAAAAATAAACTCGCTCCATTACTAGGTTATAAAGGCTGGAGACGCTAAACAATGAAGCATGGAGCGACTTCTTCCTTTTTGATGGTGGAGAACTATATGGGGGCGCTAAGTAATACTCCAAAGCTCCAAGTCAGAAAAATGTTGTTTGGGCACAACGCAGTTTAAAACCACCCGTATAGCAACAAAACAGCAGACGGCAATGAAACTGTAGAATTGTTTCGTCCGAGGAAAAGAGAGGACCGGGTCTAATGTCATAAGTAACAAAGAATACTGATCCGTTCCGAAACTATTCTTAATTTTGATATGACTGCGGCGGAAGACTTCACTTGGCATCGGATTTTGACAGGTGCAAGTTGTGATTTCGATAGCTTCAAATTTATAAGCAGAAATACTAGTTGGTTAAAAATAAAAAAGTGATAGATAGCAAATTAAAAAAAACAGAAATTTATTGAAAAACTAAAAACAAAGTTGAAAATTGATTTATCTTTAAATTGAATTTATTAAAAAACTATTGCACGTTTTTCAATTATTAAAAATTTTGAAATAAAATATTTTATTGGAAATTGGATTTAAAAAGAAACTTATTATGGCTAAGCTAAACGACAAACAAACAGCACTTGTAAAAGAAACTTTATATCAAATAATGAAAGAAATGAAAAACGACAACCAAGAACTAAAACAAAAAATGGTAACTGCTTATGTAGAAACAAACAATAAATTAAATCAATAATTGCTTTGCGAGATTGAAAATATGTACTAACAAAATGATAAAAGATGCTGGGGAATTAAATTTTGAGGTTTCGGATGAAAATGTTCTACACCAACAGAAGAAAATAAAAGACAAATCATCAGAAAATAAGAAAAAGAGAATTGAAAAACATTAATAGCAGCGCCAAATTTCAATTTGGAAAAATTTTAAAAAAGTAATAAATAACATTTTTAGAAATTTTTGAAAATGCAAAAATGACATAGTCGACTTTAATTATAAACTGAAAAGAAAATATAGTTGAGGTGATAGGTCAGTGTAATCTAACAAGTACTAGATATCTTTTCATAACATTCAATAAAAACATTTAAACGATAGGGTTATCGTTTAAATATAAATAAATATATTAATCATCTCTAATGAGGTGATTAATCACTTATTAATCATTTCTAATGAGATCTCTAATGAGATGATTAATAGGCTTACTAAATTGACACTTTGTCATTTTTTGCATTTTTAAAAATTTCTTAAAATGTTATTTATAATTTTTTATTTATTTCTCTAATTTCAATTAAAAAACATGCTTTTAGGAATATCTGGAATAAAGAACAAGTTCAAAATAAGAAAAGGAAAAAAAAATGGAATCTAATAGGAATAAATGGTTTTAAAATTATTTTTTTCTATTTAACGCAGTCTCCTTCCATTTTTCAACTCCCATTACTCTTAGGTCGTTGCAAATCTCATCTTCCCATCTCGTCCTAGGTCTACCTCTCGGTCTCTCGATGTTCGATTTCAAGTTCATAACACTTCTTATCGTACTGTCCTCTTTCGCTCTCATCACGTGTTCATATCATCACAATCTCAGAGTTTTAATGTTCTTCACTATTGTTTTTCTTTGCATTTCATTTTTTATTTCATCATGCGATCTCGCTCTGTACACCTCTTTGCTAATCTTAACTGGTCCTAAGATTTTCCTCATTATTTTCCTCTCAAAAACCTGTAGTCTCTCTTCCTCTTTTTTTGTTAAGCGTATCACTTCCATTCCGTACGATACTACGGGTCTTATATATTTTCATTTTTGTTTTTTTCTTATTTGTCTGCTCACTTATATATTCTTGTTGTCAAAGAAGGCTTTATTTCCGGCCATTATTCTTTCTTTAACTACTTCCCTTCTTTCGTTTGCGTTGTTGATTTGAACCCTCAGGTATTAAAAAGACTTCACTTCTTCAAAGCTATAGTTCAATAATTGAACTTTTTCTAAGTTTTTCTTTCTTCTTCTGTAATATTTCATTACTTTGGTTACGTCATTATACGTAGAATAAATAAAAGTTTTTTTTGGAAGAAAAGAAATAAAATTTAAAAATGGCGAACTTTAAAAATCAATGTTTTGAAAAATCAATGATCAGTGCTGGGTTACAAGAAGAGGCTACAAAAAGAGGTTACAAGAAGAAAAACATTTTGGCAAATTTGAAGACATACAGAGGACAAAAAGTGTATTTTAAAGCTCAAAAAATGTAATCTAAAATTACATAAACCAGATGCTACATTCTTCAACTATTGAAACCATCGACTTTGATGTTTTTCATCATGATGATGTTTTTCAAACAAAAGCACATATTTGCTTTTGTCAGTAGAGAGATTACAGTGTCTCTGAAATTATTAAACACTGGCATCATTTCATTCTGGTCTTCTAGCTTTCTGATTTTGGTTCTTCTTTTCCGTATTTGCCAAGTCTGGGCAAGGGTTTGCCGTTGAAGTTAAGAAAGTGCTCAGTTCTCCAGAACCCGTCATTCACTGTATACTCCATAGGTGCTTCATCTTCCATAAATTTAATACTATTTCTTCAATCAGTTTTTTATATGCTAATTTTGTTTTGATTTTCTTAGTTTGTACCCTCGTCTGATATGGTATTTATTGGCCTTGTTTTATTTTCAATATTCCTCTACTTCTTAGTTTTCTCTTCTTTTGAATCTATAGGTTTGATTTTCGTATTTAATTTTAATCCTTCGTTATTTTGTTTAATAAAAATCTAAGGTGATTTCTGCGTGATGATAGGTTTTCTATCATTGCCATTTTTGATTCTTTTTGAATCCGTAAGGTTCTTGTTATCAGTTATCATTTCGTTTTACTAGTATTTTTCCTATTGCAATCGAATATGTTTGCTGATTAATTTCTTTTGCTTTTAGAAAAGCGATCAAAACGAAAAAGCCACGTTGCAATGCGTAAAGCGGAAATGAACGCCGCAAACAATTATGCTAATTTTTCAAGAGGAAACACTAAGCGGAAATAGAATTACGTAGGAAATGTAAACAAAAACAGACAAAAAAATTTAAAGATCTTTCGGAATCTCTGGATATACTAAGCCAAGCAATTCATGCCGATGAAGATTTTATCTTATTTCATTAAGAATTTATTTTGTGTTATTTAAAAATGTAAAAATATTATTTAATTTTATTTTGCTTTACTTTTATTTTTTTGTCAGTACAAAAATTAATACTGATGAAATAGACTGAAAAAAGGGTACTGATTTATTAAATGCTTTGGAGTTTTTTAAGTTACATGAATTTCACCCTATTCGTTTTTAAATACTAATAAAATACTAATAATTAGGTTATCAATCGTCTTCATTTAGGAAGAACAGGTCCTTCTTTTGTAAGTTCTGTCTTCCTCCAAAAAGTGTTCTCTTACATGTTCTCCTTTTCGATATTTGAAGAGCAGTCTGTAAATCTTCTTATTTGATTGATGCCGAGCCTATCCGTTGCGTGTAATGTGACATATTTGTATTTGACATGACAATGGAGGAGTTTTGCTATTTTTTAAATTTTATTATTTTTTTGAAAGTAGAGGTCAAACTGAGATATCAGTTTTTTTAGATTTTTTTTATTGCGTTTAGTATGAGAAAAAATTATCAAAATTCAAAAAGTTGGGGGTTATTACGTAGTTGCCCTAACCAAGTTTTTTTAAAAGACCAATCAGAATTAAGAAAAAATGCAGTTCTGCCAAGCGATTTTTAAGTAACTATTGGTAATGCAGATAATTTCCTCCTCAATTTTGTAATGGCTGCAAAATGTTTCAATTTGTTAAGATTATAATCGTTAAATACACACGATAATTATCTATTTATAATGTAAAACTAGTTACATATCTGACAACCACCAATTTAGACAACATCGCACAACCATGTTTAATTTTGATTGGTTAATCGCCGCGGGAAAATTAAATATTTTTAATAATGAATAAAATTGTTTTGTTTTTATGATTATATTGTCTTTACCAAAAATTCATAATTATTTCACATTTGTAAGTTTCTGATTTTCATTCCTATTCAGCATTTAACAAAGTAGTTGCACACTCAAAAAATTGTTAACACCGAAATTACTGTTTGAGTTAAGTAATACCTGGTTATGACGTCAGCATTGCTTATTTAACTAAAATTTATTTCTTTTGTTTGTGTTCGCATCTAACTAATTTTTAATTTGTGATTTAATTTTATAATAAGTTTATAGTATCTCTGTATCTCGTTATATGTACAACTATGTATTTCTTTATTATACTTAATAAATTACTTTATTAATGACTTTATAAATTAAGTTATAAATAAATAAGCGCCTAAAAATATTTACATTTTCATAGAGCGTAATTATTTCTCTTATTTGATACGATAACCTGAATGCTATAATTGGTGATCCTAACATTTATTCCTTGAAAAAAAACAAGTCTTCACTAACGCATCAGTGCTCACGCTAAATCTCTAATGCTAGGAACTTGAAATTTTATTAAATTTCGTAACTATGGTTAGTGCTGGGATGAACCATAGCACAGAAATTTTAATTTTAAAGTTATTTTCATATCGCAAGCCAAGAGATTGTCATTTCTACGTTACACTCGTGCAAGCTAATTTGTATTTTAATTTTACCTTCGCCATTAAAGAATTTTAATGGGTAAGAATTGTTTTACCGCCTGAGAAGGGGGTAAAACAATAAATCATCCAGTAAATAGTAGAAATTATAATTGTTTGCTATTTATTTCATTCGACGATACTGCTGAATGCGGCCCTGCTATTTTGAATGTTGGTAATGTGTTATGAAAAGATATCTACTTGTTAAATTTATAATGGCCTATCACCTCAACTATATTTTCTTTTTAACCACTTTATATTCTTGTATACTAAATTAATAAAAATAATTTAATTTTTTGTTATACTAACACCAAAGCTGTTATGCTATCATAACAATCATTAACAACAAACATCCAACCACGAGTATGCTATTTTGTATTACACCTAGACCATGTTGTATACTCCTTTTATTATAAGTGAGTTGTTCAACTCAACAATGGATTCCGATTTCATTTCGCATTTTAGATATTGATTGTTAATACGTGAGTCGGGTTGAGCCACAAAACCGAAACTCGTAAATACACTTTTTTTATAAAAATAGCTTCACCAAATGAAAAAACATTAAAAGACAAGACTTTTAAGGTGACGTAGATTTCGGTAGGTCCTTTAATAAGCCCACATTTAAAATTTAAAGTTAACCTATTTCCATAAGAAATAGATGTTTCCACGGTAAAAATTAGTATTAAAGGGATTTGATAGTGTTTTTCCAAACCTCAGGGTATTGGCATATGCTCCTATGGCTAGCTCAATGGGAGAGCAAGGAAGAATAACTTAATTGGGGGACTACTTTTCTAGTAAGAAACTAAGGAAGGTAACTAAATTTGCCCTAGGCTCCACGTGATTATAAAACGTTACTCCCCAAAAATATTGAATTACCCAAATCACAAAGAGTAGTGTATAGAAAAGAAGTCACCCGATATAAAAAAATTATAAAAAAATTTTAAGAGCTATAAGAGATACACTTGAACTGTGAATAAATAAATTTGTTATGAAAGTCCAACGGCATTAAAGTTTGATTCGTGTAAATAAAAAAAGGTAAAATATAATCGCGTATGCGTTTTTGCAAAAGCAAGATTTCCCCTCGTATAAGCTATATTCAGGATTAACAATATGATAGCTAATAATTAACTTGCGAAAAATAGTTTCAAGAATTTTCGTTGCTAGATAATGTGTTTTCTGGTCTCAAGATAGTAACTAATCAAAATGACAGAGCCGCACTTTAAAATTTAAGTTAGTAAATTTTTCAACCGTGACAATGTAAGTGTATTATTGCGCAATATTACGTCATAATGAAACACATTCTATCACCAATGCGTGCGTTGAAGGTGGGTCGACACCCACAACCGGCAATCTGTCGGGTAAACATCTCCAATTTTTTAAGTAGGACCGGTCTATGAGGATATTTTTAGTTAGTAAAGCTTTTTTCAAAACGGCTTGGAGCGGCCGGAGCAAAGGAGATCGAAGCGGAGGCTGCGGAGATGCCCTTCGTGTTGGTTTATTTACCGTTTTCCAAAGATTAAACAATTGTATTAGCGCTTGGATGGTTAAGTTATCATTTGATTGATCATTGAAGTTAACATTAAAATTTCCTGTTATCACTAAGTTGGTTGTTGGTTTATACAATTGGTTTATTTCTAGTATAATATCTTTCAGAAGTTCCACGAACGTACCTGAATTGCCGGAAGGTGATCGATACGTCGCGTCGTTAAAATGGTGGTATTAATTTCTATGATATAACAGGCTGCAAATTCGCTTTCTATTTTGATGGATTTCGTCAAAATATTGTATAAAAACGTGCATTTCCAGCCGTTGTGAACAAATATTACCACCCCTCCGTGATTATGTTTTGTTCTTTTAAAACAGTTCGCCAACTTATAGTATTATAATCGTTTAGACTTTTATGCCACAAATTGATCCAATTAATCGTGGAAGAAAGTTACTTGATTTGATGCTTCATATCGCGTTAGTACAACCCTCTTAAGCTACGGTTTGTTAGAACCGTAAAGTAGCTGGTTGGATTTCAACATCCATTTTTTACATCAGTTTGTAATTCGATGGTTTATAGCTATAACAAAAATATAAATTTTATCGCAAAATTTTAAGAGCTCAAAACCAGGTAAATGATTCGACAATAAATTTTTGGATTTCGAGCTTATTATTTGATTATTATAGTAATTTTAATGAATTTATAAACTTATTTTATCTCATATTTCTTATGTGTGCAATTCTGCACGTATTCCTCAAGTTATTTGTCAAAGTCGATCAATCAATATAAGCATAAAAAAATTTAAATTTGTGGCCGGTTCACAAAGTTTGAAAAACGGCTTTAAAACATAATTTGGACGAAATTTCTCCATTGGCTCTTTTCAAATTGTAACCCCGCCCATCAAAAATTAAAAAATTAAATTGTAGTGTATTTTAAATCCATAATGTACTTTCTGAAGGTGGCCGCCGCCTTCGGCGTCGCCCGCTATAAAAACATCTTTGAAATGCGGTCGGTTCTACTTGAAATTATGGGTCTTTAATACAAGCGATGTTTGAGAGCCAGTGGCACCTCGCCGGCCGTTGAGTCATAAAATGAAATTTTTATGAATATGATAGAATTTTCTCATTATCTTTTTATACTGTTCGGAGACGGGTGAGAAACCTGAACTCAGATTTTGACAATTCTTAAAGTGGATTATGAAAGATGAGGGTTTAATTAACGTATAAATTTTGAAAAAAGACTTTAAAGATTCATATGCAAACCGGTTACCTCATTAGCTCTTTGCAACTTTGGCTTCTCCCACCCAATTTTTTTACAAGAAAGCGCATGCATATGTGAAAAGCCACTTAATTTTGTATTATAATCATCATGAATGAGTTGAGTTATCAAGATATTGTGAAGATTTTCGAACGTGACAATGCTGTAGTAATTGATTTGCTGGTGCGTCTCCACTTTGAACACCTTTGAACATGTGATGTAAAGTCCGCAATTGCAGACGATATTATAATGTGATTAGGGTAGCTGGATTTTTTCTGAATCATTGCTGCAAGTGGTCTGGTTACAGGAAGAGATAGTGTCTAACCGCAAATACATTTTTTGACGACTGTAAGCTGCCGCCCAGAATCGTGTTTTACGTATTGTAGTTATGGTGTTGCGATACAAGAACCGGTGTAGCTGCGCTCATAGCAGGTGTGGAAAGGCACGTTGTGTACCGGCTATACCAATCGTTCCGTTGTATCTGCTCTTGGACGCTGGTGACTAATCCCATCCTTCTTCAAATCGGTGGTCTCCGTCAGGTTGTTCAGATAGATGAGTCGGTCATTACCAAGCGGAAAGCTGGCGTTAGTCGGATATCACCCCCGTCAAAAATAGTAGATTTTAGGATTGTATAGCACGTTAACCAGCAGAGGAACGTGTTGGAACACTTAAGTGACTACGAATAAGTAATCGCAAGTTTGAATTCTATACGCTCCTGCTGCTTAGAGTAAAACAGAGGAATAATCCACCTTGTAAAACGAATTGTGAGGACTTCCAGAATGAAAGCGGTTATATTCCGACAGGAATGTAAAACCAGGGATTCATAGCATGTTGGAGAATAGGGCTAAAAATTATTTGAAATAGGGTATTTTATTGCGTTAGCATATATTTTTGGAGCAAATTTTAGTCTTGACGTAGTTGCGTTTGTCAAAACGCATTTTTTACTCTGCTCCGCTCCCGGCACTACAAGCGATTTTGATAAGCGATTTACTTACTAATAACATTCCCCAAAAACGGTCCAACTCGAAAAAGTGTGGATGTTGACCCGACGGATGTCAGGGAGAGACTGATATCTCCCCACCGGTAATCACTGTCAACCCAGGCACAGCACGCGGACTGGTGATAGAATGGCGGTTCTAATGACGTAATACCTCGCAATAATGCACTTACATGTATTTCTTATGGAAAAATTTTAATTTTCAAATTTGAATTGTAGCCTTATTAGAAACCCGACTAAATTCATCCTCACCTTAAATGATTCGCATTTTTATGCTCTTTCGTTTGGTAAAGCCATTTTTATAGGAAAAAAGTGTACTTTTGACTTCAAGTTTATTATCTCGACCTTACTTTTCATGAAAGTTTGTAGATCAGCAATGCTGAATGAATCGGTGTTTTTTTTGTTTAAAGTGTTTTTGCTTAAACATAACTGTGTCCGCTGTTGTAACTTTTGTTTTTTTATTTTTGTTTAATTTTAGTATTTTTTGTTTAGTAATGGTGAAAATCGTCACGCTTTCTTTGGTAATTAGATCGAAAATAGTAATGTAAAGAAAATTTCAATTTTGTAGAGTAAAATTTTATATATATTTTAAATAAACAATTTTTTTATATTTACATCACGTGCTCTTTCAACGTCTTTGTAGAAACACTATCGAAGATCATAAACAATTTGGTAGAGTGTTAAATTTTGTACTAAAATATCTAAATGGCATATTTATATATTATATAGTATATGACCAATGAGGGGCGTATACTTACAAATTTTTCTAAATAGAAAATTTATGTTACCAATGGAAAAATGACGGATTAATTGCTATTTCCTAATCTCGCAAATTATGAAAAACACAGATGTTTTTGTGTATTAATAAAACAATATACTATAAGCATGCAATTACCCGACCTGTTTCTGAAAACCCGATCTAGTTTCTGAAAACCCGATATACAAATATCGAAACCTTGAAGTTTAGTCTTTGTTGCATTATTAATTAAAACTTTGTAATATTAAATTAATATTCTTAACTTCTCAATATCCAGAGACTTTTTTCCCATAAAAAAAGTTTAAAATTGATTTTATAAGAAAATAAATTGGCACAATGCAACACAACCGTATTAGCACAATGTAGCACAATCATTAAAATTCAAAAAATTGAGAAGCCATTTTCATGGAAGTATATTTTTTTACCAAAATTGGACTAAAACTTTTAGTCACCATTTGTTACTATGTTTTGGTTTTTGGATATAATTTGACATGTACGAGTATGGGCGAGGACATGAATTTCAACTGACAACTGATCAATAGGCAATAATGAAATAAGAGTGGCTTGTGATTGTTAAACTTAATTTTATGCTAAAACCAAAACTGACAGGGATTTAATTTATAACAAATAATATGTTGTGCCTCTATGATTTTAGATTTTTTACTCAATGATTGCTGAGCTATACGATAAATAATGTGATACTAATGCTTTAGAAAGGAACCTAATAAACATGATTAGGGTCGAATCGTATGTACTATATCTAATAATATAAAAATTTAATTATCATGCATAGTCGGTAAGACTAAATACACCAAATTTACTTCTGTTTAATTTTTTCTTAACGATATATAAGAGTTTAATGCGAATATACACTTTTTCCTATAAAATTGCTTCACCAAGCGAAATAGCAGAAAAATAAGCTTTTTAAGGTGAGGATGAATTTTGTAGGACTTCTATTAAGGCCAGAATTCAATGTTTAAAATTACGATTTTCCCATAAGAAACATATGCTAGTGTATTATTGCGTAATATTACGTCATAACTATTTGAACACATTCTATCACCAGTACGTGCGTTGTTGGATGGTCGACACTCCCAACTAGGGAGGAGCTACCAGTTGCTTCCTGATATCTATCGGGTTAGCATCTACACTTTGCCGAGTAGGATTGGTCTAGGGGGATATTTTTAGCTAGTAAAGTGTTTAACAGCCCATAGCGGCCGGAGCGAAGGGGAGCCAAGCGAGAATACGTTAAATTGACTTTTAAAATCTTCATTAGTTGTGTTTGTATTAACTGGCATCCGTTTTATTATTAATATTCTTTATATTTAACTGTCAACTGCATCTAAGAATTGTAATAATATTAATTCCGAAACTGGAAAGGCCAACAGAACAGATGTCATCGTATAGACCAATAAGTCTCATATCCATCTTGTCTAAACTGTTTGAAAGGTTGTTTTTGAAAAGATTGAAACCGATATTCAACGAGTCTAACATCGTACCGGAGCATCAATTTGGATTCCGCGAGCAACGCGCGACTATAGAGGAAGTGCATAGAGGAGTGGAAGTAATAAATAGCACATTTGAGCGTAAAAAATACTGTTCTGCTGCAGTCTTGGATGTGACTTAGGCATTTGAAGAAGTACGACACCGAGAATTGGTGTATAAATAAGAACAAAGCTATACCTACACCGAATTATGAAGTTCTGAATTCCTATTTGACAAACAGATATTTTATGGTCAAATTTCAAGAAGAGATTACCGAACTGTACTCAATTCAATCGCAAGTCCTACAGGGTAGCGTCTTGGGACCAGTACTATATATACTGCATATATTCTGACTGCAACAAAAAATAATGCGACAGCGACGTTTGCTGACAATATTGCTATTGTGGCAACTAGTAAAATACTTGCATATGTTTCTGGAAAACTAGAGAAATGCCTCAGAAAGTAGAGAATTAAGGTAAATAAAGATAAATCCTAACATGTAACATTTACCTTACGCAAAGGGATACGCCCTAGTATAGCTATTAGCTTTTAAGTGGTAATCGAAGATACTTTTCAATAAAATTTTCAACTAAAATGTTTGTCTACGATTAAAAACCTTTTTATTACTTCTGTGCTATATTAAAATAAATATAATAACAAAAACTATTGATTTTTAGTGATAATGTTAAGTGAAGTAAGTATTTGTAAAGAGCTCGTAATTATTTATAAATTAGATTGTAATCTTTATTTTCCAAAATTATAGGTTTGCGAGTTACAAATTAAATTAAGATAGTAAATTCTAAAAAATTTAAGATTACACTTTTTTGTTTCTTGCTAACTCTGTATATGTTGCATAAAACGTTTTATAAAATAATAAACTGAAATTGAATGTCTTTCCAAGATTCTGTTTGAAAAATTGCTAAAACATAGTAAAAAGCGTAATTTCTAACTCAAAATCTACCATGAATATTCAAACGAATATTTTTAATAAAAACAGGATTATTTTTGAAATAATATAAATTTCCACACGTTTTGATAACAAATACACGTAAATTGTACATTTCAAATATATTAACAAAGTTTTTCTATCACAAATGCACAATTAGTAAACATATTTCATATTTTCAGCGATATCAGTTATTAAAACGTATTGAAAATTATATATCACGTGCGAAAAATAATTTTCTTCAATAATTGCAATTACAATTTAATTTTATTATTTTTTGGTTTATTTGCATTTATTTTTGATTTTGTTGTTTGGGCTTTATAAACTTATTTGTTTTATTAAAAAGCATACTTTTGCTTTAATTTTTTATTATTGGCCTATTAAATTTGCTATCCAGAATTATGAATGGTAAACCTCCCTGACAGTTTAGATTTAGACAAATGTTTCTTTTATTACCATCTGAAGGGTTTGTATTTCTCAATGAAACATACATTATAAACAATTTTCTATTAATGATGAGATATTAATGTCAGATTTCAAAAACTTCTAAAGTGGTGTTAACTTTAATTAACCAATAGGAAACGTCTCTTAGTATTCATAAGTTAATAAAAATCGTCGAGAACGAGCAGTAAAAAATAAAAGCTGGTAATTTTACATCATAGTCCATTTGAAATAAGAATGCAGTAAAAATTGGTGCTAAAAGTATGGGCTTTTTTTTTATAAATATAATTTTTTTATAATATAATTTCACAATTTTATTCACAAAATTAACAAAATAAAAATTCTTTATAGTTTTCATTTAATATATTGGAAAGGGTTCGAGTGCTATTTAGTGCAGAAATTTCGTTTTATTTTCCTCTCGTTACTGTTTACCGCCATACTTTTCTGTTTAGGAAATAATTAATTTAAACATTTTTGAAATAAATAACCGGTATATTAAATTAAGTAATTTATTATCGATATATGTAATTAGTATAAGTTAGTAACTCAATTGCCACAGGTTAATTCATGACACGTGTCATCGTATTTATTCAGTTTTACCATCCTCCATAAAATGTATTTCTATTTCATAACACTGCAGCTTAATTTTCATTATATCTTCTTCCCTCAGAGAACTAATTATCCATCTTATTACTTTTCTCTCAAAAGCACATAAAGCGTCATTACCAGCATCAAGAAATAAATTTCTCTTTTGTAAAATAATCAGAAATAATGTACCATTAAAAAGCTAGCAAACTCGTTAACTACAGAATTTAAAATCAATCACAAGATCACAACTACTAAAGTATAAAATTTGAAAATAAATTTATAAATGTAAATTTTTATATGCAATTAGTCGAGTAATTACATAATTACAAAAGAAGTAAACCGTTTGATTAAAAATTATCGTTTAAATGAGGTAATTAGCTTAGTAATTGTATGCATTTCAATACCAGCATCCCGGATTTAGATTGTGTGGGCGAATTCAGATGTTCTGGGCCCGGGATTCAATCGATCCGGGAGAAACCCTCTCTTTCAAGAAGTTAGCTAACTTTACTACCTATATCTAAGTGAGTAGAAAATGTGGAGAAAGTTCTATTTTTATTGAAATAAATATAAGTTTAAGTATTCTTACAATTTCTTAATTATTACAGAAAAATTTTGAAAATAAAATATTTAACTATCACAAATTAAATGAAAACAACAAAAGTATAACTAAAAGTAAATTAATAAAATTGGGTTAAATAATAATTGAAGTTACTTGAATCATTAACAGTTAAGATTATTACTAAATTTTTATAGTAAATTAATTTTCATGTAACCCAAATAAGTAGTTTTGTGTTGTCTAAGGATAAATAAATCTTTAAAATTGTGTAAATAAAAATTATAGTAAATGCTGACATTAAAAAAATTGCGAAAATACTTGACTATAAATGAATAAACGTCAAATTAGTTTGAGTTTGTTTTAGCTTTTTCCAAGTGGCTTGGCTAAAACATTTTCTGTGAAAAATCTGAAATAGTACAAAATAGTTCAGCAGTTATTTTAAAAAAGGGGGAACCAAAACAACATGATGGCTCTGCCATCTCTTGACGTTTTTTTGCTTATAACTTTTGGTACTGTAACATAGCTGCTGCTTGGGCATTTACAGATAGCTTTACATACCTCTCAAAGCTAAAAAAAAGTTGATATCATGGAGCCAATAATTCATACTTTTCCGAGCGATATATTTGGATTTGAAGTGAAGCAAAGTATGATAATGTATTATTGCAATTCGTAAAGTGAATGGTTCTCATGTAATTTTAAAGAATTTGGAAAAGTTTCCTGAACTAGTCAGAAAAAGTGTTCAAATTGTGAAAAATTATATAAATGAATATCCATTTCATGAATTGGACAATTACACTAACAAATTTAAAACCTCTTTGGTTATCGATGAAGCAACATTAATATGTATCGTACATGTAGTGGTTAATCAATAAAAATATTACTGCAACTTGAAATCGTTTAGAGGAATTGCACCTTTCAAAAATCACGACGCGTCTAATTTTAAAGAAAGATCTGCATCCGTCAGCATGAAAATTTCAAATTTCAATCGACATAATAATTGAAACTTTCAGACCATTTGCAAAGCTGTATATTTTTCAATTGAGTGTTAGATAAGAAACAAGTTGATGCTGATTTGAAAATTCTGACATCGATTCACTGGCAAGATTGTGCAATGTAACACCGTTTAATTTTTTTGTCTGTCATGTAAAGGAAAATAATACCAACAAACCGGCAACAATTAATAACCTTAAATTCAACCTATTCAAGAAATTTAGCTAAAACTTATTTGGCAATATCATGGAAAATTATGCCAAAGAAATGATGTTATGCCAGAAAAGCTTAGGTATGTCTCAAGTATGTTTCATATCCTGTTGTAGCCAAAAAAATACAAATTTTATGTTTAAATAAAAATGTTTCAAATATTTTGGGTTTTATCCAAAAAACATATCCTATATTTTTATTGAAACTCCTTATCTTAAAAGAGTTTCATTAAAATAATTATAAATTAGTTCAACATAGTAATTACATTGCTATAATTGCGTCCATACTTGGGACGGTAAAATTTAATCAAAAATTATTAGGATCACAGCAGTGTATCCAGCGAGATCAAGCATAGAACCGTAGTTTTCCATCCCTAAAAAATAATATTTCTCATTTTAATTTATATTCTAATCTTTGTATTTAATTTTTTGACAAAACTTTTATACATTTTTGTGATAACAATAACATTAACAAGTCACACATAACAGATGTTGATTAAAATATAGAAACATTTTTAACTAAAATTATTGATAATTTTCGTCTTGATGGTAGCCGCTTAAAAGTTACATTTTATAGTTACTGTAATTAAGGTATGTTCTTATATTTGTAATATTCAAATGAAAATATGTTAAATATTGCTACTATAGTTGCTTTCAGTTAACGTTAATCTAGAAAATTTTGAATTAAATTTTAGCCTTATTCGTAATTGGTTAATATTTTAAAAACTACTATAATTTGTGCAACTAAATTGATTAAAATTTAACGAAAACACAATTGAAAAACTCTAACCTGTCATTGTGGATTAGTATTTATTGATTTATTTAATACTAGAAGGATACCCGGGTTCGCCCGGGGTTTAAATTTATATGAAATTCTATCTAAGTGTTGGTTCAATTTTGATTCCTTTCCTCCTTATAATTACATATTATCTTAAATAGCTAACGTATATACTTGGAATAATTAGCCTGTACAGTTTAAATTTTAAGTTTAAAAGCTTAACCAATAAAACCAGCAGTATACCGCAAAGTATATACCGGCCGACTAGGAAGCAAGAGATCGCGGTTCAAGTCCTGCTTGCATCCGATATCAATCTTTGGACTGTGGAGAAGGCAACGGGAAACTACCTCATTAATTATAATCTCTTGTAAGGTTAGCTTGGTTTTGGCTAAGTTGATCGCCTACTCACTGTAAAGTGTATGGCACTCGAAGAACCAATGAGAGAATAGTTCTAGAATTTAATTTTGATGTTTGTAGACATCGCGAAAAAAAGTCTTGCTACATTATAAATAGCAATGTAGTATGTTTTAGTAAGATTATTAATAAGCAAACTTTCTGTTTTATAAACTACTAGCAGGATACACGGCTTCGCCCGGTGTTTTTTTCTCAACGGGAAGTTTTACTTCCCGCTGCTCAAGTGTTTCAGAACGGTTTCAGTCTTGCTTCCCGTAGCTCGATTGTTTTAGAATAGTTTCCAGTTTTGATTCCTATTGCGCAAGTGTTTATATATGATTTTTAGTCTTGCTTCCGTTGCTCGTTCCGTTGCCCTTTTCTTTCGTGCTTGAGATGTGAGAGTAAACCAATTGTTTATTCTTTGGCTGGCTTAATGAATTTGACAGCGAAAGCTGTTGTGTCGGCCAATTTATGTAGTTGATTGTTACAATTTATAACGTTGGAATAAATCATTTTTGTTGAAGTTCATATATGTACGAATATGATACAATAGTAAAAAATACTTAAACTTAAATCCTGTGTCACTTATATAGTATAGATACTGAATATAAATGTACAAACATAAAATTACTACGTAGTTTTTCACATAGGTATATCAACTATGTATTGGCCATAAGAATCTCGTTAACCCATTCATGCGCGTCTAAAATTTCCAACTCTTTTTTTTTAAATTTAGGAATATTTGCTTTTCGGTCTTTTTAACGTTAAAATATCTGCAGGACCCTAAAGAGTAACTGTTAAAAATTTGGTTTGCATCGGTCAAAGCGTCTAAGCGCTATTAAGAGACGAACAAAACCACACTCATTTTTATATAATAGGTTAACATATTTGAGACATCGTATTTTATTGTAATTTAAATTTTACAAAAATTTTATAAATTTTAGGTACTTAGGTAAAAAATTTGCAATGAAATTTATGAGTTTGTTTATAATTTTTTGGAAATGTGGTTAGAGCTGGGAATACTGGCGTTGACCTAAGAATCCACAGTAGAATTGCCATTTAAAATTTCACTTCGTTAGAGCTTTCCGTTGGGGAGAATTTTATGGGACGGACATACAAACATTTACTTTTATATACATATTAAGATTACGAGGGCTGTTCATTATGCTGCCAGCCTCCGCAAGGTGGCGGCACATACATCAAACCTTTTTTGTTTTTGACAAGTGCCTACTTTCAATACATAAGTACAATTTTAAATTTTATTGTGATATGTCAATTACTTTGTTTTGCAGCAATTTAAGCAAGGCAAGTTTTGTTTTAATTAAACAATGGATAATGTTGAATTTCGTTCGTTGATAAAGTTGGATCTTTAAAATAGTAACCACACCGGAAATGATCAGAAAAATTCACAAAATAGCGATAAATTATTGACGAATTAAAATCCGTGAAATAGTATACGCTGTAAAGATTTCAATTGGTCAAGTGCATAATAGTTTGGGAATTGCCCAGTTCGACGCGATCGTTTTGACGCCGCCATTTCGGGGCAGCCGTTTCACCGCGGTACGGTCAGCGCAAGCCTTATTCGGCTCCAGTATGATTTGGCACAGACCCGATTCGGCGCAGACTCCATTATATACAGAAAATAATACACAGAGTATACACAGAAAAGAAAACCCGAATCTTGAAATTTATTACTAAATAAAATTAATTTGTTTTTATATTTATTTTTAAATAAGAGAGTAATAATTAAATGGATATTTCCTGAACTTTTTGTACAAATGACGTATTAAATAACCTGAAAATATTCAAAACCAGGTACGCCGAACAATACTCGTATCAAATTGGGGAATGAGGCCTGTGGTGAAACGGCTGTTACTAAACGGCAGCGTCAAAATGACTGTGCCTCTTGAAAAAAGTAAAACAACCACAAGAGTGTATTATGCATCATCATTGAATCAATTTCAGGGGAAATTAAAGAAAAATAGTCTGATTAGTAAAAGAAGTTCTTTTTCATTAAGACAATGCATCAGCTCACAAAAGTGCAATAATTGCAGTAGCTAAATTGCATGGATTGGAGGAAAACAATTTAGCTCAAATTAAGATGTTATTAGGAAAACAAAGTACTGAGATAAATGAAAACTATGAAGAAAATTAAAAATAATTTATGGCAAAAAATTGTTTCCTTTGTAGATTGTCAGCATACTAACCCACCCTTGTACAATATAAGAAGTAGCGTAAAATAATGATGAGATAATTTTTGAACGTTACAAAATAATTAGAAAAAAGTAAATTAAAATTTATTAGCGTTTGCATGATTAAATTAGTATTGCAACACCATGGCGACGCTTCATTATTTTTGTGCAATCTTGAGTCAAAGTAACTAGAATTGTTGCTTTCTATGAAGTAGTTGCTTGTTATTATTAAATTTTAAGTAAGTGCTATATGACATTGTAACCAAAGGTATCACAATTACCTATCACAGGCAATGTTGATTATATGTGTATGTACTAGATAGTTATATATAATTTCTTGTTAAATCTATTACTATGTTTACATTGTTATATTTAATTGACTATACTCAATAGGTTGCAGAACATGTACTAAGTCTTGAAAATCACATTATGTGATCTCTCTATTTGCACAATCTGCATTCAATTTAACGCCTTTGTAGTTCTGGTGCATGGAACATTATTCTAAGAGCGTAAATGGAAGAGCCTTGATTTAATTTTATCAACATACATAGTTCAATTTTGCATAAATATTATTTATTTTTCTGCCTTACATTTTTATAAATGTTATAGATATTAGTTTTGTTTATTATTAAAAATTTATAATATATTACAAAATATAGTTATAATTTTAAAACTTCAGTAAATAAACAATATTATTACTAATCGATATTATTTAAATGGTTCCAAATCTGCAGTTCTAAATTAAAATTTCCAATAATTGTCATAATATTGAAAAGAAAATATAGTTGAGGTTTACACTTTACAACAACACTTTACCAACGTAAACATTCAAAAAAAGCAGAGTCGCATTCAGCAACATCGTCGAATGAAAAAAATAGCAAACAAAAATTATAACTTCAACAACTTACTGGATGACCTAAGGTTTCGATCTTATCCACAAAGTAGAATTGATCTCCTCCTTTATCAATCTGGGTCTCAATCAATCTTTTTTTGCAATTCTAAAAATTTCCAAAATTATTTTAAAATTTTTAAAATTTTTTAATTAATTTTTCAAATTTCTCCAAATTCAAAGTTTGGCGCTGCTATCAATTGTCATATATTTTATTAATCATACTAATTAACAGTTAAAATAAATTATACTATACCACGTGTATTGTTACATCTTACCCCAAAATACTAATTAAAATCGAAATTTGTGTATCATATAACTAAGTAAACTTATTATCGGTAAGTTTATATCCAGCTTATTTTATTTGTAATTAAATTAGCATTATGTCTAAAAAATGAAACTGTTATGCTTTGTTATGTAGAGCACTGTCACAAAGTTTTTGTATTCCTGCCATTTTATGGATGCATTGAAATGTGGCTATCATTCATCTATATCAATTATGCCACGGGAATGCAATTGAATATTAAAAAAAAAGTTTTTAGTGCTACATGAAATTTTCTACTTGTTCATTATTTAGGCTTTGGTCCGTTACGTCAGCTTTGTTTGTTGTATTTCTTTAAAATTTATAAATTTTATAAATAAAATATTAAATAAATGTCTTCATTAAATTACGCAAGTAAACAGGAAGTGACAATAATAAATTAAAAAAATTTACTAAAATGTTTCGGAACAACTCTTCACTTCAAAACGGTAGCTTGCAACAGCAGCATTTTTAGGCTTAAACTAATACAATTACTTACAAACTTTTACCAAGATACGCAACTTTATGGGAAATTTTGTTCCATAATTCTTTTTGCAAAATAGATGTTAGTGCGTTTTTGTTGTCGATAATGTTAAGTTACTTTTATACGGTTAAATTACCAATTGCCCAAATTGTTATTGCTATGGAACCTTTGTACAAAGAACACTTACTTAACTCCATATCTTCTGGAAGGTTGTATATCTTTTAAAATTTATAATTAATACTGCTACATAATGCTTAATGCTTAAACCTTTCCCTTATAGAAAGAGGTCAATCCCCAAAAGTGGGCGGAGTAGGCTATAACGGACTGCTACATAACTACATATTAGTAAAATATAACATTTTTTAGTTAAAAAGTAAATGATTTTCAATTAATTTGCATAAGCTCTGAAATAAGAGTATTTATTATGTTTGATGGTAAACAAATTTTACCGACTAAAGATTAAAATATTTATCCAATAATTTTACGATATTAAGCCTCACTGAAAGTTTATTTTTATCAGTGTAAGCCAGTCTTTAAAAAGTTTTGCAGGGTGGCTTAAATATTTATTCCGCTTAGCTTGTCTTAATAATATTTTACATTTATTAGGTAAACTATGTTTTTTACTTGATATTAATTTTGTTATTAAAATATTTAGAAAAAACATCAATTACGCTTTTATTCAAAAAACGGAACTTTCAGAAGTGAGTGCTTATAACAGAAATAAATAAGTTTTAATCAATAAATTCAGCAGTAAAAGTCGAAACGTAAAGTTTGTTAAAAAATTATTTTTACAATCATATTAGTCAGGATAATCTAGTTACAGGGTTAAATAATAAAACCCTAGCATCTAGATGTACTATGTATCTACGTATACATTATTTATATACTATAAGTATAAAATTTTCAAATATTACAAAAGTTTTATAAAATTTAAAAAAAATTTTTTGTTTATACACATTTTGTTTGTTTTGTTTATACACCTAATTGAAAAAATAAATTATATAACTTTAAATTATTTTAACATAGTTATGTCAAACGGCAAATATAATTTTTATAACATTCAGTTTAAATTACAATTTCCAAAATTATTTACAATTTTGTTATTCTATTATCATCCGGATCTACCTGACGATTGTCAGTTAAGCATGAAATATGAGAATATTTATATATTATGAATTAATAAGTAAGTTTGTAAGAAATTTAATTCACTAATTGCAAAAAATTAAAAAAAATTTTTTTTTTATTTCATACAACTTAAACCCAGTATTTGAAAATTTTACGATAATATAATTTCACAAATTAATAAACATTTTTATTACATTATTTATATAATATAACCATAATTTTATGATATTTTTATTCCTAAACGGTTAAAAAGCACATAACCTATCTTTTCATTGGACAGTGAAATTAGCGGATTTTACTTTCCTAACAGCTGCTTTGTGCAATTTCAAAATTAGTTAATTCTTAAAATTCTTAAATCTTAAAGTTGCAATTAAAAGGTTCTTCTTGTTAGACCTATAGTTTTGGACCAAAATTTTTGATAAACTTTCTTACTTTTAACAATAATAATTATTAATTATGTTCATTACTTTGTTTTGTATGTTTCCAAACCTATTCATTTGAAAGAAAAATAAAAATGCTATTGTTCATGAAATCGCTAGATGTTTGCGCCCTAATGTCGAGCCCCCTCCACCCCACATCGCTTGGCACGCTACTGTACAACTGCTGGATTATTTGATAGCATATTATTTATCGAAACTTGAAGGCAGTCAGAAAAACTTTAACGAAAATTGCATTTTGTTACTTGCAGTTTCCAGTGTATCGTATAATTTTGTGTTTGAAAACTTTATTAATTGTCTGCCTTCGTGCAATGTTCAGGTAGGGTATGTAGGGTAACTTTTTCTTGATGCTAGGTAAAACTTTATAAATAAAATTATTTACTCTTTTAACTTTCCTCTATTATTTTATACTAATACTAGAAAGTGGCAAAAATAAATTAAAAAATTTTGCTAAATATTTCGCTACAAGTCTTCGCTTGTAAATTTTTCAACCGCGTATAACTAATATTTTTTATAAAATTTTATCAATATATGCAATTTCATAAGGAGTTTTATTTTGCAATTATTGATAAATTATTTAATTGGAAAAGTATGCTTTTAATGTCAAACAAAATAATATAATGATTATTGAAAATAAATGCAATTTTTATTACGAATACATTATTTAATCAAATTGAATATACAGTTACTTCAAGTGATAAATAATTTATGTACTTTCTGATAATATTTAATTTTCATAATGAATAAAATGTGAATATACGTGTAAATAATTTATTCATTTTGAGAAAATATTTTTCTGTGTATAGGACGAAGATCGATCTGTATGGTTACGAATTTCATTAGAAACAAATATTTTAATTTCGATCTGCTTTCATCTCAAATTTTTTTTAAAAAATTTGCAAGAAATTTAATATAAATACCTCTTTTAAATTTTGAATTTACCGTTTATTTAAAGTGACAATAATGTATAGACCGAGAAAAATCTTGACTAAATTGAAGTATTTTTTATAATTATAATGCTATATTACGTCCTGGAATCAATTTTGACATTCATTTTAGTAGATTTAATGAAATATTTATTGTAATTAATGTAAAATTAATTATAATTTAAAGTAAATTTTAATGTATTAATAAAAGATTTACTTTTATTAAATTCAAAATTTTTACGTTGAACATTTTTCTCCGACTATCGCTTTTTATTTTTTGAAATATAATTACTATATTTTGTTATATATTGTATTACATATACAATATAAATACAAATTTGCAATCAATAAAGTTTTATTATATTTCTTCGTGCAGTTGATATCAAATTATCACCAACACACAAAGAAAAACTGTAAACGTAAAAATTTTGAAGCGAATTTTACATTAACTGAAGTAATCTTTCATCAAATCTACAAAGTAACATTTACTTTAAAATAGAAGCAAAGACATAATACCACTAAATTGAGCTAAAAATTACATCAATCTCGTTTTGTTTATATTTTATCTGCACGGAGCAAAAATTTTCAAGTAAATTTTAGAAATTTCATGAAAAATTTATTTAAACAAAATAATTTTTCTGTGTATGGCACTATAATTATAGGTATAACATTTTCAAATATTACAAGTTTTATAAAATTAAAAAAAAAATTTTTAATCTTTATTTGCAATTGGTGAATTAAATTTTTTCCAAACTTACTTATTAGTTCGGAATAATCATATATTATTGAAATAAAATTTTATACTTATAATTCCACAAATTTAATAAACATTTTCTTTATAATAATTGAAGTCCATAATATGTACATCAAATGAGCAAAAAATTTAAATATATTTGCCATAAATTGGAGTAAGTTTTCCATCAAATCTATTAAAATTTACTTTAAAACTAATGTGAGATCATGCAGTGTTATATTCAAAAGAGCAAAGATTATCTTCTGCGTATATAAAATTACAGCAATATCTAAATACTTACATCGGTCATAGGTATACTATCTGATGTCGATTGCATATTTTAACCTCAAGATGAAATGATTAACTCCAATATTCTAACTAAAACTAAATTTTAGAACAACTAAGTTAAAGTTTCAATGGCACCGGTTTTAAAATTTATTTTAATTATGATTAATTTATATATTTAATAAATACCAATATTTTAGCTATAAATTATTAACCCGTGAAATATTAAATTAAATTAAAAATTTAAATTTAACTTTAAAATTTTAAAATTGTAATCGAACAATATTTTTATAAGCATATTTTATTCATTGCAGTTTTAATATTTTATTATGACTTAATAAAACTTTGTTTATTATGTTCTATTAACAACACAATGTTTTATTATGAATGTTTAGTTCAATCGACAGAAGCAACAGAACTGATTGCTTCGCGCCAAAATTTAAACTGTTATGCATTTAATGCAAATTAATGTTACGTTGTCGTTTAAACTGCATGCGCACTAAATCAAAAGTGAAGATGAAACACCATCGCATGTGATGCATTAATAAAGAGGGTATCTGTAAACAGAGGTTGCTAAATATCAATAATTAAAATGGCCATAAAAATAATGTTAAATGAAATTATTTTTTACAAATAGCTCAACAACTGATGGAAACTATGTGTGGAATGCAATTTAATTTATTTAACCTGCTGTCAAACAATGATTATATTAATAGCCATTAAAATTACACAGATACATTAACGCATAGGTGTACATTTACAAATGGAAAAATCAGTACTACGACATTTAATTTTATAGTATAAAGAACCCCTGTAGTAAATTTACTTTAATATGTCTTATGAACGTACGTGTAATTTAAACAAATTTTAAAAATTTGTTTATTACGTGCGTAACCTTCTGTAAGTATTTAGGTAAAATTGTTTTACGTAGAATACGTGACTTTACTGTCTACATACTTTTACATTAAACAGTAGCTTGTTATTACTGTTAGTCGAGTTCATATAGGAATATAATAGGTTCATACATTAGATATTAGGCAGATTGCTATTGTTAATTATATGTATAAAACGCTTTTCTCGTTAGACAAAATAGGCTTGATTATTGATATTATACTTAGTTCTTTCCTATTTCCGTAAATAAAAATGCCTGATTTTGACGTTTATTAGTTTAGTGAACGATTTTAAATTGTAGCATTTCACTTAACAGAGCCTGATTCGAATATGGAAATCAACATTCATAGATCTAGCGTACATACTTTATTTACATAGTACCGATGATGACTGTTTATATTATTCGTTAAAACAAACTAGAATATAGTACTTTTCATAATGATTAAAATAAATTAACGCTTCAGAAAGGTTTGTTTTTGTTTATTACTATTTAGATTGCTAACGATACGATAAATTACTGTTTTCTGAATCTAAACTGACTTAGTTTAGAATCTGGCATAGGAATTAGCTTAAATTGTTGATGGTATTACTATACTATACTCATAAATGTTTTAAGCATGAATTTAAGAACTTTAAAGGTAACTGGAACTTTAATAGAATTTATAAATTGGTAAATTTTTAGACTGTCATCGTAATAAATAATTATACATTTCTTCACTAGTTAATCTTTGAATACAAGTTAATTTTTCAATTCAATTATCGGTTTAGGTCTAACCGAGGAGATTCTTTAAATCAAAATATAGTTAATCAATAATGTTTTCTACTAAAAACTTTGTTTAAAAATACATAAGCTAAAAAATGTTTTAATTTAAAAATTCTATTAAAATTTTACTTAATTTGAAAATTGTTATTTTCATTAACAGAACGTATACTTTCTAAGATAATATATCAATTCTAATATAATCAAAGCTTTGAAATAGAAATCTAAACTTTTCGTGAAATATTAAAATTTAAAATTGTTTCGTATTTGCCAAAAACACAAATAAACTATTTTGAAATAATTATTTAATAAAGCTTTAAAAACGATTTCAGATGTGAAAATCAGTTTTCTGATAGGGCTGTATACGGGAGTTGGTTAGAGAAATTAACTCATTTTTCAGGTGACGATATAATGTGGTTATAGATAATTACAAAAATGAGGTAATATTTAAAACCATATTTGTTTAGAAGTATGTAACTGGCTTTTGTATTTAACAAAACAAATTGTTTCAAAAATTTTGTATTACAAACTTGGAACTAGAGAAACTCATTCCAATAATTTAAATACGAACAGCAGCTTAAAATGTAGAAATATAAATCAAATGAAGATTATAATTAATATTGAAATATTTTAGAGATAAAGCCAATAAAATTTGAATTGAGAAAAAACAAAAAAGCGTATGATAGACAATAAAACAGAAGCCAAGAAATCTTTTATTATTTTAAATTATGGCTAAGCTTTCTTTTCATTTTGGCAAACTATTATTTTGCGCGTGTTATCTTTACGTGTTCAATTTAATTTTCCGCTTGCGTTTTTATCAATATATTGTACGTCATATTATTATTGCTTTTTTAATATTTCCTTTCTCAAGCTATAAGCCTTAAATGTAAAAAATATGCTTTCAATATAACACAAACACGAGCTTTTCAAAGGTTTTAGCTTTAAGACGTCAAGTTCAAAAAAATGAAAATTTGTTCGACAAGTACTGCTGCGACTTTTTTTTATTAAAACAAAATAATATTTTGTTAAAATCTATTGTGCAATTTAGATATTTGTGGTATATCGTTTATATTAACACGTCGAGCATATAAAACACAATAATGTTGGGTTGGCATAAAGGAACTATTAATAGTAGTAACTACAAATTGTTTGTAATTTACAGCGGCAAAGAAAACATTATCGCTGTGTGCCTATTGAAAATTACTAAATTGTGTGTGTTATAATTAATTTCCATCACCACAATCTGATTCATGCTACGTTAAATTAATCAAAACAATTAGTTACATACATTGTTATTGGAACACTTTCAATGTTATAACCTTAGACTCAAGAGGTTTGACGCATTGCGTAGATTTTTTAAAATTCAAACCATCACAAATAATGAAAAGTACTTATAATTTTTTAAATGTTGTTAAATTTTTTAAAAAATGTTATCGTTTACGAATGTAGCAAGTCTTGACATCGTATACTTTATAAGAAGTAAATCGTTAGAAATTCCTTTTGATAAAAAAAATTTACCTACTTGTTGCATTGCATTAACCGTTTTAAAATAAATTAGTATGTTATCTATTAGGGTGTAATAAAAAAAGAATACATTTTTTTTAATTAATAAATTTATGATTATACAACTTTGCTAAAGTTTCTGTGGTTCCAGATTATAAGAAGGGGAAATTTAAAACTTAGTATTGATCTGAATGATGTTAAGTATTAGTTTACATTAGGACATACCTTTATCAATGGCCATGAAGATAGTGGCTGGCACACGTGCCTGGTGCACCCGAGGGGCAGCCCATGCCCCAGCGGTACTGATATCGCACGCTTTTAATATTGATTTAGCACCATGACGGTTACACGCGTCGGGACGCGGCCTCTTGGCTTAGTCCGGCCGCTCCCGGTAGGCTCGATTCTTGAGGACACTACGCACAGCACTGCTTCCACATTTTATCCCAACACCGCCATTTACATCCTACCTGAATAATTTATTACTTAATACACCCATTTCCTTATTATTAAATCGCGATCTTATAACGCGATGATAGAGGATTCAAACAAGATTCAATTGTAAGGCGTTGCGCTACTCAAGTTTTCGACGCGCGCTTACTAAAATATGGCCGCGACGCCTGACAGTTATGCGCCGCTAGCTTTCTGCGTTCCAGACGCTTCTGTTGACCCAGCTGGCGTTAATGTTTGTCAATCTTTCAATACTGTGAATGGCCTAAATTTAAGCTGTAAAAATGGAAAAATGTCATACAATCGATTTACAAATAATTTTTGCTTACATCAGTAAATTAAAAAGGCCAATTTTATGTTCTGCCACTGATGTTATCTATCAAACTACACAAATTAATTTTTAGCCAAAATTAATATCCAAATAACATCTTACCTTATTTAAATAAATTAAGTCTGTTTTTTATCTTAATTTTTGATAAAATTCTAGAATTTAGCCACATTTTTTTACTCAATTTATATTTTTTGATGATACACTCCTAGCAAGCAAGTAAGAACTAATACTTGTCTATGAATACGGGCGTAAGAGCATAAGTATACTAAGTAAGCATAATGTTACCTCAAAACGAAACAAATTATATTCTGCAATGCCGTCAGTTTTTCACCAATATGTTGGACATGTATGCAAAAATTGATTCTAAACGTCTCCTCTTTATTCGATTAAATCAAAATTTTGCACTCAAAGGAGTACATTCATATACAGTAGCGTGCAATCGAATTAGGCCACTCACAATTTTTAGTTTTTAATGCAATTTGTTCTATTTGATAAATTTTGAATTTATACTAAGTAATAACTATTCAAAACAATTAAAACTCACTTTTTAAAAGCAGGTATCAAATTTCACCCTAACAGTTATAAAACGGCTTAAATATCAAAACTCGAGGTATATGGGTATTTAACGTCGGGTAGTTTTGTCCGTTGTTGGTCATTGTTTAAGGACTGGCGAATATAACTGTGCTGTATTTTGGTTAAATCTACCCTACAAGTGTTGTGAAGAAGTTGATTTTGTGTATTTTGACTTTGAGTAATATTTTTATTCAACCACGTGTTAATTTAAAATTTCAAGTTTTAAAATTAATTTTACGTAATGGGTAAAAATAAGGACCTTAAATAGGATAAAAAGTTAAGATTGAGGGTCTTTTGAGATCTGAAAATCACAGGAATCGTGAAATTGCCAAAATGGAACGAATTTTGCGTCAATCAGTCAATCGGATTGCAAAATCAATTAAGGAAAATATTCCTACAACGTCAACCAGGCGATCAAATTGTAGGGGTAGAATAAAAACTACCACTCCAGAAGATTGGTTAATAGTTCGAAGGACATTAGAAAATCGAAAATGGACTGTGAAAAAAATTAATCGAGTCCTACACCAAGATGAAATTTCAATTTCTGAACGTGTGCTTAAATCGCGAATCTCCGAAGCTGGAATAAAAGTCGACAACCAGCAAAGAAGCCAAAATTGACTTCAAAAATGAAAATTGCTCGACTTAAATGGGCCAGAGAGCACAAAAATTTTACTGGAGCAGATTGGTCAAAGGTATTTACCCATAAAATTTATAATTATTCATAATTAATTAATTACTAAAAATTAATATTTTTTATAGGTTATTTTCAGCGACGAGACACGGCTTGGGTGTGTAACTGAAAAAGGTGCAATATGTGAAGAGAAGATCATCTGAACGTTTAAAAGAGTGCTGCATTGTAAAACAATCAAGGACCCACGGGCAGTGATGATTTGGTCGGCCATTACTGCTGAAGCACTTGGACCACTTCATTTTGTTACCAAAACCATGAACCAAATTCAGTATAAAGAAGTGGTTGAAACGGTTTTGGTACCTTATATGGGTACTTTAGGTAGTTACCGTAAAAGCTACACTGTCATGCAGGATGGAGCACCCTGTCATAAGGCTAAAACACTCATGGACACATTCAAACGGTTGGATATCAATGTGTTGCCTTGGGCAAGTAATTTTCCGACCAAAATCCCATAGAAAATGTTTGAAAACATTCAAGTTCTTAGTTTACAAACGAAACAACTCCACAATAGCAACTTTAAAAGAAAATATTCGCTTAGTATGGAAAACAGATGAGCATTTAAAAAAGTAGCTTAAGCTTGTATTAGGAGTATGCCGAAAAGGGTGGCTGCAGTAATTAAAGCTAGGGTGGTACCACGAAATATTAATCAAAAGGTGTTAAAATAATAGAAATAAAGATTTGTTCGAAATATAGTTGTATTCTTGCATTAAATTATAGGTAAATTTAAAAATCAATTTTTAATGGTGGCCTAATTGATTGCACGGTACTGTACAAGATGCGATTGCGAACAATGGCAACATGAGGATTCTTGCATTGTTTCCGTCATGAGAAAACTCCGAGCGAAGCAGGATACTGAAAAATCAAAGTACTTTAGACAAAGACAAAGTATTTTATTTTTAGTGATACCCCGGGCAAAGCCGGGTATCCAGCTAGTAATATATGCATATAGTAAAGCTCCTTATTCGCGGGGTATACGTTCCAAAATTATGCCGCGAATAAGGAAACCGTGAATATGGAATAGTGATTTGTATGGAAATGCAAGGGTTGGGTTCCAAGGTACGAAAATAAAATAAAATAGATAAAAATAAAATCAGTTTAATCACATACCTATCATTATTATTAATTATTATTGTTTGAATTATTTGGTTTAAAATATTTAGTAATTTTTCTTGCTTTGCCGTCTTTAAAATGCCTTTTAATTCCGCATGGTATTCAGCTGTGGCAACTTCAATTTTCCTTTTAAAAGGAAGGTTTCTTTCCAAAACGGGTCAATTTTAATGAAGTGATCTCACAGTTCATTTGCCATTTGAAACCTGCGGTCTGGTTTTTAAGGTGATTGTCATCGTATCATTGTAAGATGTTGAAGCTTGAAGGGTTTTAACATTTCCTGCAAGTCGGCTTCACTTAAATCTTCATCGTGTGATTGAAGCAGCTCTTGAACGTCACTCGAATCTATCTGTTCAAAACCATCATGTCCTATTCCATTAGCAATTTGTACAATTGTGTCAGTTAATGTTTTAATTTGTTTAAATCCTCACTTTCACAGACTGTTAGATCAACCTATATTTTTTTCCAATATGATTGCAATGTGTATGCAATGCTTGAGCTCTTGTAACGATTCCTTTATGTTAACAATGCACATTGCTATGTTAAATTTTTCCAGAATTCCATAAAACTCACGTCAGAATCACATTCCATGATATCCAGAATGATTTTAAAGGTTCGCCTAATGTAAAAGAACTTCAAAGCTTGAATTATTCCCTGGTTCATTGGTTGAAGTAAAGTCGTCGTGTTCGGAGGCAAAATATCACCTTAATATTCGGATGCATAGTTTCAAGCTCACAAGGGTGACCCGGAGCATTGTCCAAAACAAGAACCTCCTTGAAGTCTAAATTTTTTCGTTTAAATATTATTATTTAATTTTAAAGTTTTGAATATAAATTATAATATTCAAAATCGTAAATTATTAATCCGCGAATAATAAAATTTTTTCGGCCGCGAATACAGAAAGTGGTCTCAATTTTTCTTCCGCGAATACTGAAACCGCGAATAACGGAACCGCGGATAAGGAGCTTTTACTGTAATTTCAGAAAAGAAAATATAGTTGAGGTGATAGCCCTACAAATTTAAGAAGTAGATATCTTTTCACAAAAAAAAACATTCAAAACAGCAGGGTTGCATTCAGCAATATGGTCGAACGAAAAATATTTACTTTCGTTGTATGCTATTTTTCTTTAGATTTTTGATGTTCCTATTACAATCTTTTATTTTATTATTGATTTTCTTGCGTATATAAGGAAGATCCGTGCAAATTGATGCATGCTTGCATATAGACCGTGTTCGACTTGGAAGCTTACGCGCTGTTGGCGCCAACGAACGCTAACGCTTATAGCACGCAAATTTTGCCGTTCGACTTGGAAAATATGCGTTTACAACGCTCACGCTGACGTTCCAAATCGAACGGTATGACAGCACCATCAGCGCTGCAATTTAAAAGTGACAGTTGCTTAACCTATAAAATATTCAAACAATCTAAAATAATAATTGTTTTAAATGCGATTACATTTTAGCTATTTTTCACAAATTAATAACTATAATTTCATACAACAATTTATTTTGGGTCAATTAATTTCATTTACAATCTTGTCACTAATTTTTTTTATAAAAAATTGAGCGGTTAAAACAAGGGAAATAAATTATTGAAGTAATAATTAATATAGGACAACTAATTTTATGTTTAAATTTAAATATTGAATTTAAATAGTAAACCTAAAATATTAAGGTTTCAAATAAATTCAAAAATAGTTACAATTTTTACCACTACAGCGCCGCGCTTACGCTGCCCTACCGAAATGAAATTTGCGTTGTGAGGGTGAAAAAATGGCGAATCCATGACGTCACGGTTGCGTTTACACGATGCTGTAAGCGCCAAAATTCCCAAGTCGAACGCTTAAAGCGTTTGCATTTGCGCCAGTTCCTACTAACAGCGCTGTAAGCGTTCAAGTCGAACACGGTCATAATCAGATAATTTGTACTCTTCTACTCTTATATAAATAAGTAAAACATAAGACTTTTTGAGCAAAATTTTTATGCTACGTTTTTGAATAAAAATTTTAAATAAAATTTGTGATTAGTTTTATTTTTTAACCAATACTCAATGAAAGTACAGAACGTCTTCTGGATAAGGGATTACTAACCTTATTATTAAAAGGAAAATATTGAAAATGGGCGTTAGGTTTTACGTAATTACGTCACCGTGGTACATTCATTTTGCTCGGTTTCACCGATTGGATAAAAATATAGTTAGGGATAGTTTAGCTGATGATATCTTAAAAAGACGAAACCACTTTTACGCAAAAGGAGGTCCTAAACTTTAATGTGAGTTGGAAAATTTTTAAATTTCATTAGAATTGTAAAAAATAATAAAATGTTTTTCAAATTTCATTATACTTGAAACCTTTTAAAATATTTTATTCAACATATATTTTCAACAAATAATAATAAACATTTACAATTATTTATTTCAATATAGTTATACTTCTTATAACAAATTAATAAACTTAAAAACTATTTTTGATTTCACTCTAGTCTACAACCCGCATAGACAGTGGAATTTATGAATTTTATCTTTGTTAAAGGCTAAATTGAGCACTTTCTATTTTAACTTCACATTATTTTTTATTGTTTTGCCAAACCATATTGAACCTCGGTGTATCTTTGCTACGGGTCACAATTTTTGGTTCTTAGATTTTGTTGATGAATTTTGAAAAGACATGAGAAAACCTATTATTTCATTAGGTCCAAAACCCATGGACGGTAAAAAAGGTAATCTTGTTTTTTGAAATATAAAACATTTTTTGAATAATTTTTGTTTACTTAGTGACATTCAATTTTATAATCTAGTATGTCGATATAGGTTTGTCAAAACACATGTCAATTAATTTTATTATAAAAATTTTCCAATATAGTTTTTGATTTTAATTTTAATGGATTTTAATCCATTTAGTTCATTTAGGGATAGTTTAGCTGATGATATCTTGAAAAGACGAAACCACTTTTACGCAAAGGAGGTCCTAAACTTTAATGTGAGTTGGAAATTTTTAAATTTCATTAGAATTGTAAAAAAATAATAAATTTTTTTTCAAATTTCATTATACTTGAAACCTTTTAATTATATTTTATTCAACATAAATGAATTATAGTATAAAACTTTAAATAAACTATATCATTTCAATTCATTTAATTCAGATTAGATGAAAATGCAAATTTATTTTTTTTCTGTGTTCTTTATATACAGTGTGTTCACGGATAAAAGTAACAATGAATAATTCTTATATTTTACTAGGTACGCAAAAAAGTTGAAATGGTTTTTTTACTCAACTGGAAATTTGCTATCGAAAATCGGTCTGGTCTGGTGCGTACAGAAATAAATCGGAAGGTTTTCCGACTCGTGAGCAGGCCACATACAGCTGTCCATATGTGAAGCATAGATTTTCCAAATTTTGTCCATACACTTGTAGCAATTGTCATTATGCTTTGTGGATAGTCATTGCAAATGCGAGTCGCACCGAAAATTGCAAACGTTTAAATTCGAATGGCACATCTGTTGTAATCATTGGTATTGGTGTTTCGGAGAGTATTTCGGCAAAATCAAGTAAATTCAGAAATTCGGTTGAATAATTGACAACTTCGTGTTAATTTACTACAATATTGATTGACTTATACGTTGACGCTTCACCTGGTATTTTATTTTGAATACTGAAAATTATAGCATTGTCATTGTTGTTTTTACCTCATAATATATCTCGTTCACTGAGCCATTGATGATTTTTGTAATTCTGTGCGATATTTGTGGTTGCTGCGATTTTACAGAAATTTGTTGGCAATGAAATACATTGTGTGGATTCACCGATTGCTATTTTCTCATTTGCAATATTCAACAATTGTTTTGCGAAATGTAGTTGTACACGCTGAAAGTTTCGTCATAAAAATGATAATTTCAGACTTGCATTAAGTCCATCAACGGATGTTGAATGTGGTATAACTAGAAGAGTTTGTCGAAAATTACCAGATGAATGCGCCACCAAAGAATTGTTCTTTCCTCTAAAATGTTTTTGTGTACGATGAAGCACTTCCAATACTTTTTTTGTGTACCATATTCGGTCCCATATATAAGTTGACATGATTAGAGTACTTCACCCATTTCAGAATTTTTGTTGATATTGCATGTTGGTATCTCCAAGGGGTTAATCGATTGGGAATTCTTATGTACAGTTGCTAGGTATTCTTAGAAATTCTTAGGAAATTCTTAGGAATTCTTGAGAATTCCTACAAATTCTTGGGAATTCTTAGAAGTTCTCGGGAAGTCTTTGGGAATTCTCGGGAATTCTTTGGGACTTCATAAAGTATTTTTGAGAATCTTAAAGATTTAGTGGTACCACCAACAGGTGGCACTACTACAAAAATTATTTAAGTAAGTTGAATAATTTACAGGTTGATAAAAACCTAGAATCAGCTAAAATTAGACTTGACAAGTTTGCAATTCCACAGATGATTACCATGATTTGTTCAATTTTAGGAACTAAGCTCCACTGCAATTTATAACTTAAAATTTTAACAACTTTTATTCTTTGATTGGATCTCTCAATATATATTCTAGCAGCAGCTATTTTTGAATTCAGATTAGCATCTTCTGCGCTTAATTGCTTTCTTTTTTCTAAAAAAATTAGGCCTTATCAATCCTATTTTAAAGCGTTAACAAGAAATATCAATTAAAAACCCCTTTCTAGCATTACAAAATCTCTTTGATCCAATAACCACACTTGAATATTCTAAAATTTTCTAATTTCTTGAAGTCGTATATCAGATAAACGTTACAAGCTCCAGCAAAAAATTGTCATATACAAAATATTTATCAGGAAAACTGTTAAATAAAATCACGTATAAATTAAAATAACCTAAAACATATTAAACACCAATACATTAACGGAGATTTTAGTTCCGCTTGCAGGCGTTAATGTCGTACTTCTTATATTCTTTCACCTATAACTAAATACATAGAGTACATTTCACTAATATTCGCCATATTTTCACTAATAATTTGAAACCGGCGAGAGATTTAAAAAAATTTTAAATGCAAAAGTATTTTACTTAGTATAATGAACACTTTTGTTCTTGAAATTTCGAAAACAATAATAGTACTTACTTACTTCCGATGGCCATATTTATCGCTGTCTCCTCCCAGCCGTTTCCTTTTTCGATCTGATCCAGATCTCGAACTATATTATCTCTTAGTCGTGGTTTACTAGGGGGTCTCTTTCCAATGGGACGTGCATTTTAGATGTTGTTTATGTCTTTCTCTGGTTCTGATCTTATGACATGCCCAATCCATGCCAGCTGAGAGCTTTTGATATGAGAGTGTGATATGAGCTTGTGATATGAGAGCTTTTCGCTCTCATATCACTTGTACTAAACGGCTGCTGGTTAAGCTCTCGCACTTCTGCATTTGTTCTACGACGCCAGACTCCTCTCTCCGAATTAAACACTGGTTCAAGAATCTTTTTCATCACTTTGTTTTTAAAGCTCGACAATTGCATTTGGTCCTTTATTCTCATGCACCAAACCTCGCATCCATACAACACCACTGGTTTAATTATTGTATTATAAATTCTGAGCTCGACATTTTTCGACAGCTCTCGCTTTGTTATGAGCCTACTAAGTGCCGCTTGCGATTCTAGCTTCTATTTTTTTGCTCCATGCATTAATATCCGTTAACCATGATCCCAGATATTTAAATTCTGTCACCTTTTGAAAAGTCTTTTCCGCCACTTCTAATTGCTGGTTATTTCTTTCTCTTATATATCTTCTGCTGATTTCCATGTATTTTGTCTTTTCCACAATTATTTCCATACCTGCTTGTTTAATTCCATTTTTCATTGCCAGGTATAGTTTAACTAGTTCTTGTTTGGTTATATCTATAAGATCCAAATTGTCAGCATAAGCAAAGAGCTTGTGGAGTCTTCCTAAAGGTATTCTGGCGTCGACTTGTTTGGTTTGCTTGACCATCCATTTCAGTATCAGGTTAAATATCAAAAGGTCGATTTCAAAAGGTTCCGAAGTGCTTCACCCTACTTTTACTCTCCCTCTTGAGTTCGTCATGCACATTACAACTAGTCTTGTCAGTTTTTTTGGTAATCCGAATTCACCCATAATATTAACCAATTGTGGTCTGTGTATTGTATCGTATGCCTGCTTAAAATCTATCAATAGGTGATGCATTTCCCTGTTAAATTCCCACCGTTTTTTCATTATCTGTCTTATGTTGAACATATTGTCTATAGTCGATCTTCCTTTGCGGAATCTGCTTTGGTAGTCATGCAGGCTCTCCTCGGCGTACGGTTTTAGTTCTTTCATCAAGATATACGGTAACATCTTATAAGCTGAGATCAATAATAAAATTCCTCTGTAGTTTGTGCACACGGCCTTCTCCCCCTGTTTATGTATCGGGACTATTACCGCATCTGTCCACTCTTTAGGCATCGTTTCTGATTTCCTTTATTTAATAGCTCGTCCCCTTCTTCTTTTATTAATTCCGCTGGAATATTGTTTATGCCCGGGAACTTTCTTTATTTTAGCCTCTGTATTGCATCGCGAACTTTTGTGTACGTTGGGTTTTTTACATCAATTTCGGCAGTACTGTATCCTTTTATCTCAGTTGTGTCTCCTTAGTCTGACACTTTTAACAATTCTTCAAAGTATTCTTTCTACCTTTTTGTTTTGTTCTCCTTCTCCATGATGACCTTTCCATGCTTATCTTTCACTATATTGCACCGTGCCTTGTATCCATTTTTTTCCTGCCTTATATCTTTACAAAACTTTTGTACTTTTGCTTGATTTTATTTTGTTTTTATGTCTTTTACTCTTTTCTCGTAGTATTCTCTTTTCTTTCTTCTTAAGACACTGCGTGTTTTCTTGATTTGGTTTTCATATTGGGTTCTAAAGTTATCGCTTGCTATTGCCGTATCTCGCAAGTGTCTTCTAATGTCTATTTCTTTTCGATACTCTTCACCAAACCATTTTTTCTTCGGTATCTTCTTGGGCCTACCTAAGATAACCATTGCTGCCGTTTTAACTGTCTCTGCTATGTTTTGTCATAGTGTCTACATATATTTCGTCTCTGCTTGTAAAGTATGTATCTACTATTTGCAACCTCTACTTGGTTGCCCCATAACGATCTTCACATCATGCCCGGGTAATTGAGTCATAACTGTTTCTAATTACTCATAGAAGTCATCCTTTACTGTGTCATCTGCTTCTTCTGTAGGAGCGAATATATTAATCGCAGTAATATCAAAGAGCTTACCTCTAATCCTTATTGCACATATCCTGTCATCAACCGGCATAAAACCCATAACCGCTCTTTCTATCAATTTTCCCAAAATAAATCCAACCCCATTTTCGTGCCTTTTGTTCTTTCCAATATAGTACACTGTTAACCCATCTATCTTTATATGTCCCTGGTCCAGCCACCTTATTTCTTCCACAGCGCATAAACCTATTTTTAATCTATTTAATTTTCTAATAGTGGCTTGCACTGCTCCAGGTCTATACAAACTTAACACATTCCACGTTCAAAATCTTACTCCTTTTTTTCCACCGCAATTGTCGTCTATCTGAGATCAGTCCAACATCCGAGGCATTATTGATAGGATTCACAACAATGTCATTTTTACGGAGCGAGGTTGTTAGCCTTACGTCCAGCGCTCCGTCTTTATCCAGGCTTGGGACCGGCAGCGACAGCTGCTGAGCTACTTAATCTACCCAACAGACTGCCTCTGACGGAGTTAAAATCAATAATAGTTGTCAAAATAATATGCAATTTAAAAAAAATCCAAGAAATAGTTCACATTATATTATTACATCACATTACTAAGCATTTTACTAGTGGTAGATATTACATTATACTCATCACCACATCACATAGTTTATAATCGTTCTGTATTTTCACCGTTATGCTGAGTTTTCGAATCGAATTTCAAATATTTTCTATATTGGACTGTGTTTATGCGGTTTCCCTTTTTACTTAGTACTTTAAGTATCAGTACTTGAAGTACCTTGAAGTACTACACCCTATTCTGTAAGCCGTTCGTTAAGCGGTTTCGTTAAGTTTCGTTGAAAACGTAGTTCAGTTGTCAAATTGGTATTCTCTACACGACCGCATTCGTTACCAACTTCGTTATTACGGAATTATTGAACGAATGCTCTTGAGGTGTCGTTGAGCATATTACGAATTCGTTGAGAAGTGACAGATTGTATTTTGAGGTTAGTAATCGACATTCAAAGTAATATAAGTAGTGAAAAATAATTACAAAGTCGAAACATAATTGTTAATTCCTATATAAAATGGATCCAGAATTGTTACAGATTATTCTTATATATGAACAACCACAAAATATAAACAGGTATGAAACGAAATTTTTACAATAATCACTAACTTTCTAAAAATATCGTCAATAATATCAATAATTTATAATTTGTGTTTAGGAACAATTTAAGAAATCACTATCGTCACCTTCGAGATACAAGTAACCTATTCAATTTGCCAGAAAATAATTTTCGAATGCTGTTTTGACTTTTGATAAAACTTGCTAAAGCTTTGGTTAGTACGTTAATTACAATAATTATGGTACACGTTGAAGAAAGAGCAACATCAAAAGTCTGTAGATACAAGTTACTTGTTTGGCCTAAATCAGGTTAATGTAAGCCGATGCACTAATAAAGTCACCGATGCATCGTACAACAATTTATTAAACATTTGGATTCAATTTCCATTAACTAATGCTGAAAGACAAATAGTTAAACGCGACCTTTATGAAAAATTTGCACCGATCATAGTTAGTTGTGTAATAGAAGGTTTGCATATAGCAATCGTGGGCCCTTCCAACAACGATGAACAGTTCCCGGGATATTTATGTGTTAATAGAAAAGCTTATTACAGTATAAATGTTCAACTAATATGTGAAGCAAATCTGAAATTACTGGCCGTAAATGCAAAACATCCTGGATCTATTCATCATGCTGCATATAAATGACATCGCTCGTGCACAGCAATAATAAGAAGAATAATTAGAAAAATAAGAAGAAATAATTTTATTGTTAATAATTATACTTAATTAATTTTTAATTTAATAAAATATTTACACCTACAATACTAGAACTTTTTATTTCCTTTATAGATATTTCATTTACTTGAACTTAAGAATTCAAATAACAATTATTACCAATAATATACTAAAACAAATATTCATTCTAATTCTTCAAAATTAAGATAAAATTTGGATTTTAGCTGAGATTGGTACTTTCACAATACTTTTGGATTTAAAAAGTCCGTCCATTTGTAGGTTAAGTTTCTGTTGATTTGATTACAAAAACGGTTAAGCTTTCAAGTTTTGTGCAAACAACTACTATTATTTCTGATTTAAATAATATTTTTTTAGTTAAATTATAATTAACACGTGAATTGTGCTGTTTTACTTGTAAAATGTAGTGCTAGATGCACATACGTATTATTAATCGATTACATACAAAATCCGATTACGTTATCAAGTTTTACAGGCCAATAATTTTTCGTTTTATAATAATTTTAAAATTTAAAATCCGAAGATACTAGTGCGCGGCACGAGTACAACTTCGGAATTAATCGTGTCAAAAACGCTTAGCGTTTTCGTTGAGATTCATGTACGAATGAAGCCCGTAACGAATTCGTTAGAGTTCGGTTACAGAATACGATTCTGAACGAATTCGTTCAATCCTTCTCTACGAAACAAAACTCAACGAAATTCGTTACGGTAACGAAAAGTTACAGAATAGGGTGTTAATACTTTTAAAGTACTTAAAATACTTGAAATACTTTTGATTACTTAAAGTACTTGAAATGCTTTGGGCAATTGAAGTACTTTAAGTAATTTTTAATTAAATCATTTTAATATTGATAATGAAATACTTTCTTAGCAATTTAAGTAATTGTTTCAATATTTTAAGAATAATCGTATTTTATCTTGAACGTTAAAATTCGTTAATGTCTTGAATACTTTCACAAAGTGCTTTTGAATCTGACATAAAACTAAATCTTAGATTTACAGTTAAAAGATAAGGTTTAATAGTTATAAAATATTGAATACGTATGACAAAATTTGGAAAAACATTTGTTGAACGACTTTCGGGTGTTGGCCTTAACTATTTGACAAAACTTTACTTACTAAATACTTCAAATATTCAATCTGAAAGTAGCTTGATTTGCATTAATCTCACCATTAAGTACTTGCTAATTGGCATACACAAGTGCCGATACTTACAGTAATGTTTCAAATTTGGTTTTTATTACGAATATTAATTAATTAGTTTCTTATGCGGAAATTGCAATTTTTAAAAATCCTTTTTCAACTCCGACAAATCTCGATCCTCTAGCGCTTAAAGAGCGTATTTGATAGAAATTTTACGTTACTGAAAAAGCTCAAATATCTCCAACTCGAAATGTGCTGTTTGACAACTCCCACTAGTCACTGTCAACTCTGGATACCACGTCCGTCTACATAATGTTTCCTTATTTGGTGTTTATTACGAAATTACACTTACATGTATTTCTTATGGAAAATTGCAATTTTAAATTGCCTTATTACAACTCCGACAAGATTGATCCTCACCTTAAAGAGCTTGTATTTTTGTTTTTCGTTTGAAAAGATTCTATAGGAAAGTGTTTTAAAGGAATCTTAACTCGACCCTAGTTAAGGTATTAGTGTTTTTCCTGACAAACTTCAAACATTATTCTAGTATGAATACGCATGTAGCCTTCATTAAGTTCATTGATTTAATACATCAGTCATTAGCAGATAGTTTTAGATCCAGGCAAAGATCGCTTTAAAGTTTCGTGTTATAAATAGTTGATATTGTGCTCCGTCAAAGTACAGCTATCAAGAAACGTGTATTTACCGGTTTGTTTCTCCAAACAATCATTAGATCTTTAAAGCAAATGGATTAATTCCTGGACATTGATCAAATAATCTTGTAGTCTTGGACCGTCAATTACAGCTATGAAAGACACTGCATTCCCATTTTTGCTCTTCAAAGATTCTTTATTATAATTTGGCATTATAAAATAATCGTTGAGCTTTAACCTTGACTTTTCTAAATTGCAAAATTTATCAGACTATTGATAATTGATTTGACATGACTTCACTGCTCTTAGAGCATCGGCAGATATGACGGTCGGATAGCGTACGTTCATCTCTCACACGGAAGGCAAATTTTCGCGTAGATGATGAAGGTCGACGTTCTACCAGCTTATCTTCGGTTTTTGTCGTGTGATGGTTGCATTTATTTTACAGAAAAGCAAATTTTCGTACTTATTGATATATGTGACCATTTCACAAAATCCCAATCTACAAATTCGATGAAGTTATAAAGGCTATGAAGCCCATATTTAGGTTGTGAGTTGATTACACTACTCGGATGTACACACCTAGGCAGAGAATCAGAGTTAGAGAAAGAAAAACTTCTAAAAAGAAAAATTATTTAAGCAGCATTTGTAACGTATACATTGGAAATTAAATTAAGGGAAGCCAAATGGCTTTATATGATTTACCAAAGACAAAGATTGTTCAATTTAATAAATTCAAGTCATTATTTTCTATTAAATTATAAAATTATAAAATACGAGTGTTAATATAAAGAAAATACCCTCTATTTTCTTTCTAATTTCTAATTTTAATTAAAAAGCTTCATTACACGTAATAACTTGATGTTCTGTGTTAAATGTTAAATACGATTTAATAAAAAAAGTTATCGTGAAATCTTTAATTGGTATTTATTGTGCAGAATGCACGAGATTTATCACAATCAGTGCGACAATATAAAGTTGTATAAATTGTATCAACTATATATTTTTATTTTTATATATTATGTTTTATTAAATTAAATTTAATTTCGGAATCTATAAATAAAATATATTTTAATTTATTATCATTATTTTAAAATCTTTGATTATTTGCTCTCGTTGCCTTCATAATGCATTCAAAATTTAAATATTGAAATTATATACCGGATGTTCGTTTTAAAAGTAGCCAGTCAAAATTGCTTTTGTTTTTGATTTGGGAAAAAGAAAACACATATCAATTTAGATGACGATGAAGACGTTTAAAACCAATATTATTTAAATTTTAAGCTTAATCGCTCCTCCACCAGAGTTCCCCTACTTAAAAATTTTAAATAGCGCCTCTAAATCAATCTAGATTTAAATCGACGTGATTTTTTATCTCAAATTTACTCAAAAACAAAAGTAAAATATTAAATTATACAATTATATTGCTGAAAGCTTATGAAAAATAAATGTGTTTAATAATTGTTCAGTTAATTTGTTATTCTATAAAATTTTAATTTTTATATTGTAATATTTTTATATTACAAATTTAATCAGATTATAACGTGCAGTTTATTTATTTAGTCAGAATAAAGATTTTGGTTATTGTTATGGAATATTATGAGTACAGTAAATTATTTATAGGAATAGATTAGTTTACACTGATAAATTTTTATATTATAATATAATTTTTATTTATTTTTATAATATAATTTTTATATTATGTGTATAATTGCTTAAATTTATCTATTTTTTTTATCTGTGGCGTTTGCTTAAAATAAATCATTATTCTATAAGTGCGGTTTCCAGGCCGCACAATTTTGGCAATCTACTTATAACTACAAGAACTATCCAAAAATTCTATTTATCTATTAGACAAACATCTATTTACACTGTAACTCACGTTAGATAGGTAATTTTTTTACTTAAAAAATTATGGTATGATATGACCGTGTTCGACTTGGACGCTTACAGCGCTGTTAGTACAAACTGGCGCAAACGTAAACGCTTTAAGGTGCTAGATCAATAGGCGTTGAGCTGGTGGCAAGCAAATCTCAAAACTAATAATCGCAGAAAGTTGAAATTTTCAGAGCATACTTAAAATTCTATTTTACTTAACGCCTGCTATTTTTATTTAAAAAATTTAATATAAAAATTTTTTTGTAAGTTTTCAGTAAAATACACTTTTGTTATAAATATAAAATAGGAGGCGTAAAGTAATGCCTACCATACTAATCAATCGAAAAAAAATACCATTATCTTTTTGGTTTGCCTTATTTGCTTGCCACTAGAATTCACGCAATCTACATGAAATTTCAAATTGGCGCCATGGCGTTACGTCAAATTTCAGTTCAAGCAATTTCAAAGAGAGGTCAGCATTCAAATTTGAAGCAATGACACAAACCATAATACCTATTGTGTAAAATCAGGTAAAATATAAGCGGTCATTTAAACACTTAAGCCACCCCATAGTTGCCGTAATTTATAAGCTGTCTTTACCTGGTTCTAATGCCTATATCAAGTACATAATACTCGTATAATATTTTGTTATAATAATATTTTTTAAATTTAATTAAAACCCGAAAATAATTATTGAGCGCTACGCGGAAAACCACCTAAATAGTGTACAGGGTTAACAACAAGGGAACGTAGGAGAATAAATAAAAACAATTTTATTGACATTTACATTCCTCAAGAAAACAGAGGCCGGACTCAGTACAATTTTAAGTACTATCATATCAGAACCGGCCTATCCCAAGGCCGGTTCGTGAAATTACTAGAGGTTTGGGTTTAATTAGTCATATTGAGTTTAAATGCAATATGTGCGATATTGAAATTGTAAAAGCTACCGAAGATCCTACTTTCCAACAATCTGTAATAAACACGGGCGCGGTATGGGGTACTTTAGCCACTGGAGGTACATTTGGTCAATTAGAAGAATTATTAAATTGTATGAACGTTCCCTGTTTAAATAAGTATACGTACTCAATTAAAGAAAAATCACTGCAAAAATTATGGCACGAAGAAATTGAAACAGAAATGTCTAAAGCTGGTAAAGATGAATATGATGAAGCCATACGTAAAAACGACATAGATGAGGATGGAGTACCTTTCATTACTGTATATCTGGATGGTGGATGGTCAAAACGATCATACGGTCATAATTATAACGCAGCATCTGGAGTGGCAGTTATAATTGGGAAATTCACTAAAAAAGTTTTGTTTATGGGGGTGCGAAATAAATACTGTACTGTTTGTGCCAGGGCAGCTAAAAAAGATGAAGAACCGAAAATCCACGATTGCTTTCGTAATTGGTCTGGCAGCTCTTCCGCTATGGAGCAAGATATAATAGCTCAAGGTTTCTGTTTTAGCGAAGAACAACATGGCATTAGATACAAAAATTTATAGCAGATGGTGATTCAAGTGTTTTTGTGCTATCAAAAACATGTAGCTATGGCGAGTCTATTACCAAAATAGAATGTGCAAACCATGCTATAAAAAATCATGGTAAAAAACTATATAATTTGAAAAAAGATAAGGCGTTATCTGATGTTGCTCGGAAGCAACTTACAAAAAAAATAATTGAGGATCTTCAAAGTATTGCTCAGTCATCTATTTATAACTGCAGTTTTGAAGATAACCCACTAGAGTCACTTAGAGAAGATTTTCAAATTGGCTTTAATCACACATTTGGGGATCATTCAAAATGCAAGCCATATTTCGGTTGCGAAAATAAAGATACCTTAAATAGCAATATAGAAGCAATAAAACAATCGGGCTTGTATCATCATATTGACGAAGCTATAGAAAATTTGCTGAAGAAATCACATATGCTCATCGATAATGAAACCAATAATCGAGCAGAATTGTTTATGAGCATTCTGGCAAGGTTTAATTGTGGTAAACGGCTAAATTTGAGTGGACGAGGTTCTTTTGATATGAGGTGTGATTTGACGGCACTGAGATATAATTTGGGACCATTGTGGCATGTAAATTCGTACAAGCGCGAAGTAGGAATGAGCCCCGGAAAATATTTTCAAAATTATATCGACAGATCTGTTCGAAGCAAAACTTTGAGTGCCACGAAACCCCGAAAAATAGTCGTAGCGTAATTAAGTTGCCGGTTTTAGAAAAAAATGTGGATTATGGAGCATATGCAAAACAAGTGGAACCTACACTAGAAGAAGTAGAAATATCAAAGAAGCGCATTTTGGAAAAACTGCATGTAACTGAAGAACAACGTAACGATATTGCTATGTCAACAACAAAGCAATTTGAAAATGATCGTTACAGAGCATAAAAAAAAAATCGTCTCACGGCATCAAGATTTGGCGCAGTGAAAGCTAGAAGAAACACGACCAGATGTCATGGACTTGTAAAAGACATACTTTATCCATCCGAGTTTCAATCTGAATCCACTTTATTTGGGAAAAGATATGAAACAGTTGCTCTGACCATATTAGCAAAACAGCTTGGCATTGAAGAGGTGACAAAAGCAGGTTTGTATATTGACACAAATAATTGCTTTTAGGTGCATCTCCAGATGGGCTAGTTGGAAATACACATTGTGTTGAAGTTAAATGCATACCAAAATTAATTAAAAGAATCTTACTCTAAGACAAGGCACAGAAAAAAGCTTACGTGTTTAAAAATAAACGAAGATGGTCTTATGGAATTAAATCGGGATCATGCCTATTATTATCAAGTCCAAGGCCAGATGAACATTACTGGGAGAGAAAATGTTACTTTATGGTCTATGTAACGGACGACGATACTTTCGTAGAGGAAATTTCGATAGATCGGGATATGTGGCATAACGTCTTGCTTCCTAAGTTGACAAAATTTTATCATGATTGTGTATTGGAGGAAATAGTCAGAAGAAGATATCTTAGAAACATGAAGTGTTACGATCCGCCATGGATCGAGTTAGCTATCTCCGAAAAATCGGAAAGGTCGACTACAAAAAACAAAAAATTAGCAACATAAATATAATTGCAAATCTAAAAATTTGTCAGTTTATTTTATTTTAGTAAATCTTTACATTTTATCGGTGATTTCTTTTAAATAAATTTTGTTTATACTCAAATTTCGAACTCCTTTATAATTCTAATTTGAAAAGCGTGGTTTACATGCGTCCCTTTTACCTATGCAGGTACTTCTACCTAGCTTACAAAGGTACAATAGTATGAAGATCCAGGTAGGTTCAATTCAAATTTCAAATGTGATTATAATATACCTTTTAAAAGGTGTGCATCTTAGATAAAATAAAATATTATACAACAACTAGTGACATCTGCAAGATTTTATGAACTAGTCCTATTTATCTTGGGCCTTAAGCGTTCGACTTGGAAATGTTGGCGCTTACACCGGCGTGTAAACGCAACCGTGACGTCATGGATTCGCCATTTTCTCACGCTCACAACGCAAATTTCATTTAGGTAGGGCAGCGTAAGCACGGTGCTGTAGTGGTAAAAATTGTAATTATTTTTGAATTTATTTGAAAGCTAAAGTTAACCTAAATATTTTAGATTTACTAAATAACTTCAATATTTAAATTTAAACATAAAATTAGTTGTCCTATATTAATTATTACTTTAATAATTTATTGCCCTTGTTTTACTCACTCAATTTTTTATAAAAAAAATTAGTGACAAGATTGTAAATAAAATTAATTAACCCAAAATAAATTATTGTGTGAAATAATAGTTATTAATTTGTGAAAAAATACCTAAAAATGTAATCGCATTTAAAACTAATTATTATTTCAGATTGTTTGAATGTTTTATAGGTTAAGCAACTGTCACTTTTAAATTGCAGCGCTGATGGTGCTAACATATCGTTCGATTTGGAACGTCAGCGTGAGCGTTGTAAGCGCCTATTTTCCAAGTCGAACGTCAAAATTTGCGTGCTATAAGCATTAGCGTCCGTTGGTACTAAAGCGCGTAAGCGTCCAAGTCGAACACGGTCTTAAAATTTAAGCGTACTGTAACAGAATTTTGTTAAAGCAATTGCTGTTACTAATTTTTAACATCATCCTCTTTTGGAGCGCTCTATATTTGTATGTATTTTACATTTATTTTAAAATACATTGAAAATTTTTCGAAAAATATTAAATGTTATCAGCAAGGTAAAGCAAATTCTGATTGTGGGGAGTCGATTTGTACGTTTCGTTACAACAACTTAAATATTGATTAGCGTATTAATTTCGATGGAATTATTTATTTAATGGTCCGACTACATTTTGAAAGCTGATTAATCTGTCCATGTGGTGGCTTCATGTATTTGGAATAGCTGTTCCGTTTTTGAATTGGAAAGAGTTAACCGGCGAGTTATAACGCCATGTGTGGCGTTCCGGTTTTTACCATCGCTTTTGTTCCTTTTTTTATGGCTGACTGGTTCAGTGTTAGAAGTCGATCGATATTTTTTTGCGTATGGAAGAGAGGTGTTTCGGTCGCAATGTTGAAATGTCCGGGATGGGCTGCTGTGAGCCCTTGCGGTGCAATAGGTCGAGATCATCGTAGTTTAAACGGAGTAATTTTTTGGTCCACCGATTTTTCAGCTAAGGTGTGCTCCTAACTTTTTCTGGAATAGGTGACTCCTTGGTGAAGCTATCATTCCTCATTTGATTACCCAGGGCTAGTTCTTCATATGCTCCCGAATGGTTTTTTTTTATTTTAGATGGACTGACACCGATGTGACCGTTGCCACATTTTTATTTGATAAATGTTCACGGTTGCGTGGGATAACGAATTGCCCTGCGTTCATTGACCTTGATTATTAAGACCGATTACAAGTATTTTCATTTGTTTAATAGGATTTTTGTGCGTTTTTTAGTTTTAGATTCTATGCTCATGCAAAACCATCAAACCAGGAATATACCGGAGTTAAAAAGATTCCCAATGACAAATGATATTTTTGACAAGATGAATACGATTCTCTTGTGTGGAGCTGGGTGAATTGGCTTTAAAGATGTGTTTTGTGTTTCGTGTCGAGAAGCCTCACTTCTTGGTTAAACATTTTTTCCTGGACTACCTTTTGGCTGGAGAAAGCGTAAAACTGTATTATTAATGTTATTTAAGCAAAACGTAAAAAACGTTACTTAGCAATTTAAGAAACAAGTAACACATTATGTAAGTGGTGTAAACGAGCATAACCGTTTACTTTGGTTAAAAATGACAAAAGATAAAAGGCTCCCATTAGATTCGATTCGGTTCCATTTTGCTTCAGATGTTTACAGTGCATAGATGCTATAACAAAAACCTAACATATTTACGTTCTCTTTTGTTTAATTTTGCTTTGGTTGTAGACGCCAGAATAATTTGGCACAAAAGTCAACATTCAATTTTCTTAGCCTATAACTTTAGTTTTAGATAAAAACACTTATGTAAGTACTAATGTCTGACTTTTTTACTCATGGTTATCTCAACGTTACAGCTAACTTAAGGTTAATGAAAAGATAAAAAACCAAAAACAAAGATGCCAACGCTAAGCTACAAACCCAGCTGTAAGATGGCAATCCGCTCCATGAACGTTTCACCTCTGACCGCAGTCCAGGCACCCGCAGCTACCACCTCTAGAAGGAAAGAAGCCCAACCACTCTTAAGGCCGCCGATGCAAACAAAGCCATGAAGCTCCCTCCAAGCCAAGGCAAAAGAGGAGGCAAACCAAGAAATGAACGAGGACCCAAGGAAGAAGCAACCCTGCTCCAAACTCACATCCTACTAAACCAAGCACAAGTTGTCGCCCCCCTCCTTCCGTCTCCAGATTCCACGAGTACCATTTTTGGTTTACCTAGCAAAGATCAGTAGCGATCCCGCCAAAACTACGAAACATCAGAACGATGTTGGCTTCTACAACACAAAGATGCACATTAAACTTCGCTTCGACACGTCGATACCAATAAACTTCGCCGACGCCGAGTTTCTTACATACTTACTAACAAACAAAATCTTTGCTTTGCTTCAAAGGTACTTATTACTAACAAACAAAAACTTTGCGCCGACACGTATTCCAACAAACGCCAACGTCGTCACTCTTCGAGTTTCTTATTTATTACTATTACTAACACTACGATTACTACAATAACAAACGAACCTCCCATGTCGAGGAACCGGAGCCACGCTACGATCTTATTACTAAACAAACAAACTAGTAAAGTAATTATCATTATTACATAAAACTTGTTCCAATCTGCGAAACAAAAGCATGCAAAACCCGCAATTAACAAGTAATTGCATTGCCTGCAGGGTAAATTTAGTGCGTAATGATCAAGTTAGTAATAGAACCGTCCGCAGGAGACTTGCAGAAAGTGGACTTAATTCATGCCGTCCAGCAACTGGACCTGTATTAACGCAGAGACATTGAAGAGTGAGGCTGAATATTGCAAGAAAGCATGAACATTGAACTGGATAGGATTAGGGCTCCGTTTTATTTACCCGCGAGTCTCATTTCACATTACAAGGTTCAGATGGTTGCCAAAGAGTGTAGAAACAGGCTCTAAAATGATATTGTCAAAGAATTTTGGCTCTCAGCACTAATTTCTTTGGAGGATCAATTATGGTCTGGGGTGGCACATTATTAGAGGCTCGTATCAAACTCCATATTTTTGGAAATGCTTTGGTAAGTACTGAAAAATATATAACGGGGCATTCTAGAAGAACATATGGTTCTGTTTGAACCTCTTATACGAGAGGAATTTGAGTTAATGCAAGATAATGCACTGTCGCACGTAGTGACAACTACAAAACGTATCTAGAAGATGTTAGGATCAATTGTATAAAGGGGCCAGCTTGTAGTCCAGATAAGAATCTCATTGAACATGTTTGGGACATAATGAGAAGATAGGTTTGAACCCGTCCAGTACAGCCAAAATCGTTAGGAGAGCTACAAAACGCTCTGTTAGAAGAATGGGATCGAATGCCGCCAGAAAGCATAAAATATTAAATTTCTGATTTAGTGGCTTTTGTTCATTTAAAAAATATTTTTAGTAACAATTAAATATTTAGTAAATTTCTGTTTTTTTTATCTTTTTTGTTTTTTCGTCTTTTCAGTGGACCCAATAGGGCCGTATTACTAACAGGATGAAAATAGAGTGTACTAACTATTTGTAATAAAAAATTTAGCCACTACATTTTAATCTTTAGGCATTTAACTAAGATTAATAAAAAAAAATTAAGAGTGCGTAAAGACTTTTGTTCAGGAGCGTATTATATTAATTTATATTTACAAAAATTAACTTAACATATAAAAATCAAGTATCTTATTATAATTTTAAGGATAATTATAGAAAGACAAGAAAATTGTTTTGGGATAATCTCAACTTGTATATTAAATTTATGAAACTCTGTTTTAATTTCAAACAATCACATTTAATTTATGGTTTAGATTCGTAAACCTGCGTTAGGTAGAAGTTAATTAAAACTTTGTAAAAATATCTCAAATGATATCAATTTTACGCCGATTTTTATTTTATTGCTGTTTTAGAAATTGTACATAAAATAATTAAATTATAAATCTAGTAAAACCTGATATGAATAATTGAATTTACATTTGCCAAACATCAATTTCAATCAGCACTAATTTGGAAAACTGGGAATAAATTATACTGCAGTATATAAAATTTTTAATTTTGAGTCACATTAATATAGTTATGAGTAACATCTACGTTACATGTATTACTAATATAATTTAATAAAATTTGGAATAGAAAATAACAAAATAAATAAAAATACCAAGCGTCGAATAATGAAATGATGTTAAGCTTTTATTACGCTCATATACTACATATAATTTACATATCGAAAATTATTCGAGAGGTCAACTGCTACAGCAAATCTTGTACAATTAACTTTACACTTCACGTACTTTATCATAATTCTCCATACTTTTTCGTACTTCATATAATTCAGCAGTAATTCACGGGACTTCACATACTTCACCAGTAATTCACCGCACTTCATTAATAATTCACGGTACTTTACCTACTTCACCGATACTTCATTGTATTTCATGTACTTCATAGGTATTTCAGAGACTTATCGGGATTCCAAAATTTGTGCACCGGAGGGTGTTCCACACCACCCAGACTCCCAGATTAAGTAGTTTATTTTTTATCAGACGTAAACTGAAGATCTCCCGATGCAGAGATCTACCCCCAAGGGGGTACGGAATTTATAATTACGCAGTTTATAATTAATTGTCACATTACGAATTTAACACATTTACTTGGCCATAGCTAATTTAATAAACTTGAGCTATGCTTAAATATTTAATTCACTTTTAATAAAAATAAATTATTTAAACCGGGGTATGGGGTGGATGGGGTGTGTGGAACACCTCCCAGTACCTCTAGAACGGAAAATTTTTAGTTTACTTTTGATAAAAAATAAACTACTCAATCCGGGGGTTGGGGGGGGGTCTGCATGTTTTGCAATGCTTTTCATTCTAAGATTTGTGCACTGGAGGGTGTTCCACAGCCCCTGGATCCCCAGATCGAGTAGTTTATTTTTAATCAAAAGTAAACTAAAGATCTCCCGTTGCAGAAATCTACCCCCCCCCTCCAGGGAGTACTTTATTTATAATTATTCAGTTTATGATTAATTGTCAGATTATGAATTAAACACATTTACTTTGCCATAGCTAATTTTAAAAAACTTGGGATATGCTTAAGTATTTATTTCACTTTTAATAAAAATAAATTTTAGTTAAACCGGGGGGGTCTGGGGGGTGTTCCCTCCAGTTCTTTTGGAACTGGAGATCTTCAGTTTAATTCTGAAAAAAGTAATCTATTTATTAATCCGGAAGTGTGGGGAGTATGGAACGCCTTTCAGTGCCTCTGCAACGGAAGATCTTCAGTTTACTTCTGATAAGATATACAAACTCGATCCGGAGGGTCTGGGGGGTGTTAAACACCTTTTAGTGCCCAAATATTACAATGCAGGCAAACATATTAAAGGTTTGAAAATCTAGTAGAAACTCTCCGCTTCCGTTTTAGTTTTCTAAAAAAATTATGACATATTCTTAGGGGGGGGGGCAACAAAAAGGGATAAAGCGAAAATAAATTATGTTCAATCATGCACAAACGATTATTAAGATTATTTTCAACATTCGGAGAGAGGAGCTTGTAGGTCTCCAGCCCCCCTCCCCCAACTAATTTTATAAATCATTCAAAAACAAAAAAGGTTTAACCGAAAATAAAGAAAGCACAATAGAGTTAGATTTTTTTAAATTAAAAATTCCCAATGGAAGGGAACTGAGGACATGCACCTTATTCAAACTCGTCCAATCAGACCATAACGAAATAATCAAACACACAACAAAACAAAAACAAATCAAACACCTAATTGGTTATTTTGTCAATTTAACTTTAATGTATTTTAACTGATAGATAACTATAGTTGAAGAAAGATAGAAGATAGAAGCATAACAAGATAGTTTAAATTGTATTATCACATTCTGGAGCCGTCTGTGTAAAACCGGGGCAAGCGCGTTATTTTTGCTTCATAGTAATTAATTAATCATGACGAAACAATAAATTACCAAAGCTTGTTATTGAGCTACCAAACCTCTATGATATTCAAACAAATGAGCTAAAAAAATATACAAAATTTACTAAATAAATCTAAGTTTAATTTAATTAATTGATTACTATTAAACTTGCAACTACCAAAACTTTTAATTCGTAAAATAATGACCGCCAAAGGTCCCATTCAATGTTTAAAATAAAAAAATGTTAAGAAAATCTACTGATATAATTTAATTTGCTATCAAATATTTATTATTGAATACACGTGTCTTATCTATGATACGCATTGACCGTAGCGCATGCTTATAAGCTAGGTTCAACTTCATGTAATTCACCAAAAGTGTACTAATTTTATGATACTTCACTAGTACTTCAATATACTTAACACGTATTTTACCCACTTTACACGTACTTTATGTATTTCACAAGTACTTCATGTACTTCACATGAAATTTGATGTACTTCATGAGATGTGTACAAAAACTTTACCAGCGGTTAACCCCTCGAAATTATTATATTAAAAATGCTTGGAGAATTATCGCATCCTGTAGATTGGTAAGACATACCTAGAAACAATGCTGGATGTGGCAGTATGCGAAGGGTTACTGTCATAATACACGAAGAAAATTCATCCGAACAATATACAATAATAATTTTGCATTACCATTGCTTCTGCTGTTTTAATTGGGCATTTTATTTATATTTTAAACTGAGCAGCGTTTAAAGTGCGCCAGTTGGAGTACAAAAGAACAATACGCCTAAAACAACGTGAGTTATGGAGAGTCTTCTGCAATAACGTGGAAACGACTACCGCAACAGGTATTTTTATCAGGTCATTGTTAAAGACCCATACCAGTTGCTAGGTGGTTTGTTCCAAAATAATGGATACAATACGGAGACCCTCTCGCAAACGGCTAAAATATTGCTACACACACACTTTTTGATAGCAAAATATTCTCAGATCTCGACTGGTCTGACGTAAAAACCCAGCCACCGACTGAGATAAATTAGGAAACTGGAACGTCGTAGATGAAACCAAAACGGCATGAGCCATAAAATCATTTGGACTCCTTAAATAGACTGGGCCTAATGGAGTGTTTAAGGCCTGCATTACGCACGAGTATACACCTTTGCACATCTTCGTACCCTCCGCTCCAAACGCTCCGGGCCGTTTTAACAAACGCTTCTCTTTCTAAGAATATCCCTCTAGAATGGTCCTACTCGCAAGTGTGCTATTAGGAAGGGGGTAGATTTCCCTTGATGTGGGAGTTTCTTAACACTGATCTAAGCCTAATCAATGGATCTCGAACAAAAAAATGATTATTAAATGAACTGTAAGACTCAAAATTTTTGTCATAGATTTTATTGTTGTTGCTGTTGTTGAATAACATGCAATAAATAGATAATTGATTTGATCTAACTGTGTTATAATATTATTTATTAGATACGTTTTTGTTGTGTCCAAATCTGCAGTACTGCAGATATTATTGTGCTCACCAAATTTCAAATTTAATCAACTTTTGCGGCAAGTTAGGACGGCGGCGAGTTGGTCGCGGAAAGTCGGTCGCGGCGAGTTGTTCCAGCCTCAATGCAAACGCCCCTAAAACTGGAATACGATGTCAAGCATCGGGGAATAACGCTTGATAAAAGGCTAAATTAAGGGAAACATGTACAAATTAAACTGAGGAATGCAGGAATGGTATCTGGTAGTGTCGAAAGGCGGTGAGACGGTCTTGAGGTTTTTTCCCAAAGATCACCCTCTGGCTCTACACTACTATAGTCATCTCATGCATTATTATGGAACTTTTATTTGATGGTTCAAAACCAACTTCAAAAAGTAATTTCATTTAAATAATAATTTTTTTTGGCATGATTGTTTGTTAGCAATATGTGTTGTGTTGTATCTAAATTTTATATATTAAATTTTTTTATATTTTTGTATTTATTATTATTTTATTTTTGCGTTTATTGTTTTGAATTGGAATTCTTTTATTTATTCCAATACCTTCTGAGTTAGTAAATCGAATCAGCGAGCAAAATCTCATTGATAGAAAACAAGCAATTATTACAAAAAATGAGCTACCTAAAATTGAATTTGAATAAATAAAAAAATAATTAATTTATATACGAAAATGTTCAAAGTAACAACGCAATCCAAAACGTTATTGATAGTTATTATCAAAAATGGAATTTGTAATTATTAAATAAAATATGAAACATTGTTATTTAAACAAAGTTATTTAAAATCGTTTAATCTATTTTCTTGCCGGTTCATCCTAGGTATATTCTGATCGCTGTATTCGGTCAGATTTTTGCTTCCTTCAAGTAGCCATTTTCTCTCATCTATATCAGGATTTTATTTTCGTATTGCAACCAGCAGTATAGCGCAAAGCGTAAGCTTGTGGTTTGAACCCTATTTGCGTTAGATACACTGCTGTGATCAAAAAGTCCAATATCGATCTGTGGACTATGGGAAAAGCAACGGGAAACCACCATGAATTATAATACTCCCTTGTAAATTCATATTGGCTTCGGCCAAGTTGAATCGGCAACGTCCGGGAGACCTGATATGGCACTGAAAGAAAAAAAGATTGCAACCTCTGATAACCTATCTTAAATTTCGTTTCTCCTCTTCTCAGTTCTTCTGCTATTTCTTTTATTTGTTTTTATATTTTTCTCTTGTTAACCGTTTGATCGTTATCTATAAGAATTTCGTGCACCACTGGACAAGTAAATACTAGATATTTGTGCTCCGATATTAAATTTAAAAATTAGACAATATCGAGCAGAGAAATTATGAATTTGTGACTAGTGACAGATTATAAACGTAAGACGTTGAAAACAAATAGAGCTTAAAAAATTCTGCTCAGTAAATCCAAGTAGAGGAAGTTCATCCAAAGGGTAGACCTGTAAGCTGCTTCTGACGCCAGAATTAAGAAATGAACAAACGATCAGACAAGGTTTATAGTAATAAACTTAAAAGTGCACTTACGGAAAACTAAAATTGGCAAGTACTAACTATATTGCCTTTTATATATTTATTAGTTCACTGCTATTTCAATATTTTAGACGAATATATTACTTTGGTTTTGGTACTTTTGCTTTGGTAGTTTATCGAGTAGAACTAATTTCACGTTTATTGTAGATATAAACTTTCGGGCAGAGTTCGTTAAGTACCGCTAAGTTAATTTTTTTACGCTTTACTTCTTAAAAATTTTACCTTACAACGGTCTAACTCGAAAAAGTGTGGATTTTGACCCGACAGATAGCAGGGAGCGATTCACTCTCTCCTAACGCTGATCTAGTTATCCCAGCCCAATTTTTTATTCGTACATATCGGAACGCGCATACTGTCAATACAATACAAAATTCTGCCGTTTTCGTGACTTTTAAAATCGATTTTTAGCGTTATTATTGGAAATATCGACTTCATCCTTGCCTTAATAAATTCAATTTTATACCCTCTAACTAACTGTAAAGAAATTTTTGTAAGATCTCCATAGACGGCGAGCGGGACTTAGCAAATCCTAACTAAATTTTCATAAAACCGTAGTTAAATTTGATCCTGAAAAGAAATTACGTATGTATGTTATGGCGATAGCTTTTGCCACTTATGTAACCGTATGTTTTTATTGTGAATAGGGTCGCTCATCAAAGATAGTTTTGGATAAACAAAGATAAACTTTTAATTTAAAACCAAAAAAGCACTAACAAAAATAAAGGAGGCACAACCAGGCACAAACGATGTACAATAGATTTAGACTTTTTGAATTTAAAATCTTTAAAATTGGAGGGAAAGCCTACTATGCTTAAACAGCCAACAAAAAAACTTTAATGCTATTAAAGTGGAGTTGGTAAGAAGTGAAACTGTTATAATTGCATTATCTATAACATACAACATAATATGCAAGATAAATAAGAGATAAGGAAACCACCAAATGTAAGGGACATTGTATTTTCACAAAGCTATATAGTTTGATATTAGGATAGATAATTTCACTGTTGTATTAACAATTGTATTAAGATTATTTTTATATTATATCTGAATTAAATTTTACTTGCAGATAGCACCCACATAAAATAAATATAAGTTAGACATAAAAATAACATAACATAACCATACATTATATTTTACGGTGTTGCCAAATAAATACATAGCAAATAATACAATATAGTATTATACTAACTAATATGATGCTAAGTTTCATATTAAGAAAACTATGCATACTAACAATTGAGTAGCTACTACATTGTCACTAACTAGTAGCTATTAAGATCATCTTAAAACTATTTTAAGAAAACTAGACTGTGTATAAGGCCGTAATCCTTTCTTAAAATGTGCATTTTTCATTCAATACGCAAGCATGATAGTTTATTTCTTGTACAGCATTGTTTTATTTTACTCTCGGCATTCAAGTATTTTACTATAAATGTTTGTTAAATATAGCAACCTTAATTAAACGGATCTATTTAGTTTGTTGATAAAAAGTACCAGAACGATTTAAGTTACTCTCTCAACGCAATATGTTTGATAGACATAATCTCCTGTAGACCGATCGCCATGGAGACCTTAGATATCAAATAAATGCAATTTAACTTTGATATGCAATTAAACTTTAACACAAGTTTTACAATTTGTTATTATATATAATTAAGCTAAATTAAAACAGTGCATTTCGCTTCCCCCCCTCTCGGTATCGCAAATAAAATGACAAGAGCTTCTATTTTTAAAATCGTGAATACTAACAGCGATTGTAAACACGTTGTACCCCTCCTCCCAAAATTAAATTTTTGGTAAAATTGATATCAATTTTTTTCCTTTAAGCTGCAATGATGATTATTATAATTTTATATTTTAGAAAAGTTATGAGCGTTTTCTACACTTCCGGGAAAGTTTTGCGTTATAAACCTTAACTTGAATACAATTGTATGCATTACTAGTTCTAAGACCTACAAGATGTGATTTTTAAGTTGACGGACTGTAACACAAAGAGACTCTCATTTTAATTTTTTTTCAATGTCTTTTTAGATCGACTGAAAAAAGCTAAGTGAGGGTAATAGTACTATAATTTATTTTATATGATTTTCAGTGAGAACCAACCTTTAAACCTTACGTGTCAAAACTTGACTACAATCGGACAATTGATTCGTGAGTTATAGCATTTTGAGTAAAGCAACTTTTTTATTGGAAAAAAATAGATAAAAAGGAATTTCGTATGTTAATGAAACACTGTTTTATAATGGGAAAAAAATAGTGTTAGAACAAAAACTTGGCTTGATAAGTGTTATCTATCACCACACTCCAAAGTTCAATCGGCAGTCAGCTGAGTGGACTATCCGCGAAGAAACCAATCCAAAGCGAGTAAGAACACAACAGTCGGCTGGCAAGGTTATGGCGTTTGTATTTTGGGATGCCCATGCTATATTGTTTATTGATTTTCCTAGAAAGGGAAAAACAATCAACGGTGACTATTATATAGCATTGTTAGTGAGTTTGAAGGATACAATCGCGAAAAAACGGCCTCATTTGAAGAAAAAAAGGTGTTGTTTCACCAAGACAATGCACCGTGTCACAAGTCAAGGAAAACGTGTTTTTCAGATTTAGCTCCCAGCGACTATTTCCTCAAGAGTTGTAATAAGGCCACAATTTAACTTTGAAAATTGCAATTTTCCTATAAGAAATACATGTGAGCACCCATAACAAATACATTCTGTAGACTGTATGTGTGCTGTGCCTAGATTGACAGTGACTAGTGGTGGGGAGATACCAGTCGCTCTCTGAGATCCGTCGCGTCAACTTCCAAACTTTTTGAGTTGGAGCCGCTTGGAGGATGTTTTTACTAAGTAAAGTGCGTGTCAAAACCGCTCGGAGCCCCCGAAGCGACCCTAAGGGTCACGTAGCGGTGCGGAAAGTAGGTTTTGACAGCGCAACCACATCAAGAATCGAATTCGCACAAAAAGTGATTTTTTTTCGAAAATTTGTTGTCCGATCACAAATTTAATTTTCTTATTTGATAATTACACAATTATCTTTCATAATTCGTTATAAAAACCGAGATTCTGGTATATTTACTGTCCCCTCAACCTATTTTAATTATGGCGGGAGGGGTTACAGTTCAAAAGAGGCAATAATAAAATTGCATTCGAAATTAATTTTTAAAGCCGTTTTTTCCAAAAATGTGTGAACCGACCGCAAATTTTATATTTTTTATACGATAATTAGACCCTCATCTTTCAAAATCCACTTTAAAAATCATAAAAATCGCGATCCGGGAATTCGAACCGTTCCCCAGCTATAGTTTTACGAGCATAATTTATTGTTTAACATTTGAGGTAATTAAGTAATGCCAGACTAATTTCAGATGTGCCTGTAACTCCTGTTTTATTATTTTGTTCTCAGTTCTTTTGCTCACTGCAGCTATAGGTTAGCCTTCTTTTTTTACAAGAAAGGTGGCAGTATTAAGATCTCACGGCTGCTCAAATCCAATTGCGGAATGAGCATATTACCGAGTTTTTACTGTTGATGCTGGTAGTCATCCACCTCCTCTTTTATTTTTAAAAGCTTTGCTTCATATGAGATAGATTTATTTTTTAAATTATAATAAAACTGTTTTTAATTGTTTTTGCACCTATGAAGTCGTTTTTTGTCAAGTGTAGGGTGTGATCGCTGCTGTAAAACTGTTAAAATCTTTTTCTTCTTCTTCCTCTTAAATTAAGACTAGGTTCTGTAATATCCAACAGTAACCTCGACAAAGATTCGAAGCTACTGCTCGTACTGTGAGCATATTATTTGTTTTACATCTGAAGTAGTTTGCTAGACTGGCTTCAGATGTGCCTGTTATCCTATATTATCGTTATTGATGGCAATTCATGAACATAGAAGGATCACCGGCTTTACGTGCCTTCCGAAGCACGGGGACATATGCTAAAATTATATTTTCAGATATTTGAAAATATACGATTCGGTGCCGTAACTGGGTAAGTGCAACAGTTGTAGCCGCACGGTGTTAAAGATGCGGGGGCCGGCTATAAAATGAATAGCACAAAATTGTATTTTTTTAAGTAAATTTTGGCATTATTTTGACGGTTATTGGCTTAGGTTTTAGTGCAATGAACTGCTAATGTAAGGCGCCCCGGTTTAAATCTGAATAGAGCTCACTTTGCAATGCCGTCTCCGTGCTTCGGAATTCACGGAATTCAAAAAATAGGGTAACAGGCACATCTGAGGCAAGCAGCTACTTCAGATGTAAAACAAGTAATGTAAAACAATTAAAGTTAAAGAAGAGGATTTTGAAGCAATTTCTAAAATAATATGCAAGTGGATTTAGTTTAAGGAAATATTTTTAATAAAATATTTATTAAAATAATTTAAACGAGCAGCAAATAACATCCCGCAACTGGAAAATGTTAATTGGCAATTGTACCAAGCTTCAAAGTAAAACCAAAACATTCACCAATTAGCATACGACATCGGTGAACTTAAAAACCTGATAAGAGAGTTGATCGAGCAAAACAAAAAAAATGCAAGAAACATAAGCACAATGCTAAATCTTTTAACCACACTTGTCAGCAATATCAATAATACTTGAACACCTTAAATACAAAATAGCTATATGGAATGCCAACGGGTTAAACCAGTATCTAGAAGAAACCAAAACATTTTTAATAAATCAAAATATCGACATAATGCTGATATCTGAAGCATAATTAACAGGTAAGCATTACATTAAAGTATGTACCAAAATATAAATTTATTATACTAAACATCCTAAAGAAGGTAAAGCTCATGGAATTACAGCTCTGATGATCCGCGATATCATAAAACACCATAAATCAGCACCATATCGGACGGAACACTTAGAAGCTACCAGTGACATATTGGAGGATGCTGTGGGAGACTGTATGTATTGTTTGTGCCGTATACTGCCCACCAAACCACAACACCAAAAAGGAAGAATATGAGCAATTCTTGAACACGCTCGGAAATAGATTTAGAGATTTAAAAATCTCTGTTTTTTGTTCTTAGACACGCTGTTGTTTTTTTCAGTGTCAATCTTACTAATTTATTTGGTATTTTCATTTGCTGCATTGTCTGTATTAATTCGTTTCTGTTTATTTTATCGAGTGCTTTTTTAAAATCTATAAATATAATGTGCATATCTATATCATGTTTACGTTTTTTCCAGAATCTGCTTAATTACGTATACTGCGTCTACCGTTGATCTACCCTTCATGAAACCGCATTGATAGTCTCCAATTACTTTTGTATTTTGTTGTAATCTACTGTTTATCACTGTGGAAAATACTTTGTAAGCAACACTAAGTAGCGTAATTGCTCGATAGTTTTCGCATTTTTCTGGATCACCTTTTTTCTTTAGTGTCACAATGATCCCCTCTCTCCATATTTGTGGCATTTTTTTCCCTCGATACTTGTTTTATTAGTTCATACATTTCTCAGTGTAGCATTTCTCCCCCGTATTTGACTAATTCCACGTTTATATTATCTTTACCGGAAGTTTCTCCATTTTTGAGATTCTCTATTAATTCAAGTATTTTCCCGTATGTTGGTTCTTATATTTCTGCGTCTTCTTTGTTTATAGATATTAATTCAGTTATTTGGTCATCATTTAGCAGTTCTTGGAAGTATTCTACCCAAAAACTCTTTATTTTTTCCGAGTTATCTTCAATTTTTCCTTGTTTATTTATCATTTCTCTTGTTTTTATATTATGTCCCGCTTTCTGCCTCTTCAGCTTTTGGTAGAACATTGTGCAATTATTCATTCTTGTACTCTCCTTCACTTCTTCCATCGCTTTGTCTATCCATCTGATTTTCATTTTCTAGCTTCTCGTTTTACTTTCATATAAATTTCTCTCAATCCATCTCAATCTTGCTTCTTGTTTTAGTTTTTTCATATTTTTAAATTCCTCATCAAACCATTTCTCCTGCTTTTCCTTTTCTCTGTATTTTATCACCTGCTTTGCACTTATTATTATACTGTCTGCGATTCTTATAAAGTTTGTATCTATATCTTAGCCTTTTTCGCAATTTTCCAGGTTAATTTGTACCGTATTTTCATACTTTTTTATTTCTTCGTCGCGTAGTCTTTGAATTGCGAGAATGTTATATATTTTACTAATCATTGCTTTTTGTTCGTTTGCAACTACCATGTAGTGGTCGGTATTTGCATTGGCCTCTCTGTATGATCTAACATCTTTTACCATTTCTAGCTTTTTTGTGTAAATAGGATACGATCTATCTGATTTCCTTCAGCATTACCACCCCCGGTCATACTCATGTTATCTTGTGCGCCTTCTTGTGTATAAATCTCGTGCTACAGATGTCCATATTTGCCGCCGCTGCCAGGCTACAAAGTCTACTTCCATTATCAGTCGTCTTCTCATGAATTGTATATTTTCCCGCGACTTCGCTAATATAATCCTCTTTTCCAATTTTGGTATTTAAGTCCCCATTACAATGAGAATATCTTTTTTTGTTAATTCGCATAGGTTCTCTAGTTCTTGATAAAATATATTTTTCTCCTCATAATTACTATCTTCACTTGGGGCGTATGCGCTAATGATCGAGAAATTCATTGGGATTTTCTTAATTCTCGGGTATGTCAGTCTTTCAATTGCCGGTTTAAATTTTAATATGTCGTTTCCCTCTTTATTTCTTACCATGAAATCCGTTCCGTTTCTTCCTGCTCGTCTTCTCCTAAATACAGTATTACATACATACCCATTCGCTGTTGTTTCTCCCTGTCCTTTCTATTTGGTTTCCTATAGGTCAGCAATATCTATTTCGTATCTGCTTAATTCGTTCGCCACTTCATGTACCTTTCCAGATTTGAGAAGAGTTTTGACGTTCCATGTTGCGAATTTTATTGTTTTCTTTTTATTGTTTCTCTTTTTTATTTTATCTGCTTTTCCAGTTGCATCCGCACGTTTTATCTTGTTTATACCTATTCTTTGCCTTTTGGGTCAGTTTCTACTTCTGGAGTATCTGCCTCCAGAAACCAGGTACTCCGTTCTTCTTCTTTTGTTTTTTTTGTTTTATTCATGTTGCTTCTCAGCTTTAGATCATTATCATCCCTATCCCATATAAATACTTGATCCTGTTAGTACAATCTTTGATGTCCAACTTTTACTCATTCTCTGTTCTTCATTGAGTCGTTTACAATAGTTCATATCTTGTTTTGAATATCTTTCTCTTCACTGATAAAATGTTTTTTAATGAACGTTTTATTTCCTTAAGCTTGGTTTTGTTTTCCATTACTAATGTTTTTTGTGTGGTGTCTCTTAATTTCGCTACGAAAACCCGGTTTTCAACAGTTTTTTCTATTTTGAAAGCATCTACAACGTTTACCTAAATTTGCATCGTTTAGTTCATAAATTTCTCAACTTTTTCAGTGGTAACACTTCTCACTGTTAGTATATTTTTAATAATTATGTTATTTGTTCTTTTTACCTTCCCGTATCTCTCTAATTGATTCTCAAACGTCACTATTTTCTTCTTTAGGTTGCCTGATTCTTTGTCCAATTTCTCAACCGCCTGCTTCATTTCATTGATTTGTCTATTCCAGTGCGCTTCCATTTCATCAAGTTTTTGAAATTTCTACTTACTACTTTTGTTAACTTTGTCATCATATCCTTAAGTTCCTCCATGTTCTCGCTTTGATTTGTCTCCTGGGCGATTCTTGTTGGTGACTTGTTTTTTTTTTGCTTTGTTGAAATATTTTCTCAATTTTAACTTCTTTCTAGTTATCACCATCTGCTTCTCTCTTTCGTTTGATATATTACCTTATAGATGGGTAACTATTTGCTCTTGATCTTGCGTGTTTATTGTCGCTCATTTGCGCTGACTTGCCTGCTTTTATGCAACTAATCTCACCTGTATCGTTTCTAAAATATTTAGATATCTTTTCTTGCTTTTACGTGTTTATTTTTCCTTATTATTACTTTATTAGATATTCTGAACTGTTTTAGCGTCAATGCGAAAGCCCGAGTCAACCCCTGAGGCATTCGCATTACTAAGTAAGCATAACTACGAAGTTTTTGTTGCCAATACATAATTTATATAAACTTTAAAAATGTAATATTTAGTGATTTTTGCACAATAAAATCTTTTGTGGTTATCGATAAATTTCAACTAAAAGCTGATTAGGTAATTAGATAATTAGCAAAAATTAGAAAAATGAAAATCAATATTGCAACAATTTGTTAAATAGTTGTTGACCAGAAAGCAATGGATTGATGCGAAAGAACCTGCACAAAAAGAGAAATCAACTATTTTCATAATACACGTACTACAATTGTGTATTATTTTATTTTAAAAAACCTTAAAACATTGGAACGCCAGAAATTTACAATTAAAATAGTTATTTTTATTTTATTAAATCAGAATATACTAATATTTAAATTTTCAAGTAAAAAAATAAATATTTAATCGCACTTTTTCTTTTGATTTAAAACTCGGTCATTTTTATAATGTAGTTTTCATTTCTTGTTTATTATTATTCTTTTATTTGTTTAACTTCAATTTTGGGTAGCATATTTTTTTGTAATAATTGCTTGTTTTCTACCCACGAGATTTTCTTCGTTTCCTCGCTAACTCAGAAGGTATTGGTTTCACATTTGGTGCATTTCATGTAGCAACGTTATTTTCATATCTAACGTCTATTTTATACGCATTTTAATAATTACTAAATTAATTATTTATTAATCCTGCTTTGGTGATTAAATGCATATTGGTAGTTAAATGCGACGTTTCTCCGAAGCATTTATTATAATCATTCTCTGTTTCTATATTATATGAGTGTAATGAAAGATTATTGTTTTAAATTTTTGGACATTCGATATTTTCATTTATTTTTGTCATTTTTTATTCCAAAGTTCATCAAATTTTCTGAATATGTACTTGTTAATCGTAACCATATTAATGTACTAACTCGAAATTAAAAATTTTAATATCAGTTTTCCAAATTAGTGATGATTGAAATTGATGTTTAACATATGTAAATTAAATTATTCATATCAGGTTGTACTAGATTAATAATTTAACCAGGTCATGTACAATTACTAAAATAGTACTTTAATAAAATAAAAATCGTCGTAAAATTGATATCATTCGAGATAGTTTTACAAAGTTTTTTATATCTTAGTAGATCTACGAAACTAAACTATAAATTAAATGCGATTGTTTGAAATTGAAACACAGTTTCTCAAAAATTCACAAATTGAGGTTATATGTTGAATAAAATTTTTTTTAAATATACAAGCTTAGTTTAACTGACGAGTTCTTGATAAGACGAAACCACTTTGCGCAACGGGGTCTTAGACTAAAATGTAAGTTAGAAAATTTTCAAATTTTACTAAGCTTCTATATTTAAACAAAAATTTATTCAACATATCTTTTCTATAGTTTTAATTTTTGTCTTTAACAAAGTTTCTTAGATTTTGAATTTAATACAAAATCAATTGATCTATACATTATTTGATTAATAACGGAATTATTAGCAAAGAAAGGTAGACCCTAGGTGACCCCTTAAACAAGATAAAATGTATTTTTTTTTGTCATAAATTTATTTTTAGAAAATAGAAGATTTAGGATAAAAAACAAGAAAATACATTTTTTTGAAGATTGCTTCCACCGAAACGTTTCAAATGATTATATATATTTTACATTTATGTATATTTTTATATTTTAGAAATCAAGGAACAAAAAACAAGTAACTTTTAATAGAACTTTTTATTTTAACGATTTTATTATTTATAGATAGACGGAGATAACTGTATCCCGAATTTGTAAAATTGTAACAATTTATTTATTATTTTTAATTTAAATTAAACAATATTATATCAGTTTTTTTTAAGTTTCAGATGTGATTTTAATTAATCAAATCCTTGATCAAATTCTTAAATAGATACGTATTGTTATATCATCGTCAAGATTTATTGTTTTTATTCGTTAAGAAGTGACTGTCCGCATTCATAGTACTTTAGTACGAAAACCTTTTTGATCAACAAGGGATTTAGGAACCTTGGTCTCAATAGGACCAACCACAGGAAAAACCTGTCAATTTTAGTTTGCAGTATAATTGCACTCTTTCAAGTTCATTACTGTCAGCTTTTTGTCGGGTTAGAAAAATATGGTGTTAAATTCATAATTGGAATTATTTTGTGGTTTATTTACCACATTAATCTGCTATTTATAATGAAAAATCATATATAAATTACATAGTAAAAGATGGCTAACTTGACTCACTGAAACCAAGAGGTAAACCACTAAGCAATATTGGTGTACAAGTTCCAGCAGTTTCTTCGCGATTTTAGCAAGTTTTTGGCGAATTTAGTATTTTTTTTGTTAATTTACACAATTTCTTTTCAATTTTATTTATTTTATTTTTTTATTAACTCAGTATACAGCAATTTGCCTGTTAGGCATTAGTCGTTTAGTCTGACAATATATAGTAAATAACATGTATAGAATTATTCCATTGAACAATATCTACAATAAATTTACTGATTTTCAATTTTTATGTTCCTTTGCACTTCCAGTTCATTTTTATCTGTCTATGAGGTCTGTAGGTTGGTATCTTTTTAGTCTGCGAACTTCACTTATAACCCCTAGCAGTATGTTTGCATATAAGTTAGGATGATGTAGCAGCCTTTCCGAGGGTTAACCGCTGGTGAAGTTTTTGTACACATCTAATGAAGTACATGAAGTACTGGGAGGGGTGTAGAACACCTTCCAGTGCACAAATTTTGGAATGAAGAACATTGCAGAACATGCAGAACCCCAGACCGAGTAGTTTACTTTTATCAGAAGTAAACTGAAGATCTCCGTTGCAGAAGCACTGGAGGTGTTCACACCCCAGACCCCCAGTTTAAATAATTTATTTTTTATCAAAAGTGAATTAAATATTTAAGCATATCTCAAGTTTATTAAAATTAGCTATGGCCAAGTAAATGTGTTTAATTCGTAATCTGACAATTAAATATAAACTACCTAATTATAAATTCCGTACTCCTGGGAGGTAGATCTCTGCAACAGGAGAGTTCAGTTTACTTCTGATAAAAATAAACTACTTGATCCGGGGGCTGGGGAGGAAACACCTCTAGTGCCTCTGCAAGGGGAGATCTTTAGTTTACTTCTGATAAAAATAATCTAATCAATCTGGGGTCTGGGGTGTTCCACCCTCCAGTGCTCAAATTTTGGTATTTCTGTAAGTCTCTTCTGAAAAAAATATGGAGAATTATGATGAAGTACGTGAAGTGTGAAGTTAATTGTACACGATTTCCTCTAGCGGTTGACCCTTGGCCTTTCACTATATTTAACACTAAATGTTTTTATTGTTTCTCTGACTGAAAATAGTGGTATATAGCGTTGTATCAGTTTATTTGTCAGGTATCTAGGTGCATCGACCATCACTCTTATGACCTTGATTTGGAATCTCTGTATAATTTCTATGTTGGAATTTGTTGATGAGCCCCACAGTTGTATTCCGTAGGTCCATATTGGCTTGATGATTGCCTTGTAGAGGAGTATTTTATTTTCCAGAGTGAGTTGGGACTTCCTGCCAATCAGCCAATACATTTGGTTGAGCATCAAACCGAGCTGTTTTCTTTTGGTGAGAATGTGTTTCTTCCATGTTAAGCGCCTATCTAGGTGGATGCCAAGATATTTGACGTCCTCAGCCTGTGCGAGTTGTTTGCCGTTCAAGGTGAAGGTAATGTGAACAGATTTGGTTTCATTAGCCTTGATGCGCCATCGTCGCAGCCATGTCTGTATTTTGTTCAGGTTTGATTGGAGACTTTGGATGCGTTTTGCTGGATCATTTGCCGTGTCGTCCGGAAATGTGGCAACCGTTTCTAAACGAGTGGTTGGTAAATCTGATGTGTAGATTAGGAAAAGTACCGGCCTTAATACGCTACCCTAAGGCATTCCCGATGGGATGGAATAGTGATCTGTATATTCACTTTGGTGTTTTACTAAGAAGTGTCTGCCTTTTAAATAGGATTGTAGTATTTCATAGTGCTGGTAAGGCAAGTGATTTTTAATTTTATAGCGCAGACCCTCATGCCAGACCTTATCGAACGCTTGGCTCACATCCAAAAACGCCGCTGAGCAGAAGTTCTTTTTTTCTAGATCGTTGTTGATAATATTTACTAGTCTGTGTACTTGCTCGATAGTTCCGTGCTTGTCCCTAAATCCAAACTGGTGATTAGATATGATGCCTTGTTGTTCGAGTAGAGGTTTCAATCTTTTAGATAAATTTTTTAAAAGGTTTGAGAACATTGGTAGCAGGCTTATGCGTCTATATGATTTAACTTCTTCCGGTTTCTTGCCAGGTTTCAGTATCATCATTATTTGAGCCACCTTCCACAAGTTTGGGAAATATCGTATCCGTATAATTGCATTAAAGATGAAAGTAATTAGTTTAAGGCACTTTTCTGATAATTCTTGTAAGATTTTTCCTGTAATTAGGTCAAATCCAGGGGTTTTCCTGATGTTAATTCCTTTATGTATTGTACCTTTAATTTATTTAATTTTGATGATTTTAATGGAAAGATCTAATTGGAAAGGGACTTCAAGGTAATCTGTTACTTTGCTTTCTTCTTCTAGTGTTGACATTAAGGGAAATAGTTGGAAGACTTTCTTTAAGTGTTTGGAAAATAATTCAGCTTTCTTTTTGTCATTTCTTGCCCATTTGTTACTTGGTTCATCTTTGATTGATGGAAGCTAAGCTTGTGGTCTATTAAGCTTTCTCGTTGCCTTCCAGAGAGAATAATCTGTTGCCTCTGTGGGAGTCAGGCCTTCCAAGTATTCTTGGATATCTCGATTTTTGATTTCCGCCAATAACTCTTTCAGTTCCTTACTGGATTTATTTAGTTTTGCTTTCTTTTTTATTGTTCTTTCTTGTTGCCACCGCTTTTTAAATTTTTTCTTTTTATTTCTTCACATATTCTTTTATAAAAAAAAATTTTTAAGAGGGAGATTTTTTCAAGAAGGAAAATTGTTTTCACAAATGGCGCGACAATATAAAAACAAAAATCTGAAAAGAAACCACGATATTATTGTTATATTCTTAAAATTTTAGAATTAAACTTTATTTTTAGTAAAGCAAGGGATGACATAGTTTTCATAAATATTTATCATAGAAAGCTTTCTCTGTATTTTAAATCACTTTAAATTGTTTATCACTTTGAATAATGGTATCACTGTCAATTGCTAGTGTGCTTAATGAATGAACTTAGATTACTTACATACTAAACAAAAAATACCAACTGAGTACTCATTATCAGAGCTTAGTATTACCAACTTTACCATGCAGATTTATGCAATGAGAATCTTGTTAACCTATTCGTACGCGTCCGCAATTCTCCACTGTAATACTCTTTTTACAAATTTTTTCCAGGAAATGTGGAATCAAATTTAACCTAACCCCATAATGTGATAATTTGTTTGGTATATTAAAATTAGAAATTTTAATTTAAAATAGGGCAAGAGTCGACTAATCCTAACTCTAAAATACACTTTATCCTATAAAAATAGCTTCACCAAACGAAAAGCAGAAAATTTAAGTTCTTCAAGGTGAGGGTAAATTTAGTTGGACTTTTAATAAGGCCACAGCTTCATTTTGAAATTTATGATTTTTTTACAATTTTAAATTACGATAAGAAACGCATGTAAGTGTATTATTGCGCAATAGTATGCCAAATATTCTATCACCAGTACCTGCGTTGTAGGTAGATCAGCAATCACAAGCGGTGCGGAGCTACCAGTCGCTTTCTGCTATCTGTCGGGTCAACATCCACGCTTTTACAAGTAGGACCGTTCTAGGGGGATATTTTTAATGACATTATATGTATATATTATTAACCTTTGAAATTAATATTTGATTCAAATTTTTTAAAATTTTAGTAATTTTAGTTAAATTTTATTATTAAATGTCTGATGACAGCAGTCACAAATAATGTTTTGTTTTATTGTTCATTTAACCTTATAATTTAAAAAAATTTGAATCAAATATTTTTAATGACGAAAAACTTATCAAAACGGCTTAGAGCGGCTGCGAAAAGTCTGTTTTGACAAACGCAACCACGACAAATCTTGAATTGTCAAAATTCAAATTTTTTTCAAAATTTTTAAACCGAGGACAAATTTTATTTTTTAATTGTTAATTAGACCCTCATCTGTCACACATTTTTGTGTGAAAACGAGAATAACTATCTATTGTCAATCTACTTTTACTACCCTGTATAGGAAAAGTATACATACACTAGGTATTTTCTAATAAAACTTTCACTAATAAACGTAAATTTTCTGTAAATAAAAATAAATTGTCTATCTTTCCTACTCAGTGCAGTGAATGTCTACAGTTCCTAGTAATTGTATACTTTCACTGCATTATCCACTTTCACAGTAACATATTATATATAGATATTTTTTGTATACATAAATATAATTTATAAACATTGAATTGATAAATAGCAGCGCTAAAATTTGAAATTGGAGAAATTAAAAATTAATTAAAACAAAAAAATTTTTTTAAATAATTTTGGTAATTTTTTGAAATGCAAAAAAAACAAACATAGGCGACCTAAATTATAAATTTAAAAAAATATGTAGTTAGTGTAATAGGCCAACGAAAATCTAACAAGTAGATACTTTTTTTACAACACATTACCAACGCAAATATTTAAAAGGCAGGGTTGTATTCAGCAACATCGTAGAATAAAAAAAAATTGACGATGTTGCTGAATACGACTGTACCTTTTTAAATTTTTGCGTTGGTAATGTGTTGTGGAAAAGGTATCTATTTGTTAGATTTTACTGGCTTATCATCTCAATTATATTTTCTTTTCAATAAATTGATATAATAAAATAAATTTTTTGTTTTATTATTTTCTAAGTTGCGGGGGGTCCCAAAAAATTTTGTACTGGATACAAGAGAACCTTAGGTATGGTACAAGTATGTGCTTGAAAAGTTTGTAAAAACTGTCGAGTGTAAATTTATTTAAAATTTGTTATTATTAATAGTTCTTGTTTTTGTAAATATTTTTCTCAAGTTTGCTATAAATGGATTTACAAAATAAATTATTATTATTATACTAACGTCACTTTATGACGAATATTACGATTTTTATATTTTGAGAATTTTTTCGATTTATTCGTGTAGAATCTAGATAAACAGGAGAATTTAATGATTTGATATAACGAGCAACTAAATCTTTTGGCAGAATTGAAATAAAAAATTATAATATATACATTTAGAGTAAATACCATCAAAAGAGAATATAATACAAATGAATAGGAATTCTCTAAAGGTATGCATTATAATATCTTCCCCCATATAAGTGTCGCTGTGAGAACAAAGATAGGATGCAATCAGGACGAGCGTAAGAAAGAGCGAGAATAACAACCAGAGAAAATTGCTTGTATGAGGTGTAGGGTTGCTGCTGTAAGGCGGGGATGAAAAGAGGCGAAGAAGTGAGGGTGGTCGCGACCCCGTGTCGAGTCTGTCGGCGGCCCACAGTCCGTTTTAGTGGGTGGGTCTGCACGCACTTTAAACATACATAACAGTTTTCGTAAAATAGTTTAATTATACAAAAAATGTATTAGTTTACATAAACTTGAAGTTATAACTTCATCAATATCAACTCGGTATGTAACCAGCAGATACAAGGTACGTCAAACTTGTTGTGAACTAATGCATCACATTATTTGATCATGCGCGTTTTTAACTCGGCGTGCAATTTGTTAACTACCTCAATATTATTGAACTTTAAAAGCGTTTTCTAATATCCATGATATCTATATAATATAGCATTTAAACTTAAGATTAAATTGCATGCTAGTGGCTAAAGTAACTACAGATAATTTATTTATAATTCACTAATCTTAAAATAAATGCTTATTGTTTTTTAAATTTTACTAAATTGCACGAATAAAGTGTAAAATTGCATACAACAAACTTTTTTAATTTACATTTCCATGTATACCTCATTATATTAAACTTGAATGAAAATTAACTAATTTTTATTTAGTAAATATTCTAATCATCGATATTATTTGTATAATAATTTAACCAGATTAGTTTATTCGATATAACATTATGTAAATAATACGAACTTTGTTAATATTATAAATCATTATTAAAAGTATTTTTATTAAATTTTGGTAAGGGATACTTCTTCGCAAATTAAATAAAGATTTACAAACCTCGACCAGTTTCGCGTGGGTCTACGAATCTTCAGGGGTTTAAAACAAGCAATATCTAATATACAAATATTAACAACTAACCGAAACAAAAATTATAAAATAGAAAAAGATATGAAGCGGCCTAAAATAAAAATGTAAATTATTTTTCTCATTATTAATACACATATTGTGATTTCGGGGTTATTTCATAGTGCAATTTGAGGTTTATAAAAGCATTGCAATCCAGAGGATTCAGTAAACAGCGTGAAAAATCATCATGTATTATTTGGAGGATTTTGATTGGCTAATTTTAAGGCAATCCTGTCTCTTGTTTAGGTTAACTTGCAGATTCTTTTATTCTAAAGTAGTTAAAGTTAGTTAGGGACGCAAAGACGGCAGTATCAAGTGAAAAAAATTGGCAACCATCTAGTTACTTTATTAGTTGTACTACGGTTGCACATGAACACGTATAAGATAGGACCCAGGATGTGCCATGTGGAACTCCCGAGTCAATGAAATGACAATCGATATATTTGATTACGTGCAAAATAGCCAGTTCAGCAACTACAAAATCTGAAATTTTAAAGGATAATAAATATCAAGCAGTGACAGATCATTATGATTTTTAATTTTCGCTGTCAAGACCCTTGGGTCTAGGAGTAACGAGGCAAAAAATTGTGGGCAGAGTTTGTTAAGTGCCGCTCGAAAATACTAGTTTTCCTATAGAATTGACAGCAAGTTATGAAAGAGCATTAAATTAGAAGAACGAGAGGGTGAAGATAAATCGAAAATTTTGAAGTTTAGGCATTAAAAAATCAAAATTGTAATACGTTTCTATAATAGGCTAAATTTGAACTTTAAACCCCGCCCATTTTGAATCTTTTTGAAATTTTACTCTAAATCATGTATTTTATCACTTTTTTGATGCAGCCATCACGTATGTTCAGTAGCGGTCATAAGTATGGTTGCACTTAGTTTTTGTGATAACTTTTTAAATTTCAAAGAAATTTTCCTAAATTTTCAAAATTTATTCTTTAAATACCTTGGAATTATAACACATAATTAAAATTATTTGAAAATTTTATAAACAAGTAAAAATTTAAAAATCACAAAATAGGAAATATTTGCTTATAATAAAGTATTATTAAAAGCACTTAAAACAAAATTTAAAGTACTTTATTAAAATATAAAGATTAAAAACAATTAATACTTTGTTGCATAACCTTTGCGGCTATAACTGCTTTGCATCGAGAAGGCATAGAGTCAACAAGTTTTACTAAACGCTCCAATGGAATCTTTTGCCATTCTCTCCTTAAAGCTTCCATAACTGACTCCTATTTTGGTATGTCCCACTTCTAATTTGTCGCTCGAGCTCTTCCACAAATGCTCTATAGGATTTAAGTCAGAGACTGACTAGGCCACTTAAGTAGGCGGATATTAGCCTTCGCCATGTAACCTTTAACATGCTTTGAAGCATGTTTCGGATCATTATCTTGCTGAAACATCCAGCCGCGTGGCATTATTCTCTTTCCATGTGGTAGCATGTGATCTTTTAATATGTCAGCATACGTAAACCGATCCATAATACCATCGATTAAGTGTATAGGTTCAACACCATCACGGGAAAAGCAGTCCCACATCATGACACTTCCACCGCCGTGTTTTACAGTGGGAACCTGATACTTAACATCATATCTTTTATTTACTGAACGTCGAATATACTTAATACCATCAGAAGAAAACAAATTATATTTGCTCTCATCGCTCAAAGAATTTTAGACCATTCTTGAACTCCCCAGTTTAAGTGATCTTTGGCAAATTTTAATCGGGCTATCCGATTCTTCTTCAAATTATTGGTTTCTTAGAAGGACGCCTACCAAATAGTCCAGCTGACTTCAGTCGACGTTTCACTGTCGAAACACTAATATTATCTTCGCGATTCTCGTTAAAATCACGGACAATTTCGGTAGCCGTTAAACGAGGATTCTTTACCGCATCCGGTTGTTTTCGTGGTCGCCCGGTTCTTGGTCGATTGGCCACTGATCCATATTGGTTTATTTTACGGATCCAACGACCTATAGTTTGATTTGGTATACCAAATTTGCGTTCTGCTGTCCTTAAAAGTCCATTTTCAATGATTTCAAAATCGCATTTTCAGATCTTCGGAATATTCTTTCGTCTTTACCATGATTCTTACTGTTGAAGCAACTTCTCTAACAAGTTTATTTCGAAAAATTAATTTTATTTTGAATTTATTTAACATTGAAGTATTTGAGATTCTCGGGTCATTTTGTTTGATCCTTATTTAATTTTTGAATAAAAATATAAAATACTTAGTTCACGTACTAAAATTACTAATTATATACTGTAATGATGGGTTTTACATATGTAATTTTAAATTTAAGCTATAATTTAAATAATTATGACGATTTTAATAGTAACTATTTAAATCTAATTATCTTTTTGAACGAATTCTGACATTGGTCAGGTTAAATTTCTCCTTAACGTGAACATGCATTTTTCCAGACTTTCCTAATATGAAGTAACGTTTGTCGGAAATCGAAGAAACTGCAAATCTTCATCAAAATATTTTAATTTAGAATCAGGGTTTTGCCTTACAACGCGCTAATTATAGTACAATGCATTTTGAAGGCACCAAGTAACCACCAAACAGAAATTTTCACTTTGAAAATTATAACAATCTTGATTCGCAAGAATTGTTGTGCTGAATTCCTGTTTGCTCTGAGGAACACGCGTTAAATTTTGTTTTATTTTTGGATCACTCTGTTGTAAATTTTTTAACCAATAGCACGGCAGTAATTTTATCTTTTAAATTTTGGAAATTTTTATATTAATAAAAACATCTTTGTAAAGAAAGTCTATCGGCCATATAAAAAATTTGATGGAGATTGCAAGGCAGGGAAGTTATCTAGGGTTGAAAATTATATAAAAATTCATGCACATATCTATGAATATGTATTTATACAATAAATTAATTGTTTATTTTTACTTTTACTTTTTCGATTTTGTATACTAATAAAAATCAATTTTTTGTCACAAAAATTTAATTTTTTGAAATACAATTTATTTATTTACGGCATAAGGCAGCACAAATCGAACACAACTCAACACAACTTTTATTTTTTTATTTTTAAAAAATGGCACGGCTAACTTCCACCATCAAAATACGCGGTATTCATAAAAGCCGAAATAAATAAAATAAAATAAATTACGACACAAAGCAGCACAAATCGAGCACAACTCAGCACAAGTTTTATTTTTTAATTTTCAAAAAATGGCACGGTTAACTTCACGCACATCACAATTCAGCAAAACAAAAAATAATTAATTTTTCCAAAAATGGGGGGCTGACCTCAAATCATTTATTGTGCTTTATAAGAAAATGGTAAATCCTATTAGACTAAAATTTTTGCACAATGTTTAGAACAACTAGCGCAATTTAGCACAACAAAAATTTTTTTATTTTTTTAAAAATGAGAGGCTAACGTAAAAATAATTTTTTTATTTTAAGCGTAAACGAATAATTGAATCTATTTTCTTTGATCGGCACAAGTTGGCACAACACCAGCACAACCATCAAAACTAAAAAATTTAAAAAATGGGGGGTTAACTTCACGCATGCAACTATTAGATTGCATAATTTGTTTTACAGTGGTAACGTTTTTGCACAAAAATTTTTCTTAATGGTGTACTAAATTTTACAAGCTTAGTGAAATTTGAAAATTTTCCAACTTACATTTTTACTCTAAAACCTCGTTGTACAAAGTGGTTTTGCCTTATCAAGGACTCATCAGTTAAACTATTCCTCAATAAATGAAAATGGAATTTTATTGAACATGTAATTTCACAAATTAATAAACTATTTACAATTTCAGCATTTTATACTAAAATGACAAATTAGATTTTAAAGGGTAAACATAAAAGCACATGGATTAATACAAATACTTGTGTTCTGGAGAAAAATATATTTATAAATGATTTAAAAATTATTGACATATTTATATTATTTATTATGATACAGCAGTACACTACTATTATACTTTTCAATGGAGAATAAAAATTTCATTTTAAAAGTAATTTTATGTTTACAACGATAATTTCTGTTAGATCTGCCTAAATATTGTTATTATTACTTAAGGTACAAAAACACAATAAATATTTTTATTTACGGAATGGTTCAAACCTATAACTTATTATTTGTGCATGTGTTAGAAAGATGTTTTGTTTATAATCCTTACAAGGTGACCACCCGACTTGACCCTTACCGATTTGCTTTATTTTTTTGTACGTTCAAGTTGTGACTGGAAGTGAAACGGGTCAAATTATTAAAACGCTATTTTCAGCTGTTTCCGTAAAAATTTTGAAATTGTCGTTTTTTCATATTTTTTGGTGTGCTGCTGAAAAAATACCTACCAAATTATTAATCGTTTTTTAATATTTTTAATTAAAAACTAATTTTATTAAGTATTCTAAAATGGAAATCAAAGACGTTATTTTTATCTAATATTAATCTTCGAACGAATCATTTGAAAATTCGCAGGAGTCAAGGTGATATTCATCATAAAAACAAAAGAGCAGTACGTTTCACTGCACCAATCGCACCTTATAAATGCGTTTTTTAGACTTAAAAGATCGTTTAAAACTTCTATGGGGAAGCACATTATTTTTTCCAAAAAATTGGCGAAGACAACTGGTGGTGCAACATCAATTGTATTTTTATGCAACCTTGTCGAGAATTAATTTTGCGTTATTCTTCGATCAACTGTGTACAATTTTCGAGACGTTTGATAAAGTTTTTTACTTGTCGGTAAAAATAAACATCGCAAGGTTGGACGAATAGTGTACATTTTGGAGGAATCACTTTAATATTACAAGTTCATTTATCCTTTTTATCCTGAAATATTTCGTCACTTAGATTCGGGTTTTTGGACATCCCAAGAATCGATTACAAGGAAAAAATGCTTTTTTCCTACGTATGGCTTTAAAAACTTGGGTTAACTAAATTTCTTGCAAAGATGTCAGCTTTCCCAATTGTGAGGAAGTTACAACAACATTTTTATATTTTGAAACATATTCTGCTACAGATATTTTAACTCTCAGCCCAAATGATCCTGTCACCTCTTATAAGCATACGAAAACGAAAGGTAATAGTTTTCCCGAGAGGGTAATGGCATATTGTGCCGTATAAGAATGGGTGACCTTGTTCATGACGTTTATTTTACAAATTTGAATATTTAATGTCTTCTTTAGAATCGAACAACACAACTTTCAGAAACTTTGAATTCAAAATTTTCAAACTGATCCGCTGCAGATAATGCTCACTGTTGCAAGTTTCTTGAAACTCGAATGTTGTTGAAAGTTTTCGCGAGCTTCTAATATAAAAATAATATCTCTGATTTATATTTTAGAATACTTAATGAAATTAGTTTTAATTAAAAATATTAAAATAATAATTAGGTAGGTATCCCTTCCGCCGCACCCCAAAAAATATAAAAAATACGGCAATTTTAAAGTAAATTTTTACTGAAATGGCTAAGTATGACGCTTTAATATTTTGACCCGTTTCACTTTAATTCACAACCTGAACGTATAACAGAAATGAAGAAAATCGCTGAGGGTAGGGTCGGGTCGGCGCCCATATCAGTAAAACTGAAATACAGTACTGTGCAAAAGTCTGCGGTCACTGCATAAATTAGCATAAAGTTGTTATTGATAACTTTATAAATGAAATAAAAAGTCAAATATGAATAAATTTTATTAAATTATATATAACTATGACCCGCCCCGGCTTCGCACGGGTGCAATGCTGATACTAAATTAAATACACTACAGAAAAACTATGAACGTTGTATATAAAAACATAGCGGCCCGCTCCGACTTTGCACGGGCATAAAATATATATGCCTATGTCACTCAATGAAAACATGATTAAAATCGATCCAGTATTTTTGATTCATTCATTACTGCCCTTGGCCTGCACGCATTAAATTTGGAGTAAAACAATTCCTCTTTCCCTATACTTACTATGAAGATTTCCTGCTATCTTTGGAATATCTAAATTCATACAATTTTTATTACATTACACATTTTTACTTATTTACTTTTGACATTTTTACCTAGGTATTTATTTTATTTTTACAACAATTAATATATTACAGGATGTCTTTATACACAACGTTCACAGCTTTCTTGTCATTAGACAATACAAACATGTCCAATGTTCGGCAATGCCCCGTCCGACCGGTACCGCCCGCCGCAAACGCAAATTTTAAATTTGTAATATCTCCGAAAATATTTGTTTAATTTACATGCTGTAAGGAACCATATTGATCTATATTAATTGCACACTGTATTAAAGGTACTTAATTCGATAAGGATTAATGCCGTATTGCTTAAAATAGCTTCGTAAATAAGCCATTTTTCACGTAAAAGTAAACAATAAAATGGTTAATGTGGGTTATCCCTAAAAGATAAACATATACCATCGCGGACTTTTTTGTAGACCTTTTTATGGTGTACAATACTGTAGTACATTAATTTGATCTAACTCGTAGGGTTTAGGCAGCGTTTTTGCTAAATTGCTAAATAAGCCCAAAAAATTACGACATCACGTTAGAAACCTCTAAAATTAGCAATGTTGCCTTAGTATATGATGCATGTATTATACATATAAACCTTCCTCTTGAATCACTCTATCTATTGGAAAAAACCGCATCAAAATCCGTTGCGTAGTTTTAAAGATTTAAGCGCACATAGGGATATAGGGACAGAAAAGGCGACTTTGTTTTATACTATGTAGTGATTAAATATATTTACACTTCAATATAATTATTGTTAAAGCTGGAAAAAACGAATTAGAACAAATTGCTAATAACTTGTTTATCCACCATAAGCTTTATTTACACTTGCAATTAGATTTGGCAAGCTATCAAATAATTTTTTAATGAATGTGCCTGAAATTTTTTACCCTTAATTTTTTAGAATGTCAAACAATTGATTAGCATTGCCCGTTTGACGTTCATATCGTTTCCAATTTAAATATTCCCACACATATTCGATGATGTTCAAATCCGGGCTTTGTGGAGGCCAATACATGGTTTTTGAAACACCTTCTTCTTCCATTTCATTAACATATGACTTTACTATGCGAGCAGTATGTTTAGGTTGTTATCTTGTTAAAAAATAAATTTTTTACCAATCAAACTACCTCCAGATGGAATGGCATTCTCACGTAGTATTTTAAAATACCCGACCACATTCCTTCAATTTCTATTAATTTTTCCTTTAATTTTTATTAAATAGCCTACCCCATTTGCAGATATACAGCCCCACACGTTAATAGAATTTCTGCCAAGTTTCACGGTTGGATTTAAACAAATAGATTTGTAGACTTCGTCAGGTCTTCTGCGAACATATTTCCTCCTTTTGGCACCAAAAATTTCATATCTGGACTCATCTGACTACAGAACTGTATTCTATTGGTTTTGAGTCCAGTTTCTATGTTCCATGGCCTACGTTTTTCTTTTGTATTAATTTCCTTTACGTAGTAAAGATTTTTTTGATTGCTACGCATCCTCGGAGACCCATTTTGCTGAGACTGCGTCAAACTGTAGAGGAATCAACAGAAGTTCCCGTAGCGCGTTGAAGATCTTCAGTTAATTTCCGGAATGTTCGGGTAAGATTGCACTCTTAAATCACTTTCATCAGTTTTTTTAAGTTTTTGGGCCTACCAGATCTATTCTTGTCATCAATAGAGCCCGTTTCTTTATAATACGTTCACCCTCACTCTTCGATGTTTTTGTTTTTTTGGCTATTACACGATAACTAAGGCCTTGTTCATGAAGAAAAACTATTTTGTATTTAATAGCTTCACTCAATTAAAAGTAGAATTTCCCAACGCCGTAAATTAAAAATTTTTTTGCTCTAAACCATTTTCAAATTGTTGCCATATTTACACAAATACCTATTTTATTTGTTTGAAAATAATTATTATTCATAAAACTGATTTTAATTAATCATACGTAACAATTAATTAAGTGGCCGCAGACTTTGACAGAGTACTGTACAGTTAAAAAATATTGTAATTTTACCAACAGCAATTATTACAAAAACTTTTAATTTGTTAAGTTTTAAATTTTGAATAATTAATTTTTTTTGTTATCTGTAAATTACCTATTAAGGTACGTTTTTTTTGCAAATATTAATTTTCAATTATATAGTAGTTACATTTTGCAGCTATTATTGTTTATTATATTTTACTACCACGACATTTTATGCAGACTATTTTTTTATTTTTTTTCTTGCAAAAATTTTAGCGTTATTTTCCATTGAAAGAAATACATATTTAGTAATTTTTTGGTTTTAATAAGAAAATATGCTCAAATTTTGTGATTATCTAAAATTTCTATTCGACCAAGAGATGTAAAACGAGTGAAGATCAAAAGCAGTAATAAAAATATTGCAAAGTTGCTAAATAATCTGGGAAAACTAATAATTTTTTTAAATTTAGCAATATACTTTTAACAGTGTAGAATTATATAATTCAATAAGCAATAAATATTTTTAATTCGGTATTTTACATACACAAAATGTTTCCTAAGCTGTTATTTTTGTTGAATAATAATTGTACAAATAGACACTGATAAAGGTGCATGTCTTCAGTCCCCAATTCAAATTTTGGATTCAAAATAGTTTAAATAGTCAATTTTTGATTTTAAAACAATTGGCCTTTACCTATTTTAGTGTTTTTTTTTAATATTCGTATATGTTTAGTACTACATACATCTTTTTGATAATGTAGTTTACTTTGAATTTCGAAACTAGAATCTCGTTAATTGGATGCAAATCGTCAATCTTAGCGCGTCAGTATTATTTTGTTTTGTCTGAACTATTTTCGATTTAAAATTTGAAGTTCAAAATTTAGGTTTTTCTCTGGATGGTCTAGAAAATCCTTCATTTTTACTAAATCACTACATCAACCATAACGCAACTTCCGCTTGTTACATATATACAGGGTGTCCCCGTGACTGTGGAGAACCTTTGAGGTGATAAAGGACACTTTTCTAAAACAAATTTTCAAATAAAATTTTTGTCCAAGTCCAAACCCTTGGGGCACCTCCTTTAAAGCAATTTTTAATTTCTAATTTCAAACGGTTTAATTTAAAGATCACTCGCTTATCTAACAAATTAGGTTATAACTTTCTATTGTCTAGGATAAACAGATTTTGAGTTATGAATTAAATTATGAGAAAATGTCAAAAATTGCAAGTTTTATTTTTTATTTTTCTTGCCAATCCTGTATCTTTTATACGAAACTACTTGCAAAAAAACTAATGGCCCAATTTGCGTAGAAAATTTAACGGCCTATAACTTTAGTCGACTAAAATTTTTTGGAAAACCAACCCATTTCACAGAAAATTCCAAAATAATCAACAAGGTCGATACAAAAATTTAATAGTCATACAGGGTGTTTCGGTGTCCATAGAAAATCTTTGAGGTCGTGATAAAGGTAATTTTTCTAAGACAAATTTTTAAATAAAATTTTTGTCCAAAACCAAACCCTTGGGGGGTATCCCTCTTTACAGCAGTTATTTGAATTTCTGCCTACAAACGGCCATAGCACCGTAACTATTGATTTTATGGTATTAATGGATTCGTACTTTTTGAAAGATCATTTATTTATCTACAAACTGGTTTATAATTCTTATCCTCTAGAATTAACTTATTTTGAGTTATGAATTAAATTAAGAGATAAAATGTTAAAAAATTGCAAGTAATATTTATTTGTTTTTCTTGCAAATCATGTAACTTTTAAACGAAACCATTTACAAAAAACCAATGACCCAGTTTGAATAGAAAATTTAACGAGCCATAATTTTAGTCTAGTAACATTTTTGGAAAAATCAATTCATTTTACAAGAAATCCCAAAATAATGAACCAAGTCAAAAATTTGCTTTAAAAAAGGGTAACTCCCAAAAGTTTGAACTAGAACAAAAATTTTATTTACAATATATCTTAAAAAAGTGCCTTCTATTATAACCTCAAAGGTTTACAATGTACACGGAGAGACCCTGTATGACTATTATATTTTTTGTACCGACCTTATTCATTATTTTGAGATTTTCTCTAAAATGAGTTGGTTTTCTAATTTTGTGTTTTTCTAATTACCCATGTAGTTTTGCCGTGGATTTTGCATTGTCCAGATTATCTACTATAATAGGCAGATACATACTCTATGTATCATAAGAAAGAAGAAAACAGCAAAAAACAAGTTTCAATCTCTTAATTTTTACTTTCTCGTTCGATATCTCTACAACGATCAGCGATAGGTGAAAAAATTATATGACCTAATTTGTAAATCGTAAAAAAGGCAACAAAAAAGTATATAATCGCAATTTTTGTATCATGGCGGAGAGCCGAGTTATCGCAAGAAAACAAAATTTACACCTTTTTCAAGATGGCGGAGAAAGCTCATAGGAAATCTTGGTCGACAATTTCAAGTTAAGCTTTTCTAAGCTTCTCTACACAATATCCAAAAATCAGCTTTTTCGGTTCATTTCCGTTTCGAAATGTATATAATGACTGGAATATAATAATACTAAGGTACAATTTAACAATGGCTGCGTTGAAATAAGAATGTAGCCAAACATGTTGCAATATCTTTTGTTTTTTTAATAATTTTTTTGTACACTTTATTCTATTAAATTCTGAAGACTTTGCAGTATATAAAAATTTTGCAAAATATCATTTATTGTAGGAAATATGCGTATAATTATTTTAAATATCATTTTTTAACCTATACTTTTGCGAGCAAGTGTATTTTTGCTTAAGTTCTCTTGATAGTCTTGTATATTCATTTTTCTTTAAAAAAGTCCTAGTCAATCCTTGTTTTTGCTATTTGTTTGTTAATAGCACTAACACGGTCATTGTTAATTAATATACGGTGATAAGTTGATAAACTTATGATCTGGATTTCTGTAACGATTTCGTTACAAGTTTAAAGTTACAAGTAAAACAGCTTAATTGCTCTAACTATAACATACATAGAAGAAGTCTGTGTCGATAACATTTTTCAATTACTGATGTTAAACTATATTTATAATAATTAAATTATTAACGGTTGAAATATTCCGAGTAAAATTATAATAGCTATTTAATGAATATTTTTTATAAGTTAGTGAGTGAGCAATTTAACTATCCAATATTAAGTATGAGAAGAAAATGCGGCATTGTAGTATAGCAAACTAAAGAGATACATTTTCAAGATGCTGCATATTAAAACTCAAAAAAAAACTTACCGTATTAAATTTTCTTTTTTAAGTTTATTTAAAATTTCATTACCTACATTGCGCTTAAGCTTTTCGAACATGTAATTTATTCTTTTATAAAATAAATAGGTTCCTTTTTGGTTTTTTATTGTTAATGTAATATATTTTTAACAGAGCCGTATTTATTGGCAAAATTTAATACTTATTTTAAATGTACTTAAATCTGTTTTTCAAATTCTTACTGATAATTTAAGTTGATCTCTGGAAGCAAATGGAAGATTTCTAAAGTTTTTATTTTTAACAGAAAATCATTTTTTCTATATTAATTGAAGTAATGTGGTGTCATCGGTTCACATTATTCAACCAGGTAAAGATATTTGAGAAAATAAGTTTAGCAGCTGTGATATAAATCTATTAAATTATTTAATTTTGTTATAATACAAACTGAATGTCCTTAATACCCATTAAAATAAATTTACACTTTCAGAAATAGAATTTATAAATTTAGCACATTTTAAGCATTATCTCATTAGTTTATGGGAAACTAACAACCTCTATCATATATGTACATTAAAACTTCTAAAAGTGCAAAACCTTGCTGTGGCTAGTTGTTGTAAATAAATGTACAAATGAATTAATTTAACGCGAACTGAAGTTTAATACTCAATCTAATTAGCAAAATTCGTTTATACTTTTAAAAATTGAAGCAAACTCATTTAATTCAACAATTGTATCAAAGTGTTCGATAAAACAAGTAAATTAACTTAATCAATCGCTGTAGAAGTCTATACTCAACAAATTATTAATTAATTTACAATATTAAGCATTGGTTAATTTTGCTCAATCCAGGATATAAATTCTTAGTTGTGAAGGATAAATTTCCAAGGAGTTCTTAATTATCAAGTACTCATACTCTAATACTTATAACTTATAATATGTGTATAATAGTAATATTGATACTTTAATAACTTAAGTCCTTAAAAGTTTTCAAAATTTCATCCACATGCAGCTAAATTTTTGATTCAAGTATACTATATAATATGTATACTGAGAGTATACTTGAATTAACAATTTAACTGCACGTGGATGTAATTTAGAAAACTTTTAAGGACTTAAGATATTAATATTTACTCTAATAAATGTCAAAATTATATTTGAAACCAACATTCCAACGTTATAATACACTGTTAGATATAAAAGAAACAAAATTTAAGTTCCTTCATTCAACAAATACAAATTATATACGTTTTGATAGCAATTAAGGTCTACGTTTTCCGCTTGAGAAGTAATAAAAAATTTCAAATTAAGAATGAGCGATATTCTTGATTTTGTGATGGAAAATCTTTAGATGAGTTTTTCAAGTTAGTTGACATTTACAGAATTATCCATTCTTATTAAACTTAAAGATTAATTTTAAATTTGTTTAAAGTTAAAGTCTTTTTTAAAAGAAAGCTTACCCAGACCGCTCAGTAATAAATACGAGTGGATACTTGCGAATTATTTCGAAATATTCACTCAACTACTTGCAAATATATTTCAAAAGTGTAATCTAATATATGTAAAGATTTTAAATAAATCACACTACAGGTATGTTTTAAATTTGTTGTGAAATATGCTTTAGATGTTGTAGTGATCTAAAATCGACGTATAATTTATATGTACTTTAATATAAATAGATAAATTATTATTTTGTAAAAATAATCAATAATTTACTATTAAACTAAATTTCAATCAAACACTGTAGTGCATCGGTCCCACGTTGGGCGCATATATATATATTTGTAACTACAAAAAATTATTGCTTTGGTAGTGCCTGTAAATATAATGTTGCTCGCTATAGAGCCGAGGTTTTTGATATAAATTTGATATGTACTTCTAAAATTAATGTAGGCGTAAGCATGTCTTATGGTTCACTGAAAACCAAAACCAAAATTTTTAAAGAGAAGCGTATAATAAATTTATATTGAATTAATATTTAAAAATTTAACGGTTTCAATAAATCTACAATTACAAGAAATTATTTTTCTTGATATTTCAGCAATAATTATTGCTGTCTTCAGATATTTTATTAACAAAGTAAGGTATATAGTTCCTACATGGAAACAGAATAATTACTTATTGTTATTAAAATTTGATACGATTTAGAACTATATGATTACAAAATTTTTGATGCCCCGAATTCAAATATGGCTTTAGTTTTTGCCTATCAGGTCAAAATTCTGAGATATAACACTTTAATGACATAAAATTACACTATTTTAAGTAAAATCCATGGATAAAATAAAAAAACTGAACAACTAAAAACTAACAATTTTTATTATTATATTAATTATTATTATCAAATATCACTGAACACTTTGGAAGGTTCTTTTCCGTGACATTCTTGAATGTATTTTTAAACACTCTTTTTAAACTCCAGCAGTAATCTGCCAACATGTGCTTATCCCATCTTCCTTGGTAGCGGTCCTCCATAGTTTTAATATCCTGGTGAAATCTTTCACCTTGTTCTTCACTCATGTTCCCTAAATTTTCAGGAAAACGGTCTAAGTGGTGTGTAAACAGTGCACCTTAAACTCATGTTACACCCAAGGATTTGAAACTGTTAAGCATCTCGTTTACCAGTTGAACATAGTTTGAGCTTTGTGTTTGCTCAGAAAATTTCTGACAACTTCAACAAATCAAGTCCAAGCTTTTCGCTCAGTTTATTCATCGAATTTACAAAGGCAGAATCCTTAATAAATTGTCTTATTTGTGGGCCGTCAAATATTCCTGCTTTAATTTTTTACAATTTTCGCCTATATGCAAGCATGAACCACTCTATCAAAGCCTTTACGAACTGTTTCATAAGGCCTAGCTTGATATGCAGTGGAGGAAAGATGATTTTCTCGTTCAACTAAGGGTCTTAACGACATTATTTTCCCCAACGTCCATGTTTTCTCTGTTGGGCCACTCTTTTCTAACCCAGTGCTGTGTTTTGTCTCTGCTATCCCAGAGGCATAAGAAGCAAGGATATTTGGTGTATCCACTTTGCTGTCCAAGGAGAAAGTTTACCATTTTAAGTCCACACAAATCACATATTTATGTTCATGATACTTTATCTTCTCCAAGACCAAAGCTATATTGTTATATTCTTCTTTCATTTTGTTGAGTGAGCAATTGGTATTGAACCATATTTGTTTCCATTGTGTAGAAGGACACATTTCAAACTTCGCTTTGAGCTGTCAATAAATAGACGCCAATCATCTGGAAAATATTTCGAAGACCCAATTTTTCCAGGAGTCCTTTAATATCGTGACAATATACAAGACTGTCTTCTTGAGAAAAAAGGTTAGCAGATCCTTTTCCTTGCACGGTAAAGGTAATTTTGGTTCCTTGTTCCAGTAAATTTTTCTCGTTCAATCTGGAAGCAAGTAATTCAGAAGCTTCTTTTGACAGGTTGAGATCTCTAGTGAGATCATTTAACTCGGCCTGCTTAAACGTTTTGGAATTGATGACATCCTCACAGGAATCATTGTAACCTTCATCAGTATCAGAGAGACAATATTTGCTCTCACAGAGTTGTAGTAGCTAGTGATAAATGCACTTGTTATGATTGTTTCGATTGATTCCAAAAGTATTTACTAGGCAGAAATAACAGTCATCAAAGTGGTTTTAGGGTTCTTTTCAAATCATCGGTATGCGAAATTTTCAACCACTTCTTTTTCTTTTTTCTTTTTCTTTTTATAGCGTGAACCACACACGGGTCGACTAAGAGCCGTAAGCTCGCGGTTCCTGCTCGCGTTAAATACACTGCTGTAATCTAAAGTCCAATATCGTCATGTGGACTATGAGGACGGTAACAGGAAACCACTCCATGAATTATTTTCTTTAATAAATTCATCTTAGCTTCAGCCAAGTTGAGTCGCCAAAGTTCGGGGGACCGAATATGGCACATGAAGAAGAAGAAATAAATAGAAGGGTCGTACTTGTTGTTTGATCATAAAATAAATAAAGAATCTGTCGAGATAAAAGTCAGTAGTTTCCAAACTTTTTTGACTTGTAGCACCCTTTTGAGCTAAGATTTTTCATGGCGCCCTACCCTAAGTTAAAGTCTGACTAATCATGAGAGGTTAAAATAAATTCATTTATTCATTTTCCAACATTAAATTAATGGAAATATTAGTTGCTGATTAAAACCAAAAGCATGTATGAAGCTTTTTCAATACTCCGTGGCGCGCCTATGTAGACGCCGCGGCACAAACTTGAGAAACTATTGAATTAAAATTCAATTTGAGTTGAATTGTGAAACTTTATAAGGTCGCTATAAAAAGGCAAATTATGTAAAATTTAACAGTGTAATGACGTATGGAACTCAATAATTTAAGACTCCAATTAAGACGCTAGTAAAAGTTTGTTGTTAAACTAATAAAGAAATAATTATAATAAAATATGCAGTTGTTAACAGATAAACAGTTTTTGTTATCCTGATAGTCGGTTTTCATGGAAAAATAAATCGCGTTCTTTAGTTTATAAAAATTTATAAAAATAATTACGCTTATCAATAGCAGAGATTGAAGTCTACTGTGTCAACGCAAGAGTAAACAAGTTGTGGTACAAATCAAAATACAAGAAGGTTAAGAAGAGCCGCAATATAACATATCTGATCTAAACGTAAAAGAACAAATCAAAAATTAGTAAATATAGTAGCTATCTATTCGTAAAATTTGCCAAATTTACAAAATTAAAAATAAAATCGTACGAATGGAAATAGTTTACTTTAAAACTTTGAGTTACTGCAAATCCATCTTTTTAGTTTCTACTTTTAGCTAGAGATAACCTTGTATGCACTGTTAGTATCGTGAGCATTACTTACTTTACATCTGAAGTAGCTTGCTAGGGTTGTCTTAGATGTGCCTGTTATCTAATTTTTTATTATTAATGCAAGTCAGTAACATAGGAGAACCACCGTGTTTACGTGCCTTCCGAAATACGGAGACGGCCATACAAAGTGTGCCTCTACCCGGATTCAAACTGAGGCGCCTTACGTTAGCAGTTAATCGCGCTAACAACCGGGCCAATGACCATCTCTTTTTACTTTATCATATGTAATATGAGAACTTTAAATCTATTAATTATTTACAACTGCATCTTTTCGCAAGGCTTTTACAATGTAGAATATTTGAGCAATTAATAAAATCAAAATTTTAATAGTAATTTGTGATTTTTAAACTTTTTTATTCGTTTCTTTGTGACCTCACTGCTTTTATCTATTTTGTATTTTTCTTCTTTCAATATTTTGAAGTTTTCTTGCTCTGGTTATTTAAAATCAGTATAGCAGTAGTGGATTGGTGCTGTGATGATACTATAATTCATTCAAATTTCCGCAATTCAAAATATAATCTAAATCGATGAGTACTCATTCGTTTTGGTCTTGCAATTACAAAAAAACTTTAAGCATGACTTAACAATTCAAATGTTAAATGCCAAATTAAACGCGGTTTTATATTTGTTATTTGAAAACTAAAAAGAGAATTTGAAAACTTTTTTCTAAATTAATTTTTTTTATAAATATGTGCAAATGTTCACTATTAATAATTAGCTTTGATAGCTTAATCAAATAACTCTTTAGTAATTCCAATTAACTGAATCAAATTCATATTTTTACTGCATGTTAATAAAAAAAGTCGATCGTACAGCAACATTTAACACAAACATTTTAACTTGAATTAAATATAAATTTTTACTATATTTTACTGATAATACCCATTTAATGAGTTATTTGGTTTTGCGATTTTGCTCGAATGGGCAACATTTAATTTTTCAATTCAATAAATAAATAGCATTGATGTACAAAACAGAGGCCGTATGTATTCGATACATATGTACATATAATGACATAAAAGTACGAATTATCAACAGTATCACAAATTAGCGTACAAATCAGTTCATTCGGTAATTTGTTTGCTTTGCTGAATAACTTTGCAGCTTATCAGGATAATAGTCTGGATTTAAGCTTATGTTAACTAAAATAAAGAATTGTTTAAATATTAAAATATGTAGAATGCCTACCACAACTGACACTATAATCCCGTATTCATTGAATCAATTGTGGAAAATAGAGACGTCTGCTTTCCATGGCTTAAGGTGGCAAATACCAATGTTATTTGGCCATAAGAACAAACCACAATTAAAAACCGAGTATATATAACGTACCGTGCTCAAATTTGCAACATGATATATTTGAACATTTGTCGATAATATATTATAATTACAAGTAAAAACATTTATAGTTAATGAATAAATAAATAAACAAAACATGCCTGCGGAACGGTTCAGTTCTTTTATTTATTGTAGTGAAAATAGTAAAGTAATCATGCTGTATTTACAGTATGTTATTACAAATTATCTATTTGAGAGTTTGCAGTTTAAAAATCTGTTATTAACCTCATTAGTAACGAAATTAATCGTGGTTCTTCTAATCCCTATCCTGCTTATGCTATTTGCAGTTTGGAAAATGTTTCATAGATGGCACGCGCATAGTACAGTATATTATCTTATTTTATGTCGAAAAGATTTACAATTTAAGTTGTCAATGTAAGCATTTTTTGTGCTTAAAACTATTTTCTGAATAGGTAAGCGGAAAAAAAGTACGAACTAATACAGGCGTCGATAAATTTTGCTGCTCGCATTATCTAGTGATCAATCGATATCAGAGTCATCTACCAGTAGTGTTTGAAAATAATTGATACTATTTGCCACCTTAATTGATAGACTCTTTCAAGTGCCATTGTCAAAAGAGACTTTTCTACTTGAAGCATATAACATCAGGAAGGTAGCATTTAATAATGATTACAGTAGGGATCTAGTTGATAACCTCATTACCAAAAAGAAAACTGGTCAAAATTGGGTTGGTTACCACTGGCTTACATTTTAAGTTGAAGAGCCAGTCTTTTGTTGGGGTGTCATAAACTATGTATGTGTCGGGGATCGCTAACCAAGTTGTAAGACATCTAATATAGCAAAGCAAATCAAACATTGCAAATGTTTCAAATACTTGGGGTAACTTTCTAAATTCGGTCTTTTAGAATAAACACGTCATGAGAAAAATCAAAACTAGGATCTATTCAGCGATACCAGAGATAATATGCACATATGGAGCAGAAGTGTGGGAATTAACTAAAAGAAATATAGTTTGTTTAAAAGCTCTTGAGATGGACTTCTAAAGACGCTCTTGTGGCACATCTAAGCTCAAGCACATAAGAAACGTAGAAACACGGTAAAGAGTAGGTGTCAATGGAACAATAATAAACACCATAGATAATAAATCACTGATGTGGTATGGTCACCACCAAAGAATGGAAGACAGCAGATGGCCAAAAGGAATATGGGAATATGTACTCCAACAACAAAAAATATGAAAAGAAGGACCAAAATTAACTTGGCAAAAGAATGTCAAAAGCGTAATAAACTTTTGAAAACTAGCAGAAGGCGATTGGGAGAACCGAAAGGCTTAACATGAAGGGTGCGAAATATGGATTATTCCACTCCAAATCGACCAAGTTTCCGAAAACTCCCCGCGATTCGACTCAAAATTGTTTCCACATTTTACGTGAAACATAAGGAGACTCGTATTTGTTGTTAGTCGATTTTGGGGAGATATGATTTTTGAATTTGAGGGTTGCATCAAAATCAAATATTTTAAAATGTAAAAAGGGTCAGTTTTATAAGAAAATTTTTAATAAATGAAATGGTCGCAATTAATTAAACTTGTGAAAAACATTTTTGTTTTTAAAAAGTTTTAAAAATAATCATGGAAATCAAAAATTTTTCAGAAAAATACATTTTTGCGTCGTTACTCAAACTGTATCCTAATTTTTATATTTTCTTCCAAAAGAAGACAAAAGAATACGCCGGAAAGAATGTTCAAAAAGTTGATATCAAAATGATTTATATAAAAGCTACATTTAATTAAAAATTGAGAAAGCCGTAAAAATGGACAAGTTTCTTATAAAATGAACAATTTAAACACAGAGAAGGATGATAGTTGAAAATTTAAACGCTGAAGTTGAAAAAGTAAACAATTTGAAGACATAGGAAGATAAATCAGTTGAAAATGTAACCGATGGAGTTGTTCGTGTTTCGTACATCCATCCACATTATTAAACTAAGGTCCATTCAACTAGTTTTATAAGAAAAATTTATTCTTGGATCACGCTGATCCTTGATTCAAGTTTGGTGATGAATTGGTTATTAAATTAATTATCAACCAATCGGCAAATTTAAACTTCGGACTAAGGTTTATTTAAAATAAAATAGAAGATAATCTCGGCCCACTTTCTTCCCTTCATTCCCTGAATTAACACACAATTTTTTATGAAAAATTTTAAAAAAATTTAAAACGGGTCGGAATTAATGTTTTTAAAAAAGTTCCGGCTTCAAATTAGCCCAATAGAGCCTAAAATAAATTCCTTAAACAATATTATTTGACTCAGAATGCCCCACATATTGAAATATTGTTCACCATTTTTGAGTGAAACACGGTAATATAATTTAGCAACAATTTGTTCCATATGTACAATTCGGGAATTGCTTACAAAATTAATGAACAATCAATACTTATCATGATCAAAAACTAAAAAATCTGTGTGCCAAAACTGCAACGCTTCCGAAGAATTTTCTACTGCAGGTGTAAATATCGATTAATGCATACCAAAGAAGACGTAACCTCTCAATTGTCAATAATTCCATCTATTATAATCCAAATAATGTAAAAGTTGGTCATATAAAAAATTAAAACTATATAACAATTTAAAAGACAAAAATGAGAAACATTACAAGTTTTAGCAATATAATTGTATGTAATAAAAGTGCTTATGAGTGACGAAAGCAAGCAAAATAAAAAAAAGAAGGAATAGAAAATAGACTTGAAGTAAAATCAGCGATGGAAAAAATAAAACGCAAACAGTTAAGATGGTTTAGACGTTTAAATAGAATGAAAGATAATGACAATGAGAAAAGTGTGGCAATCGATGATAACGGGAAGAAGAACCAGAGGTAGACCGCCAAAAACATGGAACAAAGCAAGAAAAGAAGCATTAAATAGAACAGAATGGTCAAAATTTGTAATAAATAATAAATTAAGAGAGAAATAAATTACCACAACCACTGCGGTTAAAAATGAGAAATTTTAATCGATTAATTACTACTATAATGTTATTTTTCTGTAAAACATTTACTTATTGATTTAGTTAATAAGTACAATAGTTAATACAGGTTATAAAAAAACTAGAAAATAAATGTAAGGACTTTTGAAATCTCCTTTTGGAATATTTCTAACGTATCTTGTTCGGACCACTTTTTAAAATTTGATTGAGCCAAATTGACGGTTATGTCAAATATAAATATTTCAATTCTAAATAAAAGTTTAACGAACATTTTTACAATATAGTTAGCGACATCTGTTCAATTACATGAGATGTTAAATAAAAAATAATGTAAAGCCCGCCCTAGACGAAATTTTTAATTTCTCAATAAAAAGTTAACGGGCTCAGCACTCTTAAAATAAATTACAGCACTCGCCAGCACTTTGCGAGCACTTCCAAATACAATTTAAAAATTACAAAGTTGTCGGGCTGCGTAAAGTTAGCCCACCTTCCGCGGAATTTTTTAATTTATCAATAAAAAGTTAACGGCCTCAGCACTTTCAAATTAAATTACAGCACTCGTCAGCACTTCGCGAGAACTTCCAAGTAAAATTTAAAAATTACAAAGTTGTCGGGCTGCGTCAAGTTAGCCGCCCCCACGGAGTATTTTATTTCTCAATAAAACTTAACAGGCCCAGTACTTTTAAATAAATTACAGCACTCGTTAGCACTTCCAGATAAAATTTAAAAATTTTAAAATTACAAAGTTGACGGGCTGCGTCAAGTTAGCCTGCCACCCGCGGAGTATTTTTATTTTTTAATAAAAACAGGTTCATCACTTTTAAAATAAATTACAGAACTCGTCAGCACTTTCCAAGAATTTCCAAATAAAATTTAAAATTACAAAATTGTCGGGCTGCGTTAAGTTAGCCCACCTTCCGCGGAATTTTTTAATTTATCAATAAAAAGTTAACGGCCTCAGCACTTTCAAATTAAATTACAGCACTCGTCAGCACTTCGCGAGAACTTCCAAGTAAAATTTAAAAATTACAAAGTTGTCGGGCTGCGTCAAGTTAGCCCGCCTCCCACGGAGTATTTTTATATCTCAATAAAAACTTAACAGACCCAGCACTTTTTAAATAAATTGCAGCACTCGTCAGCACTTCCAAATAAAATTTAAAAATTTTAAAATTACAAAGTTGACGGGCTGCTTCAAGTTATCCCGCCCCCCCGGAGTATTTTTATTTTTCAATAAAAACTTAACAGGTTCAGTACTTTTAAAATAAATTACAGCACTTCGCAAGAACTTCCAAATAAAATTTAAAAAATTTAAAAATTACAAAATTGTCGGGCTACGTTAAGTTAGCCCACCTTCCGCGGAATTTTTAATTTATCAATAAAAAGTTAACGGCCTCAGCACTTTCAAATTAAATTACAGCACTGGCCAGCACTTCGCAAGCACTTCCAAATAAAATTTTAAAAATAAAAATTCAAAGTTGTCGGGCTAACTTGATGGACCTCCACCACTAGATAGAATTACCTCGTTGGATATACAAACTGAATTTGTAGATTATAAAGCTTTTTGTGCGTAATGTTAAATTTAATTTATAAATTTACGCTGAATAATTTTTTTAATTTTAAACTAATATTTAACGATCTTTTAAAATAAATCTTATTTCGTGTGCTATAAATATTTAAAAATTGTGTAGAATAATAAATGTGTAATGAAATTTTTTAAATTAAAGAAAAATTGATTGTATTGTGTTGTTTTCAATTTGTTTTCGGTGTTTTGCAATTTTTGTTTTCATTTGCAAGTATTAGATCAAAAATCGCGAAAAACAATTTTGTGACCTTTTTTCAAAAATTTGGAATTTTTGTATTTGGTTGTTTTCAATTTGTTTTGTGTTTTGTAAAATTTCATTTTAAACTTAATAATAACGCAGAAAAAACAATTTTGCCCAGCCTTTTTCAAAAATTTGAATTTTGTTTTTTTTTATTTGTTATTTTCAATTTATTTTAGATGTTTTGTTAAAAATTTCAGTTCTAAACTTAATAATAACCGCGGAAATCGCGAAACAAAATTTGCGCTAACCCCTTTAAAAATTTTACTTTATCATATGTAATATGAGAAAGTATTGTTTCTTGTATTGTGTTGTTTTCAATTTGTTTTAGATGTTTTCTTAAAAAGTTCAGTTCTAAATTTAATAATAACCGCGAAAATTGCGATACAAAATTTCGCGCCTGTACCTCTTTTTCAAATACAAAAAAATATACCAAATTTTTAAAAAAGGGGCTGGTGCACAAAGCTGTTTTTAGCGATTTTTGATCTAATACTTCGCAAAATAAATAAAAAATACAAAACACCGAAAAGAAATTGAAAACAACACAATTCAATCACTTTTTCTTTGATTTGAAAAAAAAGAGGGGCTAATTTCACGGACATGAATAATGAATATTTCTTTAATAAAATTACAAAATTAAAACACACCTACAGATAAAATTAATTTAATTCTTTAAAATCGATATAATTGAAAAATTTAAAATGTCGTCTCAATACAGATAAAATTAATTTAATTCTTTAAAATCGATATAATTGAAAAATTTAAAATGTCGTCTCCAATGGGGGGAGGGGAGTTAAATAAGGGTTTTTTTTAAACTTTAGCTTTTCCCGCGGAAAACACTATAATTGCATGATATATGTATAAAATATTTATCAAAGTATCACAGTACAATGAGGTTGAGGAGAACCCGAGTACTCTTTTTTCGGGAAAATACTGTGTCGCACCCGAGCAAAGTGAAGTATTTAAAACAGCGCAATAATAATTGAATATCAATTTTTTGCTTTGATAAAATGTGTCAAAGAAGTTTAAATTGAACGACGACAATATGTCGATGATGTATTGTGGTAAGTTGTGAAACTCAAAAGATTGTTTTTAATTAAATATTCTGTAACGTTTAAAAAGCACCGTGAATTTCGTAAGCTGCGTTCTTGATCTTGCATTAATTTATTTAAATGTGAAAATTTGCATGAAATATTAAAAAAATTAAATTCAGAATTTTGAATCAAAAAAATTTAGACTAATATTGACAATAATTTTGATTAATAGTTCTATTTTTAAAACGTTATTATATTGATTTATTTAGGCTTTTTATGTGTGACACATGGATGGATAAGACAAGAATGTTTACTTATTCAAAGTAACTAAAACAGAAATAATCAATAACAATATTTTAAATGTTATATTTATGTACATTGTATGCTGTAATTACTGCAGTATTAAACTTTGTATTCTAATGAGAAAAGTTTTCCAACGAGTTATTTTTCATTCCTTTTGGTGTATAGGTAATTTTATATTATATTTTTATTTGCATTTAAATAAGGAAATGTAGTTTAAAGATAAAAAAAAAAATCCAACGAAATAATCGATCAAATAGCAAACTAGTGAAATAATTAAAAATGTTTTATTGCCTTTGTAATGGGTTGCGACAATTAAAGTTTTTAGATTTGTTTATAAAATTCTGTATAGTGCATTGCAAATAGAGCCGCGACATCAACGAACTCACCCCTACAGCTATGGTTGCTTGGCAACCCCTACTAACCTCCCCCCACATCCACCAACACCCTTCTCATAAAACCCACACCAACAATATCCAGAGATCGCTTTTTATCCGATGTAAAACTTCACTAGCGTCTCTTTTAGTAGATTATATTGTAATTTTAAGAATATTTTGAAGGTATATTGTGTCTTAACATTTTCATGTAATTTATGAATTTCCATAATTACAAGCTTAACAAATATTTTTTTCATGAAACATGTCTAATTCTTCAGGATAATTTAAAAATATTTGAAATGAAATTGTTTTTGCACTAGTTCATACAGTAACTTAAGAATGAATTGCGACGTAACGCTAATATATCGTATCCCTTGTGTGAGGATGGGGTGGCGTCGAGGAGGGGGTTAAGAGGAGGGCTGGGCGCCCCGGGCGTCGGGTGCTGCATCGATGGGTGGGTCAGATATCTCATATACTCAGTTGGTGCAGGTGTCAACCACTGATAATGTTACGATAATAACTAAAATCTTACATTTAAAAGATAACAAAAGTCTATAATTTATTCGTTCCTAATTATTATGGTAAGTCCCTTATTATGTTCATTGAATTAGCTTGCACTTCAATCTTAACTTTCTGTTAGTACCAATATAAAAATTAATTCGATAATAACAAACCCTTAAATATTTTATATTCGAGTTATTTAGCATTTTTTTGGCTTTTATTTACATTATGTTATATCATAGATGTCGCTACGTTACTCGAAACGTTTCTACAGTCAATAAGCGTGTTATTGTGATGTAACTTTCTACCTTACATTATAAATTCATTATTTTATTTTGTTATGAAATATATCATTATTTTTCGGACATGAAAGAAAAATTATTTTTGAAATACATATTTACAAAAACATTATTTTTTGCATGCTCAAGCCTCGTTAATACCTAAAACTAATAACTTTTAAAGCAAAATTTTATTTTCCCAATAGTAATTGCTATTTTTTGTTGTAGTATTTAATTAAGCCTCCATAGTGGGGTAAATACAATCAACTATCATGGAGGTGGCAATGCCAATGACGGGCAATGCCATCGATTCGTACGAAGACATGTTTAAAGAAATTACTAGAAAATTATACGGAGAAGATGGATTGCCAGAATTTGTACCTACTGAACGCTTAACAAATTCTCAAGAAAGAAATTTAACCAACGTAGATTATGATGTCGAATCATCCATGTTAAAACCTGAAGAGCATTTAACTGCATTTGGTTTAGCGGCGCTAATGCAAAATGGTTTTCCACCTGCAGGAATATTAAATCCACCGTTTCAACAAAACAAACCCAACCATACTTGTGAGGATAAGTGGGTTATAAGTGAAGATAATTTGCAATGGACACATTCGAAAATAGCCAGTTATAATCCAGCTCAAAAATTATTTAGATGTGCAGAATGCGATTGTGTTGGATACCTTCCTCGAGTAGCGGAACATTGGTTAGGAACGCATTCAAATTTAAGAGCTTTTCAATGTCCTCAATGTCCGTACGAAAGTGCGTGGGCACGATGCGTTCGAATGCATCTAACTCGGCACCATAACGTTAGCACCGAAGAAACAACGGAAGCTTTACTTAAGAACAATCCAGTGCTTCACGAAATTACAAGATATTTACAAAGATTAAAATCTCGATTAGAAGTTAATTGCACTAAAACTCAAAGTACCACTCAAATGTCAGAAGATTTTCAACAGAGTGCAACAACTAACAATAACGCACGTCCCGTAACAAATCAACAAGTTATACCGCCGCCACCTTCTGAACCAAATAACGCTTCCACTAAGCGATATAGTTGCACATATTGTCCATATGCAACAGATCGTAGGGATTTATTTACTAGACACGAAAATATTCATCGGGAGGAAAAACCATTTCAATGTTATGTATGCCAAAAACAATTTAACAGAGCAGACCATGTAAAGAAACACTTTTTAAGGATGCACCGAGAACATCCTTACGATTTAAATCGGATTCGACGACATCCGCCAAAAAACGCTTCTGGTATGTCGTATTACCATAAATACAACTCGAACGGCACTCCAACGCAGTCACCCGAACCAGTTTCAAATAATGATTTAGCCTTAATGAGTAACTCTTTAACAATTCCAAATAATTTTGGTAATATTAGCAGAAACGTAAATAATTCGAGAACTATTAACAGTGCTGATCTAAAATCGGTAAATATGAAGCCTAACGTACTTGGGAAATCGTTAAACAAAAAGAAGGGAGAAAAACGGTTTACTTGTTGCTATTGTTCTTGGTCGGGAGTTGATAATTGGTGTTTAAAACGGCACATGAACACTCACTTAAAACCGTTTATATGTGGTTTATGCGATTATAAAGCTGCTCGTTCAGAACGTTTAGCTACTCATGTATTGAAAGTGCATAATAAGAGAGCATGTGGAAAATGTACATTTTTAGCTGACGATCCCGCACAACTAGTACTTCATCAACAGGAACAACAGTATGTATTTTTTATGTGGATTAATACTAAAATTACGATTTCTTTATATGTTTAATTTTTAGTCCTTTAGACCAACGTAGTAATCGTTCTACTACAAACGTTTTACGCACTTCAACATTCAATAGCGCACCTATAATACCGCCATCAACTTCATTTACGTAAGTTAATTTGTTACTTTATAAATTTGAATAAACTTCTATGTTAGTGGCCCGCCTTGTTCCCATGCATACGGAAGTAATCTTGTCACAGCAACAGGATAACAATGTAGATGACATCAATTGAGAGAAATTTATTTTCCACATCTAAGTATAGCCTACACAGAAATTAAGAGTTTTTAAAATAAGATTTGCTTTGGAAAACCACCGTTTACAAATAGATTAAATTTGGTCACCTATTTTGATTTTACCCGTCGCAATTGGATAGAATATTTTCAAAAAATCTCATTTATTAAGTTATTTTCCCATGTTCGGGTAAAAAGTAAGCCACTCGGTATATTTAAACAAATGAATTATTAAATCAACAAAAGGCTCAATTATGGTATGTTGATTTCTTTGTCCATCTTCAGGACAAGTGGTCAGTAACTAAAATTTGTCCTCACAGCATTAAAAAACAAATCACTGACAATCAAAAAGTAAAATTATTGTTTAAAATTGTTAAATAATAATTGTGTGCTTTTTATATTATAATATACTAATTTAAAAGTAAAGAATTCAACCGCTTTAGTTTTTGTACATTAATTAATTTTCAAGAAACGACAATGAGTTTTAATTAATTTTTTGCGTATTTCATTATAGATTCCTTTATTTATTGGCACGTGCAGTGCTAGAACTAATCTTGAAATTTGATGTTTCTGGGTCAGGGTTAGATTTGCATACAACTTATTTAAATAAAACAAATATTGCACTTTCAATCTAGACACGTATTTCTAACTCATTAGTCGCAGAGGTGGCAGGTAGCTTAAATTCTGAAAGCTTTTAAAGTGGTTTATTCTACTTTTTATTGGATAACTACATACTTTCAGTACAAATAATTGCATATTTTAAGTTTATAAATTCAGCATAGATTTTAAATAAGCTCCAATCTGTGGGAGCCGTTACCACATTCTCGACTACCTAGTACTTAATCCTTTTTCATATTTCACCTTGCTTTTTCTGACAGAATTAATTAATTTATATAATTAATTTTTAATTTTTCTACTCTTTACTTTATGTAATATGAAAAGGTATTGTTTTAATTTAAAAATTTTTTCACTCGACGAGCATCATTCTTTTAAGAGGTTACATGGATTTTGAAGGTTAAAAAAATTTTCTCTAATTTTTTTTGATATAATAAAAAAATGATCTTATTCAAACTTTTAAGCTTATAAAAGAAGAGTATTTAAACAATATTCAAAAAAATTCGTTTCGGAGAGCCTTTAAAAAAATATTCTCGCGGTGGTTAGGATAATTCACGATAGCTTCATCGGAAATCAAAAAACAAAATATTTTCTGTTATTAGGTATTAGGTTCTGTTATAAAAAAATTTTAATTTCAATTTTTGAGTTTTATGCAAAAAAGTACAATTTTCGGTAAAATGTACGCCTTGTAAAATAAGCTGTAATCAAAGGAAAAACCTTTGTTCAATCATTAGACAATCCTATCTAGGAGAAGTGTGCAAAATTTCAATAAGACCGGCCCGGCGCAATAGTTTTTGAGAAATCGTGTCTATTGACTTCAAAACCGGAGTTTTGAGAAAAAGCTAAGTTTTAATCCTAATGATTAATTAGAAAAATTAATGGAGGTAAAAAGACTTTCAATCTTAGAGTTTTACTCCGATTGACTTGAAACTTTGGGAAAATATTTTGACGTGTGGTTCTATTAGATAAAAAGATTTAACAAAACGGAATTTTCAAAATTTTCAGACCCAGGTAAACCTTTCAATTCAAGAACCGACTTAATTAGTTCTTAATTAATTAGAATTAACATTTTGTGTATTAATTAATGGGTACTTAATATAAATTAAGTTTTTTTTAGCACAAACTAACGAAAACTCCATAAAAGCTAAATTGTAAAACAAATTTGTTTATCCAAAAATTATCACTCAAAATTTCATAAAGCATCTGCGGATAATTAATAGTAAACGGTGTAGTACTCTTTGTTGGTAAAAACCGAATGTAATTATCGAGTTATTGAATGCTTTGTGGAATGAAATATGAGTAATTTGTATACATACATTGGTTGTTCTTATTTTGGTTACGGGCTAATTTTCACTACACCACCTCGTTTAAATAATTTACAAAAATGTAATACTAGAAACATTCCATTTTTATTTTTTAGAAAGTTTCATAAGAACTGGAATCTGAATTTTATGCGAATTTTACAAGTAATTGGGTTTAAAATTGAACGCTTTCGAGGTTTTATTAATTTTTTGCTCAATTCGTTATAAATTCTTTTATTTATTGACACGTGCAGTGCTAGAACTAATCTTGAAATTTTATGTTTCTGGGTCAGGGTTAGAATATGCATATGCATAGAACTTATTTATATAAAATAAGTATTGCACTTTCAATCTAGACACGTATTTCCAACTCAATTAGTTGCAGATGAAGTAGTAGCTTAAATTCGGAAAGCTCTTGAAGTTGTTCATTCCATACTTTTTGTTCAATAACTATTTTCAGTACAAATAATTGCATATTTAAAATTTAGTCTGCATGCTGCGGGTGCGGTTACTACATCCTTAATTACCTGCTTTAATCCTTTTCCATTTTCATCTTGCTTTTTTTAACAGAATCAATCAATTTACAAAATTAATTTTTAATTTTTACTTTTTACTTTATGTAATAGGAAAAAGTATTGTTTTAATTTAAAAATTAATTCAATCGAATCATTTTCCTAAATTCAAGAACCGACTTGATTAGTTCTTAATTAACAAGAATTAAAATTTTGTGTATTAATTAACAGATATTTAAAATAAAATTAAGGTTTTTCGCACAAACTACGAAACCTCCAAAAGCTAAATCATAAAACAAATTTGTTCAATCAAGAATTACAGCTCAAATTTTTATAAATAAAGAGTATATTATAGTAATTATTATCGAATTATTGAGTAGTTCTTATTTTGGTTTTGGATCAATTTTAACTGCGCCACCTAGTTCGAATAATTCACAAATGCAGTAAAAAAACATCAAAATTTAAACACTATCTTAAATAGGGATGTTTAGAAACTTTCCATTTTTTTTTTTAGGCAGTCCCATAACAACTCCGGGTAAATTTACGGGTAATTAGGATACTCTTCGAAATAAATAAGTCTCAAAGCCGCATTTTAGAGTGCGAAAATTAAAAAAATGTTGATACACAAACTGCATTGCAAAAATTACTCATACCAATTATTTTAAAAAGGACTCTCGAAAATCACAAGATTCTAACAAAATTTTAATTTTTTTAAAATTTTAATTACCAACTTTATGAATTACTTGAAACCACATTAACACCGAATTTTTACAATAGAATAAGTACGTTGGAATAGTATATTTTAATAAAATTTATATTTCAAAGTATTGAATAATAATAATATTTATGACCGCCTTCAATATAATTAGATAATCAATCATCTTTTCAAGGGGTAATGACACTCTAGAGACACAAAAAATAGCATAATTTTAACAATTTTTATGGCTTTATAGTAAATACAATAGAAAAATTGTTTAAAGAGATTTATTGTTCATATTTTAAAGAACAGTTTATAATTTTTCATTTTAAATTTTTTACAAAATTGCAGCGGCAAATCTCAGTAAAGAAAACCTCTCTTTATAAATAGCGTTACGCGGCCGGCAAGTTTTCTCTTTCAATTTTTGACCTTGAACAAAAAACAAAACTTTTTTGTTTTAAGTAACATTATCTTGAGAAGTACATACGGAAATTGAAAAATATTAGTTTTTGTAAGAATAGTGCACGATTGATTTCAAATTTTCATTTTTGTTGAAAAATTGTTTATAACAAGATAAGTTTACGATGTAACGTCAAATTCCTACGTATTTCTCTAGACAATTTAATTTTATAGCTACAGTTAAAATTTCAAGAAAATCGGTTAAGATCTGTTAAAATTATGTTACCGGCCAATTTATAAATTGTACTTTTGAGATAAAGCGTTTTAAACTTTTACATAGCATTATTTAATGAAAATTTTTTATTTACCTCTAATCTGCAGTACCTGAACCATACAATTGACCTTCTATATTAATGTACTGCTCTTCTGTTTTTTTCCTGACTGATTTTAACGACAGCCGAGCCTCTTTTGCAGCGTCGGACAGCAAGCGCTCCGAGAACTTATTGCGGCGTGCAACTTCCGCACAGATACTAAAGCAATTGGACCCGATTATCATACCAAATTTTTTTAATACTACACATACTACAGTGAAATGTACATACAGCAATTTTTGTTTGCTATATCGACGATAACTTTACCACTTGAAACAGCTTTCGTGATCGGGGTTTACGCTAATGCACAATTGCAGAGGAATGCTACCCACATATATAAAATTAAAATTTATTAATTTTCACACTTTAAATTTTGAAGTTTCAAAAGTAATAAAGATGCATTTTAGTTTATTATGTTTTACCGACAGTTGCAATGCTCTAATATCATAAACTTGAGTATGTTATTACACACGTCTAATTGCGCTTTAAATGGTATCGTTCCGAAAATATTTGGAATATCAATATTAAATTTTAACAGATAAATTGTAAAATTTTATCTGTTAATTTAGATATTATCCGTTAATTAATCCAAGAACAAAATTTGCGTTCTTTAAACATCCTAGAGTGTCATTACCCCTCAAGTAAAACGCATAAGGTGTACATCCGCATGATAAGGGTGATCGAAAACCTTTTTACCAGTACGAGCTTTGCCCAAAATCTTTTAAATCTATCAGTTAAAATTTCTTACGAGCTACTTCTACATCTAATTGCGGCTCAGTATGAAAGGGGTAAAGGGCTTTCAAAAATTTTATATGGAGGAAAGAACCAGGATTGATTTTAAATTTTTCCTGGTTTATCTGTTGCAATTACTATTTCATGTTAATTTTTTACCGCCATTTACCGCCGGCACAATTTGGATATCAAATTTAATTTTACTCGACTATAACTTTAGTCTAATAAAATTTTATGGAAAGCCAACCCATTTTATAAAAATTCCCAAAATAATGAACAAGGTCAGTACAAAAAGTAATAAAAAATTCTATTAGCAGAACGTGGTTAAAAATCAGTTAAGAAAACACCTTGGTTAATATCGCATTAACAACTGCACACTTTATTCAAAAGCCTGTACACTATATATATCTGTCAAAAACGTACTTCACTAGTACCAATGTTAAAAACTATTAAAGGCGTCTTTACAAAAGAACAGAGACGCCATCTAATATCAACAAATTCAATAAAATTTATTTTAATAAATTTTCAGAATGACCACTCTCATTTTCAACACCAAACGTGCTCTTTTTATAAGGTGTAAAACAGCACCTTTTTCATTAATTTCCGTCACATCTACGATACTACGAACTGTCGATCAAATTCAGATTTCTGTTAATCTCTGGAATTTCTTATTTTTTTTGTACCCAACTTGTTTATTTTTTTGGGATTTTCTGCGAAATGCCTTGGTTTTACTAAAAATTTTACTAGACTAAAGTTATAGCCCGTTAAATTTTCTATCGAAATTGGGCTGTTAGTTTTTTTTGTAAATATTAGTTTTGTTTATAAGATACAGGGTACGCAATAAAACAAAACAAATAAAACTTGGAATTTTTTAACATTTCTTCTTTACTTCAAGTCATAACTTGAAATACGTTTATCCTAGGCAATGGAGGTTAAAAGCTAGTTTGTAGATAAGTAAATTGTCTTTAAAAAATCACCAATCTGTTAATACCATAAAATCAATAGTTACGGTGCTATGACCATTTGAAGGCAGAAATTCTAAAAACTGCTTTAAAAAGAGGTATCCCCCAAGGGCAAGGACTAGGACAAAATTATCTTAGAAAAATGTCTTCTATTACCACCTCAGAGGTTTTCCATGGTCACGGGGACACTTCTGCATATAGTTCAGTTATTTTAATAAGTAGCTTTTCCAACTTTAATTAATCTGTTTCACTAGCGTGTTATGTAAATATAATAAAAGTACCCAAAAGTTTTACTTTGAATGGGGTTTAGCCTCTGACCAGCAAACAGATAAAACTAAGATGTATTCTAGAGATAGTTCAAACGCAGAAATTGCATCTTATTTAACTGACTGCCAACTCCAATGTAAGTTTCTGTTTTAACACGAAAATTGTTCCTTGCTAAAAAATGCGCAAATATTCTTTGAATTTCTTCGTCAATTAAAGATCTATTAAAAGAAAAATTTTTTTAGTTATAACTATATATTTATAACTATTAGAAAAGTTTCTATTAAAATTTATCCAAAATATTGTAGCTATAATCCTGAAATTCTGGATTTGAATTGTTATGATTGCATTTTAATTTATCTTAGCAGAAAAATTTGCATCCTCAGAAGTTGTTTGGGTTTTACTGTTTTACTTTATCATATGTAATATGAGAAAGTATTGTTTTCGTGCAGAAAAAAAAATTTGAAATTTTGATGGATTTCCATTTTTTAAGGTCCCATGAGTTAAATAAGACGAAAATGTCTGTGTGTGGTCAAATTTTGTGTGCGATCTACAGCAAAAACCGAGGGGTCAACCGTTACAGGAAATCCTGTACAATTAACTTCACATACTTCGTCAAAATTCACCGTATTTCATATTCTTCATCAGTAATTCACCGTACTTCATCAATAATTCACTGTACTTCACCTACTTCATCGATATACTTCATTGTTTTTCACCTATTTTACAAATATTTCATGTATTTCATGTATTAATTCACATGAGATTTCAAGTACTTCATGAGATGTGTACAAAAAACTTCACCAGCGGTTAACCCCTCGGCAAAAACTAATAGAAATTTTGAAACCAAATTTTGGATTTTGTATCTCCATATTGAGACTTACAGCTGATTAGATTTTGGTTAAAATTTGTTCATGGAAACTACTATTTTTAATTTTTTTAAATCTTATTATTTAATATTAGGCATAGCCACATCCGATTTTTTCTGTTTGAAATAAGTCGCTTTCTTAAGATCATCGGTCAAGCTTTGTTTGAACATTTACGTAAAATCTACACTTACAAAGTGCAACATAATTTTCGTATATAGAAAATTTATGTTACCAATGAAAAAAGAAGGATTATCTGAGAATCTTATATTTTAAGAATAAGAAACCCTTAAATAAATACAGAAAAATTTAGATAAAAAATTATTACAAAATATTATTTAATTTTAAACCAGAAAGGTAGCTATAGAAGCTTAAGAACTGCGGTCATCCTTGTTTTCCTTTATCCTATACGGAACCCACATTTGTGCAATATTTCAACTTGGTGGCATATCAATGAATTACGATTCATAGAAAAGTAGCTCTACATAAGTAAAGGAAAACGGACTCTATTCATTTGCATTAATTATTTGAGACGGTCTTGGCCTAGTAGTTAGAGCGATCAACTACTGATGCAAAGGCACCCCGGTTCGATCCCGGGAGTAGTCTAGTAAGGAAAATTTTCTTTCTGACTCTTTCTATCCGTGACCGTCTCCCGTGCTTCGGAGGGCACGTAAAACCGGCGGTCCCCATGAGTTGATGACTGCCAACATCAACAATAATAAAGGGTTACAGGCAAATTCCCCAACCCGGACTTAAGCAGCCGTGGGGTCTTAATGCTGTTCACCTTTCTCTTAGAGAAAGAGGCTGATGCTCAGGAGTGGGGCGGAAAGGGCTGAGGAAGAAGAAGAAGAAGAATTATTTGAGCACTTCTCAATATTTTTAACCTAACAACTAACCTCCGGTACCGTCATTTCGGCAACCTCTGTTCGGAGATAGCTATTTGGCACTGTATATTCTACGACGGTCAACTTGGCGATCCGAAATTCGGTTATGCTAGTTTCGGAGATTGTCAATTCGGCGACGGAAAATTCGACTACGTCGCTTCGCGACGGGAAATTTATTTAGATTAGAAACTTGGCATAAATCTATTGTTGCTGACAATAGTTAGAAAAAACTGATCTTGTTTTGAACTAGTCCTGTGAACTACCATCTGTCAATGGACTACTGTCAAATTTTGAGTAAGCTGCGTCATTTAGTTTGAGTTTGACAGCCATTGAAAGTAGACAACCTTGTAAATTTTGACGAAAATGAAAAAAAAATAAATTTTATGTGCTCATTAAGCATTATTTTTTGCGTAAAAAAAAACATCACCGAACGCAAGGAAAAGCTTGGTAAATACTATTGGGACTCTGCACCATTAATTTCAATGGTTAAGAAGTGGTTTACTGAATTCCGTTGTGGTTGTACCAGCACAAGTGACGCCGAACGTTCAGGTCGTCCAAAAGAGGTCGTCACGCCAGAAATCATTGATAAAATTCATGGAATGAATGATATTGGACGGTTGGAGAGTGAAAGTGCGTATGATGGCTAACGCTGTAGGCATCTGAACTGAGCGGGTACATAACATTTTACATGAATATTTGAACATGAAAAAGCTATCCGCCCATAAGCGCAACCGTGTGACTATTTCAAAGAAATGTTTGGCGATGTTCAACCTCAATTCGAACGGACAATGTACAGGTGCACACGTGTGTCATCGCCATGGCAAAATGTTATGAATTGGGCACGAATTGCTTCATCATTCAGCATATTCTCCAGATTTAGTTCTCTGCGCCTATTTCTAAACCTGCAGAAATGGCTCGACGCTAAGAGATTTGGGTCAAATAAACAGGTCATCACTGAAACAAACGTCTACTTTAAGGGCTTTGAGAAATCGTATTATTTGGAAGGGCTAAAAAAATTAGAAAACCGTTGGATTAAGTGTATCAAGCTAAATGGCGACTATGTTAAAAAGTAAAACATTTTTTGCCGAACAAAACTCGTCAAACTGACCGTCGCCAAATCGGAATCTCCAAAATCACGTTGCCGTATTAGAATCGCCGAAATGACGGTGTACGTTTATCGGTGATAGTTTAAGCGTGGAAGACATTCGAAGTAATAAATGAAAACTAAAAAGTCAAATTGTACACAATTTTAGGGTGCTTTCCACATTTAAAGATATATACATATGTAGTTATGCTATTTATTGGTCACTCTTTGTAGAAAATTTAATTTTTTTCTTCCCAATATGTTTGAAATAGTGAAATTACATGTATTAATAACTTTTGAAATTAATATTAAAAGTATTAGGTTCAATAAACAATAAAACGAAATTATTCGTATGCTTTCAGCAATGGTTACTGCTGTCATTGCTGAAAGCTTACGAATAATTTCATTTTATTGTTTATTTAACCTATTACTTTTAAAAAATTTTAATCTTATAGTTAGAAATATTGATATTTACCTAGTACTTGGCGACTAACCTCATACCTTTAAGAAAACTGTACATTTTATAAAATACCGGCTCTAATATGTCGTTATACAATAAATGTGAGGTTAAATTTATAATTTTTTTGGTACTTCCACACCAAAAAAATTTATTAATGTCTATTAATTGAATAGTTGGGTTTATTTATGTTAGTTAATAACTTATCAAATTCTTTAGTGGATCACGGATGCTTTGCCAGTGTTTAGATGCATTGAATTTTTTTCACAAATTCTTGAAATTTCCAACTGGATTTATTAAAATGAAATTAACCCCCCAACTGAGTCACCTGACGTACTTTTATGTATGTAGTATGTAAATAAATGTGGTATTTCGTACATAGTTTAGGTTGTATGATTGCTTAAATAAAAAAACTTTTAATGACTTTTTCGATTTTTCGAATACTAATTGGTACTTTATTTTTTAGACAAAACCAATCCAATATTAAGCCCTACGAGTTAAGTGCTGCTGCGGCCATTCTACAACATGGGAATCGCCTTTTACAAAATGACACTAAACCATGGAAATCTCACACACCAAAACAGCATGGTGCAGCTAGATTATTCAATTATTTAGAAGCAAGTGATAGTTCAGAACCAGAATGTGATTCAAGAGGTACAGAAGATATGAACAGAATAACAGCGAGCCACAGAATCCAATCGGATTTTCATGAGGCGGGGGATGTTGGTAGTCAGTTAGACGAACCAGATGTAGAAGACGTAGAACTTCCATTGTTCGTCTGTAAAATTTGTGGCTGTGAATTTGAAGACGATTCGTCATTGGAAACACATCAATTTATACATTGCCACAGTTCAACATCTCCCGCCAAAGCTGAGGACATCAAAGAGAACGTTAATCCAAAAGACAATACCAATGTTATGTTTGCCAAAATATTTTTTCTAGTCAATCTGCTATAATGGAGCATATGACAAATCACTCCGTGATATCATATCAATGCTCTAGTAATAGTGCAGTTCAAGATAAAGAGAGTCAAAATAAACGTTCGAGGAAACAGAGTTTTCCTAAAAAACTAGTTGTGCCGTTTTTAGGCAACGACGAGTGCAGCATTACATGGGATTCCAACGACAAACTTTGGCGACAAACTGGTAATTTTTCAAATGCAAATTTATATACAAAATATCTAAACTTATTAGTAACTCGTAAAGGCTTTTTTTGTAAATGTTGTCGTAATAAACGCCTTAGTCAATTTCGTACTAAAGGTAATTTATTTTTACATAAATTATGGAAACAATTGAATAACGGATATTTTCAATGTGAACATTGTAATCTTCGTTTTAAACATCGCTATCAATCAGTGCTTCATTCAAGTAGGGTACATATTACGAAACCGAAGTTAAAAATTGCTTCTGAAAAAATTCAAGTAGTGCCTACTAAAGAACCAATAATTCATCCAATTGTACCTGCTTCTGATGGAGCATCCCAAAATTTTTTTAACTCATACTTTCACATCTGTACCTGATATTACCAATACATCTGCCAATGTACATAAACTAGGTATGTCATTTTTAGATCATTCATTTTTACATTCTAATTCTAGTATTAACGGGCACATGCCAATTATTATTCCTACTTTTCCTCCAAATTAATATTTCATTCCAACTTTAATCTTTTCAAATAGATTTATATTCAGAAACATTATATTTCTATGAGAAGTTGTGAATGTTTGCTTGTGGTTGAGAAAATTGTACCTTCAAATGAAAATCCATTTTTTTGTTTGAAAATATAGATACTTCATTGTTAAACCATCGAAAATCCTAGTAAGTGTAATTGCTTAAAACTTAATTGATAAATTAGATATATCAGTAGTTAAAGTTAAAATTTAGGTCAAACTTTGTGAAAATGATAATTTAAAAACAATCAATTCAAATTTCTGTAATTTGACTTACTAGGTTCTTTGATTGCGCGTTATTTATGCTGAATAAGTATAATTATCGTAATTGTTAAAACCGTTGCTCATTTGTGTGGTAAGTTTAGCATAAAACTAAATCGATAGTTGATTAATTGTCGTACCTATCACAGTGGTGGCTTGGTGTGATCACTAGTTGGGTTATATCGCGGAAATTCTTGTTTTCTAATTTTATGTATTTTTTTTTCAAAACACAATTTATTAATGCTAATTCTCAATCATTTATACATATTTATTAACTAATTTCAAACCGTATTTCAATAATGAATGAAAAGTTATTATCTTCGTCAACGTTATCATGTTATTACAATTTTCTCAACCAAACCTTTTGTAATGAAAATTTAACGATATAAAATTTTAGAATACTAAAGATTTTTTAGATTTTATAAAAGTCAAAATTTACAAATTGTAATATCAAATTATAAGTAGTTTTGTTTGTTACAATTATAACAATTTTAAAAGTATTTTACAGAAATAAAATGAAAATCACGTTTTATTGGCAATATATGTTTATGTATTCAATAGACGTTTTAAAAATGTTTATGCTATTGCATTCTTTTGTGATATTTCACAAAAGAAAATATTTTTAAAAATACTGAAATACGATAATAAAATGGATATTTTAGTTTTGATTTCCATTACCGTTACATTTTTATTACTATTATATGTTATATTTTTTATATGAATGTGTAAGTAATCGATATTACATTTAAATCACAGATGTACTGTATGTTTTTCGTTACCCGTACTAAAAATTTGTGATAGGGTCTTCTCGGTGAAAATTTAAACGTTACTATTTTTATTGGAAATTGCATTCCAAAACACTTAAACATTTTATGAAGCTTCAAAACAAAGTGACCTTCAAAAAAATATTTTTTTTTAGTATGTGCATTTAAATAGTTACAGACTTTATAATATAAAAAAAGCTTATGTATTTTATTTGTATTATAAACGTTTTCATTAACAAGAAGTGTTGATTTATGCAAGCATATTATTCTAACACTCAAAATTTTTTTAAATATTTTCTAATAAAATATATATAACAACACCAAAAATATACAAAAACAACTAGTATACTTTCTGTATACACTGCTTCACCTACATAATTTGAACATATTTTTTTCTTGACGATAACTGTTAAGTGTTAGACTTTGTAAACGGCTTGAATAAATCAGGATATTATAATTTTAGTCTAATATTTTTAATAATTAATCAAAAATATTATTAAGTTTAATGTGTTGTTTGATTATCGTGCAATAATACAATACTTGTTTAATTACTTTTTTGTTACAATTAGTGTGATTTGTTTAATATTCTATTATATATGGCTTATTATGTGTTTATGTTTATATTTATTCATACTATTAAATGTCTCGTACTGTGTTTTGAATTATATAATAATTATATACATTTAAACATATTTTTTTTATTTAATTATAATTTTTACACCCTCAACAGAGAACATAGAAAGTACATAGATTGTATATTTCTCAGTGCAATTTTTAATTTGGGGTTATACGCAGGCAGTATTTTCAGAAAAAAATTAATTTTTTTAATTTATTTTTGTAATTTATTTTCATATTTTGGTATATACGCAGAAAATTTCATGTTAATCTGACAAATATTCTCGAAGTTATACGCATATTTGTAAAGACGTTCTAGAACGTTTGAAGTAAAGTAGATCAGAGGCTAGAAGGGCAACTCTTTACCTAGAACTCTGCATAAAAATTAACCTTTCTATTATATTCAGATACATTAAGTGATAATGTAGTAGTGTTTTTTTTATACTTACGAGCTAAATTTTGAAGTAAAAATTATACTTATGTGTAAAGTGCTTTAGAAACTTGTAACGCGTTCTTCTCAAAACTGTGTTTTTAAAGTTGGTGAGCAAGATTTCTTGGAAACAGCCCAACCGATCAGTTTCAAATTTTTTCACAAGCTTTATAAATATATTTGTTAGTAATTAATCAAAGGTTATTTCTCGCCAATAAATATTGTCCATTTTATAAACAATTTGAGGTAAAAATTTGTTCCAAAAATCGAAACTGTTTTTTTAAGAAGTAACCATTTTGTTAAAAATAATATTTTGCTTTTCCTTCTATTAATTACTAGATAATCCCTTTTATTAAAACAAAATTATTTGGTTTTTTTTTTTAGATGATCCGATCTAAAGATATCATGCTCACCGCAAGATGGCTTTTTTAGAGGAGCTCTCGGAGCTTTAAAAATCATTATTTTTACAAATAAATAATATCAAAATAGTTACCACAAAATGCGTAATAAATTTATACGTTAATAAACTAAAATGTCTGCTCAGAAAAAATTCTTAAAAAATCACTTTTATTCGGCTTCCTGACTGCATATAACCCTTAATAACGTTTGTAAAATACTGTTTTTTTAAATGGAGGAGGCGTGAAAATGCGACCCCCTTTCACTTCCAAATTTTGGTTAAAATTTTTGGTCAATCACTTTGCCATTTATTACAGACTTGTGTGGTATTGTTGTATTCTTTATTGTTTGTATTTACATCTTTCACAAAATATCAACAACAGGGTTACTCCATAATACGAAGTGGTTCAATCTGGTTGCTTAATCATTTAAAAAAAATTTAATATTTTGTATGCAATTTGCCTAACATGTTGGTAGTTCAAAATAGTCATTATTTAAATTTTATTAATTTTTTTTGTATGATGCCAATATTTATTTTACAAACGATAAAATTCCTTGTTTTGGAAAACTGACATATCTCATCTCCCATTTGTTCTACTCTAATTAGGGTGAAAAGCAATTAATTTAAAAACAAAAACTACAGGATTACATATTAAATATTTTTGAGTGAATTTCTATGGCGTGCCCTTTTACTTTTTATATTAATTCAAATTTTTTAAATTATAAGGTTAAATGAACAATAAAACGAAACATTATTTGTAAGCTTTCAGCAATGGTTACTGCTGTCATCAGACATTTAATAATAATAGTGCAATTACATGGAAACGAATATAACGTATTGTCATTTGAGACGATTTCTTGATCCATAAAATTTGAAAGATAATCGCGGGTTAAGGAACAACCTACATAAGAACTCATTAAATAGGAAAAAACTTAACCCCAATACGTTATTTGTAGCTTAGATGAGTAGATGGCTGTAGACATTACTTAAACCTTCAATGTCGGTTTTTCTGTTCATCGCATTTTTTTCCCTCTTGATGCAAATCATTTCGTGAAGAAGTCGATCTTTGTAATTGGTGACTGATTTGATTATTGTGGCATTAGAAAAGGCAGCATTGTGTCCATCAATTAAAATATGTTTGGCAATCGCAGTGGATTCCGGTTTATTACATCGAATACTTGAAACATGTCCACTCATTCGTTTATGGAGCCATTGGTTAGTTTGGCCAATATATACAAGATTACAATTCTGGCATTCCACTTTGTATATCAGATCTGACTTCTTTTCTTGCGGTACAGGGTCTTTTAGTTTGGCATAAAGTTGTCCAATGTTATTAGTTGATTTGAACGTCATATTAATGTTGTGAGGTTTTAAAACTTTTTTTATCTTTTCACTTAGTCCTCGAACGTATGGCATAACTGTATAGCTAGCAGTTGGACCTTTATTGCACATACTTCCATTATACAATTTGTTTACACGATCTTTTATGATTTTATTTATTAATAACATAGGATATCCGTTCTTGTTTAACGTTTCTTTCACTGTTTTTAAAGTACCTTTTCTGTAATCGCCGTGAGTTAATTTTAAGGACCTATCGACTAATCCTATAGCTGTTCCTATTAGTTGACTTTTATGGTGATAGGAATTGTAGTTTAAATATCTTCCTGACCACGTTGGTTTTTGAGTCCATTTATATTTCAAGGAAGTACCTTCGCGAATCAGTTGGATGTCAAGAAATGTTATTTTGTTAAGTTCTTCTTTTTCGATAGTGAATTGTAGGCGAGGATGGAAACCATTAAAATGTTCGATAATAAAATCTTCGTAGTCTTTTGGAATAGCAGTGATAATATCATCGACGTACCGTTTGTAAAAGGTAGTTGAAAAGGAGTGATGAAATTCGGTCTTCTTCTAAAATTTCCATGACCAAATTGGAAATTGTAGCTGAAATCGGACTTCCCATAGCAGTGCCAAAATTTGTTTGTAAAGGTTCCCATTATATTGGAAGTAAGTAGTTTCTAGGCATAATTTTAGAGCAATTAGAAATTTTCCTTTGGGAATGCTGGTGTAATTTTGATGTCATCCCATCTTTCTTTACTGCATTAATTGCTAAGTCAATTGGTATGTTGGTAAATAATGACTTTACATCTAGTGAGATCAGTACATAATCATTAGGTATTGTAAAATTCTTCACATCTTCTATAAATGTCCACGAATCTTTAGTATAATATTCATTCTTGCCCAAGATATTTGAAATAATTCTTGAAAGAAATTTTGATAGTTTATAAGTTGGTGATTTTATTGGAAAAGTTTAATTGTGCATTGCTTTAATAACAAACACTTTAGTTCAAGGAATTAAAACTTTGCTTCAAATTTTTTATTGCAATTTAAACATCGATGCGTTTTTTCGTTTATTTAAAACCATCAATGAATTTAATCGTAACTTCAATATTTAATTTTACAATGCTTTAAAAATCCATGTTCATGAAATTGCCGCTATTCGCAGCGACCAATTTTTCCAATCGACGATTGCTTTAATGTGTTGGTATTTCAACGTTCATCAAATGTAAAAATGCATGTAACATTTTTTGTAAGTAAAGTAAAAATTGACGTTACATCGATTTTAAAGTATTGTAAAATTAAATATTGAAGTAATGTTGAAATTTATAGATAGTTTTAAAAGACAAAAAATTCATCCATAGTTTAAATTGCAACAAAAAATTTGAAGAAAAGTTTTAATTTCTTGTATTAAATTGTTTGTTATTAAAACGATAAATATCAGTCTAAATTTTTAATTTTCTTGTTAAAGTCTTATTTTCAGAAAAAAGTTTTTCCAGGAACAGAAAATTCTTTCCATGAATAATTTTTTTAGAAAGAAATGGAACCTCTATTTGTATTCACACACTAAATTAATATTAACCCAGAGATTAACTTAATTTTTTTTGTAAATTTTTTTAAAAGTTACTTTACGGCTACAAATATTATCTTTGGTAATATTTGTCCTATAAACCTTTGATAATATTTGTATACTGGGTGGCTGGTTGTACTTCCGAACATAGGAATTAACATAAGAAATTGATTTTTTTAAATTGCTACTTCCCATTATAACGGATTTTAATAAAAAATATATCAATCAACTGATTTTTTTGCGTCTCACGATGTGCATCATTTAATATTTTGTTTTCTTAATTATTGCTAAAGATACAAAAGTTAAATTTAAAATAACGTTTGTAAAAAAATATTGCTTTGCATTTTCAGTAACAATTGCTATCAAATTACTTCGACAGATTAAAATAAATTTTTGATACAGTAAACGTAAATAGTCTTTACTCTGTCGAAGAAAAGGTTTTCATTGTAAATTTTTTTATTTTGGTTTTTTGCGGGTTTCAAAAACCATTATTTAAACGTTTATGTTTTTTATCAGTTTAGAAGCTCACATGTTCAATCAATCATTGTTTACATTCATCCAAAAAACATAACAATACAGTCAACACTAAAAAGAATGGTAACATGCCTATAAGATCCCGTCTCTGAATATCAAGCATTGTACATCTTTAAAGTTTCAAAACTCACCCAGCTCCGCACAGGAAAATTGCTTTCATCTCGTCAAAATATCTTTCTAAAAATATATCCTGTTACTCCAGCAGCTTTTAACCTGGTCACTATTTTTTGCAGTAGTCATATTTTCGCAGTTTACTCTTATTGACTGTTGATTTAACGTATACAGGGTAATTTTTAAACTTTGTGGCGCTCAAAAACTATCTTACCGGCTTGCTTTTCGGCTTGTAACATTTTTTTAACGATCGTGAGAAGTACTGGCTCATTGCTTTTATCGCTTCTATTTTTAGTTATCCAAGAAAAGTAAATTTTCTCACAATGTGGCACGTTTCCAAAATAGCTGCTTTCTGCACCACACTAAATTATTTTGATGTAAGGTCTAAACGTGCCAAATGGGTTTTAAACTTGTTAGATACCACACCTGTAGTTGATATGTATAACAATAGGCACAAACACGATTTTTAAGTTGCCAAACAGCCATTATTTTTATTATCAGTCCCTAGTATTTTCTGATTTTTTCGTTTTCGGTTGTCAAAATATTCTTCGATAGAAGCACTGCAACGTCAATCATGACTGCTTGTTTATTGTGTTTATTTATTAAAACAATGTTAGGTCTATTATAGCACACTTTTCTGTCTGTCAAGATTACTCAAGATTATTATTATATTATTAATATTAGATGATTAGATGATTAATATTATTAGACCAGCAGTATAGCGCGAAGCATGCACGGGTCGACTGCGAAGCGGTAAGTCGCGGTTCGAAATGCTGGCGCTAGATACACTGCTGTGATCAAAAGTCCAATATCGATCTGTGGACTATGGGGAAGGCAACGGAAACCACCCCATGAATTACACTCCCAAGAAAAGTCATCTTGGCTTCGGCTAAGTTTATGATTGCCAACATCCGGTAACGGATGGGCACCTGAAGAAGAAGATTATTAATATTATTATTATTAACTTAATATATAGAAATGGATTTCTAATGGAAAGCACTAACCAAGCAAAATTTTAACTGGTGATTCCTATACAAATTCTTAGATCAACGCCGCTATTCCCAGCTCTAAACATATTCTCAAAAGTATTTTATTAACAAATCCATAAATGTCATAGAAATTTTTTTATTCAAGAAAACCAAAGCGCTATAATAAACTCTACTCATAATCTGTAAACTTTGAATGTTTTACCTTTTAGCAGTGAGGCACTGGAGAGTGTTCCACACCCCCCAAACCCCTGGGTCTCTTCAACTTTGGCTTATTGGGATATTAGTTATTTGAGTGTGACTTGTTAAGGTTAGAATTAATTAGTTTTTCTAGATATTTTTTTTATATTGGTTATGCTGATGTTTTTAATTTATTACTAATAAAAAATAAACTGCACAAACCGGAGGGTCTGGGAGGTGTGGAACACCCTCCAGTGTTTCACTGCTGAAAGGTAAAGCATTCAATGTTTACAGATTATGAGTAGGGTTTATTATAGCTGTTTGATTTTTTGAGAACGATGACATATTATACTGGGGGAATTCATAATCCCCCACCCCTGATTCTTGATGACTGCTTTATATTTTTGTGCTGAAAGCTTTCACCATTATCGCTTAATACTGATAACCATAAGTTTGCAAATTTATTTATCACAGTATGAGTATTCCTGGGGGGTGTTCAACACCCAATCCCAAACAAAATACCCAAACAAATGTTTGGGTATTTGAAGATATGTTGCCACTCACCTGATTGTTTAACGCCCGTGTTCATAGACAAGTATTAGTCCTTACTAATGCTTAAGCACTTGATTTGGATTTTTTATTTGCAAAATTGGTACTACCTTAAAGAGCAAGAGTACTTTTCTAAGTGTTACCAACATTTGACTAAAACTTATATTTTGCTAACGTTTTCGTTCTATACATCTCAAATACGAAATTATGAAATTCAAATTCGGTGCTTAAGCATTAGTAAGTGCTAAGGATTTGCCGAGAGATAGTTCTTATTTCGTTGAATAATTTATTTATTTAAACTATTTAAAAAATTTTTTATTTAGGCTCGATTGTCTTTGGTGAAAAAAATGACTTTATTTTTTTATAATACACATACAGGTAAACGTCGTTTTACGCCGGTTCGTTTTACGCCGATTCACAATTACGCCGGTTGGTGCCAGCGTGGATTCCCCGGTTCGGTCGACACCAGACGATAGTAGGCGCCGCGATTCCAATAGCAAACACACTTTTACACGTTTTTTTATTCTATTACCGTGTACGCGAGCAGCTTTTTTGTGTGTAAAATTGTTTCCGAGTTAGTTTTTGTTTTGTTTAAAAAAAATAAAACGGTATGATTATATTTTTTATTTTATTATTATTAAAATTAAAAGAATATTCAAATATTTGTAGTTTCATTATGGGCAAAAAAGTGTGAAAATTTAATTCATCATATTCATTATTTATATGAAGAGATTATTATTTATTTTGTAAACGAATTTAAACTGTATTTATTAAATACATTTATAATTTATTTTGAATATAGTATTGGATATAATGTATTAAATTAACATGTTAGATTGGTCTTAGAATTTTGACACGGAACCTAACCTTATATCGTCCATTATATTTGTGTTCATTTACGCCGATTTTTTTACGCCGGTGTCTCTCGGAACGGAACCCCGGCGTAAAACGACGTTTACCTGTATATGTATGTATTATTGATTTTTAAATATGTTTAATTTTTCGGTATTATGTTGGTTTTTCTATATTTCTGATTTATTTTTTTCCTCTTTTTGATTTAATATTTTCTTATTTCTTTTAGCTTTGCTATATTTTTGTAAACCCTTAATAATGAGAGAATACTCAAAAGTCATAACTTATTTTTAACGAATGAAAATGAAATCAGCTAGGTGATTAATAATTAGCATTAATTAATATTATCTATATGTATTTCATTATGCAGTGTTTTTACAAGATAATAAATAAATCTACATATAAACTTTTATAAATTTTTACTTAGAATTAGATAAATAACTATTGTACAATTTACATTTATTTAAAGTTACATTAAATTAAATCTAGTAGTATTTTTAGAATATATGACGAGTTACATCTCTTTCTGTCATAGTCGACACTTTGGGTTTTCGTTCTGGACTAATGGCGTTCCCCCTAATTTTAAGAATTTCAGGAAATTTTTTTAAAATATCTTGAAAACTTCTAAAAAAATAAATGATAAAAGATATCATTTTTAATTATTTGTTTAAATATTTACTGATCATTGAGGTCATCATCAAAAAGATCATTTGGAGGTATAAAAGTTCTGGGCCTGTTGAGCAATAATCTGCGGGAACTCGTTTTTGTTTGACGTGGTTCAACAGAATCACATATTGGATAGACATTTTCATTTTGCTGAAACATTAACAACATGATAATTTATTCTTATATTTAAAATAAAAATCTGTTACTCGTAATTTATTTGAAGATTTGTGACGTACGATTTTTGGAAGCTGTTGGGTTTTTTGAACGTTTTCCGTTGTTGAAACGCCTAAACAAATTAATTGCGATTTTAACGCCTTAGTCATTGCAAAAATTAAAGTTGTAATTGCAAACGAAATTAATTATTTATTGTTTTATTTTAAAATGCGATTTTTTGGGAAAACTAAAATGGTTACATACAGTTAGTTCAAAAATTGTTCAGTAATTGGAAGAAATAATAAAACAGTACTACTTACGGGGTTTAGAATGATTTTCTTTACTTGGCATTATGTAAGGAAGATTTTCTCTTTTTTCATTTAAATTATCTTCGCCAAAACCTGAATCGGATTGACTAGCTGGATTATTTTGAGCCCGATTACTTGGAAACTTTAAATGCATTTCCAATTCTGGTACATATTGTCCGTTACTCGTACTTCCAGTAACGGTTACTGTCCATCCATCTACAATTGCATAATTAATATAGAAAGCTATACTACGAGAAGTATACTTACGAGGCATTGATTTGTTTGAAGAAGAATCATTATTTTTTATCTCTCCTTCCTTTGTTGATTTCTGTACGCAAGAACGGAAGCCGGCAGAGCACGTTTAAATTTTTCTTGATCACTACTTGTCCACGTATCTACGCTATCTTGAGATATACTTCTTTGTTTGGAAGACACTTGATTGTTATTACTAGCCATTTGATTTTTACTTGTACTTTTTGGATGTTTAAAATTTTCGGCTGTTCTATTTTCAAAATTATCGTCGGGTTTCTTATATGAGCTACCTTCATTATTCTCATCATTATAATTTTTTATTTCTTTATCCGTATTGCTTTTCGTTCCTAAATAAAATTAACTAAGTTGATACAGTCATGATAGAGTTATAATACACATGAGTGCTCTGCAATTATGTGCAACTACAGTTTTGGTACTTTTGTGAAAGATTTATACCTTCGTCTGATGTGCTTTCAGATGATCCTTGACTTTTGTGAATACTATAGAACGTTATCCAACCTTTAGGAATTTTGGAATTATCATCACTTGCAGCTTTTTCTTTATTCGATTGTTTTATTCCTTGAGAGTTTGTTTTTGCTTGACGTTTACTAAAAGTTGATTCTTCTTGTGGTTTTATTAAAGATGACATTACATCTCTATTGTTATTTGAAATATTTTCTATAGAAGATTGTAGGCAAATTGACCGTTCTTCAGGTATAGATTCAAATCTTTGTTGATATTTACTTCCATGATGTCGGGCTTGCAATACATTTACTGGAAGTGGTCGATTTTCGCATATATTAATAATGCTTGTGGTTTGTTTTGACTTATTCTTTCCAGGGATCCTTGGGTATCTGGTCTATTCAAAGCATCAATTAATATATTTGCTATTAATTGATCGACTTTGGGATCATCTTCATGAATTTGATCAAATTCTAAGTATATCGGTTTTTGGATTTCTATCTTCTTTTAAAATATTTGGTAATTTTGAGTTAACCAAAACTGGAATTTTTGATTTTTTGGATTTTGAACGTTGACTACTATCGGAATTTGATCCAACACATTCGACAATTTCCAAGATTTCTATTCGTTTATCAAAATTATTAACCTGAGTCTTATGTAAAATTCGTTTTGGCATGACATCGTAAACGTAATTTTTTGATGAGTAAACTGAGTTTAATGGTTCTAACAATTTATGACGAGTTTTTGATAACAATGATTCATGTTTTTTTAAATTTTTTAATTCTTGGGCGTTTGAATTTTGTGTTTTATTTTCTATTTTTCTCTTTATCGATTTATTACTTTTTTTAGTTTGGAACTGCTGAATATCAGTTTCCATTTTAATTTTTCTTACCGATTTTATATTAGGAAGAGTGGTTTTAATTTTACGTTTAATTTTATTTGAATTAATATCCGGCAGAGTAGTAGATGAAACTAATCTTGAGCTGTCTAAAGGACAATTTCCATTATCACTAGCACTTACATAATTACTGTCCGACTTCGATGATCCAATAGTATCCTTAGTAACTTTTAACTTTTGTTCTCGTTTCAATTGCCTTTTATGTAACCGTTCTTTTACTCTTTCTGGTAAATGATCAGCTACCGATTTTGGTTCGTTTACCACATTTGATTCTATTGGTATATAAAAAGCGGCAGATTTTAATTCAGTTTTTTCAAACTTATCTTCACTGTTATCTGGTAGTAAAGGTGAAAGTTCGCCTCTAACAGGTTTTTCATCAAATTTATTGCTTTTATTTATATTAAAGCGAGGAGAATTTTCATCTTCGAGGCTATCCATTAAGCTGATTTTATCTGATTCCCTATCGCTCGACTCACCGGATGATATATTAACCTCCATTGAGGTGGTTTGGGGAAGAGCCGAGTATCTGGGAACAACAATTTGATTTTCTAAAGGTTTAGTGTAAGGACTTCCTGTTCCAATATTGCTAACCATATATTTTAATATTCGTTGTTGTTTTACATGTTGTGGATTATCGTCGGTTTGGTTTAAATAAAAACTGGGAACCTGTTGAACTTGAATAAGCTTGGATTGAGTAATGGATTCGTTAATATCTATATTCGATTCAAGTGGATTGTTTTCTTTAGCGGTGCTTATATTAACGTTAGACTCTTCAACATCTTGCATCACTTTATTAAATATGAGATTCAAGGTTGATTGGCTTAATTGCACATTGGAAATTACGTTTACATTAGTTGCATCGATGGTTTGAGTGGACGAATCATTAAAATTATCTAAAATAGTGTACGACTCATTATTGGATCTTTTTAAACTTGTAATATCATTTCCTTGGATATCTAAATAAGCATTTTCATTATTTTTATTATGATCATTTTCTTCAAAAAACATTTCAGACGAGTAAGTATTTGTCAAAGTATCGTTTGTACTAAAGTTTGAGCTTTTATATGTTGTTTCCGAATTTTCTGAAAATGTTGTCGTACAAGTTGTACTTCCAGTACTTGTGCTTCTTGTGGTATATTGTTCCGTATCCAAATCCGTTGTAGAATTCTTGGTAGTACTTAATCTACTCTCACAAGAACTGAGCACCTCGAAGGATGTTTGGCTATATTCACTACACATTTTAAATTCGTTATTTTGAACATCAACATTTTTATGTAACATTAAGTTTTTGCAATTGGAATTTTGATAATAATTGCTATTAATAGGTTCTCTTAGTTTTTCGATTTGATATCGAAAATTATTTTGATTTTCAGTTTTATTACACTTGTGTGTAGGTGAAAGTTTTATTTCTTCACTGACAGAATTTCTAATCCTATTCTTCGTACGTTCAGGTGAAGAATGATTAGAATATGTACTATGGGTTGATTTATCATGAAGAACTTTTCCATATTGCCATTCGTAGTAAGTTGTAGGAAACTTATTACTTCTCTCAGAAAGCGGCTTAGTTGACCCCCAAAGTCTTCTTAACAATGTCGATTTTCGCATTAAATTATAGTCACGTTTTTTATTTAAGTTTGGATCACTTCCTGCAGCTTTATCTGTTCTCCATTGACTGCTTTGAGCATCGTATCCATGAAGACTATCGCTATCGTGTGAATCTGACCTTTGCTGAGCCAAGGTATGCCTATAAAAATTATTTCACATAAATTTTAGATAGTACGTATTTAAAATTAAAATAATTACAATTCCAAAAATTTACAATTTTAGTGCGTGTAAAATTTTACTTTTTTGTGTATTTGTTTGAAATGTGTGCCTATAAACTATAACAGTTAAAGTGATAATTTATTATTCCTGAGTGGATATTAAAATTTCAGTCCAAAGTTTCATAAATCAATAAAGGTTTCATTTGAAAACGACTAAATACTGAATAAAAATTGAATTATTATAAACATTAAATATTTTATCTGCATACCAAAATAATTTTTATAAAGTATTAATTCCCTTATTGGAATTATTACCCAGAATTTTTTATTTGAAGTTATTTCGCTTTTCCATTTTATTTATAAGGTTATAAACACAAAAATAATAAATCCTGCTTATTACTTTTAGTTTTTCACTATAGGAATAATAAATAATAAATGTTTCTTACCTTGTGAAATTATATTTTAAATATTAAATTAGAAAATACTACAAGTTATAATAAAATTTTAATTGAATTTGTCAATTAGTAAAGTTCATTATATGCATAAATGTACATTTATATTTCGTGCTATAGGCTACTCGTCAGATGGACATGGATTGATAAATAAATTTTAAATTATGGAAAAATGTATTTTAATTGAGGTATCAATAAATTATTTGACAAAAAATTTGTGTTATCGACCTACTTGATATTTAATATAAATTTATTTGACTTGAACGCAAAATCAAAAATATTTTTAAGAAAAACAAAATCTTTCAATTCCACTGTTCATGGGTTGTGGGCCAAATGGAACGTGTAGGTAGATTCTATGTTTTCTAAAAATCTTGAAAATATGTAAATCAAACAATTTAATTTACAACAATTTCTAATCACGATGGAGTGCCAATTTAATGTAAACCCAAATCGTCGCCGTCGTAAAGGTATGTATGTATATTTGAGTCGAATTAAATATCTATTTTTTCTTAATTTAATTTTGGTGCTCAATTATCATTGATATCGGTTAAATACTCTGTAGATATTATCGCATTGTCATTAAAATTCAAGAAGTTAGTATAATAATCTATTTTTAACAACTGTGACATTTGCAGTGATTGACTATTAATTGGTTCATGAGTGGATATAAAAGTGTTGGCAGAAAAAAATGTTACAACTTTTGTTTTATTAGGAAAAAAAATTACATTAATTCAAAAAGGTCAAAAGTGTGGGAATGTGTAGACAAAAGACAAAATAATAAATTTATAAGAAGTTAATTTTGAAACATTCCATACACAGATTGGAATACCCCATTTTGGAAATAACATTATAGATTGTTTCATAAACAAAACATTGATAAAATTTTTCCTTTGATGAAAAAAGTGTATCATATAATTTATAAAATAATTATTTATGAACCTTTAAAAATGTATTTTAAATATGAATGTAATAATTTATTACAACTTAAAAAATATCAGGTAGGTCGGGGAATAGTTTTGTAAAAAATCAAATAAATTAATTCATTGACATCTTGGTTAAAAAATACATTTTTTCCGCAATTTAAACTTATTTATGAATTTATTTGGATTTATCAATCCAGACTTATCTAACGAGTTTCTAATAGAACGAAATATAAATGATCGCCTATATTATATGCTAAAAAATAAGTAAGTGTGAAAAAATTTTCTAATTTATAAATTTAATTAAAATTCATTACGCCTGTTAGTTTTACATTCATACAGCAAATAATATAAATTCTTACATTCCAACGTATTCGCAAAACCAACCTAAACGTAACCTAAAACTATAAACTTAACATTTTTCCATTCCCTTTATATATTACCCTTATATAATATATATTACCTTATATATATATTTGTGAATATTTATTAACTTGTGAAATTATATGTTGAATAAAATATTTAAAAATTACAAGTTTAATGAAATTTGAAAATTTTCCAACTTGCATTTTAGTGTAGGACCCCGTTGGGTATAAGTGGTTTCGTCTTTTTAAGAACTCATCAGCTGAACTATTCCTAATTGAATGATAATGGATATTAACTTTCAAATTTCATTAAACTTGTAATTTTAATCTAGGACCCCGTTGCGCATAAGTGGTTTCGTCTTTTCAAGAGTTGAAAAATTTTCAAATTTTCTGCTTCGGAAGGCACGTCAAGACGGTGGTCCTCCTATATTAATGAATTGCCATCATTAAAAATAGGAAATCAGGCACATCTGAGGTCGGCCTAGCAAGCTACTTCAGATGTATAACAAATAATATGCTCAAATTACTAGCAGTGACTTTGGAATTTATCCGGGGTTGCTGATGGAAAACACAGGTCGTAGACCTTACGTAAGAAGAAGAAGAAAAAGAAGCTATATATTATTGTTGGCTAAAATTGATTTTTTTTTACTTAATTCCCATAGAAATCATGATTATTAAGATGAATTAAAATAAAGTGACGGTCATTGGCCTGGGTGTTAGCGCAAGGACTGCTAATGCCAAGCGCCCCGGTTCAAATACGGGTAGAGCTCACTTTGCAATTACGTCTCCGTGCTTCGGAAGGCACGTAAAGACGGTGGTCCTCATATGTTAATGAATTGCCAGCATTAATAATAAAAATAAGGTAACAGGCACATCTGAGGCAAGCCTAGCAAGCTACTTCAGATGTAAAGCAAGTAGTGCTCAAGGTACTGACAGTGGCTTCGGAATATCGCCGATGCTACTGTTAAGTAAAACAGATCAACAGATCTGGGCATACAGGGTTATCCCTAGCCAAAAGTAGAAGAAGAAGAAGAAAATAAAGTACATTTTATTATATGACATAAATATCAGCTCTAAGAAATTAAGTATTAGAGAAGAAAGGGTAATTTTACGAAAAGTTATTAAAAATCTCAGAATTAGTGCTCCAAAATTAAAAACCGAAGTTTTCCAAGATACACGAAAAGACGTTCATGAACAAACTATTCGGAGAATTCTTAAAAATAACGGATATAATGGTCGAGTAAATCGCAAAAAGCCGTTCATTAATGAAGTGAATAGAAGAAAACGATTAAAATTCGCAAAAGAATTTAAATACAAAGATGCTACGTGGTGGGATGATGTTATATTTGCTTATGAAAGTAAATATAATATTTTTGGATCGGATGAACAAACCATGGCCTGGCGTCGACCAAATACTGAATTAAATTCAAACAACTTGCGTGATACAGTCAAACACGGTGGAGGAAGTAATGGTTTGGGCCTAAAGATGTGGGAAAATTAGTGTTTATTGACGTAATTATGGACAAATATAAATATTTGGATATTTTAAATAGTAATTTGTATCAAAGTGCTATTCAAATAGGAATAAAGCATAGTTTCAAGTTTTATCAAGACAACGACCCAAAGCATAAAAGCCGTTTAGTGCAGCAATACTTGCTGTATAAGTATAATCCGTTGGTGAAATTTGGGATAAGTGAATAAGTTAACACAAATATTTTGTGCAAAGGGGTATAAGTGTATACCCCTTTGCACGATGAATTTCGAAATTTTTTTGTGACTTATACTGTTCTGCGCATAAATTATTTTAAATAATACATAATTAAGTTACAACGTTATATCAGTTATAATTACTTTACTTAATTTTCTCAATATATTGTTTTGAATAAAATATAATTATTTCGAAAAATTTTCGGATCTGTGTAAATTATTTTGTGCAAAAGGGTGTAAGTCATAAATAACAAGAACGGATATCCTAAGTTATTAATAAATAAAATCATAAAAGATCGTGTAAACAGATTATATAATGGAAGTATGTGCAATAAAGGTCCAACTGCTAGCTATACAGTTATGCCATACGTTCGAGGACTAAGTGAAAAGATAAAAAAAGTTTTAAAACCTCACAACATTAATATGACGTTCAAATCAACTAATAACATTGGACAACTTTATGCCAAACTAAAAGACCCTGTACCGCAAGAAAAGAAGTCAGATCTGATATACAAAGTGGAATGCCAGAATTATAATTTTGTATATATTGGCCAAACTAACCAATGGCTCCATAAACGAATGAGTGGACATGTTTCAAGTATTCGATGTAATAAACCGGAATCCACTGCGATTGCCAAACATATTTTAATTGATGGACACAATGCTGCCTTTTCTAATGCCACAATAATCAAATCAGTCACCAATTACAAAGATCGACTTCTTCACGAAATGATTTGCATCAAGAGGGAAAAAAATGCGATGAACAGAAAACCGACATCGAAGGTTTAAGTAATGTCTACAGCCATCTACTCATCTAAGCTACAAATAACGTATTGGGGTTAAGTTTTTCCTATTTAATGAGTTCTTATGTAGGTTGTTCCTTAACCCGCGATTATCTTTCAAATTTTATGGATCCAGAAATCGTCTCAAATGACAATACGTTATATTCGTTTCCATGTAATTGCACTATTATTATTAAATGTCTGATGACAGCAGTAACCATTGCTGAAAGCTTACAAATAATGTTTCGTTTTATTGTTCATTTAACCTTATAATTTTAAAAAATTTGAATTAATATTAATTTCAAAGGTTAATAATATAAATAATTTCCATAAATTTTTTCGTGTATCAAATGGTCAGCCATTTTTTATAAAAATTTTTTTAACCAATTTTTAAATAAAAAATTATATTAAGAAAAATTGTAATCAATTCAGCATAAAATTGCCTACAATAATAAGCTAGTAGCTTTATCTGTTATTGTTCAGCCGATTTACATTATTGGAATAAACGAGAGCAAAAACCTTAAAACTGCATTAACTCAAAATGCCCATTTTAGACTTATACTCCTTTGCAATTATTCTTAGCAATAAAGTTTTTGTTAAAAAATATGCAGTAAAATAGTTACAATAAAATAATTACTAAAACCACTTTTTTTTTAATTACGTTGTAATCCTTGGGGTTTAAAAGCTAAAATTTTTAAAAAAACATTTTTTTTAGTTAGAAATTGATCCGCCATATGGATTTTTAAAAATCGCTGGAGGCAGATTTCACATGCTTATCCGGCTATACCCTTTAAAATCAATCGTGCACTATTCTTGCATAAATCAATATCTTTTAATTTCAATACGTATTACTAGAGATAATCTTATTTAGAACTGAAAATTTTTTGGTTTTTTGTTCAAAATCAAAAATTGAAGAAGAAACTCTTGCCGGCGGTAAAACTCTATTTGCAAAAAGAGGTTATTTTTGCTGAGATTTGACGCTGCCATTTTGTAAAAATATTTAAATCAAAGATTTTAAAATATTTTTTATATTATAATTTAATATTAATTTAAATTATTTAAACAGATTTTGTAGTGCATTACTATAACGCCATAAAAAATTGTTAAAGTTATGCTATTTTTTGTGTCTTTTAGAAAACCCCATAAATAATAGTTAAACTTTTTCCACTTAGGTGTTTTTAGTTTAACGCTTGCCGTACCGTAATTTAGGTTTATTTTAATAATTTTTTGGCTTTACTTAGATATTTTATATATTTATTTATTTCTGAATGGTTTTAATCTCAAGAAAAGTAAAAATACTGTATTTTAAACGGCAATAAAAATTAAGTACAAACTGATAAAATTATAAAATAATGTAATGCTTGCCGTACTTTAATAATTTTCTACCTTTGCTTACTAATATTAAGTTATTCCTGACTCACAGTTGAAATGACTCATTAATTTATGTTTGTTTTACGTTTCCACGTGCTCATTATTTTCAGAATTTCTGTAAAAAAGGTTGGTTTTCCAAAAATATTTATTTGAGTAAAGTTGTAGCCCGTGAAATTTCCTACCCGGTTTGGGCGAAGGCAGAAAATCAAAAAATTGCTTTAAAACCTCCAAGGGTTTAAACTAGGATAACAAATTTTATTTAAAAATATATCTTAGAAAAGCGTCTTCTATCACCACCTCAAAAGTTTACATTAGTTACGGGGACACCCTGTATATACGATCTACATATAACGTTATTATAAGGTACAATATTGGGCAAGAGTTAATTAAACGTGACTCGAAAGTACACTTTTCCCTATAAGAGTATTATTGCGTAATATTACCCAATAATTTTATGCATTTTGATAACCGTCCGTGCACATTTACCCTAGCGGATCTACCTTAAGGCGGGGCTAACTAGAGCAGCGTTAGGTAGGAATCAGTTGCTCCCTGAGATCTGCCGCGTCAACTTTCAAACTTTTGGAGTTGGAGCCGCTTAAGGGATGTTTTTAATAAGTTTAGCGCGTGTCAAAACCGCTCGGAGCCCCGTCCGCGCCCGGGACGGGTGCGGGCGGGTGCGGAGATCACAAATTTAATTCTTTTTATTAGCTAATTACACTATTATCTATCATAATTCGTTGTAAAACCATGTTTCTGGTATATTTACTGTCGCCACAACCAACTTTAATTATGGTGGGGGGGCTTACAGTACAAAAGAGCCAATGATAAAATTGCCTTCTAAATTAATTTTTAAAGCAGTTTTTTAACCAAATTTGTGGACCGTCTGCAAATTTTATTTTTTTTATGTCTATATTCTATTATTAACTCTATATATATCATTATCTATCATAATTTACAAAAATAATAGTAAAAATCGCAATCAATCGCCCAATATTGTATGTTTATACAAAGTGCCCCCGTGACCGTGGAGAATCTTTAAAATGGTGATAAAAGATACTGTTCTAAGACCAATTTTCAAATAAAATTTTTGTCCAAGTACCAAGGTACCTTGGGGGGTACCTCTCTTTAAAGCAATTTTTTGAATTTTTGAATTCAAACGGCCATAGCTACGATATTATTGATTTTTTAAATTTAATAGATTAGAACTCTTTTAAAGATCACTTGTTTATCTACAAATTAGGTTATAAGCCCTTACGTTTAGAATCAACGGATTTTGAGTTATAAATTAAATTAAGAAAAAAAGGTAAAAAATGTAAGTTTTATTTTTCTTGCAAACCCTGTTTCTCTTAACGAAACGTTTTATAACAGAACTAATGGTCCAAACAGGAGAAGAAAGTTAACGGGCCAAAACTTTGGTTAAACAATTTTTTTTGGAAAACCAACCGTTTTCACAGAAATTCTGAAAATAATGAACAAGGTGTAAATAAAAACAAATAAATGTCACAAACTATTGACCAAAAGGTTTTCTTAAAAAGATAAAATTCTACAAAATTTCATTATCCATGAGTTTTAGACGGAGTGAAATATAATGAATCAATTTCTATGTTTTTTGAAAATTCTTCAACAAAAATCATAATTTTTGACTTGTATTTATTTGGCCAGTATTTTAAAATGTATTTGGTCAGTATTTTAATTAAATGGTCAGTATAAAAACTGTCAGTATTTTAAATAAATGGTCAGTAGTTTAATAATATGGTCGGTATTTTAAATAAATGGTCAGTATTTTAAACATATCAGTACATAGTAATAAAATCTAAAAGAAGTGAAAAATGTTTATACTGGTATTTGTTTTTTAAAGATAATATATTAAGTAATATTTTTCTATAATGAATATTTTTCATGGGCAGAGTTTGCTAAGTGCCACTCGTAAATACAAATTTTCTTATAGAAATGATAGCAAATTATGAAAAAGTACTAAATTAAAAGAATTATAGAGTGAGGATGAATCAAAAATTTTGGCATTTAGGCACCAAAAAATTAAACATTGTAATTCGTTTCAAGTATGATGAGCTAAACTCGATCTTCAAGTCTCGCCTATTTTGAATTTTTGTATAATTTTGGTAAAAATCATGTATTTTAGTATTTTCCTGCTGCAACCGTCACGTACTGTATTGTCATGTCATGTATTGTGTTTCGCAGCCTCCGCTTGGGCCCCCCTTCGCTCCGGCCGCTCCACGCCGTTTTGACAAACGCTTTACTGCTAAAAATATCCCCCTAGATCGGTCCTACTCGGCAAAGTGTGGATGTTGACCCGACAGATAGCAGGGAGCGACTGACTCACTCCACGCGATAAATAATATTTTGGGTATAATTTTTATAACTAATGGTTTTCTGTATTTCAATTTTTATAAATTAATTTAATAAAATTTTTATAATAATTATTTGGATTTCTTATGGTATATTAAAAATGGTTTCTAACAACAAAAATTAAGTAAGCAATAAAATATACTAACCAAACAAAATGTTACTGCACTAACCAAAATATTATTATATACTGATCATTTATTTTAAAAAATATTGACCAATTAATAATACAAATAGAGGAGAAGGTGCAAATATGGAATATGCTTGTAATATGGAATACATCGGTTTTGACTAAACCAAGTAAGGTCCTCGGTCGAAAATCGGCTAAATTTGTGAACGCTTGCCATCTTTATTGGAGCGATCCACCCGTACCGTTTTAGTATGATTTTAGTTTACCACATGTGTACATGTGAATTTCGTACATTGATAATTTTAACACGTAAGTGAATATGCAAGCCTAATTTTTTATTTGCATGTTTTTATTCAAATATTTGTTACGATGCCATTTTATATAAACTAAAGTTTAAGATAACGTTGTATTTGTTTAGTTTTTATTATAATAGGCTAGATCTAACCTAAAATATTGATGACATTGGTTGTCGGTAATATGGAATACCAGTATTGTATGTACCAGTACCAGTGCAGGCGCCGAAAAGACGAGTATATTTGCGACTGGTGCAAGTAATATGTTAATCTAGGACCTTATAGTTAGTTTAAGTTTTTAGAAACAATAAGTTATTTAATTATTTCTTAGATATTTAATGTATTCCATATTTGCACCACCTTTTCTTAGGCAGACATTTTGTAGTTTTTTTTTAAACTTTTTTTTTGTAAAAATGTTTTAGTTAATTACACATTTGTTTTTAGATTATGGTGTCTACTTGTCTGAAGTAACTTTTACCTAAATTTGGCTTAATTCTATTCGCTAATAAAAAAATTTTTATATACCAAACAAAATGGTATTCCATATTTGCACCTTCTCCTCTACTGATGAAAAAATTAGTTGTCATAATTTTTGTGCATTGATTAAAAAGTAATTTCAAGTGTGTTGATGTAAATTTTGTATAAAACGTCACGTCATATAATTATAATTTTTCATAAGTTATTTTTCAAAAGTTTATTTTTGAATTTAATTGCATGTATACATACATACAAATTTAACTGATGAGATTTTGAAATCGAAACGTAATTGTACAATAATGTATTAAACTAAAAACACGTAAGAGAAAAAATTTACCCAGTTTTCACACAACTTGAAAAAATTTAAAACTTTTTTAAAATATATAATTTCACAAGTTAATAAATTATTTATAAATGTATTTTATATATTGTCTGAAAATTAAAAGTTAATCCGTCAAGCCGTTTTTAAGATGAGTATTTTCTAGTGAAATACTGTAAAAGCTCAATTTTAAGTTTTATGGAAAAAAATCTTCTTGCGACGGTATAATTATTTTGAATTTAAAAATGTAGTCTATGATGGTTTAACCAATTAAGTTTTCAAACAAATTAATTTCAACATGTGCAAATGTTTGGGATTTTTTAGATTTTGGAAAAATGGGAGTAGTAGTTGATCGGCAAATTAATGAACTTAAGATTAAAAATAGTTTACTAATGGGAAATTCATGAAGTGCATATAATATGTATGTAGTACATAGAATATAACAATAGGTAACCATGTATATTTTGACAAAGTACTTAAATACTCATTACAAATTTAGCAGTTAAAAACGACATTGTTAAAATGTTAAAAATTAAAATTATGAAGCACTAATTTTCCCTTACTAATTTGTTTAGATTCTATAGATAACAATAAAGCTCTATTAAAAAAAAGTGACCTGTAAATATCAACTTTATTTTTAGATAACAATATTTTGAATTAGTAATTCATAAGTTTTATGTAATAAAATAAGTTAAATTTTGGAAATAAACATCGAAGCAGGCAATTTAAAAAACGGAAGTTTATTCGTAAATAATTAAACACCTTAGAAGTTCCTAAACCTTGAAATATTTATTAGTAATCTCCTTCTCTTGGATATAACACGAAACTTGTAATAAAATAAAAATAAAGTGTAATAAAGACTGACTAAACAACTAGAAAACAAGTAGGTGCACTTAAAAATACAAAAGCCAAGTAAGAAATTAAAACTGCGTGTTTAGAATGAATAAAAAAATCGATCTTTTTAGAGTTTAGTATATAGTAAAAGGAAATGTGGAAGTAGAAAATATAATGAATCACCCCTATCGTGAAAATACAAACAGTTAGGAAAACTTTTGCTATATAAAATTCTAAAGAAATGAAAAAATTTAAATATAATATACTAAGTTCACTTTTTGTGCTTTTGTAATTTTAATTAAAAAATTACTCACTTTCTCATTATAGTTTCTGGAGCACTAAGACGTCTTCTAAAAAGTATTGGAGAATGAAGTTCAGAAGACGCAGAATTTTTCTTTTTGATAAGATTATCCATATTAAGTGAACAAAAACTGAAAAATTATTAAACTAAATTAAACACTTTCAAATATTAAAATAGTAAACATTTCAGTATGAGTAAATTGGTGGTTAACGCAACTGCTTGCTGGTATTTGAACGAATAACGTGAAACGAGAGATCTGGCGCCACACAACTAACTGCTCGTTTCTTACGATGTCTCATTTTAGATATTCACGATTTCAAAAAAATCTTATATCCACATTAAATTCTTCATTTTACTTTAGCAAACACTAAAATTCAAAAAGATCAAAATATTGAAAATATTTTTAATGTAGATATAAAAATAATATTCTGCAAAAATGAATGCTACCAAGAATTTTTATTTACATTCTTCCAATACAAAAATTAATTTAAAATACACTAAAGTTTTCAAGTTTTGTAAATCAAAAATATTTAATTTTTTTTTACCCTAAGAACTAATTGGATATTATCATTGCCACGAAAGACGTCGTCTCGTCATAAATAATATGCGTTGAATTAAGGCGAAAAGTAGTCAAAAATAGTTAAAAAAAAACTAGTCAAAAAACTTAGTGAAATTTGCGTATTACTGATATTTGTTGTTCCCACTATAAACTTTTCTGTTTACGTCAAATCTGTCAAAGTTGTGCACATTATTATTTTGTATTGGCTATACAGACACTACATTAGTAAAATTTTAAAAAATTAGTCGCGATATAATGCAAAATTTTGCATCTTTGTTTTCCTTACATTAAACTATAAAAATGATAGAAAACTATTTCATCGTTTCTAAGTTCATACGCTAGTGACGTAGCCAACTTCTTTGGTGGAAATAATAATATAATATATAATAATTCCAATAGTGCGGGATCGTATTAGAACTGGTTAGCGCAAACCTGCAGTTAAATTTTGCGAAGGTTTGCGAAATTGGTAATTTCACTTTACGATGGTTTAACCGCATCGATATTGTTGAATTTATATTGCATGAAATCAAATATCAGAAAGACATTAAGTATTTTATTTGTTATTAGTTTTTCTTTGTTACTTTCCATAGCGTGGAATTTTTTTAAAATTTTCTCATAATAAAATTTCTTGCTTTTGATAAAGTTCAGTTAACAGTTAAACTTCAAACTGTAAAATAACTCTTTAATTGAACAGTTTTTGCAATTTTTCTTTACTGAAATCTATAAATTACTAAAAATAGGATTTCCGATTTCCCTTCATTTTCTTCGGCATGTTTATTTTATTACATTAGGCCGATAATCATTTAATTTATCTGTGTTATTATTAAATTTGATCAGTTTTAAACGAAAAATTTAAGCCTTTTTGAAAATGATTTAACTAAATATGTTGAAAGTATCTTAGTTGATGGAACACAAACTTATAAAATATTATATAATATAAAATCTGATGAACAAATTTGAAAAATTTAGAAACTTTAATTTTTTCTAAATTACTGAAAAATAAATCAAACATACCCGTTGAGTTCGACTACTGTATACGCATATTGAGTTAATATATAATAATGATTACTGATTATACAAAGTCTACCACCGATAACAAAACATACCTGTGTTCTGAAATTATATTTTATTTGTTCTAACTTTTCTTGAAAAAGTCTACTTTATTTGGAAGCGATATATGTGTATTGACTATTACCATTCACTCAATTACATTAACCTCAATAGCCATTGCTAAAAAGGGTAATTTGGAGAGACATTTTTTAGCTTTACATAACAAGAATCAAACAGATTATCCACAAAATTGTAGAATATGCCGCACTCGTACATAATATTAAAACGGATGTTTAAAAGGTAACAACCCTAAAAACGCCGATCACGTTGTTTTTGATTGATATCAATAAACTGACGGGATTTACAATTGCATGGAGTAGTAAATAGTTAGTTGTTAGTCTTAGTTTAGTCACGGACGGTATAACTATATGTCGCTCCATCATGTAATTGTTGACCAAATAAATAATTGTTAACCCAACTGGCATTTTTCTGAAAGAACCACGAATCTTCTGGTATCAATAGCGATTCAAATATATTAATAAAGCAGATCATATTTCAAAATACTGAATTGAGAAAAAGTAAAGTTAAGGATCTTAGAACTCAAATAAATCAACAAAATGTTTTTAAGAAGCCAATGTTGGAGTCACAAGCAATAAAAAATGTAAACAATTTTCTGAAGGTGAATTTGTAAAGGAAACTTTTTTGGAAATGTCAGATTCACTTTTAACCTTTTTAACAACAAGAGTGAAATTATTGCTGCAGTTGCACGATGCGACGAATTAAGAAAATGAGTAAAATGTAAAAAACAGTTGTTATAACGACAAATACGTGGCGGAAATCCAAAAAGTAATTGAAGATTTTAAAGTAAGATTTCAAGATTTTGAAAAAATTAAAGAAATTTATTATAGCCAAATGATTTCAGACATAATTCATATGGAGCAAAAGGCATTAGAAAATTAAATTATAATGTTACACACTGATTTGATCTTACAAGCTAGAAAATTTAAAGAAGATTTTGGAAATACGTCAACCAAGAAAAATATCCCAATATCACCAAATGTAGCAAATATACATATTTATTCTTGCTTCGGATCTAGCCTGTGCAATTGGTATTTTCATACTTAAAGCTAACGAAAACTAAACAACGTTTTGTTTTAACTAATTTAACTGCGTATTCTTTATTATTATATTTGTCAAGATTTATTTTGATAATTAATAATTATTAGTAATTACGATTCCTTGGTTAGAGACATCCAAACACGATTTTGCCATTAATGTTAAGGTAATAAAATAAATTATTAATAAAGGTAGATATGTATATAAACATAGTATGTATTTTACACTTCCCCCTACTTAGACTACACCTATGTATGTCAGCAAGTCGATCACGGCACAATTTTAAGATAAAACGTAGATCTTATGTACTCAAACGTTCTTGTGAATGTTATCACTTAATGTTCTCAAATTCATTCTCGGCTGATCTCAACTGACGTTTGATGTGATGAATTCGAATTTCAGTTATGCAAGTTTGATTAGCTGAAAATGTAGTTTTGTGCTTCTTTGGTTTTAGATTTCACACCTGAGAATTGCATATTTGTAAAACCAATGATGTCGTATCACCAAATTTTAGAGGAACTAGAACAAAATGTACTACACATAGAGCTAACTGCACATCTGGATGAGTTTGAAACCGTAAAAGGAGCACCTTATGTTCGTTGAACAACGAAAAGTTCTGTGAAGATTTTTTTATTAGTTAAAACTAAACAATTAATTGTTGCTTGGGGTGGAGTCATGATTGTCTCATTGTAGTCAAATAAATTTAAGAAAATTTGCTTTCCCTTTCAGATATTTAGATTTAATCATAATCATCTTCAACAGAAAGATGAAGTCTTCCATTTTCCATTTTTTTTGTAATTTTGATGTTGAATGTTCACTGTTTTGTGTTTGTCTCATATTCTGTAATTTATTAACTGTTTGTTATCGTAGAAAAATAAATTACCTGTTTTTATGCAAGGACTAATAGGGACTGAATAAAAAGAATTCCTTAAAAAATATTTCATTCTTTATTCGTACCACGCATTTTATAGAATTTTTGATATCTCGCACAAAATAAAAAAATTGCACATAAACAATTCCTATATAAAATCCGCATAAAAACAGCTTTGAATGTAGTTAGTGTTTTTATTCATTCCTGCATGGCATCCTGAGCAAACTCTTGACTCTCGCACACCGTTGGAGTTTAGTTGTTAGTTAACATTTTTAACTTTCTGTGACAAACTTTTAAATTAGTGAGGAGAGAAAATGTACCTATTTTGATAAAGATAATATACTTCTGCAAAAAGAAGCTTTCCAGAATATATACATATAAAATGATAAATAGACTTCCCGTTTTCCCTTCCAACCAGAGGATAAAATCAAAGATTGGTCAGTGCCAAATTTGGCTATGTTAGACTAAACATTTTCTAATATTTTTGTTAATCTACTGTCAATAGCAAAGAGCAAAATGAACAGCAAACGTTTAAGGAGTAATGACACTCTAGAATTTTTAAAGAACTCAAAAAATTTTTTTTGCATTAATTTATAGCTCAACATTTTAAAATTTATCTCTTAAAATTTAATATTGATATTCAAAATATTTTCGGAACTATAGCATTTAAAGCGCAATAAGAAGTAGGTAATAACATACTCAAGTTTGTGATATTAGACATTACAACTGTCGGTAAAAAATAATAAACTAAAATGCACCTTTATTACTTTTGAAACTTCAAATTTTAAAGTGTGAAAACTAAAAATTTTAATTTTTATAAGTGGGTATCATCCTCTACAATTGCGCATTAGCATAGACCCCGATCACGAAAGCTGTTTCAAGTGGCAAATTTATCGTCGATATAGCAAAAAAAATTACTATATGTACATTTAACTGTAGTATGTGTAGTATTAAAAAATTTGGTATGACAATTTAGGCCCAATTGCTCTAATATTTGGGCGGAAGCTGATGTACGCCGCAATAAGTTCTCGGAGCGATCGCTGCCTGACGCTGCAAAAGAGGCTCGGCCGTCGTTAAAATCAGTCAGAAAGAAAAAAATAGAGCTGTACATTAATATAGAAGGCCAATTGTGTGGTGAAGAAAATGCAGATTAGAGGTAAATACAAAATTTTCATCAAATAATGATTTGTAAAACTTTAAAACGCTGTATCTCAGAACTGCAATTTCTAAATTGGCCGGCAACATAATTTTAACAAATCTTAACCGATTTGCTTGAAATTTTATCTGTAACTTTAAAATTAAATTATCTAGAGAAGTACGCAGAATTTGATGTTTCATCGTAAACTTTTCTTGTTATAAACAATTTTTCAACAAAAAAAGGAAATTTGAAATAAATCGTGCACTATTCTTACAAAAACCAATATTTTTTAATTTCCCTACGTACTTCTTAAGATAATCTTACTTAGAATTGAAAAAATTTTGTATTTTGTTCAAGGTCAAAAATTAAAGGAGAAAACTTTCCGGCCGCGGAACGCTAGAGGTTTTCTTTGCTGAGGTTTGCCTGATTTGCTGAAAAAACTTGAAATAAAAAATTATAAATTATTCTTAAAAATTGTACAATAAATTCCGATATTTTTAGATTTTTAGAACAGATTTTCTATTGCATTTACTATAAGGCCATAAAAAATTGTTAAAATTATGCTGTTTTTGTGTCTCGAGAGTGTCATTACCCCTTAAGTCCATTTAATTTCACATCAAGTTCAGTAAAAAATTATTTTAACTGAACCAAAATATTTTTTGGAGATATTTGAAAATAAACTGATATCATAACCGTATAGATTTTTTCAAGTTTAACAGAATACTCTAGTTTCTCTTAAATATTTATATTTTGCGAGAATTCTGCCAGATAAAAGAGGTATTCTCTTGACGGTTTCTCTAGTCTATTCTTTAGACACTTTGCTTAAAGAAAAGAATAATGGAACCTCTATTAACACTATTTAGTCAAAATAACGTTCAACTATATATTTGCAAAATTTGTATGTGAAAAATTAATGTGTTTTGAAATTTTATTACACAGATCCTGTGTAAACGTTGTCGGAAAATATTCAATGAAGAATGTCAACCTTTATTTGATTATTAACCCAAAACGGCGTAAAAACTGTGTATATTTCAGTGTCAGTGGAACAATATTTTACATTTAAGATGAGTATATTATAATAATCAAAGGATTTCATGATAGTCTATTTTAAATATTTCTAAAAGAAAAACTTTAATATTTTTACAGATGCACCGTCATTCTTGACAGGAAAATTTTACGGTTTATGTGAAAATGCTTATCGATTTAAAAGAAATTGTTTTCCAAAACCCGTTTTGAGAGTATTACAAAAAATTTGAGGTTAGAAGTAACGTGTTATCCAAAACACACGCTGTCTCAACGATCCTTGCACACAATAAACGCTGTTAGTATACAAAAATTATCAAAATTAATCAAAATCTAAATTTGAATTTAAAAACTGCTTTTTATCCTTTAATTTTAAGAATATGTATAAGGTACTTACGTCCTTCGAAACATTACTCACCTTCGCCACTGATACCTGATAACGCAATGATCATTGATTATATAATTTAAGTGAGTTGTTTTTAATTAAACATTAAGATACTACATTTTGCAAATTTTAAAGCTATGGAATAACTAACAAACAACAAAAAATGCATTGTTGCACCATAGACTAAAATATAACATTTAGTTTTATTTTTAAACGCGAGTGATTGCTAAAGATGAGCAATTTGTAACATAATCTTTTTATGACTTTATTTTCGTCATTTGGTGTGCAACTCAGGTTTTAAACACTAAATTTTACAAAAATAAACACATGCCAGAAGAAATGGGAGAAATTTTGGTAAGTGATAGAATCACTTTTCAAATGTAAATAACCTTAAAGACTAAATGCTAAATTTAAGCAAAATAATTTCTGAATGCTTGAGATAATTTAATTTTAGCCACTATAATTCCGAATGGAATTTTAAGAAGTGAAACGTTGCATATGAATTTGTAAATCTATTTTAATTTTTCAGTGTAAGGAGTCACGGAAATACTTTAAATTTTTAGATTTTATTATTTATAATTATGCATTACACTGATTAGAATATTTTAAAGTACTTATACTTATCACATATAAATAGTAAAGCTTACCTATTAAAAATGCTATCAGAAGAATTCCAAACACTTTTTATTGTTTTTAGCACTTCTTGTAAAGTTAAATTTTCTTTATTTCGATTCTTCACTTGTCCTAAAATGTAAGTTTTTTTTTAAATAAATTTTTACACAGCTTGTTTAGTTTTATTACTACAGTAACACAATCCTTTCGTGTTTGAATTAAAATGGTTGTAGGTATACGATCGATATTTGTAACAAGCCAAATAATCTATAAACACCTTACTAATTTTTTACGTCACAAGAATGACGTTTATTGGTAAGGATATCTAAGAAGGTAAAGCGTTAATAACACTTTAAATCGGCATTACATTTTAAATGAAACCTGACGTGCGCAAAAGAGGGTGAAATAAACAATTACTTTAATGCACCTTTCTAAATGCTTTGTTCCTAGACAGAACAAAGGTAATAATAAAATTAACTAATAAAAAATGGTTAAAATGTTAAATTTTATAAGACTGAAAATTTAACTTATTATGCTCTTATACTGTAATTTTAAAATTTTAGTTAAAGAATAAGTCATTTTAATCTCCCGAGTTAATATGTTTTTATATCATAGCACCATTGCACATTCTGAAAAACAACAACTATCATGGTCGTTTTCAAATTCGGCATCACATGCAACTTGGCAAATATACTATAAAATTAAAAACCTTATATTCATTTTTCCAGTTAGATCAGTTCCATGGGTAAAATCGTGAATAAGATCTAAACATGTCAAATCTTCAGTTTTTTTTTTTCATTTTATCATTTTCTTGCTAGTTTTCGTTCAACATTGATTCTAAAGTTAGCTCTGATCACCTTTTTCTCAACTATAATTTTCAAATAATAAAGGCTAGCATGCAAAAAGATAAGTATCAAAATTAAATTGGCTGCTCAGAGCGTTAACGACTTTATCACGAAATGTACGGTCAATTGACCCTGGGACAATTGATACTTAGACAGTTGTCCCTACGAATATTAACCCTCGACAACTGGCCTTGGCGACAATTGAAGACCGTTTTTTTTAAACTCGTCAAATCCATTTTTTTCAATAACGAGTTATTCATCGTTTTTCTATATTTTAATGATCTAGATCTTTCGAAGTTCCTTAATTTTAATCGCTAAGAAAAGGTTTAATTTACAGCGATTTTTTAAAACTCGACAACTACTTAAATTTTGATTTTATTAAATTCAACATCTGCACACGAACATTAGTTTATAATAAGTATAACAAATTTTGGCTCTATGTTCGCATCCGGGTAGAGGTTCACGTTGTGTATGGCCGTCTCCGTGCTTCGGAAAATACGTAAAGAAGGTGGTCCTCTCACAAGGTGCTACCAACATTTTTGATTCAAGATTCCTGCAGTTTACAAAACAAGAACAGTGTTATGATGACCGTAATATGTAACTTTTCAGAAAATTGTCCTATGTTCAAAGAAAACTTACATATATTTTCAATACGAAGTCACAGCTATATACATATTTCCTGACAAAATTAAAATCAAAGTTATCATTCACAATAAGTGAAGTTAGAGTAATCAGATATATGTATGAAAATTAAGAAGTCCATTATTATTGAAGTTAAAACAACATATTCAGGTGGAGCAATAGGAGTGGAAAATTATAAAAAAAGGTGTAAAAAAGACAACTTGTCTAAATTCAGTTCATGAGGTTCCAATCTGCAATCAGTCAGTGGAAAGAAGAAAGATGATATTGATAAGTTTTTTTGTGATTATAATTTAGATGAAAAAGCAAATATATATTATATCAAAACGTTTTGAAAGGAAAAGCTCAAGATACAGATGAAAATGCAAAGAAATCTTTTCAAGATAACGAACCCTTCAATTAAACTTCAAGGACGTCCATTAATTACGTGAGATGTTTTCCTTTAACTTTGGGCTCCCCCCCTCTCACTTGGCGAGATATGGTAAGATTTGCTGAACCCCCCCCTTTCGGAGACATCGGAAACCAATTATTTTTTACAGTGAATCTGTTATAATAATGTAATTCTCTGAATTACGAAGTTTACGCGAGATTTTCATTAACCCTTCTCCCTTTAAATGAGATTTTGCTGGTGAGAGTTTGCAAGACCCTTCCCTTTAATTTTTAGCTTATATATTTAATGGGCGCCTCTTAAAATGTATAGAAAGTCAGTTAATATTAACGTGCTTTAGATGTCGAACTTAAGTATTTATCGAGTTTTCAAAAAATTACGAGTTTTGTTTATTTTTTTTTATTATTGACAAATAGTTCAGTTTAGGTTTTTATTATAGATATAGTTTACTTTCAAATAAAATTAATAAAAAATATTCATGAATTATTCAAGATAACGCAAGTTCGTAAAAGAGAAAAACACTCTCTTGAAAATTTAGATTTTTGTAGATGTTGACTTTTATAAAAACGGTTCTCAATTGATCTTCGCAATAATTGACATTTGTGTTGGTCTGTCTGTCATCTGACTCCGATGATAGTTAATATTCGCGACTATCGGTATCACGGTAATTAACTCTCTTCGATTTTTAGAATGCCCCCCTCTCCCGCCTTTGCTGCAACTATTAGTTTTGGTTTTTTAATAATAATAAAAACCATTAAAATCTGTCTGTGACACGAAAATGGGATCCAGGACCCCCTTGCTAGCGATAGCCTCTCTTAACACGAGGTTAAGAGATAAAAGATGCCAAAGCAAAGATTTGCGGAAATAATAGGTTGCTAGTAGAGTGCGAACTTTTACTTGGCGCTCCTGGGTATTAAAGTAAATTTATCTCATCCTCAGCCAATTCGCACATGAGCACCGGTCTACAGTCTGACTGGAAACTGGTTACTGCCCACTCAGGGGCATACTCAGTCGAAGAGCGTAACTCCGGTCACAGGGCCAGAGGTCCACAGCCTGACCAAAAACCGGTTTCCGGTCTTTGCCTAGGGGATACGCACCAAAGAGGACGTAATCCCGGAAAGCACTGATCGGTCGTTAGAATAGGGGGTGAGTGGGTCTCGGGTAACCAAACCAAACCAAACTCGCGGGTTCCGGCTCACATAGTTTGAGGAGGATGGCATCTCCTACACTTGTAGCTGCGTCATAGAAATAGGTAGTGGCCCTAACCTGGCGAATAGGATTTAACGGAGGACCAGTAATAAATTTGTCGGAAATTAAATTCACAGGCGGAGCCCGGGATAGACTTGTTCTCTCTCCGGCCGTACGTGGTGAGACCACTGGTTCGAGAAGGCTTCGCAAGCCTCTTGTGAGTGTGAGCTGCACAACATCTCCGGCGATGTCTTGTTTGCCGAAATCTGGTAGAATGAAAGTAACCAGAACCGACCATAGAAAATAAGAATTCTCTAACCCTGGTCGTATGGTAGTCGTTGAGTTCCTGCATAGGGATCGTGGCGGGCAATGTTGAGGCAACGTATGAAGTCTCGGAACGCTAAAGAAAAGGAACTGTTGTGACACGATAGCGCCTAAACCAAACAACAAAATCATTAAAAACGTTTACTTTAAGTTAATATGTCAAAAATATATTTAAAAATAGAAGAATCTAGCCCCTGCAGTTTGAACTTTTATCTTCAATTGGAATGACAATAAATGCATCTGTCATTTTGAATACCATCTAAGAATTTCCATAGATTCGCATAATGACACTGGAATAGTACTTGGAGAATAAACTGTAATCCTTCGACGATATTAGTAATTCGAGAAATTTTGTCATCATTTGCATCATACTGGTTTCACGATTCAATTGAAAAAACTCATGACATGGCGGTTTCAAAGGACCAAAAACTTTATGAGCAAAACATACATCTGCAAGAGCATCTATGCAAAAATGCTTTCACGGATGCTATCATTACTTTCATAATCTTTTCTTATTCCAAGTTCATGTACTTGTGGCAGGTACAAGCATTCATAATTAATAAAATATTTATAACTGTTGAGACCTAGATGCCACAAATTGATCCAGTTAGTCGTGGAAGAGAGTGAAACAATTATTTTGAAAGGTGCTATGAGTAGGTTGTAAGCAAGGAACTTGCGAACGCGGAGATAAATAAAGAGGGACCTAAAAAAAATATCAAAATTTTGAACAAAAAGATTTATATTGAATAATTTGATTTGTTTGATTTGGTAGTTGATCGATAATAATTATTGACAAATTGGTATTAGAGAAGATCTCATAGTAGTGGTTATAAGTAGTGATTCCAATTTGCTTATTTATTGATTTTCCTACTGCAAAGAACGCTTAGTACCTGATTTTGTTTTAGATTATAACTTATGTTTCTTTCTTGGTTAGACTGCCAGATACGGACTAAAGAATTGATTGGTTCATGAGTAAACTTAGTTATCAAATATTAAAGTATTGTGACAAACCCTCCTAAAGAGAAATATATTTCCGTGACGTAAGGCTATTGTTTTTAATCTTTATAAGCCCAACGTGCTGGAAGTCACCAGTATCAGTAAGGAAAAAAAAGAAGAAATCAACCAATGGGCTAACGTAATTCAATTGTTGCCAAATTTCAGTTGTTGGGAATAATTGCTGTAAGTAGATTTAGATGAGTTTGTTTTTTATAGGTGTCCTCAACACGTTTAGTTTTCCCCTGTTTTCCTCTTAATAAAACGGGTGGCGCCTATATAGTTTCTTTTGCGCATTATTCCTTACCCACTCCTAACTAAAAGAGTTTTTGGAACTGCAGCCGCCTAAAACAAAGGGAGTTACAAGAGTTACCTGATTTAATGCTAGATATCCTGTTACCAGGAAATGAACAATATGGCTCAAAAACATTGGTCCCCTCAAAACATACACCAGGACAATTGGTGGCCCCGACGTGATTAAGCAGCCGACGTGACTTAGCACACCTTAGAAAGTAATGCAAAAATTTTAATTAAACTCCGATAGTGTGACAAAAAAGCAACTTTCCAAAAAGAACCCTGCATCCATTTTAGGCCCAAATTTAAAATTCCAGAAACCGTAAGTTAAAAAATTTCAATTGATATGGAACCAAACGTAGGTCCTGTTCACGATGCTCTTGCACTTCTTAACCCTATTTGTATAGCAGCACCTTGTTTTCTACTGAAAGTTGGCATTTACGTCCTATGAGACAATAAATCTGTCTCTGTTGTGTCTGTTATAATCTCTATCTCTGACTGTATCTGTCATAAATCTGTTTGAGTTCTAATTGCAATCTCTTTGTAATGATGTACCTCCTTCAAGTCAATCTCTGGCTCAAATACATTTAAGGTACTTTGCGTTCTCACTCTGTAGTAGTAGGTAGCTATTAAATTTTACAGGTAAGCAGATGTCTCTTTGGATGGCGAAGGTCACATGTACAGACTTCGCTTCCTTGACTTTTATTCGCCATTTTTTCAATTAGTCTTGTATTTTGTTTAGACAATTTTATAGGCTACAAGATGCCATTATTAAATTTTCGTGTGAGGTGAAAATATCGGTATCATCAGCAAAGGCTTTCCACTGGTTTGAAAAATGGTTAATGGAGATTATTTTAACGAGTATTTGTGTTATAGCTTTTTGTCCTTTCTCTGACAGTTCTTGTAATGTTTTCCCGGTAACCAAATCAAAACCGGGAGCTTTTGGGGCTAATTGAGTTTTTAGTAATCTTGTTTATTTCCTTGACCTTAAATTTTGCAATTAGAAAGTCTATCGGGAATGGAGCTCTTAGGTATTTATAAATTTTATTTTCTTCCTCCAAGTTTAGGTAGAAAAGTGTGTTACAAAACATCAGCTTTTTGTTTGTCGTTTCTAATCCACTTATTATAGTAATCTTTGATTGGAGCTTTTAAGCTTTCTTGTAGCTTTCCAGAGCGAGTAGTAGGAATCTTTTGACACGCTTAGTTTTTCAAGGTAATTTTAAATTCCTTAGTTTCTGATCTCTTATAGTTTTAGTTTCAACTCCCAAGTAGCCTTGTTGAGTTTGGTTTTGTCAATTGAAAATTTTTTTAGTTACCATCTTCTTCGTAGTTCACGTTTTTCTGTTATTTTTGTAGGATTGCATATGGCGTAACTTCTTTAATTTCTCTATCGTTGATATCGGGGGTAGATCTCCATACAGGTTGCTGAATACTAGTTGTTAATTTGTTATCTGCAGTTTACAGTTCATCTTCTGGCCTCAGTTTGGGTTACTTTGTTATACATTGCCTTTTGGTACTTCGATGTAAATTACAACTGGTCGGTTTGGAACAGCATTTTTATAATTTGGTTTTTTATAGTAAGTTTCTGGCTTATTTGCATTTTTTGTTGGCCAATCTGCTCCTTTTTTTCGCAGAGTGGGATACAATTTTTGTTGTCTTCTTCTTCTTCCTTTCAAGGTATAGGCAGTGTTTGCCTGTTCCGATTTCATAGATCGCGCCATCTTTTTCTTGGGCAGCCGACGTCTCTTCTCCCCTTCAGGCTATACGAGAGGATCTTCTTTGGAATTCTGTCATTCTCCATCTTATTGATGTGCGATTTCCAGTTTTCTCTATATTCAGAGATCTTCTGATTAATGGAAATGGATTTTTGTTGTAACTTCTTGAAAAGGTTGCTGGACGTAAACTTTTTAAGACAACTTTAATACTTTTTATCTTTGAGTTTATATGTGTGGTACTCGGTTTTTTGCTTATAAAGTGCCAGAATGATTGGACCCTAGTGCTCTTTTTTGAAGAGTTGAACTTAGACCACATCTATTCCAAGAGGCTTAACTTGGTATTCACCTTTGGATATTTCTGTTGACATTTTATATATGGGAGCGATGTCTTCGATGTTCCTGGAGGTAGTCTGCCTTCTATAATATAATTGCAAATAGTGACGATGCCACAAAAACCATCCCTCGCTAAAACAAAACTCAAAAGGGTGAATGTTTTCAGCGTGGGATTTCAGAGAGCAATGAACGCTACGTAAATTACCGATTTTTCATATAAACAGAGCTCGGTTATTAAAAAACCTATTAGGTTCTACCTCACCTTAAAAGTCTTATTTTAATGTCATCTAACTAATAGTGAAAGAATTTTTTTTAATAAATATTGAACAAGTTGGAGTTTCTTACCTCTAGGTAATAAATGTTTTTGTTCTAACAACATTAAAGCAGGAAAGCTTTTAATAGAAAATTTGGTACAATTTAATATTCGATTATTTACCAAAACCAAATAAAGAACTAACAATAAATTATTACCTGTTAAATATTTAGTCAGTAAATTATGCGAGTAGCGTCTGCGAATTGGTTTAAATCTGGGTATAACTTTGGGAAGAGACAAGTTATTTCGACGCCGGCAAGGACTACTAGATCGTCGAGACGTCTGATTTAGAATAGAATTGTAATCATGGATAGTAAATGGTGACGATAAACTGAAGACACATAATGGAATACTAGTGACTTCCTATTAATTTAGAAATAATTATTAATAAGTATAAATTTCTGTTAAGTAAATGCAACAAATTAATTTAAAATATCGGCTATTTTAAAAAATAATTTTTTAATTTAAAATACTTTTTTGTTATCCATTCTTCTCTCATTTTCGATACAAGAAATGAAAGAAGATTTGGATGCAACTATTTTAATAATTTTTATACAATAAAATGTATGTATATTCCAGTTTGGCAAAAATTTATTTTTTATTTTTTTTATATATTTTAATTATCTAATTATATTTCTTTGTATTAAATTAATGTGGATTTTTAGAACTTATTTTTAATTCAAAATAATTTCAGGAACTTCAGTTGTTAATATTAAATTATTTATTTTCACTACAATAAGAAAGCAGTATGAGTTTGCTTTTTAAATTTATGTACAATGATGTAACAAAAAAATATAAATTTCTGCGCCACTTTATTTACTCATTATACTAGTATCTACCTGTTGTATATTTTTCTATTTCTTTTGTTTTTCTAAATCTTTCCTCGCTATAGTAAAAATTTAAAAAATAGTTTAAAATCGGATGTGGCCATGCCCATGACTTTATCATACTTTTATTAAATATTAAAAAAGTAAGTATTAATAAAAAAAAAAGAAAATAATATTTTCCATTAACTAATGTGACCCAAAATTTAATCAGTTCTAAGTGTAAATATAAAGATACAAAATACCAACTTTAGTTTTGAAATTCTCATTAGTTTTTGAAATATTTAATAAAAACTAATATTAAATAAAAAGATTTAAAAAAAATTGCTTCCATTAACCAATTTTATCCAAAATTTATTTAGCTCTAATTCCTGCCATAAACATAACAAATCTCAACTTTAGTTTTAAAAATCCTTTTAGTTTTAAAAATATTAATTAAAGGCTAATATTAAATAATAAAATTTAAAATAATAAGAAACAATAGTTTTTATAAACAAATTTTAACTAAAATTTAATCAGTTCTAAATATCGATAAAATATGCGAAAACCGAAGTTTAGTTTAGAAATTCGTATTACTTTTCGAAATATTAATTAAAACTAATATTAAATAATAAGATTTAAAAAATTAAAAAATAGTTTACATGACCCAATTTTAACCAAAATTTAAATAACTTTAACTCCAGCTATAAAATAGGAAATCTCAAATTTGGTTTTGAAAATTCTGTTAGTTTTAAAATATTAAATAAAGACTAATATTAAATAATAAAACCTAAAAATAAAAACCAATAGTTTTCATAAAACAATTTTAACTAAAATTTAATCAGTTCTAAATCTCGACATAAGTATGCTAAATCCTAAATTTTGTTTTGAAATTCTTATTAGTTTTTGAAATATTAATTAAAAACTAATATTAAATAATAAAATTTAAAAACAAAAAAATAGTTCCATGAACCAATTTTACCAAAATCTAATCAGCTCTAAGTCTCAATATAAGGATACAAAATCCAAAATTTTGTTTGAATATTCTTATTAGTTTTTGCTGTAGGTCGCACACAAAATTTGACCACACACAGACACACACACTACACACATACACACACACACACACACACACAGACATTTTTTGGAAATGGTCTTATTTTACTCAGGGACCTCAAAAGTGTAAATCCATCAAAATCTCAAATTTTTTTCTGCACGAAAACAATACTTTCTCATATTACATATGATAAAGTAAAACAATATTTTGAATTCAAAAATTAAGAAAATATGAAATTTTATTAGAATTTTCCAATTTGTTTCTAAAAGTCAGAAAATACTTTATCCCATAAGCAAAAAGGTAGTATTAAATATTAATATTGTAATATTATATTTTATACTTATTATACTTATGTGTATTAATATTTTCCATTCTAATTAAAAAAATACTAAATATTACAAAAAAAATTAAATATTTAATTCGGCGAATCAATACTCATAAAATATTTATTATTAAGAAATATTTATTATTATTATTAGTTTTTATTTTTAAAAACATTCAACAAAAGCTTAAATATAAATTCGAAGTTTTTACTACTCAATGAAAGAAAAGCGTACAAATTATTAAAATCTACCATCACCTTTGAATTCGTTTTTGGCTTCATCGATAAATAATCACTTCTATTGAAATTATTAATAATTAAGAAAAAAAATCACAATAAATTTAATAGTTTATCTGTTGAAACCTAACACTGTTTTAATATAAGAATTGAATTCAGTGAATGATAGAGTTATGTAGCATATTTTCGTGCTGTATTCGTAACAGTCTGTACCTTGTTTTCATATTTTTATTAACTTGTTTAGGCAAAATCGATATTATTTCAAATTGCATTTGTTGAACTAAACAGATTAATTAATGTACAAAATTAATAAATATTACAGACATTTTATTGTTTAAATTGTTATTGTGTTTAAACTGTTATCGTAGAAAGAGTAATGTATTGTAAGTCTAGTAATATCCAAGTAAAATGTACGATTTAGAGCGGCGATAACAAATAAGTATCACGCGTGCCAACCTTGGCACATAAGAGATCGGCGGCACTTATACCAAAAAACTTAATTGCGTTAATTTGTAAACGCTTATTTTCTGGAATGAGAAAATCTTTCCCAATCCATTAAACATGAATGCATATAACAGATAGAAACAAAGAAATTTTAAAATAAAAAGCATAAAAAGATAAAGTTTGAGGCGCTTTTTCTCGGAATTGGAGTCTTCCAATGAGATTCCATGGTTGGAACTCTAGAGTTCACCCAGAAAACCAATTACTTCTATTAAGCAATATTTTAACAAACTAGTTCGAGATTTTCACACATTCACTTATTGGCCACTCACATTTTTACTTTATCATAAATGTAATATAAAAACGTATTGTTTCTGCAGCAAAAGAAGTTGAGATTTTACGAAATTTACTCTTCGTAAAATACCATAAGATAAATAAAACGATTTTGTTGATTTAATGGTCATAAATATATGAACAAGTCATGGGCATAGTCACATCCGATTTTTTTTTTAAATATTACTCCGTTTCTGGGGAAAACAGCCCGAGGACTCGTTCGCAGGTTGCGGTTTGAGCGGTAACTGACCGACGAGAAAACCTCCCGTAGGCGCACCAGAGTTCCGTCGCGTCTCGTTGGAAGCCCAGAATTTGCGAGCTGGATGATGCTCGTCGGTCTAACCTCCCGGGAGTCTGGTCGCAAGATTGCAATTGTACAAATGTCGGTAAAACTAAATTCGCAGTCGCTTTCCGACGCCGAGAGGACGTCAAAGTCTCCGGTCGATCCTTACTCGCAGTATTAAATGCCTATACAGGTATGGGAATCGTACGCGATAGTTATTCCCCGCGGGCGTGAGATAAAATGCGTTATAGAATCCCGGAGATATCTCGACCCGTGCAGACGTAAAAATCCCCGATCGGTTACCTGTAAAATTTCATAGGGAAAAAACAGGTTTGTGAAATCGTACGCGGTAGTTATTCCCCGCAGGCGTGAGATAAAATGCGCTATAAAACCCCGGAGGTATCTCACGGACCTAAAAATCCTCGGTCAAAGCTTATCCGAGAGGATTAAATACCGCGCCAGCGGCGTCGATTATTCGTCGTATTTGGCGCGGATTTAAGGACGCACACGCTTCAGCGAATCGCCCACAAATACAGATCTGTGAACAAGAGAGGCAGATTGCGGAGCCTGCCTCGTAAAACGCGATAATTATCCCACACAGGCGTGAAATAAAATGCGCGATAGGTGATATAGGTGCATGGACAAAAACCCCCTAGTTTCGATTTTGGCCTAAGAGGACGTAAAAATCTCCGGTCGAATCTTCTTCGGGGGCGATAGGTGATATAGGTGCATGGACAAAACTCCCCGGTTTTGATTTTGGCCTGAGAGGACGTAAAATCCCCGGTTGAATCTTCTCCGGGGGCGATAGGTAATGTAGGTGCATGGAAAAAAACTCCCCGGTTAATTTTAATTTAGCAATAAAAACGCTTATTTTTTAAATGATCCACGAGTCAACCCAATTTTTAGCCTCTTTGTAAGAACCTCATTGATTGGAGCATGAAGTGGTAGTCGAAAGAGAGATGCCTGGGGAATACGGTAGGTAAGGTATGATGTTTCATTTAGTCATATTCCATGTTTCCAGGTAGGTTTTCACGACTTAAGCAATATGTGGCCACACTTGTCTTGCTGCAAAATCGGTTTATCGTGTCTTTGCTTGTATCGTGACTGTTTTTCTTTCAATGTTTGGCCCAAACGCATTACTTGGGTTTGGTAGCGAGTTCCTGTGATGGTTTTGTCCAATTAAAACAGCTTAAAATATACACCACGTGAAACTAGTCCCACCAAATGCATGGACAAAAACCCCTTATGTTTGGCCTGGCAGGAAAAAATTGGTAAATTTTTTTTGGGGGAATTTTGGAAAATTTTTCCTTTTTTTTAAAATTTTTTTCCCGAGGTTTTCTAAAATACAAAAGGGGAAAATTTTTCAAAATAAACCCTGCAAAACTTTTGTTACGGTTTTTGATTCAGTTTTTCCATCAGTTAATGCCTTAATTGAGCAAATTTAAACTTTCAAACGAACCGATACCATTTGTTTCGAATTTAAGGGGTTCAGTTTTTTGCATTTGTTGAAAAAAGATTTTTCTATTTTTCCCTTTTGTTTTTAAGAAAAAGTTTTTTTTACTTTTTTTTAAGTTCATTTAGTCAGCCCTTTGAATGTGTTATTTTCAAATTCTTCTTCTTCTTCTTTATCAGCCCTTTCGCCACTCCTGAGCATCAGCCTCTTTCTAGGAGAAAGGTGAAATTAAGACCCCACGGCTGCTTAAGTCCGGGTTGAATTTGCCTGTAACCCTTTATTATTGTTGATGTTGGCAGTCATCAACTGGGGACGCGTTTAGTGCCCCGAAGCACGGGAGACGGTCCTAGATAAAAGAGAGTCAGAAAGAAAATTTTCCTTCCGCGACTCCCCGGCAACCCGGTGCCTTTGCATTAGTAGTTGATCGCTCTAACTACTAGGCCAAGACCGTCTTTTCATATAATTATATTTTCCATTTAATAATTTTATTTTATACAATTAATTTATTATACAATGGGAACATAGATTAAAATTTGATACCATTTGCAAAGTCGATGAAGCACATATGTATATTAGGTGTACCAATGGAAAACCACCGTTTTATCATGATTTGATGCTTTATCGTGGAAAAATGCTTACATATTTTTTTTAATTTGCCCATCGCTAGCCAAAATTTTTTTTCCATATTTCTGGCAGCATACCAATTTAGCAATAAAAACGCTTATTTTTTAAATGATCCACGAGTCAACCCAATTTTTAGCCTCTTTGTAAGAACCTCATTGATTGGAGCATGAAGTGGTAGTCGAAAGAGAGATGCCTGGGGAATACGGTAGGTAAGGTATGATGTTTCTTTTTAGTCATATTCCATGTTTCCAGGTAGGTTTTCACGACTTAAGCAATATGTGGCCACACTTGTCTTGCTGCAAAATCGGTTTATCGTGTCTTTGCTTGTATCGTGACTGTTTTTCTTTCAATGTTTGGCCCAAACGCATTACTTGGGTTTGGTAGCGAGTTCCTGTGATGGTTTTGTCCAATTAAAACAGCTTAAAATATACACCACGTGAAACTAGTCCCACCAAATGCACAGCATGAGCTTCAAACCATAAATGTTTGGCTTGGCCATGGATATTGGTGCATGGACGTGGTGCTCCTACAATTCCCAAGGCTTTCAAATAATAGAAAATGGATTGTTCCTAATAAACCTGCAAGGTTTTGTTGCGTTTGAATTAAGTTTTCATCCAGTAATGCCTCCAATTCAGCGGATTTAAACTTGTCCACCGATCCGAGACGCCTCTTGTTTTCCATATCAAAATCATCAAATTTTGTAGTGTTGAAACCATTTTCTATACGTTCTTTTGCTAATAGAAGCCTCACCATAAGTTTCTATGATCATTCGACGTGCCTCAGCCGCATATTTGTTAGAATTGAAGGCAAAAGCAGAACTTCCTACAAATGACCCTTAATTGGCTTAAACTTCGACATTTTCATGAACAAAAAATATAAACGCCGATGAAAATTCACCAATGTAATAATGAGAAGTTGTTAAGGAACGTCCAAGCTTACATTTGATTTTTCTGATCTGACAATTTTAAGTAGTTGGCACCATTTATTGTAAAATGGCGGTTTCTATTTGTACACCTAATAATTTATTGTATCTCCTTAGATTTGTCAAGTTGCAATGATTTTGTTTTTGCCGAGTTTTGATCAAGGGTATTTTTAGATTTGAAACATGTGACGTCATCCATGCATGAATTTGACACAACATCTTGTTGCTCTTTATCTTGAGATAGCTTTAATCTTTAACTTCATAATCTGAAATCCATTCCATCTTCCCGTAAGAATGCTTCATTAACGAAATGGATTGATTTTTGATTTTATAATGATGGGAGTTAAGGGTTTTAATTGTAATCAATATATCTTTCTATTTTTGAAAATGTAGTGAGTTTTAGCTTATTCTGCATTTCAACTGGTCAAAAGTGTCTAGCTGAAAATGAGAGACTCAGGAAGAACGGAAGAACGATTAAGTAAAGTATGTGGTAAGTTGAAATTTGCAGTTTTGTTTTGCAGTGAATTATTACTTAGATGTTATTTGCAATAATTGATTCTTTGCTAGTCAATTTTTTCAACGTTGATATTATATCCGTTGTGTAACCATTCAATGCCTTAAAAATATTTTATTTCTTATTTACTCACAGCCAAATCAGGATGTAGTACCTTTACAAGGTAGATAATAACAAACAGTCTAAAATTATGAACACAACAGCATCAAAACCTGTAAACATCCTAACCGCCAAGACCTATAAGACTAAATATAATTTCAAATTAATTTGGGTAATTGAAATTACATAATAAATTTATGTATTTGTAATTATATAATATAATTTTAAATTATATTTGATCTTGTAAGTGTAGCGGTTTGAGGATGTTACGGGTTTTGATGCTATGATGTTTATAATTTCAGACTAATTCTTATTAATCTAACTTGTAGCGACATTACATTCTGATTATGGCAAATTATCCAAACCCCGTGTAGATGTAACGATTTTATAAGATTGGCTAGAATATATCATTGATTAAATTTAATTTTATTAATAAACTATAATGGAGTTTGTTAGATCTATTTAGGAGGTCGGGGTAATTGGCCTCAAGGATGACTCGGATTGTACCCCTGAAACCCTCCGTGATAAAAATATTTTATTTGAAATTTGTCAGTTATCTCTTTACCACTGTCGCGCATGAATAGATTAACAAAGTTTTAAAAATAACTGGTTTTCCTTCCTACAGGCATTTTTAAATACGCCACTGACACTGAATTACAACTTGATAACTTTAACAACTCTCAATAACATTTAATTCAATTTTTATTTTATTATTATTATTATTATTATTAATACTTTAAATTTAAATATTTATATCACTGTGTACAAGCTGTACTGTATATAGTACTTCTGGAGCGAGAAGAAGGTGCAATTAATTTTTCTTTAGCATATCATTTACGTAGTGGAACGAGAATCTGGCCAGGGATCTGTTGAGCTAATCGATTTGCAGAGGCGGAATTTGTTTAACAGCACGATAGCTATTACAATACTTTTTGCGCACTTTTGCAACCATTTAGAATACTGAAAATAACTTTTCCCATTTAGAACTCCTTGCCATAATATGTTTTATTGTCAATAATAATCATGTCTCTGTCTCTTTTCAACAGAGGTTTAATTAGAAGTTTTCGACAGGACAAATGATTCGATGAATTTAATATTTATCTAACTCGACGCTTTGTAAAATTTTAATTCAAAATTATCAAATTTTTCAAATTTTCAAATATAGATGCAAATTTTTGTTTTGTCGTTGATAAAATTTGAAATTAATACTTGAAAACTATCAAAAGCTATATTAATTTGTCTCAATTATACATATTATGTAAATCAGTAATATCAATTCCTTCTTTTAAAAAGTTCTCAACAAAGAACTACCGGTGACGGTTTGAATTTCTGGATCGGGATTTTTACCATTTTTGAAGTGGATTATGAAAGATGAGGGTCTAATTAACGTACAAAAAAATAAAATTTGCGGTCGGTTTAGACATTTTTGAAAAAAAGGGCTTCAAAGTTAATTTGAATGCAATTTTATCATTGGTTTTTAAACTGTAACCACTACCCCAAATTAAAATAGGTAGTGGCGACAGTAAAGATGCCATAATCTCGTTTTTTACAACAAATTATAAAAGATGAGGGTCTAATTAACTAATAAAAAAATTAAGTTTGTGATCGGACAACAAATTTCAGAACAAAAATCACTTTTTGTGTGAATCCGTTTCTTGATGTAGTTGCGCTGTCAAAACCTACTTTCAGCAACCTACGCGACCCTCCGGGCGCTACAAGCGCTTTACTTACTAAAACATCCCCAAGTACCTCTAACTCGAAAAGTTAAATAATCTATGTAATAATATAATAAAGACATAGATACCACCTTTTAAATTTCGATTTATTAATAATTAATAAATATTAATAACGTTTTACACAACGTAATAAAAAAATAATTATTATGATCGTTCAAAATTATATTTTTAGTTTTTTATTTTACATTACCCGATAAGTACCTAAACTGTATAATTTAATAACTACATAATATGTTCCACATTATAATATGGAATACTTATGTGTTTAAAGTATTTTTATCGGTAAAGAGTTGATATGTGTGGAAAATTATTTGTTTGGCAAAACGATACTATTTAATAAGTGAAACAAATAAGTCAAAACGTGCAAATTTCAAACTTGTTTAATTGTTTTGTTATATTTTTTTTATTTTCACAAGACCAAAAATGGGAAAAGTAGAAGGCAAAAGTAGAGAAGTAGAAGAAAAAGTAGAAGAACCAAGTGATTTATTCTTCAACATTAACATATTCGACTTATGGTCGGAAGAAATGTTGTCTATTGCTGCAACATTTGAATTTTTGCCTACAGATATTCTTATAATGGGGCTTCCGAGGGCAGGTATATTATATAAATTTTATTTAAAAATGAAATTTTTAGATGTGTTAATTAATATGTAATTAATTTCAAAAAATAATTTTTTTCTTATAATTTAGGAACCACAGTGATAGCAGAATTGATTTGGTTACTCGTACATAATTTTGATTATAAAGGTGCAGAAAAATATATCGGAAGTAGAGTTCCAACTTTAGAGTAAGTTGATATTGTAATTTTAAAAAATCTGTTTTATATACTATATACTAGGTACAAGTTATAAATCAAGTACTATAATACTATCATGGTTGTAGACATTGTTTGCTTAGTATATTAAATTTTAACAAACATTATTGTTATTACTTTTCTAAATATTAATTTTTAAATTTTTTTAGAAATTTCATCAATTTTCATATTTTAAAGATGGAAAATCCTTATATACATACAAAGGAAACAATTGAGATAGATAATTTGTCCAATCCCCGTGTTATTATCACCCACTTACCTCTTGCATATTTACCACAATTAAAACTTTCAGCAAAATTAACTCCAAAAGTAAGTTCTTTTCAATCACAGTTGCAATCCAATCAGAGATTAGGCATACATTTCAATTACATTTATTTGAAAATACATCTATATAATGCATTATGTATTTTCCAATTTTTAATATTCTACATATTTGTATGTTGTATTTCAAATACCAATGTATAATATTATTTTTTAAATTTGTATTTCAAATATACATAAATGTATGTTCTTAATTGGTAAAAACCTGAAATATCTGGAATAATATCAAATTTGAAAATACAAAAAATAATGTATTTTCAAATAAAAGTAAGTGAAATATACGCTGGCCCTATAATAATCAATATAATATAGCAGATATTACACTGAACTGCATTCCTATTCACTATTATTATTCTCTACTGAAGTAACATATTTTACATAAAACATATTTTAGATAATATTTGTTGAAAGAGATCTCAAGGAAATTTTTGTATCTCTGTATCATTATTTATATGAAGTTTGCAAGATATATAGAGGATCGGCATCAAATTTTTTGGAATTATTTACAAAACATATCGGTAAAATACATAACTCGCTCATTTTGAAAGTGGCGTAAGTCCAATTTTTCTTGTTTTGAGATATATTAAAGTTTTCATTTTAATTTAATAAAATTTCATATAACAGCTATGCCTTTCTTGCACATTTTCAAAAACTATTATGTAATTAATAGAATTATTTAAAACTTTGATTTTTTAAAATTGGACTTACGTCTATTTTTTATAAAATAAACAATTCTTTTTGAAACAACGCTCATTAAATTTATTTTTCTTGATTATTAACAATTGTAGATCGATATTCTCCTTGGATAGAACAAATTCAGGAACTACGTGAACAATTCACTGAAGGAAGGGTACTTCACATCCTATACGAAGACATAGATCAAAGATTTCCAATAGTGATAATGCATGTAATACGGTATCTTGAATTAACAATTCCGTTGCATTGCGATATAAGAAAACTTGAGAAACATTTAGTTCCTACTCAATTTAGGCAAAATCAGGCTGTAAATCATGCCCTCCAGTGTGGTGTGCATGGATATATCAGAAAATGTAGAAGCGGCAAATCACAAGAAGACCTACCAGATGCCATATGGAATCAGTTAAATAAATACGTGGAAACATTAAAGTCCAACCCTTATGATCTCACTATGTCAGCTGTGGATTACATATAAAAAATAATTGAATGAGAATCTATAAAATTATTATGATAAAAGTATAAATACAAATTTATTATTATATTTTTCATTATTGTTAATTAAATATTCCCGAAAAATAATATTAATTACAAAAAAATAAATATTTAATTATTATAGTAATTATAAAAATAATAAATATTTTTATGCAAAAATTTAGATTTATTTACTTTTTACTTTATCTGTAATGCGAGTTTACGAGTTTTGGCCCACCCCAAGATTTGTTCAAAATATTTCCGTAATAACGTTCTTTTATTTTATAAAATTTTAGCCAAGTCCAAATTAATTTTACAATCAGTTTAGTTTAATACATTTAGTTCAAGTCAATTTATTATTTTATATTCAAGGGTTGAATTTCCTAGTTAAATTCTTTCATTCTGTCTGGAAGTTATCGTTTATGTTCGGTTTTGTTCGAATCAGACCAGACTACAGTCTTCACCTTGTAGTAGTTGTAGTTCACTTTGAAACTAGCCAATCCGCAGCTTTACCGCTAATTATTCGTTTTTCGACTACAACCCCCCTTCCCTGCAGTTGAATTCATCGTCAGTTGGCTTTGAGCTTTCGTCAAGAAAAGTTGCTCCGTGTTTTGACACGTTAAATAAAGTTAACCATCTTTAATATCGTTTAATAAAGTAATGTTGAATCATTATTTGGGGAATCATTTGTGATGTGAAGTGTTTCGTCCATCCAAGAATGCCTTTCGAGCAAAGGTCTTTGTTATACTGTTATCGTTTCAATCTGTCGTTAAACCGCTCCTTATGAAGGAATTTGTGTATCGTCGAGCTCCTTTTTGTAAGCCTCGAAGCCTCTTGTCGAAATTACCAACTACCGTCACCACAATGCAAAAAGGTTCCATCATTTCTCGTCAACATATTTATTAGTTACCGTAAACTAATTCGAGTTCTACCAGCTGAGTTACCATATCGAATTGTATCGTCAGGCATGTGAGTACATTCTTTTGTTATCATGAAAGTGCCAACATGTGTGAAATTACTCATAAGTTTTAGTTTGCTAAAGTTTTGTTTTTGCTAAGCCTTTGCTGCATATTTATCGTAACCGTTTGAATTTTTGTTTGTAAAAACTTATCGTTGACTAATGTCCATATTTTTGTTAGCTAAATTTAATAGCAATTTTAATTTAAAATTAAGAACCTTCAGTCACCTTTTTCGTAGCGCTACCGTCTACATTTTTAATAGATTTAAGATCATGAGAGTGTCAATAGGTTACTCATGTACCGTTTTTCTTAACCATTATACCTTTCTTTGTATAACTGTGTTTTCTTTTTGTGTTTATGATAATTACGGGTTTACTTGTAAAGCTCAGGGGTAGAGTTAAGATTCCCGGAATCGAAAATACACTTTTCCCTATAGAAATGGCTTTACCAAACGAAAGAACACAAAAATACAAGCTCTTTAAGGTGAGGATGAAAGTTGTCGGACTTGTAATAAGGGCACAATTTAATTTTGAAAATTGCAATATTCCCATAAGAAATACATGTAAGTGTATTTTTGTGTAATAAAATGCCAAATATGGAATACATCCTGTAGACGGTACGTATGCTGTGCCTGGGTTGACAGTGACTAGTGGTGGGGAGGTACCAGTCGCTCTCTGAGATCCGTCGCGTCAATTTCTAAACTTTTCGAGTTGCAGCCGCTTGGGGATGTTTTTAGTAAGTAAAGCGCGTGTCAAAACCGCTCGGAGCTTCCGGAGCAACTCGAAGGGTCGCGGAGGGGTGCGGAGAGTAGGTTTTGACAGCGCAACCACATCAGAAACGAATTTACACAAAAACTGATTTTTTTTTCGGAAATTTGTTGTCCGATGACAAATTTAATTTTTTTATTAGCTAATTACACCATTATCCTTCATAATTCGTTGTAAAAAACGTGTTTCTGGTATTTTAAATGTTGCCACAACTCATTTTAATTTTGGTGGGCGGGGTTACAGTTCAATAGAGCCAGTGAGTAAAGTTAGGCCATCGTCTTTCATAATCCACTTCAAAAATGGTCAAAATCGGAGTTCGGTTTTATTACCCGTCCCCAAAAACTAGTGTTTACGGTGCGCGACAAATTTAAGGCGTTGTATTTAGTAATCGTATTAGATTTGGTTTGTTTTAATATTTTTGTCAAAATTTATAAATTATTTGGTATTCAGAACTTAAATCTAAATTGTAAAACGTGTTGAGTACGCTAAAACGGATTCCTTGCATGTGATGATTTTTCAAAAGTTTGTTTAGAATTAGTTAGAGAATTTTAATACGAGTGGAATGTACTATGTATCAAGTCGATATTTCCAATAATAACGCTATGAATTAATTTTAAAAATCACGAAATGCGGGAAAATTTCTAATCTGTTAACGGTACGTGTGCTATGCCTGAGTTGACAGTGACTAGTGGTGGGGATACACCAGTCGCTTCCTGAGATCCGTCGCGTCAACATCCATATTTTTTCAAGTTGGAGGTACTTGGGGATGTTTTTAGTAAGTAAAGCGTTTATCAAAACCGCGCGGAGAGTGGATTTTGATAATCGAAACTACGTCAATAATCGAATTCACTCTAAAAAATTATTTTCTTCCAAATACTTATCTAAAATACTATTCTAATACTAGCCTATCATGAATACGTATTTCAATTTTTGAGTTTTTAATGCCTAAACATGAAAATTTTTGATTCATCCATAATTTATAATGTTTCTAAATATGTTCTTTTTCATAATATTATACCATTTCTATAAGGAATTTGCAATTTTTGGGTCCGTATTTTCGTACCCTCCCCTGTAAAATTATGGATTAATAATTATAAAATCATGCATGTGAAGTTTTGGGTAAATTACTTATTATTTCCTTATAGGTGCGCGCACACCATCTTACCATTTGACTCTTCCAAATTTTTGTTAAGATAAATTCAAAATGTTTGTGTATTCTGACCTGGTTTACTGATTTAAGTTATTATGTTTTATAATTTTGCTGGGTTATTATTTCCGTTTTATAACAATTTATGTACGTTTAGCAAGGAGATCAAATTTGCAACCACAACGTGAATTTGCTCTACGATTTGTATTTTATATTTCTTTTTAATTAATTATAGTAAATTTTGCACGAAGGCGCTTTGATAAGTCAGTGATTTTTGTAATTTCCCGCGTTGTAACTTCATATTCAACACTGCTCATGTGAGCTACCATGTCAATAGACTATTATCAAATTTTAAGTAAGCTGCGTCACTTAGTTTGTTTGACAGCCATGAAAGTACACAACTTACAATTAGTGAATTTGGACGAAAAGAGAAAAAAATGAATTTCGTGTGCTCATTAAGCATTATTTTTTGCTTAAAAAAACCACCACCAAGGAAAAGCTTGACAAATACTATGAGGACTCAGCACCATCAATTTCAATGGTTAAGAAGTGGTTTGCTGAATTCCGTTGTGGTCGTACCAGCACAAGTGACGCCAAACGTTTATGTCGCCCAAAAGAGGTCGTCACGCCAGAAATCGACGATAAAATCCATGGAATGATATTATACAATCGAAGAGTGAAGGTTCGTGAAATGACTAAAGCGGCATTCACATAGGGTATTGTATTTGGATGGTAGTTGCATGGTAAGAATTCTTCCACCAGATTTTTACACAGGCGAACTAGCCATTCACATAAACTTATGAATTGATGGAAAATTAAGCGAATCGTCTACATTCGGCTACATTCGTCATCTTCATAGAGATCTATGTTGCAAGCACAATAAAATAACGTTTTTAAAATTCCTTGTAAGTGTTGTCAAAACAGAATTACGTATTTCGTTGTCGACCCTTTGTCTTAATTATTGTGTTTTTTAAAGTTATTATATTCAATTATTTAGACAAAACAGAATTAGGTTATGTATTATAAAATATGAAGTGACAGTAGCAAACAAAACAAAGTCGCAAGCACCGCCCTTCGCGCCGCTGATTGGCGCTTGTAAGATTTCTTACACCGTGTATTGTAAAGTTAAAGTTTGTTAACTTTTCCGGATGCCGTTACACCGCTTCATGCACCGCGCAAGCAAATAAGTCTATCTGAACGCTTCCACCTGAGTTAATGCTTTTTAACTCTTACCTATTCTACCATGCCCCTACCATACCCTATGTGAATGCTGCTTAACGCTTTAGGCATCTCAACTGAGCGGATACATAACATTTTACAATAATATTTGAACATGAAAAAGTTATCCGCGCGGTGGGTGCCGCGGTTGCTTAAACTCGACTATAAGCGCAACCGTGTGACCACTTCAAATGAGTGTTTGGCGATGTTCCACCGCAATTTGTACGAGTTTTTGCGCCGTTTTGTAACCATGAACGAAAAGTGGATTCTTCACAATACACCAGAGACCAAGGAACAGTCAAAACAGTGGACTTCTCTGGGTTAATGTGCACCAAAGAAGGCCAAGTGGGTCTGTCAGCCATAAAGGTTATGGAGACAGTTTTTTGGGATGCACGCGGGATCCTTCACATTGATTATCTTAAAAAAGGTAAAACGATCACCGGCAAATATTATTCGGAGCTGTTGGACAGATTCGACATTAATTTGAAGCAAAAACCACCGCATTTAGCGAAGAAAAAAGTGCTCTTTCACCAGGACAATACACGGCTGCACAAGTATGTCATCGCCAAAGCAGAATTTCATGAATTGGGTATGAATTGCTTGCTCCTCCAGCAAATTTTCCAAATTTAGCCCCCTGCGATTATTTCCTGTTTCAATTTGGAACTTTCGCACCATTGTAAACGTTTTGTGCCACTCAATTTAGAAGCTATAAATGCGTAAAATTATAAAATAACAGAGTTAAAATGGACATTTACAAGCGACCAAAATCTCTAAACCAACCTGGTTTTTCTTCTAGACTTGTTTAGAAACACATTTATTCCAAGAAGAGGGCGGCGGTTAAAAATTACGTGACTCAATTTATAGACAATCCCTAATGTAAGATATTGTTTTCTCGCCAGTCACGTATTCCCTCCTCCAGTCATTTGGGGATAAAATCCTCCGAACATGTTTCAAACTACAAAATGAAAATGTTTTTCCAAAACTATCTACTTTAGAAAAAATTTATAATCTGCTTTGCATACAATTCCAAGTTATTGGAATATTTAGAGGTTAGATTTTTAAAATGTATTTCCAAAACAAGGATAGATCTAAGGGAAGGAAGTTTAGGTGGTTTGAATCCTTAAACATGACGTTTAAGACATTTTCGTTTATAAGTCATTAAGCTCCCCCTTAGTGAAAAGTTTTGGTGCACCCGGTTCTAAAATATTCCTGAACTAGGTTAGATGCTTTAAAATTTGCTATACTTTTTTTATACCAGTTTCAATTTAAAAATTTTTAATTATAATGATTTTATTTCTTTCAAGTTAGGTTGCTGTAGAATATACTGTGTACGAAAAGTTGCATGCCTACAAAACATACTTACTGTCACTAGGTGGCGCCACTAACGAAATTAAAATCATTTAAATCTAGGGACCCTAAAAAAGTGGCACACCACTACAAAATTTGAATAAGGCCTTAAAAATTGATTTCTCCTAATCAAAAATTGAAGTAAAAAGTAAAAATTAAAAGACAAAACTACAAACTTTATTTAAATAATTCCAACATTTGTACACATTCATTTACAGTGAACAAATACATATTCATCCATACAATAATTAATTTAATTAAGTATAAAAATTAGCTTAAAACATAATTAAAAAAATTGTAATAACATTATTTAACAAAACAATGGTAAAATAATAATTTAAATGATCGAGAAGCATGCTAGTCCAAAAAAAATTAATCAATATTATAAAATCTCCAAATCAACATTCAAATACCGAGACATTTCCCATACAGATTTTATTTACCTATTAGACATTTGCTATACTGAGAGAGTAAAAAACAAAATGAGTGGCAACACTAATAAAATATTTGTATAAATTATCTTTATTCCTTGTATTAATGTATTGATTTAAATAATACAATTTGTTGCTAAATATCACAATACAATTTTTAAAAAATGAATAATCAAAAAAATATTTCGACTATAAAAAAGTTCTTATTATACCTAATAACTTTATCACAGAAGTAAATTGTAAATTGCTTTAAACAGCAAATACAAAATGTAGTTAATTAGGTAATAAGGTGAGTAATTATTACACGTAAAATGAAAGATAATTATAATTATCAAGTAATATATACAATTTGTCATTTACAACTTTACATGTTAATTAAAAGATACTCCTTATAAAGTAACTGATGACACCACAGCCATCTTAAAAAAGTTTTAAAACACAAAATATAAAAATCAAATCGTACTTGAAATGCAGTTTCAATTTCAAAAATTAATAGATGTAGTTTATAAAAAATGCTTCTATTTAAATCATAAATAACCTCAATTGTCTTAAATAAACACACTGCACCGAAAATTTTTCTATTGTTGTCTTCTATCGTAATCACGTCGATATTCTCTCTCTGGGGGGCGCCACTCTCCTGGAGAATATTTCTCTCTTGGAAATGGTTGTTCATTTGAAGTATATAATGGAGGGGATGGACCAAAACTTTGACCATAGTATGAATTTCTCACAGTTGCAGGAGCTGCAGTAGGTTCACGGCCACCACTTCTGGAATACTGTCTCCAGTCTTCCTTCCCTGTCGGTAGTCTTTAGAGGACACAATAAGCACATGTCACTTAATGTTGTTACTTTTTAAAATTCCAATATTCCCAATTTACACACAAGAAAACACCTACCGTTTATCCACAGGTCTCGAGTGATCTCGATAGCTAGTTGGCCTTTGATAATCGAAACGTTTCTGTTCCATACTAAACCGATCCCGGGATTGACTATTGCTCCATCTCTCATGATCATTATGAGAATTTCTTTCAAACTGTTCATGACCCCAATAGTTTGGCCTTGCACTACTACTTTTTTTACTATTATGGTGAGAATACTTAGACCACTCGTAACTATCTTCACCTTCTTCTTGACCTTTTCTACTACTTCGTTCCTTGAAGTTCCTCTCTTTCTTTTCTTTCCTACAACATAAGTATAAACAATAAAAAAATTATTTGTTAGAAGTAATTATATTCACTTTTCATTGTGATGTCGTTTGCTCTCTTTATGTGCTTCCTTATCGTTATCATTTTCATGCTTCCGTTTTGAGTTATTGTCCTTTTCTTCTTTATCATTCTTGTCCTTTTCTTTACTACTTGTCTGTTTATCCTAAAATTCAAAATTTAAAAAAATCCAAACAAAACCAATAAATCACTTACTTCATTTCTCTTATCACTCTTATCGGATTTCTTGCACGCCCTTTTGTATAATTTATATAACTTTTTAGCATCAAATTCCGTAAACTTAGAAACAAAGTACCAGAGATTGCTAAAAAAAATAATTGTATTATCAAATACTCAAAAATTTATTTTCTTCAACTACCTTCTCCATTCTTTTATCCTATCTGGATCACTATATTCATTAAGACAAGTATTAATTTGCTCTCCGATTTGGATTAAGCACAAACGTGTATGATTCACTTGTTCAACTTCAGATAAAGACTGATCGGGATTATCTAAAGCTTTCAAAGCTTTCTTAACAGGTCGCATTTTTTCTTTGCATTCGTTAAATATTGAAGGATCTAAATCGCCTAAGACATCTAAAGCACGAGGTTCATTATTAGCTGTAAAGTGCATAGGACCTGAAGTTTTACGCTCTTTCTTCAATTTTTTCTTTTCTTTTTTATCTTGTTTTACATTGCTAATAGCATCATCAGTATCTTCTTTTTTAAAAACTTTCTTAGACCCACCAGCATCTTCATTAGAACTGACTTCATCATTATCTATAATTTCTTTGGTTAAAGCCTTCGACTCTTTTGTTTTTCTTTGTCTCTTAGGCTTTGTAACACCTTTCTTTGTATCCAACTGTTTCTTTAATATTTTAAGCAGATATTCCGCTCTTTGCTGCAAATGTTTAGCTTGTGGTTTTTTATCATCATTAGATAAAATTTTATCAGCAATTCCTAATGATGGATCCATTTTTATTTGTTCCCAAGAACCTAAACCATATTGATATATGCCTTGAAGAAGTTTAGAATCCTCATTGGCTTCCCATTCAACATCAAAATGAGCAGGTTTGGTGCGACAATCTAAAATCCACCTTCTTCTTTCTTCTAAATTTACTGGTAAAACTTCATCTAATGGTTCCAGTTCTTCTTCACAGCTCATCATTGTCTTAGCATTCACAGAAACGCCTCCCAATTTGAAAGAAGGTCCCCTAATTCTGGGTTTTCTTCCCTTGACAGAACCTTCATCATGAGAAGTTGCATCATTATTTTCTTTAGTATGTTCGCCCATATAAGCTATACAACGTTCATGAAGCATTTCACCTAATTTCTTTAATTCTGCCAAAGGCTTTTCCTGTAACTCAGCATCACAAGCAACTGCATCCAGACGTTTCAAAGGATTGCTAAACTTTTTGTAACTTTTCACAAAACGTCTAATTTCAACGTCAGTAAAGTTTTTAATTCGTTCCCTATTAGCCAATGGTGGTCTACCTCTCTTCCTAGGTCTTTCTTCGTCACTATCATCACCTTCACCCGCGCTACTACCGCTTTCTTCAGTTTGCTTTTTTCTTTTACATCCTCTGCCACCTTCACCATCACTTTCAGATTGATTGATTTGTTGTAAAGTTTTTCTTGATCTTGGAGGTAAATATAAATCTTCCATCTCTTTGCTCTTTTCTTCTTCTTCAACTCTTTTTCTTAATTTTTCTGGAATTATGTCATCCCAATCTTTACTTTCATCATCAGCTGTTGTTGCAATTGGAGATGTGTCCGTTTCTTCATCAAAAGCGGCAAAGTTTGCAACTTTAAAGGCAGATAATAATTCATCACCTGCCAAAGTAGGACCTTCATCTCTGGTTTCTGCTCTTTGCAATATTTCATCTATATCACACTGGAAAATTTATAAAAAAATTCAAATGAAATGAATTGAAAGATTCGGACGTGTTATGGAATACAGAGAAGAACGGAAAGAGACTGGAGAGACTTATGTTCAGGAGTGGACGAGGAAAAGCTGAGGAAGAAGGACGTGTTATGCATATTAGCACAAAAAATGTTTCAAATACACAAGCCTCCCAGAAAGTAATAAAATATTTTTTAAGAATTTTGAAATTTTAATTCATTTGCCATTACTAATTTTATATATAATCTGCATAAAACCAGCGAGAATCTATTATATTTATGATTTTTCCGTAATTGGATTCCAATACCAAGAATTTAAATTTGTTGAATTTAATAAAATAATATATAGATTTTAATATTGTTACTAATCGTATAAGTGATTTGAGACAGTCATTGGCCAAAAGAGGCTGATTTTTTTGTGACCGTCTCCATGCTTTGCAAGCCACGTAAAGCGGGTGATCTTCCAATGTTAATGGATTGCCATCGTTAACAATAAACAGGGTAACCGGCATATCTGAGGACGGCCTAGAAAGTTACTTCATATGTAAAAAGATTAATATGCTCAAAATACTAACTGTGGCTTAGGAATATCGCCAAGGTTACTATTGGATATTAAAAGACCTAGTCCAGCATTAAGAGGAAGAAGATGATACAAATGTTAGATGACTATTTTTATTATTAGATTTTAAATTGGATCCCTCAGAATTAAAAATTAAATTTTGTATAACTTCCTTTTAGGAAGGAATGCATACAAATTAATATCAAAGCATTCCAGAAAAATTATTTCAATTAGAAATCAAGTTTGGCCATATTATCTTTTTGCTACTTATACCCTTTTCCATTAATCGTTTCAATCTTACTCAAAAAAATTTAATAAATAAAATATAAAGTTTAAAAAATTTCTCAAAAAAAATCTCATTCTTCAACAATCAATTATTGCCTTCTTCATATTATGATTATTTAGATTGTTAATATTTAAATTTTAATTATATATTTCTTTCATAAATTAACAATTTGTATATTTTTGATAAATTAATATTTGAAAATCAAAGTCAAAAAATTAAATACAATAACGGAACATTTCAAAAATATATTTCGATTAAAATTTGTATATTATAATTTATAAATATATTATAACTGTATCAAATATAAATTTAATCTTTTACACTGTAATACATTTTATTATTTTGAAAAAAATATTTTTAAATATTTTTAATTTGCCCCCGCTCTGAAAAAGAAATGCAATAGACGCCAATGAATAGTATATATTATGTAACAAATTTTTATAAAGCTTTAAAATATTTAGAATTTCAAAATAACTGGGAGGCTCGAGTATAATTAAGTTTAAAATTGTATGTTTTAGTTAAATAAATAAAACACTTACATTTGGTTCTTCATCTTTATCTTCTTCGTCCTTGAACAGTTCTTCTGCTCCAAACTTCAATATAGCAGTCAAATCTTCCTTGTTGAATGGTGTACTATTTGTAGATGCTTTCTTATCCAAAACTGTTCTTCCCGTGGTGTCCATTCTTTGGATAACTAAGTGGTCCAATACCATTTTTTGTTTAGCACGCTCAACAATTTCTTCTTCAACAGATCGAGCAGTCACCAACCTATAGATATTGACTTGATTTTTTTGACCAATTCGATGAGCCCTAGCTTGGGCTTGTAGATCATTTTGAGGATTCCAATCGGAGTCAAAAATAATAACAGTATCAGCTGTAGCTAAATTAATACCCAATCCACCCGCACGTGTGGATAACAAAAAACAAAAATCTTGAGAACCGTCGGCATTAAAATGATCTAGAGCTTGCTTACGCAACTCTCCTTTAATACTACCATCCAAACGTTGAAATGGAAAATGACGTAGTTGTAAATATTCACCTAATATGTCCAACATTCTAACCATTTGTGAAAAAATTAATACTCTGTGTCCAGTTTCACGCAACCTGATTAATAATTTATCTAAAAGGACTAATTTTCCTGATCCACCCAATAGTTGCTGAAGATGGTCATTATGAGACATGTGACTTTCATACTCTGTAGGCTTAGTTAGCATTGAATGGTTACAACACTTTTTTAATTCAATTACAATGTTTAAAAATGTTGTGGTGGATCCTTTAACACCTTTTCTCAAAGCATTGTAATTTTTCGTTAAAATCCATTTGTAGTATTGTTTTTGTATCGATGTCATTTCCACTCTCAAGATTTGTTCTACTTTAGCTGGCAATGATTTTTCTACATCTTTTTTACTCTTCTTAAAATAAAAGGTTCTAACTGACTATGTAGCTTACTATAACCTTTTTGAGCGGCATCGTCGTGCTCTTTTTCAAATTCTTCCCAAGTTTGGAACCTAATCAGAAAATAATAATTTTATTTAAAATTTGGATCAAAAATAGCTAAATATTTACTTACGTGGTAGGCATTGTAAAGTGGAGCAAGGCCCAAAGTTCTTTCAAACTATTTTGGAGAGGCGTTCCCGTAATAAGTAACCTATGATTTGTATCAAATTCCATCAGTGCCTTATATAATAAAGAATCGTCATTCTTTAACCTGTAAGTGAAGTTAAGTGATTAGTTGGTTCGGATTCTATTTAGATTTTTGTACCTATGGGCTTCATCAACTAAAAGCACAGCCCAACTTAAGCTACCCAAAAATGCTTTATCTTTTAGGACAATTTCATATGTGGTTAAAATAGCGTTAAATTTTAACCTCTTTGAACTTTTGTAAGACCATTCATATTGGCGAATCTATTAAAAAAAAAGAAAAACAGTGACTTGATAAATATTGATGCTGATACTTACAATATCTCTTGAAGAAATGTCACCCAGATAAGTGACAAAATTTAGTTCTGGAGCCCATTGTTGAAACTCTCGTTGCCAAGAAGTCATCGTAGACAAAGGAACAACACATAAAAATGGACCATACAATTGATGCGTATGGAAGAGATAGTATAGAAAACATATTGTCTGAACAAAAAAGATTTCCATTAAAATCTAAAAATTTATGTCTATATAACAATCTCAAAATATATTACCTGAATAGTTTTACCAAGACCCATTTCATCGGCTAAAATAACGGAATTTTCTTTTGCCCATGAATGAATTAACCAATTGAGGCCTTTCATTTGATAATCTCGCAACACTAAATTCTGTAAAAATAATTTTGAAAACACAAGTCATAAAGATTTGTAGGTATCTATCTACCTTATCAACACCCATCATGTAAGTAGGTTGTTCTTTAACTTCGTGAAATTTAGGCCTGTATTTTAAGGCTTTACAATGTCTGGACGGCGTACGTTTTGATTCCTCTCTATCTTGAAACTCATCAATTTTTTTCTGATTTTTTCGTTTAAGAAGGGCAGAATCCTCCCATGTAGCATCAGCATAAGGCAAACTCTCCCATTTGATGTAATAGTCAACACCTCCATCAGGTTTATCGAATTTTGCAAAAATTCGTTCAACAAAACTATAACTCTTTAGCAATTCTTGTTGCAATTCTAACTGACACTCATAATATTCAATATCTTCTGGTGTTGCAAACCTTCTCCAATGAGCGACTTCGTTGTCCTTTTTAATAAAATTTTCTAATTTTTTCAGACCTTTCACTTTTTGTTCTTTTAAAGACAGTTCAGATTCCCAAGTATTATGAATGTGAGCCCAATCTTTCCATTTGATCAGGTACTGCAATTCCAAATTATCGTCATCTTCCATATTTGCACCTTCATTAGGATCACCATTTTCTTCCACCGCATAAGTGGTCGTAATGTTCCCAACAACTTAATTGAAAAATTAAAAAAAATTAAATTTTAATTTTGATATCAAACACCAAATAAGTACCTCCTTTTTTTCCTCTCCTCAAACTCAATACTTTTTCAATAGTCTCACATTTTTCTTCGGGAATGGTCTCAATTGGTTCATTAGAATCAACTTCTACTAAGTCTTCTGAATCCGTTTTATCATCTTCGCTTGCTTCTTTATAACTTACGGTATTTGCAGTTTTTCTTTTACAGACAGATCTTTTTTTATCTTCTTCGCTATCTAAACTAGATTCTTCTGAACTGTACCTGGTTTTTGTTAAAGTCCGTTTTGGTATTAAACGTTTTGAGCCCACCCTTTTACTTGGAGGAGCTCTTTCATGGTCTACATCAGATTCAGACGAACTATCGTCGTTATAATTCCAGTTATCACTACCACAAAAGTTTATGTTAAAATTGAATCGTACTGCAAAAAAATAAAACTACCTCTTTTTTGAAGATTTAGATTTCTCAGTGGATTCGTTTTCTGACAACAACCTTGTGGGTTCCTTTCTCGATCTGCCAGATCGCCTAATACCATACATATCGGGATTTTCATCCCACTACAAATAATTAACCAACTTAGAATTTGTTTATAATAGTTTATAACATGGATTTGTACCTCTTTATTACTATTTGTACTGCTTCTTTTAGATTTGTTATCAGGAGATGTGTTTGAATGGGAAGTAGTAGGACTACTTTCAGCAGCCGAGACTTTGCCTCGTCTATTAACGGATCCATCTGAATCGGAGCTACTGGAGGATGATGAACTTGAGTCACTATTAATGATCAAAATTAAATCAACAAAATAAATTAACTTGTATTCTCCAAGCCAGATTACTTTTGTGAAAATAAAAGTTTAAATTTCAAGTCTTGGAAAACACAAATGCTTAAATAAAATTAATTTTTTTAAACACATTGAGGGTATCATGAAAGAGGATTAAACACCAACTTTAAAGGATGCAGATTCTTGAAAAAAATTCCTAATTGAATATTTCAAAGTTATTCAGTTGTCCGTTCATTCATTTTGCTTATTGAACGTGTTGGGTTAAAAAATAGCCTAATTACTACTATTAAACAACTGAACTCTGCAATACTGCCTGCACAACACTTGTAATAAACAACTGTTACGATAAAACAAGGCATTTCTTAGTTGTACTTCTATGTATGCACTTCTTTAGCAATTACATAAAAAAATAGTCATATGTACTATGTAACTTCAAAAATGCCTAATTAGCCCTTAGATGACGCACAAGGGTAATTTAAGGTTTAACATATTTCAATATTCTGGGGTGCACCTAGTGGCAGCAATACTTCCTGCTGTATGAAATGACATTTGAGGTTACGTATCAATTCATTTAACCCTTAAACACCGTCGTGTGGTCACCACGACTACATCTGATTTTAATTTCTTTTATTTAACACTGACCGCACGATGGTTACAGTGTGACTATTTTTAAACGACGGTGATTAAGGGCTAAAATAAATTTGATCAAATTGATGGTTTTCAGGATTTTGATGAATTCTGCCCAAGGATTCTAAAGTAACGTTAGAGTCGGGAGGCCCAGTTTATCAGTTTTAAATCCGTAAGTCAGCTTATTATTTAAAATTTGGACACTAAAAATTTCCAAAGGTGACTCAAAGAGTCGAAAAGTAATGAATAGTTTTGGTCACGAGATTAAATTTCGGACTCAAACACTCTTTAAAAGTCCTCAAGCAGTTGTTTCCATTTTTTCTTTGTTGAAAACTATTTCATATTGAAAGCTCGCTACCACCGGGAGGAAGATTCTAACTTTCCATCACGCACTTCGATGAATTCGTAGTCGATTTTTTACCTGCTTCGATGAGAAGTTGACCACTGTGCAGTTTTGGTGTACAAGTACTATGTAGGCATTTTAAGAACTACCGAGTAATTTTTATTAATTGGTAAAGTTGAGCAATTGGCAACTTTGTTATACACAATTGTTAGGTAGGCAACTCCTCGTACTTTGAGATGTAGGGGTTGTGGGTTCACACTAAATTTACTAAAACAAATTCCTGATTTCGAAATTTTGTCAGAGCAAGCATTTTTTGCTAAACTAAATCCACTGGGTGCTAACGGAAAATCGACGAAAAATGCAATAAAAAAATAATTTTTTTATTTAATTTAATAATAAATTACAAAATAATTTTTTATTTTTAAGAGAATTCCTGACCGAAGTAAAATTTCCTCGAGTTTCAACTGAAAATTATAAATTCCTTAACTTTCTTTTATATTATTTTACCATAAATTCAATTTATGATACAATTTTTAGGATTAGTAAACCCATATTCATGAATATAAAGGAAAAAAAACTAATAATTCAATAGCAATCATGATGAAAAACAAATTCACTTACCTATCAGATCCTGAATTGTTTGATGATGAATCACTTTTACTCTCATTATCGGAACCAGAACCCGAGTTTTCTTCTAACTCGGAAAGACCTCCACTCTAAAATTTAGAAAATATAAAATGTTAGCTAAAATTCAATTAAAAGAAATTTTTCAAGTGGCAATTAACATATTTTTACAATTTCATTAAATTATTTGATATAATTTAAAATAAAAAAATAATTATCATTCGTTTCAACCCCACTCCTCTCAAATTGAGTTAAAAGTTGTACAAACGGGGAAAAACAACACTTGATAGTATAAAAGTATCCCCGAAAATGCACCGGGGATGAAGTGGGTCGCTATAGATTGGGTTTCTAAAAAGTGGGTCACAATGTCGAGAAGTTTGGGAACCGCTGCTATAGTTACTTTCTTAGATAATTATTGGTTCTCAAAGTGGGGTTCCATAGAAGTAATTTTTTAATATGATTGAATGTTAATAATTATGTGCAATGCCGTGTGGCATAGTGAGGTTTCCATGTGCAGATCTCAGAAATTTGAGAAAATGTTCAATTTGGGGATATCCAAAACCATCAATTCCGGTTTACGTCACGTTCTCATGAAAAACTCAATTTCATTTTATATTTGGATAAACAAAAATTAGTTTTTATAACGTGTATGTTTTAATGGCAGACATGACGTCACAAATTTCTGCGGTTAGGTAAAAGGAACTTAAGTCTTAAATGTTAAATGTCGAGTATAAATCGAGCATTAGCTTGTTGATTGTGCTTATAATAATTTTGTTTAAATAATAGGTCTAATGTTACAGTAACATTGAAACAGTATAACGATCTAATATAAATTAGAAGATGATAAACTAAAACCTTGCTGCTATAATCCTGAAATTAAATTTTGTATTCAGTCAAACAGGAAATGAATGACCTAGTTTCGTAAATATCGATTAATTGTAATAAATGTTGCATATTTACATTTTCTTTCGAAAAATATAAATAAAATTATTATCAAAAGCGAAACAACCTCATTTCGTAAATTAATTACCACGTATTCATATGAATTCCATAATTTTCAAAAGGTATTCATCAGCAAAAGTAGCGTGTATTTCATTTTTCTAGGGAATGGTCCAAATCGGCGCGAACCGAATATAATTTAAATTTTAGATTATATAAAATTAACATTTACGATTCAAAAACTACGTGGATGTACGCAGACATAAGAATCGCAACACTGGTGGAGGATTTTGAGAACCGTGATATTATCGATTATTTACACGGATTGGCGCATAATTTTGCTATGCGCCAATAATGGTTTTTTTAATATACACCAAGGCCTAAGAGATTTTTAAAATCGAAACAACGGTGTCTTAAACTAAAAATGTAAGTTGGAAAAATTTAACAATTTAATAAAAACATGTTTACTAAAATTTCACTTAGCTTGTAAAAATTTAAAACCATTTTAAAAAATAATTAATATCTACATGAATTGCGCAGCAATGAATCTAGTAAAAAATATTTATTTGGTGTTAATTTTTAATTAAATAATAAGTTCTTTAAGGTTTTTAAGACAGCAAACGTTGGACCATTTTTTTAAACAATAATTTTATTTACGGTTCTTAAATTTTTATTATTTCGAATAAATAATAACTTGCCATAATTTTTTATTAATATTTCGAATCGCGTAGCACTTTTACAGAACGTATCCCCGACGCAAATCAAGGCCCTGGTGTATTTGCAATCTTTATTTTCATTAAGAAATGAAAGAAGAAAAATAAATAAAATCTTTAAAGCGGTTTAGTCGAATTCAACTCATTATCAACTTATTTAAAAATATTTTTTATGCGTTTTTATAAAATATTTGCATTCTTAAATTAACCATAATTCGTTAATTATTTTTGAACCGTGTATTTCTTTGGGTAAATATAATATTTATTTATTATAATATTTAACATAAAAATTTTTTTTATGCGTTTTTATAAAATATTTGCGATCTTAAATTAACCATAATTCGTTAATTACTTTTGAACCGTGTATTTCTTTGGGTAAATATAATATTATTTAAAATTTTTAACTGGATAATGGAGTACTTTATTGGGGCTTTATTATAGTAAAGTAATAGTGCCGTTTTTGACAAATTTAGAATCGATAGCACTCGATTATTATCGAACATTGCTCGCCTGTGGTACCCGGGCACTTCATATTGCCGCCACTGTAGTTGTAGCTTTTGAGGTGAAGACGTGTTAAAATTTGTGGTTGCGTATTTTTAGTTTTTATCAATCTTTAAAATGTTTTAAATAATAAATATGTCGAAAACAAAGGTCATTTTAACCGAAATACGTTGAAAAATTATTAGTATGCATAAAGATTGCAGACCTAATAGAGAAATTGCAAGATATTTAAAAAAATATCGAGAGTCTCTGTGAACTATAATGTTACCACAATCACCACAACAAAAAGGTCGGCACATTGAAATGATTAGTAAACACAATAGACGCAAAACCGCACCCAAAATTGAGTTTGAATTCAATGTTGATCGACCTGAACCGATTAGTGTCACAACTGTTAAAAGAAGACTTCGTAGCGCAGGTGTCTTTGGGCATATAGCGGTAAGGAAGTCACTATTAAAAAATAAAAACAAAAAGAAGAGGCTACAGTAGACAAGATACCATCAAAATTGGACATTTGACGATTAGAGGTAAGTATTGTGGAGCGAAGAGTCAAAATTCGAAATTTTCAGTTCCAAGCGAAAAGTATTCGAAAAGTAAACATGGAGAAGGCTCAGTGATGATTTGGGGTTGTTCAGGTGGGTATTCTCTTGGGGATATTTTGAAAATTGAGAGAGTTGTGAGAAAAGAAGAACACTTTAGAAACAAATGTTTTGCCTTCTGGGATCCGTATAATTGGTCGGAGATTTACCTTTCAACACAAGAATGATCCCAAACACATGTCGAAGCTTTACAAGGCATATTTAGAGCAGTTAGTTCGGAATAAAAAATTAAAAGTGATGGTTTGGCTTCATCAATCGCCAGATTTTAAGCCGATAGAGTTGCTATGGGATGTATTGGACAGGAATGTCCGTAAACCAACCCTACGTCAACTGCACACCTCTGGGAGTCATTACAAGCAGAATGGGCAAAAATAACCCCCAAGGTATTAGATAAATTAATAAAAAGGCTGCCGAAGTTGTGCGCAGCTATTATTAAGAAAAGAGATAGTCACATTGACGAAACAAAAATTTAATTTTAACCATTAAAATGTTGTTATGTCCATGATGTAAAAAAAATAGTGTATATGTGGCCGGCGTGGTAGGATATAGCCAAAATCTCATCTCAATAATTCAAGATACCAGCGTCCAGTAGTGGACGACCAAGGTCCTGATAATAAAAGGATTCTTCTTGTAGACTACGTTTACTACTTAAAGCACACATTAATTTTGAATTTTCTGTTAAAAAATAATCCATTGTTTTTCTTTCGTAAATCTGATACATGTCCATATATAGTAGAACCAATTTTTTATGGGGCATAGGGAGTGCATTTATCCTGATAGGGTACATTATATACATTTATCATCAGTAGAACAAAATCATGCCCAAGATTTTTAGTTCGGGCAAATGATAATTCTGTAGTCAAGTACCCGTGAACTCGGGCTTGTACAAAATTACCAGTAAGAAGCACCCGTGTCAGACACGGGCATGTGATTGGGAGCTAAATTTCATATAAGCCAAACTTTTTAGGTTAGTTACCAAAGTTAGGTTGACAATTCTGGTGAACTTTTACTTTCATCGAGTCGAGAGAGGTTCTATATCAAAATAGGTTTGCAGGTCAAATAAATATCGTGACCGTTCTTTAAAATTTCAAGGTCACACTTGATTAGGAATAGGGATGACCTCTTCAGACTACATCACCTTGAATGTCCTATTGTTGCCGCAGCGATAAACTTTGTTATCGGACTTCATTCAGAAGCAACATCGCAATTGACACCTATGATATAATGAATTTTGAAGGTATGATAGATAAATGAGTTTGTTTTCGCTCGTGGACGCTCATGACGTAGTTGGTTCCTATTTAACATTGCAGTATATGGGATTCTCGGCTATTTTTGTTTGATTATCGTTTATGTAATACTAATTAGATATAATCAGGGTTAGCATTACAACCCGCTATTGCACAACGCATTTTGAAGGCACTAATTAACTATTGAACAAAGAATTAATAAAAATGCCAATAAATTGAAAATATAGATAATACAAAAATTGTACTTGCACTTTCGAACAGTTTCGCTTCGAATGAATGAATGAACCATTACACTTGCACTGCACAATTTATTTAACAGTAACTACCATAAAAATGTCCAATAAAATTAGCACAAAAATCCTTCTGTAATCAAATCTATAAGGGATTTTTTATCTTTTTAAATTAGTCGATTTAGGTGCACAAAGAGCATAAAAATGTTACCTACATTTTCTTTATTATAAATAATTTTGTATTAAATTAAAATTTTCAAAATTAATAGGTTAAATAAACAATAAAGTGCACTTTACACGAGGGGTTTTTTCATGCAATAGATCGCTGCGATTAGTTGCAAGGATTTTTGGCAGGCGCAAAGTTGCTGCGACTTGTAGAACCTTCACTTCACAATAAATGCCTCCACAAGAGGCATTTACTTTTAGGGGATCATGCAATAAATGACGTATTTGCTGCAATATCAACTTGGAAGAAATACTACTCAGCTTAAATTTTTGAAATAGTTGAAATTTTATTAAAAAATGTTCAAAAATAAAATAAAAATTACTTACTTTATAACAAACAAATACGAGTTTGTAGGTTAAAAAATCGTAAAATAACATACATAGTGTTGTCTTGACACATTTTTTTAAAAACATCTTTTAGTTGGCAGTACAAAATCGCATGAAAAAATTGTTTGGAATTAGATTCAAAAAATCGCACGTGCGACAAGTTGCAGGGACTAATCGCATGCGCAATTTTATATTACGGGAGGCGCTTAGTTGCAGCGATCGATCGCATGAAAAATTCCCCTCGTGCAAAGTGCCCTTAAAACGAAATTATTCGTTCGGCAATGTTTACTGCTGTCATCAAACGTTTAATAACAATTTTTGCAAAATCGGTCATTATAACTAATAGCCCAATAAGGTAAATTTACATATTTCAATAATTAGTTGAATCTATCAATTTTAAACAATAAGGTCTAAATAGTATTTAACTAAATGTATTGTAAAAAGACGGTCGCGGACTAATGCCTAAGTGCGCCAACTACTAATTGTAAAGTGCACTTTACAAGAGGGATTTTTCATACGATCGATCGCTGCAATTAAGCACAAAAAATCGCGCATGCGATTAGTCCCTGCAACCTATCGCACGTGCGATTTTTGTATGCATTTGAACATGTTCTAATTCCATGCGATTTTGTACGTCCAACTTAAAAATGTTTTACAAAACTACATTATGTTTCTTAACCTACAACCACGTTTGTTATATAAATTTAATTTATTTTTGAACACTTTTTTATAAAATTTCAACTATTTCAAAAATTTAAGCTGACTAATATTTTTTCAAGTTGATACTGTAGGTTGGTATTGTAGCAAATACCTAATTGATTGCATAGTCTTCTAAAAATAAATACCTCGTGTAAAGTGAACATGTGACAAGACGCAGCAACTATGCGCCTGCCAAAAAATCCCCGCAACCGATCGCATGAAAAATTCCCCTCATGTAAAGTGCACTTAAGCCGAGCGCCCCGGTTCGAATCCGGGCGGGATGAGAATTTTATTCCGACCGTCTTCCGCGCCTACACGTGTAACTACCAGAACCTCTCAGGAGAACCAAACCAATCTTTTAAAGAGAGGTTTGGGGGGAACTGGGAGAGTATATGTTCATGATATAATAATATACAAGGTATGATATATCCGAGTTCTATTTTGGTAATTGGTGCGCATATACGTCATGTGGTTAGTGCACAATCTGCGTAATATCATATCTTATTATTATTGTATCATGGTATATGTCCAGGAGTGGATGAATGCAGGCTGATGAAAATTATTAAAAGAAGACTGATGAAGAAGAAGATTGTTAAATGACGATTATTTGAAAACGTAATTAATGTAAGCGTTATAGTATATTATGATATAAGTTTTATAAATGACTCTTTAGTCACCAGTGTCTAAAGAGTATATAAAACAAGTGACATACAATACTTTTTCTACGACCCCAAATTAAAAAAACATAAAAATTAAATATTTTATTAAAAAGTAGGTATATTTATAAAATCTATGTGTCTAAGTGCCATTTGCGTGACCACTCTTTCAAGACGCGTAACCGAGCTGTGAACGCTTACGGCTTATGCACAGGCAATCCGGTGTTGACTTCCGTCCAAGATTTTTTTTCTTATTTCTGTGGATAAAAAATATGAACAAGTATATTTCAAGCAAAAAATAGTGGTTTATATTAAAAACACATTTTTTCCTTCGAAAATGTAAAAAAAAAATCAATCGAATTCCGCGTAAAAATTCTCGGCGGTTATATACCTGTGTATTCCGTATTAAACTTCTTCAGCGTTAAAACAGAGAACAGAGAAAACTTTTAATGTTTCATGATTTTATGATTATAAAATTAAAGTTCTTTACTAGTTGACATTATTATTGAGAATATATTGAACTATCTGTAAGGGGCATTAATAATATTGATCATGTATGGACACTTTAAGAGAAGAAGACACGCCAACTGTTTTTTAAACACTATAAAAAGACCGAATCAACAAAACAATCCTGATTACCCCCTCACTATATACTCAATCATACTCTCACCTCATACCTCACAAATGATACAATCATCAGTGTCAATTACAAAATATAAATAAAATGTCTATTATTCATTCAATTGGATTAAAATATGATAAATTATTGAAAAATAGTCTTGTTCTAATGGTTAGTTAGTTATTTACATATTCCTCTGGTACAACTAACCAAAATATTTTCAAGCTCAAAATAAAGCAGTAAAAATATCATTCAGCATACTTAATTTTATTGGTATTATTGAGAAGAGGTTACATAACCTACATTATTCTAATTACGTAATTTTGGGTTTTTAAAAATCTTTCAAAACATTCTTTTGTCTTAAAATTTCAAGAAATTGAAATGAGCAATACTATCAATAAAAGGCAGTATAAACCATGGGGTAATAATGTACAAACGAGTAAACTTTTATAATTTTATACCCCATTTACTATATTTATTGTATTCTATTGTATTGTGATAACCGTTAGGTCCGAACCAAAAAAAATATTTCAGCGCAGTTAAAGCTCTTTTGAGCGGATATCAATGGTTGCCGTCCGTTTGTCCGCTTAAAGGAAAATGTAAATTTTTCTAAGAGTTGATTATAATGCTTAAACCGAAGCAAGAAACAAAAAAAATTATTAAATTATAAATATACACTGGGTACTAAAATAATTAAAACTTATTTCATTTTTAAAATCAGTGCGAAGGCCCCCCCCCCTAAAATAATTAACTCTTTTCATTTTCAAATTTCTTAAAATCAGTGGGAATACAATTACCCCCCTCACCCCCAAACCATTAATGAGTAACACGAGAAAATTAAAATTGATTGTTTTGTCAATTACTAATTCAAGATATGTGTATCAAACTGTCTTTGAAACAAACTGATTTATTAGAAGTTAGAATGTTCCTCAGATTTTATACAGGAACAGTTAAATAATTAGGTTAGGCTGGTTAAATTCCAAAACATAAGCATTAAATTCCGTTTAATATTTATTTTCTCTTATACGATACGATACGATAAGAAACCTTTAACAATGTTCTCACGAAATATTGCATGCCAACATTAAAGATTTGTGGGATTATCTAAAAACTTGAGAATTTAACAGCCGACTTCAAAATATTTACTTTAACTAAAGGGAGCTTTAAGATAAAGCCGCCTTTAAGGGATATTTAAAGTAGTTCTGTTTCATAATCAAAAACTACCAAGACTTTAGTTACAGTTCACTTTTACAAATATAATTAAGGTTGATATTGCTAAATTTGGTGTTTTTTAGTTATTTGTGATATCATCTGTTCAAGTTTTTAAACTTGTAGTTTTAGTCGTGTTTTTAACCACAGAAATTTTTGTTTTTAAATTTATATAGAATGAATGAATTTGTATGAAGGGCAAAATGAAAGAAATCGATATTACAGACACGTTATCCTAGATCCTGCAAGATCATAATTAAGATAAAATAATTAATTATTAATAAAACAAATAAATATAATAAATATTTTTTCAATACGTGTGATACAAGGTAATCCATGAAATTGAAAAAAAGTTTACTTAAGTATTTATTGATTAATCAGTGTTTAAATTATCTTATATTTGCAACACTATCTGTTCATGGTAGGTAATTTGTTGGTTGGCGTTAGAAAATAAAGTGCCTGTTATACCGCAATCTATTCAAAAAATAAAATTTGTAATAGATCTTCAAATAATTTTCTTAATTTAGATATTTTAGGTGTTCTTAAAAATATTTTTTTAATAAGAATTTGAACTTTATTATGAATTTTAATCTAAGAGGTTATGTTTCATTTTAACCGAGTTTTTAATTTAAAGTAGTATTTATTATAAAACCCGTACCACACTTTAAAGTCGGTTAAATTCGCTTGTGGGGATGAAAAAGAGTTTAAGAAAAAAGCACACCCTGAACAAATGCTTATTTTTTTAATTTTTTGCACAAAACTTACATAATATATCTTGAATGTTAAGGTTGTGTTAAGAAACAAATAAGTTCTTTTTTCTTTGCAGAAATTCGTCAAAATCGAAAATGCAAAAAGCTAACCTATACAATTTAAGGAGCTCACTCAAAATGTTAGCCTTTTGGCTTAACCCCCATGAGCGAATTAATACATCCAACTGCTAATTAAATATTTTGGATGCGGTTCAATTTTTCTGTGTTTGGAAATGTTTAAAACAATCTTACTTACAAGTAATAACTTTTGTACTGGACAAAAGTAGAAACTTAATTGCAGAAAATGCAATAAATATGGTACCCATATTTTCGAAAGAAAATCAAAATTTCTTTGAAACCGGTGTACAGTATTCTTCACAATCGGTTGTTTATTGTATTAAATATTTCATAAATTAGTTGTGCTTCTTTAATCAAAATCCAAAATAAATTAGAATAACTAAAAAAAATATTTTTGATGAAGGCCGATTAATAATTAAATTATATTAATTATAAAATTTTTACTTCAAATTGAAAGATCACTTAAAAATTTGAGCATAATGAAAATCTTAATTAAAATTCAGAAAAACATAAATTGAAATCAGGTCATGGGTTTTCCATATAGGTAATTTACTATACTTGATTTTTTGCTCTTCATTCACCTACCCATGGATAATACAAAGTTAATATTGATCACAGCAGATCGAAATGCTTCTAAATTAGTTGAAAATGTATGTAGCTAACGATTACTTGTAAGATGGTACTTGCTGGCGGTAATTTTAATAATTTTAGCTTTAATTAAAGGTGGTTAAGTAGGTAGGTTCATTCCTCTGATAACTAATTATTGTTTATATTAATTTATTAACAATATTCATTGTGATATTTTATTATATAATATACATCTCTTTCGATGATGGGAAAAACAAAACCGCAATCAGAAATCATGAAGTTCTTACTAAAATTGTGATTTCCTATAAATTAAATCGAAGAGAGTCGATACAATTCATCAATTGGAACAAAATCAACTTATCACTTAAAACTGCAAAAGTAAGAAGGTGAAATAGGTATTTTTACCATTTTGTCCTATAAAATTACGCAATTTTTATTAACCTCAAAGTTGAAACTGTATGAAATAAACAAAGAAACAGTAATACTGATTTCTAAACCAACTTCGTTATGAATATTACCATCAAATGTTTCCTACAATTTCATCAAACTTCAAGTTAGAAGGAAGATTTCCACAAGTCTTCAAAGGAATGCCTAAAATATATTTTAAAAAAATCAACAAGCAAAAATAAATACTTAAAAGAGCATCTTAAAGCCTCTCAGAGCTCTAAACTACAATGAAACGTAATAAATACATAAGGGAAGGTTCGAAAAGAAGAATAATACTCTAATCGATCCTTACGATAAAGCACAACATCAGGAAAGCAAAACTTTGGCTTAAAATTGCAAAAATGGGTCCATCTCAAAAAGGCAAAATTTCCAGCTTAATAGAATCATTAAAGTGTGGAGATTACGCAAAAAGCAAGAAATCCGTGGAACTCGACCAGAAAGACCTTAAAAAATCGAAAAATCAAATTGTAAACAATAAAATACAAGCAAATATTGGAGAAAATGTTCTGAGTAAAGTAGCCACGCCCTTGGATTCACATTGACTTTAAAGCTACAAAAACACTTTAAATACAAAATAATCATACTAATAAAATAAAACCAACCCTTATATTTAAAATAAAGTAAGAATTCTTACCTGAGGCATTCTGGTCCTGGATTATAGAAAATAACGTCACTTGCTACGTAAAATCGGTTATATAATACGACGTAATATTATAATAAATGTTGATCAAACTTTTAATAACCATAATATTATAAAATTATTAATAATAAACTATCGATTTCAAGTTTTATTCAATTGCACACGAAGATCCTCAGGACCGACGCCATTTTGCGTAGTCGAACAAAATACTGTAGTTTACTGTTATCAATTTAAATGTCCTTTTATTGTTTATAAACACAATATTTTAAAAATTTTAATTCTTAGGTTAACCTTTGTGATAGTTGCACCAAATAAGGTTATATTGTGTTACGATGTTGCACTAAAATCACCATGAGTCTAAAATTGAAAAGGAACCATTTTGACTTTCTGTCTGAACCGACGCGTTATAGTCGACGAGGTCGTCGGATCACAAAAAAAGTAGAGGGGATGAGAAAATGGTGAAGATGGGTAACGTGACTGTTCGTGACGTCACCACGTAGTTCTTATTACCTCGGAAATAAGGTCGATTTTCGACGTATTTAAAATAAACGTTTAAGCAACGAAATGAAATTCAGCAACCAATAAAAATGCTTAAAATCAACTTTTCCGTTTCCGGATAGACAAATTTAAAATGTTGAACTTCGATTATTTTAAAATAAGCTATATTTAAAGAACAAATACATATTACAAACGGCACATATATCACATAATTATTTAAAATTTGGTTCAATTTCATACCGCTATTAATATTTTTTATTAAAAATAGCAATAAATTTCTTATTAAATCAATACTGAACTGAAATCATGTAATTACTCATAAACCCCATTATTGCAAAAATTATTATTACAAATTTATTGAGATTGCGAATAATACGGGGTGCTTCACAATTAGCAAATCACCTATATTTCTGTGTAATTTTGAAGATCTTATGTCGATATATATTTTTTTACAACATGGAATGTATAAGCAAAAATACATTTAAATGGCATTAAAACCACATCAACTGTACTAATTAAAAGGCACAAATGTTGAAAATATTAGTAAATTTATGCAAGCTATTCAACCGTTAAAGTGTCGATCACCAAAATTAATCATAAACATTTCATTGGTCAAATTAATAATTATATATCTACAAATGAAGTGTAACAACACCAATCCAATCCCATCTGTTACTCTTACATAGCATGCACTTCTCCAGCAACAAAACCCAAATGCATTTTCATAAAATAATAAAATCAAACAATCCGTTACTTAAAAATCAATTTTAAGACTTGTGTTTCTTTCAAAAGAAAATTTAATGTCCTACCAAAATTTCCCGGTTTGTAAAAATTACGGAATATCTAAAGAAACTTTTGTTTGTTGTGCTCATCACAGAGCCAAGTTTTGATAGTTTTGAAAATTATCGAATTAAGTCCAGTATATAACGTGGGGTCAATGCAAAAACTAGATACAGTGGACCCCGTTTATCCGACCTAAACGAGGCCCATTTCCAGTCAGTTTAGCAATTAGTCAGATAATCCTGAAGACTGAAATAAATACCAAAACATGAAATTTAAGTCTGCAATGACATCGTGTTATTTTTCATCATGATAACAAACTACATACTTACAGAAATTTTAATAAAATATAGTATGTATCTACGAATTATGTAAAATTGAAGAATAAAATTTATTTACATCTTTTTGGCACTGCATGTGAATTGTTTTATCATATCATTTTTGTTTATTGTTTTAACATTTTGCACAACAAACAGTACAATTAAAATACAATTTGGTGAACATCATTGTTAATTAAGATAATTCAAATATAGTCAAAAAATGTATAAAATCAAAAAGGTTTTTCGGAATTAATATTATCATAGTAGAGCATGTATGTAATCAATCTGTCTGTCTACATGACCATCTCCGACTCAGTCAGCGAGATTATGTACAAACATTTGCGTGCTCGGTCAGATAATTTGTAGAAATTCTCGGAAAGGTCGGATAAGCGGGGGTCTACTGTAACTGAAAAATTGAAGTTTTGAATATTTTCTTGTACAATTTTTGATCCGTACTCTAAAGCACAACAATTTAAAGAATGTTTTTTTTAGTGTCTGATAAAGAATAGTATAATGAAACACTAATGATGACTTTTATGACAATTATACTTACTAATTAAATAAAATTAATTGAATTGCGAATAATTGTGATTAATTGAATTAAATTAAGATATTTCCTTAGAATATATCTTGAATTATCTACTTATAGCATTCAAAAGCCTGCATCTCAATGAATTCACTGAAGTAGATATCTCAAAAATTTCAAATTTTGAGTTATCTAGTTCTTGCATTGACCCCACAATATGTATTACTTAAGTGTTCCCTGCAAATTTCTTGAGAGGAAAACTTATGTAAAATAGATTATAATTGTAAGTTATTCATTAAAATAATCCACATTCTATATTCAAAGAAATAACAATATCACACCATCAGAGGTATTGTTTTTGTAAGCCATGCAGAACTACAAGTTGAGCAACAGTTTGAGTTTCATTTGTTTTCTGTCTCTGAATAAGTTTTGTTTAGTTATTTACTTCTAGAATTTGTATAAAAATTAATGTTTTAGAATATCACGTGTAATGAAAAGTCGAATTTGGACATTCTCGAATCCTATAGTCTATTTAAAATAAGAATGCTGAAAAAAGATTCATACAGGGAAACGTCAAAAAATTAAGGCGAACGTCCAATTGAAAATTTTACAAAACATATTATGAGAAATGTTTTCTCAAAATTAAAAAAAACTTAAATTTTTATATTTAACTTTTAAAAATCCTATAAAATGCATGATTTACATTAAAATAGTAAAAATCGAAATTTATATTTCCTTAATATTCGATTTGTGAAATGACAATCGCAAACAAAATTATAGCAGCGTGAACTTGCATAAATTTTAACCCATCACGTTGCAAGGCCATATTTCAAGTACAAATTTTTACTGCATTCTTGTTTCAAATTGACTATAGTTTCCAGTTTATGCATTATTTAAAGATAGAGATTATTTTGAAATAGTTAGATTGTAACAATCTGAAACTAAATTACGTAAAACACGAATTATTAATACAACTAGACAGAGTTTTCCGATACTTAAACAATAATTATGCAAGGCAATACAATGCATTTTTTTAAATAGTCTTACATCAAGAAAATTTTTTTAAATTTTAAATAAAAACATAGTTACCATTATTATACACCAAATACCTAGGTGCATATCATACTTGCATTCGATGTTTCATTAAAAACAGGCACACAGCCTTAATTAAGTAGAAATTAAAAAGCTCCAAGCAACAATTACGCAAAACAATTTGCAGTAATATATCTGAAAATTGTTGCTCAATTAATACTTGATGAAATTATGAATATTAAACTTTGTTAAAGTATTTCAAATATCAAATGGTTATTTACAAAAATATTTCAAATGCTTTCTTTAAAACTCTTCTAGCGTAAAATTGCAGAACCTAGTAAGTCTAAATGCTTTACTTCGTTGCAGTACATAAATGCAACTATAGCATAACTTTTATAGATAAAAAAAGATATAAAACTAACAAATATTAGCGGTTACAAATCGTTACATTAACTTCAGTAACTTAATTTACTAGATTTTACAATTGCAAGTTAGTTACATTTCCAACAGTGATAGCTTTGCCACCTGGAAAGGCGCACATAAATGTTTTACTACTTTTTACAGCCAGGTTGCTTAAATATTTTTAACAAATGATAAATTTCTCCACTTACGTTAACTTTTAATTTTTTTTCAAAAAATAAAATTTTTAAAAAAGATTAGGAAGAAATAATTTCTTAACTCTAAGAGTTAAAGTTCTTGGAAAGAATATTGATTTTAAATAATCTAAAAATTAACAAAGTAAAAATCCATTTCATATTTTTTATTTCAAGTCACTCTAAAGTAAAAGTGATAATTTTCATTGATTTCTTCAAACTAATTAACCAATGAAAGTTCGCATTAACCCAAGTTACTTTAAAATTAATATTAGGTTTGTTTCATCAAGCAGTTCTCGTTAGTTCTAGTGCTATACGCATGCGCTTTAACTAAAATCTGTTTCATCAAACGTTAAAAGAAGAACTACTAATTCTATGAACTACTAGTCCGTTGTTTCATCACCCTTCTTGGGAGTTCTAGAGTCGTTCTGAACGGTTCAAATCAGTACTTGCTCGTGAGCAAGAACTGGCAAGAACTACTAAGTTCTTGAAAAGGTGACCGCCCATAATATCTCGACTGAAGACGAACTCGTACGAATTTTAGCATCGTATTTGAATAAGTAAATTTTTCAAAAATGCACAAGAAGAAATTCTCCGGTGATTAGTAAGAAGGGCTTAAGCCAAAATTGGAAAATTTTGTTAGCTATTGAAATTAAGTACATTTTGTATGTTCTTTCGATTTGTACTAAGCACTTAAGTGTAATTCCTGTCATTAATGAGATATAGAGTGGTCTCAAAGTATTAAGTCAATAAAAATAAAGAAATTATAAAAATAACTGTTTTTTTTTATAATTTACTACCTACAGTGTTCTTGCTTAGCAAACAGTGTTTTATTTTAAATTACGTGGTTTTTTGGAGATTTAGTTCACCATTAGATCATACCCATATTTACCTTGGTTTTAATAAAATAATTCGTTAAATCACGAATGAGTCCGAGCAATCTCGAAAAATTATAACTGTACCGAAAGCGTTTCATCACGATTATTTTTGACTACTAGTTCAAAACAGTTATTGCTCACGCGTGCGCTTTGAAAAATTCTGAATTAAAACTCGGTAGTTCTAGAACTGTTCAAAGTATGCTCGATGAAACAAAGCTATTATGAAATTCCCTATAAGGTAAATTTAAAAAGATTTGAGGAAGACAATCACTAATTGCTGAAAACAAATAAAATAATTTGAATTTAATTTTTTATGGAAATTAATTTTAGTTTTTGTATTAAATTATACATAATACTTAAGTCCAACAATTGTTTTAAGAATGAATTTTATAATTTTCAAGTTAAATGAAATTTCAATTAAATTTATAAATTACTAAATTTTTTCACTTACGTATTTTTAAATGAATTGTTTAGTCTAAGACATTATTGATCAACCATGTTTTGATTTAAAGAATCTCCTCAGTTAGAACAAGACCGATAATTTAATTCAAAGATCAACTTATAGAAAAATAATACAATTATTTAACAATCTCTCAGTAAACTATAATATTATTTTGACTTTTTTACAAAATTTGATATATCACTGACCAGCTAGTTTTACTATTTAAGTTATGAAAAATATGTTAGTTATGTAATTCAGTCAGAAAAAACTAGGATGTGAAAGAAAGAGAATTTGCAACAGAAACTGAAATATTAAATGGCATTCAAGGGTAATAATCATAGTTGACAAAACTTTTTAGGAATAAAGAGAAGATAATAAGACAATTTCAAAATGGTAATCACATTTTATATGAATAAATGATCACTAATTGCAGATCTTACGATATAAAGTCATTAAACGTCTGATGACAGCAGTAACCATTGCTGAAAGCTTACAAATAATGTTTCGTTTTATTGTTCATTTAACCTTCTAATTTTAAAAAAATTTGAATCAAATATTAATTTCAACGGTTAATAATATATATAATTTCTATAAAGTCTAAACTATAACAAAACTTTCAGATAAACAAAAAATTACCCATTAAAAATATAGAAATCGTTATTTGCAATACATAATTTCATACACAAAATTCTGTTAATGTGGAAACAGAAAACATATAAAACCAAGTCAAAAAATATCTTTTTAATACAAAAAACCAGTACCACCAGAAATAAAGCTCCACGTGAAAATTTTAGATTAAAATTTTGTTTAACAGTTTGAAAAGCTTGCACAAATTCATCTATTGTTATTAGTATTATTTTTATTATCAGAAATTTAAAAGCTTACTGAATATCAGCAATTTTTAATGATTGCAACGATTTTGTATCATGCTCATTAATTAATTGCAATGGTAACAAACATTAAATAAATGAATAATAATTAAAAACCAGTGCACATGCAACACCGTGTCATTATCAATAAAATTTATGTTCCCACCAAATACATTGTGTACTGATTAAAAATACTGTTAATTAAATTATAAAGAAAAATAAATTTGATGGGTCAAAATGTTAGACGATTATATCAGTACATTAATAAAAAAACACAACATTAAAAACAAAATAAAACTAATATTAATAATACAATATAATATCTCACTTATTTGTACGAAGTTTAACATGGACGAGGAATGGGAGTTCGTAGAACTAGGACACTTTCAGCTGAAATGATGGGAAGAGTATTTTCACAATGATAGGTAATTAAATGACTGACACTATGGAACATCCTTTCTCTTGTTCGAACCTATAACAAAATGTAAAAATTAAATCTCGGCATAATTTATCAAATCGCTTATTGACGACAGCCGTATCTCACAAAAGTTTCGTACCATCGTCTATTGGCGATAGCCATACCTCACAAAAGTTTCGTACAGTTGTCTATTGACGACAATCGTAGTTAAAGGGTTAAGATGCTTTATTAATTTACTAGAAATTATACAATCATCAGTCTTTGGTTTTTTGTTTTTATGAAACCAGATATAAGTTATCTAGAAAGTCGATAGTAGGAATTTATTTGTTCATTTGTCAATGAAATCTCGAAACTGACAGTGGTTTTATTTATTAGTTGAGCCATAATAACTCTTAACTCTTGAAAACCACATGCGGCTTGCGAGCTACAGTTTGGCAGCCTCTGGTCTAGATAATAACCGTTTCGGTAAATATAGTGAAAAAATTACGTAAACAAGATTCGAAATATTTTTAATTTGAAGTATCTATTATCTTTGGCTTCCAGGAATTTTCGATAAATTTATCCCTTGTAGCACCCTGTATATTATATTAATTGTTAATTTTCCCCATTATGTATTTGACATTTAGTTTGAATGATCTTCTAACCTAAAAAAATGGATGTGCAATTTTGTGCCGAAATAACAGATTTTAAAATGGTTTACAATGTTCTTAAGTCAATTTTATTTACGGACGTAAGTCTTTAAGTATAATTTAATCTTACAAGATAATCAATAATGTTTTTAGTTTGCAATCATACAACCGTTGGAGGATGCTTTGCAAATTACCATAGATGATACAAAATGTGCGGTAGCTAAAGTTTATATTCCAAAAAATCTTTTTACATCTTATTACACTAATCCTAACGAAGTGGTTAAGTTTAAATTGAGTTTAAAAATATTTACCGAGTGTCTGCACATATATGGTGATAATGCAAATCCCTGTTTGAAGATGACTTATAAAGGTTCTGGGCATCCTTTGTGTTTAATGTAAGTCTCACGATTTAAATTGTTGATTCAATAAGTAACTTTTTCTTTGAAAACTTTAGTTTAAATCTGAAGGACGAAAATATAACCGTTGATTGTGAAATTAAGACCTTAAATGACATCGATGATTCATTCGAGGCTAATTTATCTTCTGAAACATTTTTAAACAAGGTGATCTTTAATGCTCCACAATTTGTTGATATCTTAGCTGACTTGGATGGTGTCTGTGACGAATTTGAATTGATGTTTTCACCTAATCCTGCTTTTGTCCGAATAGTAACAAAAAATGAAATGGTGCGTTTATTTTCTAAAACACAAGTTTTAAAATGCTAATAAGCTTTCTTGCAGGGCGAATCTCTAACTAATATACCAAAAACTTCTGAAATTGTTGCACTTTTTCAGTGCAACAATACATTTGTTAAGAAATATCCCTATATCTATATAAAGCAGTTTCATAAGGCCATGAGTTATGCTAATAAAGTATCAATTTCTACAGCCGATTCAGGTTTACTACAAATTCAACTTTTGATTTTGGCTAACGGTGAACATATTTATATCGATTATTATGTGACAGCAATGTTTTCTAATAATGATTAAGTTAAGTGTATTTTGTTTAATAATAACTGAAATATAATTTTGTTTTTCTTAATTTGAATTGCTACCTTGAATCGTAAGTTACTTTTCGACTTTTATATACAACTAACAGGTCGGGTGATCTATCGGCCGCCATGACCTCCTAATGAGTGAGTAGTTCCAGAATTCCAATTTTGATGTTTGTAGACATCGCAAAAAGAATGTCTTAGTACAATGTAAATAGCGGTTTGTTTTAGTATGATTATAAGTTTTATAAATTCTTCTTTGTTTGCTGTATCCGATCATAGATATAGTTCATGGAGTGGTTTCCATTGCCTTTCCCATAGTTCACAGATTGATATTGGACTTTTTGATTACAGCAGTGTATCTAACACGAGTAGGGTTTGAATCGTGAGCTTCCTAGTCGACCAGTGTATGCTTCACGCTAAACTGCTGGTTTAATAAATTATCCACGTATTTAACGACATTTTATCGAATTTTAAATTTTTATAAAAGTTTATCGATTTTAGGTACTTATGTATTTGGGATTAATATTATGGATTTATTAATAACATTTTTTTGGGAAGATTTTTAACATTAACAGTTTTTTAAAATTTGGCTTCGTTAGTACTTCTGTGGGGGAGAATTTTATAGGATGGACATATGAACTTTTTGTTTTATATATTAAGATTAATTATCATTAGATCATATCTGTTAGCACTCTTGAAAGTTAATCTTGTAGTTTTAAATGTCGAGTTCGAGTTACAAAAAACAATTTTCGCCATTTAATTACGCGCACAATTTAATTAACAACAATTACATCATCTGTAGTCCATGTATTGAGCAAAAATTAATGTGAAAATATGGCACACGCTTATTTCGTACATTATCAAATTTTATTTCGTATTTGTTTTATATCGACACCCCCAATGAAGAAGAACATAACTCACTTATTTACCTTTTTCTCCTGATTACAGAAATGCTCATAACTCAAATTGGACGTAACTTTTGAGTTACATCCTTCTTCGTTGGGGGTGTATTTTTATTTGTTAATTTTGTATGAAGTTATACAAAATCAACATTATAAAATACTTACAACTCCTTCTGGATCAATTAAAAGTAAGTGTTTCTTTGTATTTTCTTTCATTCCCGAAAGTACATATTGTCCCTCTGAACTTGGAGATTCTCTTACTAAAAAGTCACCATCTTTCTGTAAAAGTCGTTCAGCATCAGACCTGCTAATTTGACCATGAAACCAAATTTCATTTTTCAACTCGGCAATTTTATCATCATATAATTTTCCTGGAGAAAGTCTAGGATGTTGAGTAAATGGTTCTAAAAAATGATTACTATTAATAAAAAAAATAGTGAAAAGTAACAAAACTTACGCATATCAAAAACATCCCTTTCTCTTGAAAACACAACACTATCATTTACATATTCATGATGACGCATTTCTAAATGAGGAGATAGTTCTGAATTTAAATCTATTAAATTTGGACTTTGAACTGGTGGTAAAGTAGTAAGTGGAGGAACAATTGCTGGGAGTGGAGGTACCGGTGGTGGCCCAACATCAGGAGGAACTTTTCCCGGTAAGTCATTATAATAATCTTTGTCTGGTTCTGTTCTAAAACCAAAAATTAATTCAACTACAAGCAAAATAAAATAAATTATTTACCTTGGTTTTACATGTTGTTTATAACGTAACTCAAAAGCTTGCCCTATGGTTGAAATTACGTCTTTAGCTAGTCCACCTCCACATTCTAGTACATAACAAGCTCTCCAATCGTTTACATCTTTAGCTATGTAAGATACAAAATCCAGTGTATCCTGAAACAAACAAACATATATATAATTTAAGTTCTAGCAAAACAACATTCATTTTGCTTTATACAGAATGTACAAAATTTGTTGTTTAATAATGTGGCTTCCACTTAAAAAAAAAACAATACAACTTCAAACATATATTTGTTTTATAAGTTAATTTTTCTTAAAGAACAGTTTATTTAACATTTTTAAAACTTGTATATTATTATTTTTAACTATTACAACGTATTTTCTTTTTTTACAAAAAAACTAAAAATAAGTAATTATGGTAATGTCTTCCGGGAAGGTTGTGGCGCGAGTTGTATTATAAAACAGTGGAAGCTCTAGCCTCTGCTGCATGTATGTATCTCAAAACAAACAGCAAAATTTTGTATTATTACTAACATTCATATCAAGGGCGTAAACCAAAAAAATAATAAAACCAAAAAACTTCAAGAAATATGACACTTTTAAAAATAATTTCAATTTTTAATTATTATTTTTTCAGTTATTCTTTCAAAATGTTCCATTTCTTGAACTTTTTGGTTTAGTCGTTATATGAATGTTAATAATAAAAAAAATTTCCTCGTTTCTTTTAGATCAATATATGCCGTTTTACAACCTGCATCACAGTCTTCTCGGAAGACAGTGACAGTTCGAAAGACGGTTCCAAGATGTCACAAGACAGTAACAAGATGGAAAGCAGACTCCACCATTTTTAATTATTTTGAAAAAAAAATAAGTTGTAAAAGTAATAAACAATACCCAAAATTTAAATATATTAAACAAACCTTTTTTTTAAATCATATAAATTGACTATAATTCACCAGCCTAAAGGTATTTTCCCCCTTACCAGTTCTATCACACAAAGAAATCCATTCTTACCGTTCTTGAAATCGTAGTAACGTTCTTAAATTCAAACAACGCATTCTTAACCTAGGATATCAAATTACCGATTTCTTTCTGCAATTATGGTTAAGTATGACATTCTTAAATTTTGTTTCAATTTAAGAACCTTGGATGATTGGATCAATTTCAAGAATGATATTCTAACTCGGGAAGAACGGATTTTTTTGAGTGTTCTAAAATCTCATCTTTAAATTTAAAAAAAAAAAACAGTATTGCCTACTTCTTTTTTTGGTTTAAAATCGTTTATTATACAATCTATTCAAAATAAAGAATAATCAGTATTCAGTATGAATTCCAAGGAATTGATCTTTTATTTCGCATAATCGTTCGCGAAAACAGTACTACATAATTATGTAATAATGAACACAAGTCAGCACATAGACTCAGAGACCAAAACAAATAACAAAATTATAATATCTTAGGTAAATCTAAACCTAAATCTAAAAGGTTGGAAACGTTTCAAGCATCTACCATGAGTTCATTTAGTTTATCCAATAACGTGTTTGCAAGTTTATTTGGGTATACTTTAATGCGTTTACTGTATTCTTCACTGCACTTTTCAATTTCGTTTGTTAAATATCATGGTGCATCGATTATATCGCGAAAAACTTTATTTTGGAACTATTGAATATGATTTCAATATTTGAATTGGAGGCAGTGTTACAAAGTTGTATCCATATGTCCAAATGGACTTTAATATGATTTTGTAGATAAGCAGCTTGTTCTCTATCAATAATTGAGACTCCCTTCCCATCATCCAATACATCTTTCAAAATTGAAATCTTATATTTCGAAAAGTAATTGATGGAATTTTATAGACTAAGAATATACAGATAAATAATTTAATTTTGTATAACATAATATTTAAAATTTCAAAATTATAGGTTTTATAGTGTGTTTTTGTTATACAGATGTTTAAAAAAAGAGGTACAATTTAAGCAACAATTATTAGCATAACGACAACTTTGCAATTTTTTTCCTCGTAAAGTATTTGCTCAAATTTACAGAAATTTGGACTGTACTGCCTCATAACTCAAAACGCTGCATCTACATTTATCTTGTTTCGAGTTATTCGTGGTTGAAAGTATTTTTAACGGCCTTACAAAACTACTTATTAATTAATGTTTTCATTGATTCAAACTATTTTGAGTATGCTGATTTTAGAAATGACATTTATTTCTTTAAATATTTTCTAAAACACAAAAAAATGCATATACTGCATTTATACTTTGTAAATTTATCCATTAAAATGGACATTTACACCTTTTACTTCCAAAATATGCAAAAAATCGGATGTGGCCATGCCCATGGCTTTATCATACTTTTATTAAATATTAAAAATAACTTTTATTAAGGGCGGGTCTGGGTTTTCACTTTCGAAAAATCGTTTTTTTTTTGTTTTATCTTATTGTTTAACATTTCAAGAATATGTCCTCAAAATTTTAATCCGATCTAAGCAATATTCTTGAAGTTATTGTTTAATTAGTTAAACAATAACTAATTAATAACTTGTTAATTAGTTATTGTTTCACTTGTTTGCTTCATAAACTTTAAACGCGTTTTTCTCAAAACTACTTTTTCAAAGTCCGTGTTCACTGCCATTTGAAAACTACTCGACCGATTCATTTCAAACTTTGTACACATTTTCTTCATATAAAATACCTCCCCCCTACGTTTAGTAAAAATTTTTTTAACATTAAGGGTGTTTCCACCCACAAAATGGCGGAAATTTTAGTCGAAAATAACGGTTCACACTTTAGATGGCCGCTAAAAATTTTTAAATTAAAAAAAAAATAATCAGAGAACGTTGGGGAAGATTTGTTTATAATTTAACTAAATTTTTATGGTTTTTCATTTTCAAATAATTTCCGGCCGAGTTACAGTGAACACCGCAAATTGTTTTTTTTCAAGACGTCCTGGGGAAGCTCTGTCACGGGCTAATGATTTAATATTTTGCATGAAAATTTACAGAACATAGTCAAAACTATGCTCAATAATGTATAGAAGGTTTGAATAAAATTACTCAATCGATATTTGAGATAAAAATCACAAAAAGTGTTTTTTACGCTGAAACCCAGACCCTCCCTTAATAAAAAGAAAATTTTTATCAACCAATTTGAACCAAAATCTAATCAGCTCTAAGCCTCAATACAAAGATACAAAAACCAAATTTAGTTTTGAAATTGTATTAGTTTTTGAAATATTTAATAAAACCTAATATTAAATAAATAGATTAAAATAATTGTTTCCGTGAACCAATTTCAACCAAAATTTTAATCAGCTGTAATTACTACCATAAAGATACGAAATCTCAAATTTGGTTTTGAAACTCTTATTAGCTTTTAAAAATTAATTAGTTGACATAAACCAATTTTAACCAAAATTTAATAAATTCTAAATCTGGATATAAATATGCGAAATCTAAAATTTGGTTTTGAAATTCTTATTAGTTTTTGAAATTTTAAATTTAAAAAACTAATACTAAATAATAGGATTTAAAAAATAAAAAGCATAGTTTCCATGCACCAATTTTAACCAAAATCTAATCAGCTCTAAGTTTCAATATAAGGATACAAAACCAGAATTTTGTTTGAAAATTCTATTGGTTTTGCTGTAGGTCCACACAAAATTTGACCACAGATACACACAAAACATTTTTGAAATGGTCTATTTAACTCGGGAGACCTCAAAAGTGTAAACCCATCAAAATCTCAATTTTTTTCTGCACGAAAATAATTTTTAATTTAAAAAATAGAAGATAATCTCTGTCCACTCTGTTTTACTTTATCATATGAAAATGAAAAGTATTGTTTTTGTGCAGAAAAAGAAATTAAGATTTACAGTTTTGAGATCCCATGAGTGAAAGAAATAAAGACGATTTCAAAAATGTCGGTGTTTCTGTGGTCAAATATTATATGCACTCTACAGCAAAACTAACAGGAATTTTCAAACAAAATTTTGATTTTGTATTCTTATATTGAGACATAGAGTTGATTAGATTTTGTTAAAATTGGTTTATAGGAACTTTTTGAATCTTATTATTTAATATTTCAATAATTAATTAGAACTTCAAAACCAAATTTAGGATTTCGCATACTTATATTGAAATTTGGAACTGATTAAATTTTAAGTAAAATTGGTTTATGAAAACTATTGTTTTTATTTTTTAAATTTTATTATTTAATATTAGTCTTTATTTAATATTTTAAAACTAATAAGAGTTTCAAAACTAAATGTGAGATCTCGTATCTTTATAGTAGGAGTTAGAGCTGATTAAATTTTAATTGAAATTGGGTCATGGAAACAATTTTTTAATCTATTTATTTAATATTAGTTTTATTAAATATTTCAAAAACTAATAAGAATTTCAAAACTAAATTTGCTATTTTGTATCTTTGTATTGAGACTTAGAGCTGATTAGATTTTGGGTCAAATTCAGTAAAGGAAAATGTTTTTCTTTTCATTATTAAAATTTTTTTTAATATTTAATTAAACGTATGATAAAGTCATGAGCGTGGCCACACCGATTTTTGGATAAAATTTAAAATTGGTTGAAATTGATGTTTTCTAAAAAATTAATTTAAAAACCTCTCTTTTATCAGTTAAAAAAAGCGATAAAAATATCAAAAAAATTCAGGCTTCAAATTAGCCCAAAAGAAGTCTAAAAAAATTCCTTAAACAAATCCAAAGGTGTCAGGCAGATGACCATCTCATTCGACTCAGAATGCCCCATATACATCAAAATAACATTAACGAAATAAAAATTTTAATTTTTCCTATTTTATTGTAAATCATGCCCTTTGTAGGTTTTTTAAAAGTTAAATACAAAAATTTAAGTTCTCTTTTTAGTAAAATTTTCAAGTTGACATTCTCCTTAATTTTTTGACGTTTCCTGTGTAAATCTTCCTTCGCGTCGCATTAGAAGCGCTCCTACAATTTTTTACTACATTCTTGTTTCAAATGGACTATAGTGCTTTTAAAAATATTCATTATTGAAAGTTCAAGTTTATTTCGTAAGTGTCACTTATGTACATAAATGAATTTGGTTGTTTATATTTTGTTAATTTTCTATTGTTGTGCCACCTACTCACATTTTTCTCGCTCTCATAATAACTAAACGAACATTACACAAAAGAAGGGCTATGCAACCTTTGTTTGTATTAAATATATTTTAATACAATTTTAACTATTTGATAAAAATATTTAGGTTGGATATTGTACTTAAAGAATTTCGCTCAAACATTTTTTGCTAAAATGATTTGATTTCCTTATTTAAACAAAGTTATTATTATTAGGAGTAATACAAACAGCACGAATTAATTAGCTTGCTTATAGCTTACAAGACAAATTCTAATTAAAATTTGTAACATCAAAGTGGGAGCCGTGTGGGATCTTAAATTACACACATGATTGTTGGGTGAAAATCATTTGGCATGGTTTATGGCATAATAACCTTTCCTTATATAATTCATTGATAATAATTCTGTGGTCAGCACAAATCTTATAGTTCATTTGCAACAAGAATTCAAGTTCATTTGAAACAAGAAGATTCACACAGGAAAACGTCAAAAAATTAAAGCGAATGTCAACTTGAAAATTTTACTAAATCTATTACAAGAAACCAAAAGAGAACTTAAATTTTTGTATTTAACTTTTAAAAAGCGTACAAAATGCATGATTTACAATAACATCGGAAAAATTAAAATATTTATTTAGTTAATATTCGATTTGTGAAATGACAGTCGACAAGAAATTGTAAACTTGTATAAATTTTAACTAAGGACGTTGCAAGGTCATATTTTTAGTACAAAATTTTACTGCATTCTTATTTCAAATTAACTATAGTGACTTTTTACCTGTCGACCACAGGACTGTGAATAGGAATAATTCAGGATTGGAGTATCATAATCATCAATTCTTCAGGAATTAGGTCATTAACTTGTTCCAACTCATCTTTTTCCATAATTATAAGAATTAAAATTTATCCTCAAGGTTAAAAATTCAGAAAATTGAACAAGTTGCAGTGGTTGAAAATTTACTTTTTAACAGGCATAAAACTAGTACCATTTCTTTAATGTTTTTCTCGAAACTATGTTTTTCATGGTGACTGCCAAAAAATCTCCAAAACTACTTGTCTGATTTACTTCAAATTTAGTACACATAATTCTTTATAAGATTATCTAAAGTGTATCATAGGGTTTTTGCGATACGCTGAACTATTTGTTTATAATAAAGTTTTTAATTTATTAAAAAGCAATACTAACCGAATGGTAGTTGTACTGAACACAATAATTTTTTTTAGTTAAATCCTATGATACACCATAGCTATGCTATCACTGAATAGCAACAATTTTTTTTATTTGCATGAACCTGAACTTCGGAAAGTGACAACCATCATAAGACGTAACAGGAGCAGAGATTCAGGAGCGAACGCATAATTCAGCAATTCTTTAATATTGTTAAACGAAATTTTCACAAACTATTAATAAATAAATAGCCTTGGCCATTAGTATGAAGCACCCTTTAAAATATTGCTATTATATGAAAACTGTTGAAGATTTTTTTAAACGACCATAGCACAACCTTTCTGGGAAGAAACTGATTCATTTTACTATTTTAGTAAAGCAAAAATTCTAAATATTACGGGTATTATGGCATTGATTAAATTCGAGCCTTTTTCGAAATTGTGCTGTTTCAAATATTTTTGAAAAATTATACCGGCAAAAGTAATCGAGAAATATCAAGGTTAATGAAAATTTCTCCACAAAATGGGAAAAATTCAAGAAACGTGCAAGTTTAAATAGTAAACAACGTACTGGAAGGCCTAGAATTACCACTTTTGCAGGAGATAGGAAGTTAGTGGTAACTACGTAGTCAACATAACCGACGTCTAATAGCACCGGAAAGAATAGCTGAAACAAATTTGCGATAACACAAACTGCTGAGTGAATCAACTATTCAACGACGACTTCCAGGTCTTTTTGGTAGGGAAGCTGTATGAAAACCAATTATTATGTTCACAAAATAAGAAGAGATTGGAATGGTCCACAAAATATCAAAATTGAACATTAGATAAATGGAAAAATGTATTCTGGAGCGATGAATTGAAATGTTCACTGCCTTCTGTAAAACGAGGCAAAAAATCTGTTATGGTTTGGTGGAGATAAAGTGGGGAATATCTAAAAAATTTACATCATTTGGCCTCCTCAGTTTCCAGATGTAAATCCTATTGAGTTTTTGTGGGATGAATGGGACAGGTAGGTTAGCAAAGTGTGTCAAACAAGTGAAAAACAGCTGTGGGATGTTTTGAAAGCAGAATAGCAGAAAATTCCAGCAAATTTGGAAAAATTAATTAACAGAATGCCAAAGTTGTGTGACGCAATGATAAAAAAAAATAGGGAAGGACATATTGATGAAAACAAAATTTAATAAAATTGTTGTTTTCAAGTCTAGTAATTATTTATGTAGTCAAAATTTTCATTTCCACAAAAAATATGTACTTTAGGGTAATTTATTGGATGGGTAAATACTATTAACCGGTAGTGTATGAGTTATAAGCCATCACATTGGCTGTCTAAACAATAACATTCGCTATTTTTTCATATGTTCTGTCAAACACCTATTTTTTATTCATATATATAATTTCAAAATAGATATATTATCAATTTAATTTTGAAATGTATTTAAAGATAAAATAAAGTGAAATGTTTTTATTAAAAAATCATTAGAAAAACAAATGAAATTTCAAAGTTTCGGATCTCTTACATCTTTTAGAAAAAAGCATCCAGCTTTAATTGTTTAGATTTTTTTTTTTTTCATTTCAAATTTGGAAATATGATCGAATGAATGCGATAATACTCCTTTTTAAAGGCGTTATTGTGAATCGGTGTCAACCGAGAGCTACTGCAAGTTACACAGCTGCGTTATTGTGAATCGGCGTAAACCGAGGGCTACCTATACTACGTTTTTAAATTCAGGGCACAATATATTTCAAAAACTAATGTACAAATCTATTTCAAATTTTGTGTACTTATTTTCTTCTTCTTCTTAAATTAGGACTAGGTCCTGTAATATCCAACAGTAACATCGACAAAGATCCGAAGCTACTGCTGGTTCTGTGAGCATATTATTTGTTTTACATCTGAAGTAGTTTGCTAGACTGGCTTCAGATGTGCCTGTTCTATATTACTTATTTTAAACATTAAAATTTAGTCTCTGTAACGAATCAATTTTATTTTAATTCCAATTTTTTATTTTATGAACGAAAAATATTGTAATAATATGAATAAAGGGTATAGCTGGATAAGCATGTAAATTCTGCCCCCAGTGATTTTTAAAAATCTATATGGCGGATCGATTTCTAACGAAAAAACATTTTTTTGTGAAAATTTAAAACTTTTAAACCTGAAGAGTTACAACGTAATTAAAAAAAACCTGTTTTTCAGTAATTATTTTATTGTAATTATTCTACTGAATATTTTTTAAGAATAATTTTTTTGGTCGAAATTATCGATAAGAGACGTTAAGAAGTAATGTTTTTATAATTTTATAATCACCTCTTTTACAAAACAAAATAAAAAGGTTTTTTGTCGCTATAGTTAAATATTTTCCTTTCGGATGTCACTCATGAATTTTTTACAGAAAACGCCTTTCTTGCTCTTCATTACACGGTAAAATTTTCAACTCGATTTTTTTCTTTTTTATTCTAATATTATTCACTTGCTTTATTTGTAAAATACTTCGTTTTTTTATTCAAAAATATATCAAAAATCTTATTTAAATGCTCATACTATTGGGAATAACCATTCAATGTTACTATATTAAAAAAAATATCGAATGTCTCGAGCCATATCATATTTGGCTGAGTTGATGAATGAAGATGGTACTATTACACTTCACATGTAAAAATCACACCAAATATTATATAACTAATAAGTAAAATATCAGCATATTAACTCAAAACAATACCGTTCATTGATAATAATCAAGCAGATACGAATAAAATCTCTGGCATTAGTTGATATTGTTGTAATTGTGCTAGGAAGACGCACTGTTGGGTGCTGCTCTCACATTGCGGCTATTATATCTGTGTTGTTAAGGAATAATGGGACACGTCACTATTTTTCGAAAATTGAGTTAAGTATAGGAACGTATTGTATAATATTATTTCTTGCTATGGCAAAGTAGTTTAAGTCAATAAATACACGTTGTTGGCTGCTATGATCAATAGAAAAGTGAAGCAAATTGTATAGAAATATTTTATGATTTGGAAAAGTGAGTTGAATAAACATAATCCAATAGTTAATTTAAAAAATGTTCGTTTGTTGTAATAGAATAAGGCGTTTAGTAGACATAGCTCACTTTGCCGTAACAAAGTGAAATAATAATATAAAAAATGATATTAATAATATCCATTACAAATCAGGAATATTGATGAGAATAAAAATAAGTTTTCTTGGCATGATGTCCAGTGCCTTAAGTACAATCAAGAACATGGTTTATTATATTATAAAACATCATTAAACAACGATGAGTTGTTTAAAATTTTAAGTTATCGGCGTAAAGGTCATTCTAACACCAAGTTAGCTCCAAAATCATGCTATGAGGGAATGGTTCTTATTAGCAAAGAAAAGAAAAAAGACATTATAAGTATTTCACACTTGATCGATCCGGATTGCCATGAATTTTATCAAAAATTGCCTGAAAACGATTCATGTGGTAATGTTGATTCAGATTTAATAGGTTACGCAGATGAATAGAACCTTTATTTAGAATATTGTTTTAATATATTTTCATATTTTTATTATAGTTACGTTAGAAAACTATTTTTGATTAAAATTATAATTTTTAAATATTTAAAAATAAATACTTAACAAACATAACCCTGGTATTACTTTAACCTTTTTGTAATATGTGTTACGGAAAAGTGAATTAAGGGGTAATGACACTCTAGGATTTTTAATGAATGCAAAATTTCTTTTTACATTTATTTATAGTTCAATATCTTAAAATTTATCTGTTAAAATTTCATATCGATTTTTCAAATATTTTGGAACTATAGCATTTAAAGCGCAACAAGACGTGGGTAATAACACACTCAAGTTTATAATGTTAGAGCATTACAACTGTCGGTAAAAGATAATATACTAAAACTTTATTGTTTTTAAAAATTCAATGTCTGAAAATTAAACATTTTTAATTTTTTATAAGTGGGTAGCATCCCTCTGCAATTGTGCATTAGCGTAGACCCCGATCACGAAAGCTGTTTCAAGTGGCAAAGTAATCGTCGATATAGCAACAAAAATTGCCGTATGTGCATTTAACTGTAGTATGTGTAGTATTTAGAAAATTTTGGTATGACAATCGGGCCCAATCTGTGCGGAAGCTGATGCACGCCACAATAAGTTCTCGGAGCGATTGCTGTCTGACGCTGCAAAAGAGGCTCGGCTATCGTTAAAATCAGTCAGAAAGAAAAATAGAGCAGTACATTAATATAGAAGACCAATGCTATGGTGCATGTATTGCAGATTAGAGGAAAATAAAAAATTTCAGTAAAATAATGCTATGTAAAACTTTAAAACGCTTTATCTCAAAACTACAATTTGTAAATTGGCCGGCAACATAATTTTTACAAATCTGAACCGATTTGCTTGAAATTTTAACTGTAGCTATAAAATTAAATTATCTAGATAAGTACGTGGGAATTTGACGTTACATTGTAAACTTTTCTTGTTATAAACATTTTTTCACGTAATTTTTCAACAAAAATTTGAAATCAATCGTGCACTATTCTTACAAAAACCAATATTTTTAATTTTCCTACGTACTTCTCGAGATAATCTTATTTAGAACTGAAAAATGTTTTGTTTTTGTTCAAGGTCCAAAAATTGACGGAGAAAACTTGCCGCGGAAGCATTTTTTTAAGAGAAGTTTTCTTCGCTGAGATTTTCTGCTACAATTTTGCACAAAAATGTAAATAAAAATTTATAAACAACTGTCTAAAATATGTATAATAAATCCCTTTAAACAGATTTTGTATTGCATTTACTATAAGGTCATAAAAAATTATTAAAATTATGCTATTTTTTGTGTCTCTAGAGTGTCATTACCCCATAAGTCACAAAAATAATATTTCTAGGAATTATAAAAAAAATTGTAAAATTATTATTTCAAATATAATTATTAACCAATACAAATAAAGTACTCATAATAGGGGTCAAGAAAAGTGCCGATTTAAAAATTTAAATAAAATATTGTTTTGCTTGTAGCTCACAATAATTAAAGTAAGACTAGGCCCATTATTCCTTAACAAAACAGATTATATTACCTTTGTTGCTCTCGATATTTAGTTAAATTAAGACCTGCCAAAATATTTAGTCGTTTGTTTGCAGATAAAAAAAGTTAATGCTGTAGTGAATCAAGATAGTGATGAGGATTAACTAATGTTATTAAAAGCAATCTTAACAAAGAATTTCTTATATTGTAATTCTTCTTCAGCTCTTCCACTCCTGAACGTAAGCCTCTGCAATTTCTATCCATTTCTCTCCGTTTTGGCCCTCATCTAAAACCAGCATCTTCCTGTAACATTCTTTATGTCGTCTAGCCACCTCTTTTGGAGTCTTCCTACGCTTCTTTTGGTGGCTATTGGTCTTCAGTAAGTTAATTTATAAGTCCATTTGAGTGAGTTGTCTTGCTACGTATCCCACTCATTGCCACTTTAGCTTTGCTATTCGTTCTGTTATGTCCACCACTCTTATTCTTTTCATTATTACTTCATTTCTGACTATTTCCCTCAAATTCACTTCTGGCATTCTTTACTCCATTGCTCGCTGTGTTGTTTTAGCTTCTCTGTCTTTGTTATCGTCTCCATCCCCTATGTTGCAAGACACATGCATCGTATACCTTCCTTTTCAGATTTATCGGGATTTTTGGATTACCGAATATGCAATTTAACTTTCCAAAGGCAGCCTAGTTAAAGTCCATTCTTCTATATATCTCCGCTGTTTGGTTAGTTTTAGAGTTGGGTGATTTTATGTCCAGGTTTCCAATTTGAATCTTTGCGTAGTGGGGACGAAGAAAATATGAAAAAAATTAATTTTATTTTTTTTACCATGTTGCAGAAATGGATGAAGTTGAAAATTTTACCGTGTAATGAAGAACAAGAAAGGAGTTTTCTGTAAAATTTTCATGAATGACATCCGAAAGGAACATATTAAAATATTACGACAAAACTTTTTTAATTTATTTTTAAATAATTATAAAAAATTACTTTTTAACTTCTCATCGATAATTCTTATCAAAAAAATTTTTGTTAAAAAACATTCAGTAGAATAGTTACAATAAAAACAGGTTTTTTAATTAGGTCGTAACTCTTGGTGTTTAAAAACTGAAATTTTCAGAAAAAAGATTGTTTTTAGTTAGAAATCGATCCGCCATACAGATTTTTAAAATGACTGGGGACAAATTTTACATGCTTATCTGGCTATACCCTTTACTTTTCGTTTCTAATACAACCTCCATAGTACATCATTTTTTATTCATATTATGCATTAGATAAAATTTTAAGATATATTGTACACAAAAATTAAAAAATCTTTGATTGTATATTCCGATGCAGTGTTCGACCTACAATGTTGCACCTTTTTCAGAATTCTAATGAACACAATTCAGACAAAACTACTACCTTCATCATTCATAATTTTAATATACTCTCTCCAGTTACCACAAACCCTTTAAATTGCAAAAAATGCTGCAATTTACAGTACAAAATAACTCAAAAACCAATGAAATATGAACATTTTGAATTACCAACATGGGATTTGACAAAAAATAATGTTTTGTAATTATCAAGCAAACAATTAATCTCTTTTTGGACTGTCTTTTATCACCTAAAATATATTTTTGAGATGTGTAACATGTTTAGATAACTCAATAAATGATAACTTTAAGCTACTTTGTAGTACAGTTATAAGATGGAATATTACTGATCATATCATACGGTAAATTTCTTTCCAACTAAAACAAAATCGTTAATAATTTATCTTACCGTATCTCCACCAGATGCAAAAGAAATTCGAGGCATATCGTGACTAGCTATAACTTGATTATTTTCGAGAGATGTAAGTGTTAAACTGGAGCTTGAGATATTAAGATTTACATTAGTACCAGCATATTCCATTTTTGGCAGTTCAGCAATTGCACGTTGTACCTTTTTATCTACTCGACGTTTTTTATCAACAGTTTTTAAACCTGCAGCTTCACATACTTTACTTATACATAATCTGGAAAATTTTTATAAAAATAAAAATTAGTGTGCGAATAATGGACGACATCTTACTTAGCAACACTGGATCTAGTCTTAAAATCCAATTGCTTCATCGAAACTTTAACTTCTAAACATCCGATGTACTAAAAAAATTTTGTAAGTACTTCCTCTCGGAAAATGTAGTTTATCCTCACCCTTATTGCATAAGTAGCTCCCTGTTTAGCTATTAATTTATCAGAATGAATCCACCCTCCAGATGGTTTCGTAATAAATCCAGACATTTTTATAGGTCTTCCTAACACATATTAATTTACTCTATTAATAAAGTACTCTCTAATGAGTTCATTAATCTTAAAGATGTATGTATATCGTGAAATCAACATTTTCAATGACTCACTACTTTTAAGAAATTTACTTACACAGGAATGTTACAGAAAAGCTAAGCAACCTACGTGAAGTTATATAAAGACTACCACAGCTGATTATTTTTTATTAATAATTTCTCAAATCCATGATTTCAAAAGTACTACGTAATTTAACCATTATACTTACAATTACAACGCTTTAAAGTCACATATTTACTGATTAGGTGAAACAATTAAAAGTGAACATAAGTAAATTTTGGATAATAAAAAAGGAGAAATAATTAAATCAAATACTACCCACGGCCATTTTTGTATTCATTTTACATATCTGTCAGTTGACATTTCGGCCACGTTCGTAATGAACTTTCGCGCTAAATTCAAAATAAGAACGTAAATACAAATTCGTTGTATCTACGTAATTAAATTGAATAAATTAAATAATAATTTAAAATGTCTTACTTGGTTAATAAAATAATGTAACTGTTGTAAGTAACATTTTTTGACAACTAAAATTAGATAGCACTATGCTATCATACCAAGTTAAAAACCCACATCCGCTATATAATGATAATAATTTAATGTGCAAATTGATTTCAATCGTATTTTTATTTTTATATTTTATACTTATATAAACATTTTATTTACAATATTATTATTGAATAAATATTATCTATGGAATATGGAATTAATTCTTATTTTAGAAACTAAATTAAAAATTTCAAACTACGAGTGCTATATAATTTTCTGCTCTCTTTCTATAGACTGGAAAAGTACTGACGTCACAAGATCAGCTGATGGGTAAAAACAAGTTATCACGGTCATTTCTTCCCATAAGATTAACACGGTAGCTTTTTAGTGCGAACTTAATTAATTATTTTCGAGGTGTTACTGATCAATTTAGTGGAATTGAAATAACAGACAATAGTGTGTATAGTGTTTATTAACAGTATTAATTTTAAAAAATGCCTTATTGTTATTGTCCTGGTGCAATCACGTTTTTAAATAATATTAAAGTGAGAATTTAACATAAATACTGTACACACTATTATCTGTTATTTCAATTCCACTAATTTCATCAGTAACACCTTTAAAATAATTAAGTTCGCACTCAAAAGCTACCGTGTTAATCTTATGGGAAGAAATGACCCAGATAACTTGTTTTTACCCATCCGGCCATTTTGTGACGTCACACTTTTCCAGTCTATATTGTGCACAACAGAGGCGTATTTAAAGAGGGGCAAGGTTTCCCCCAAAATTTAAAAAATTTATAAACAAATTGAATGCTTTATTCCATGGTACAATAATCATGGCTTTATAGTAGTCATTTTACCATGGCTTTATTCGATTATTCATTCAGACCAAGCCTAGCCAAGGGGGGCACCTGAGGGCATGTGCTTCCCCCTCCCCCATGTTAAAAAAATAATTTGAAAGTAAAAACTCTGAGTTTCGAAAATAAAATAGATATATTTTAATTTAATTTTAATTTATTATTATTTACTTTGTCGGCTTATAGGTCAACCCTGCTTATCCCTTTTTACCTGGAAACCATGGAATTGATAACAAAGAATCATGTAGCGGTAAACGTTAAGAACAAAGCATAAATTGTATAATAAAGTAGGAGACGAATAAATTAAATAATTAAATAATTAAAATTATAATAAAAATTAAAAATTAAAAAAAATTTTAAAAATAATAAATAATAATTAAATAAATTAAATTAAAAAAAATTTCTCCAAAAGAGAATAATAAAATTGGTTGAAAATAATAAACAGATGGTTCTTTCGAGGTAACGAAACGTTACCCTTAAATCCGCAAAAAGCGTGAACCATAGGGTTGAGCGCTTTAGCGCTACGGCTAACCCTCCAAATATAAGCCCCTCAAACTCAACCCGTTTGCAAGGAAGCTTGGTTCCCTATAGGTAAGTACAGCACCACATAGGACCTGTACTTAAAAAATTAAAAAAATGCACACTGTGGTTAAAATCCCAACAGGTGATAACTAATCGCTATTCGCACAATGGTCTCGAACCAACCATTGTGACGAAAGCTACCAAATGGACCACATAGGACCCATTTGAAACGGCTCGTAAGCGGTACCAGCCCGCCCAGCAGAAAATTTATGTTTCAGACCAAGGCGCTCAGTGTCCTTGGAACATAGAAACGGTAGACTACACAACATAGAATCTAATCATCATTCCGATCAAAAATATGATCAGCAAAAACTACTGCAGTCACATAGCCAAAAATATTCATTGTATGTAAGATGTAGCAACTGGAAACTTGAGATGTTTTGTTTCGCAGTTGAAATAATTGGACGTTGAAATATGGTTCTACCTCACACCTTTCCTACCGTCTGCAGTAACAAGATCGTGCATTCAATAAAATCTCTGACGTGCCTCTCTCTGATTTATCAGATAATATCTGGGCAATCGCCATACCGATTAAATCAAATCCGCGATAGTGTAGGGCATCAAGAGATTCCAGTGCAAAATAAAAGCATATAACAATTTTACCCTCAGCAATCCCATTTAATTCTCCCAAACCAAACACAAAATGGTTTCCCAATCCGCATTCAATTTGTTCGAACCCACAACACATGCATACGGATGACCTACTGTTAATTCAGGAAGCTCGACTCAGTTTTCTAAAATTGAAAATGTTTACAAAAACGTGTGTTGAGTAGTAGACATGAAACATGTCACAATAAATGTCGCACCAAATTAAAATTAAATACGTGAGCGCTCTTAAGATGTCGGTCGAGCACTGCCCTTTTTATCAAATAGCGGGCTTATCTCATAGGAAAACATAGTGCCAACTTTACTCTCACCTTATATGCAAACTTGACAAAACTCAAGGGACTAAACTTAACAGGAATGGCGGAAGTTACAAATTCCTGTTATATATTTATTATTTAATTTATTCGTCTCCTACTTTATTTTACAATTTATGCTTTGTTCTTAACGTTTACCGCTACATGATTCTTTGTTATCAATTCCATGGTTTTCAGGAAAAAGGGGATAAGCAGGGTTGTAGTTAGTAGGGTTGTAGGTAGTAGACATGAAACATGTCACAATAAATGTCGCACCAACTGTTTACTATCTTTGCTTTTGTTAAATTAAACAATTCTTCCTTCTTATAAGTTTTATTTATCTTAGCTGGCGCCCTATTAACATCATTTTTCCTCATACTGAGCAATGCATTTTAGTTACGAACCACCCCTCGCATACCGGCTAAATACTTAAATGTATATGAGTTAGCTGACCGTTAATAACAGCTACGGTCAATCAAGCGGCTAGTGTGGCAAAATTAAAATTTCTGCAATTATTGTTACAAATAAGTAAAGAGTTAATTTTATAAAAAAATTTAATACAGCAGTATAAAATATATAAATAAATATCACTTAAAAAGTTTTAAAAATAAAAAGGGAGACCCCTCCAAAAATTTGAATTAAAAAAGTTTGTTTTTACAAGTGTCTCCCACGAAAATTCAGATTCAGACTCTGATTCAGACACGTAAGTTGATAAAATTGGCAACCGTTGCCCCTCTGCGAAATAAAAACGTATTATATACTCCACTGATCGATCGTTAGCTTTCGAGAAAGCACTTATCAAATTTGAATTAAAAATTTTATTTTATTTAAAAAATATTAACATGTTAGTAAGAACTAAATTTTTGGTTTTTTTTACTTAACTAAATAATTGAATATTGGTTATTTCCTAGGTTAAAATAATGTAAAGGCAAAGAGAATATTCATAAAATATGTTGGATTATATTTTGATTGCATTACAAAAACAATATTGATGTGCATGTTCTCGCCCCCCCTTCATTTTAAATCTTTAATTTAAAACAGTCTAAATTGATTGTGCATTTTTATTTTCGTTTGTACCTTTTTTGTTTTTAAACTATTTTAAAAATTTGTTGGGGGCGAAGGGGACTGACAAAATTAATTAATAAATCTTTTAACATTAAACAAATTATAAAATTGTTAAAAGGAAAAAAAAGTTTTTATTTCCATTATAATACAATTTTTATAATGTATAGGGTGTTCCAATAAGAGCGCTGGATTTAAATTTTTTCCAATATTTTGTTCTTAAGGTTTGAAGCTCTAAAAATTTATATATGGGATCTGTAGCTCGTTCGTGGTAAAGAGTTAACTGACAAATTCCAAAAATCAAAAAAAAATAAATTTAAAAATTATTTCAAACTCAAACTTATTTAAATTTTAAAACCTCGTGGTAAACATTATTTTTATCATGGAGAGCTTCTGAGATACAATCCGATTCATCCTTAAGGGCGAACATTGCCCCCTTGCCAACCCCTAAATACGAAAGTGGCGATTAGTAATATGGAACGTTACATGGAAGAACAACGAGTTATTATTGTTAAAACTCATTATAAAAATTATTAAAAATGAATTAAACATTCATTATCGGTTCACAAGAATTAAGCATTTATAGAAGCAATTTAGAGCAAATTCTGAATAACGATCTGGATCTGCATGCAAAACGAATTTGTTAATTAGTTGATCGAACATCAGAGAGTAAAAGAAATTTTTGCAAAAATATAATGTGTTTAAATTAAAAACCAAATTCCGCGCTCTTATTGGAACACCCTGTATATATTATAATACAAGAAATTGTATTTCTAATTATATTTATATTTTAGCCCTAATTATACCAGGGAAAAATTTAAAGGGATAGCGCATGTTATTACTAACAAACATTTTCTGTTGATTCTAAATTAGTATGGTTTCGCTCCCCCCCCCCAAACTTATTGTCTTCCTCCTCCGAATTAATTTAGAAAGAAATATAGTCTGTATATGTAGTACATACATTTGTATGTTATAACCATTACTGTCAAAAGCAGTTTCTCCTCCCCAAAGACTTCTAAATTACACAAAACAAAACAGGTACAAGCGAAAATAAAAGATTTTTTTTCTTTACTTTAATCTGCCATTGTCTCATTTTCTCTGTTTTAAGATATTGCTAAGAAGAGGCATACGTATTTTGCCATTAAAAATATTGTAAATTTTAATTTTGATTAAGAAGCTCTTGCCCCCCCCCTCTCCGCCACATGGCGTTTATAGATATAATGCACTGGCACAACTTATCAAGTATCCGTGAAAGTATTGAACATTCTTCTTTTAGTTCATAGGTTTATGACTTAAATGGATGTTAATAGCCTCTTTAATTCGTTAATTCTCTTTATTTTTTTCTTTTTTATCGCTTTTTTATTTCGAGGATAAGATTTTCAGTTGCATACTCCTGAAATTGTGCCTAATGTTATCTTGGTTGCAATGATATCTTGATAACAATTATTACTATGTAGCGAATGGAATTGTTACCATCAGAAAAAAATGGGCTTTTATGGGAGGTAGCTGGCATTTCTCCAGTCCCCCTCCCCCCGATCTCGAATTTTGGGTCGAATTTGGTATCAATAGTTTGTGTATCGTTTGTGTATTCATTATTTTCGTTTGTGTTAGCACCGTTTGCGGAATATCCTTAATTTAATGGGGGGGCTGAAAAAATTCCCCTCTCCCGCGAAACATCGGTTGACCTTGAAGCTCTATTGAAAGCTCTTCAGCAATATAAATCTGATATTAAAGATCCCGATACGATACAAATTTGTTCAGTAACTAACCCGGTATGAAAGAATATACAAAAAAATGTGCATTTTGATATATTTCCACACCATAGTACTTTTTAAGAGATTTGATGTAATGAACAAGTTGGGGTTAGAAGAAAATACGGCATCAATTGAAGAGGAATGTGAAACAATAGCGATGACAGTATATCAGGCGGAAATGTAAATGAAAATATAAAAATGATTTCAAAATAACATTATCAGTGGACGAATGAAAAAAATGACTAGCGATCTGGTGTTATGCAATAGAAACAAGCGACTAAGTTCAAAGAGATCGTATTCGGTATTGACGCCATATTTGTATTTGGACTGAAATTTTCAACGAGCATTTCTTTGAGCTTACTAAGAGAAATTGCTGTTTGAGTTTTAAAAGAGATAAGATTTATGAAGTTATGGAAAGGTTTACCTACACATTGATGGTAAATGCAAGTATGTGGTAGCTTATTCGTTGGTACTGTGATAAATCTATCATCAGTTGATTTCCGCGTTATTGTATATTGTTCGTACAGTGGAGATTTTCAAAAATGTAGTGATGGAAAAACACACAGAATATTATATGGAAAATGTACGGAGTACAAATCAAAGCTTTTAGATGGAAAGAAGTCAGCTTCGTTTCTACAACGGCAAGAAACTTAAATTAATTCCGATCTTTTTTTAGCTATTGCCGATTTAAAAGAAGCTTTTTCTTCTTCACGTGCCTATCCGTTACCGGATGTTAGCGATCATAAACTTGGCCGAAGCCAAGATGACTTTTCTTGGGAGTATAATTTATGGGGTGGTTTCCCGTTGCCTTCTATAGTCCACAGATCGATATTGGACTTTTTGATCACAGCAGTGTATCTAGCGCCAGCAGGGTTCGAACCGCGGGTGTATGCTTCGCGTTGGTCTTTTAATAATATAATTTAATAATAATATATAATAATAATAATAATAATAATAACAATAATATATATAATAATAATATATAATAATAATTTAATAATATTATTAGAAATGATGTGGGTAAGGTAAGCTGGCATTTTCCAGCCCCCCCTCCATTGCAAATTTTGGGTCGAATTTGGTATCAATCGTTTGTGTATCGTTTGTGTAAGTTTGTGAATTCGTTAATTTTGTTTGTGTTAGCACCGTTCGCGGAATATCTTTAATTTAATTGCACGCCAAGAACCACATTTTTCTTGATCTTCAAAATAGCTGCTCATAATCTGTTGTAATAATGCAAGATCTTTATTTGGAAAATTTGCCACTACGGTTTCCTCCGGTCGGCTATTTTCTCAATCGCAAGAAGTGTATTTTCTAGTTTCATATTTTACAAACAATTGTTTAATGATTGATGATTGATTTGGATTGATAACAAATTTGACCCAAAATTTGCGATGGGCGGGGCTGGCATTTCTCCAGCCCCCCCAATCTAAATTGTGAGATTTTTTACAAAAAGTTGCACTTAATCTTCCAATATGGGATAAGGATAAGGATGGGATTTAAACAATCGATTTTCATCGGCAAGTAATTGCTAAAAAAAGTGTTTGTACTCCTCGTAAATCTACTTACCACCTCTTGCAGATTTTGTATTTTCTTTATCAATCTGGGTCTGAGGAGTTCAACTCCACTTTGTGGATAACAATAAAACCTTAGGTCATCCAGTAAGTTGTATATTTATAATTTTTGTTTGCTATTTTTTTCATTCGACGATGTTGCTGAATGCAACTCGATGCGACTCTGCTTTTTTGAATGTTTAACTTGGCAGTGTGTTGTGAAAAAGGTGTCTACTTGTTAGATTTTCATTGGCCTATCACCTCAACTATATTTTCATTTCAACCAATTCTATAGTTTTAAAATTTCTAATAGTTTTTGAAATAATATAAAAAACTATGTAAATAAAGAAATTTTTAAAAGCACAAAACAAAATTATCAAATGTATTTTTCTGCACGAAAACAAAACCTTTTCATATTACATTATGATAAAGTGAAAAGATGAAGCAGGGGGAGGGAAATATACTGGAAATATATATTTATACTATTTATTGCATTGAACGTATTTATTAATCATTTTTAATAATAAATTACAATTATCAAATATATTGATCTACTACTTATCTATTATTAATTATTTTTTAAATTTAAGTACTATAGTTACATTTAATTCATGTTGGTTTTTCGTTATCACAATTTTAAGTCAAGTCTTTTTAATTTAATATTCAAATTTATAATACATTAATTATTTGGAATTAAACATTAAATAGGTAAAGCAATTTTTAGACACTAAATTATTTCTAAATAGTGATTCTACATCAATTCATTCAAAAACTTTAAAATTGAACCTTAACCTTCCTAGAGTGCAATTGTAGGACCTAGTAAGTGAAGTTATATGTCAAAATTAATATACCGAGTTTTAGCCGCTAATATTAATTTGTGGATTTTAAGTGTTATTAATAGTGTATATAATATTCCTATACTACAGCTAATATATTGTTTATATAAGTATGATCTATGATACTAAACAATATAGTATATAATTATCTATTTATAGAAATTATATATTTAATATAGTATCTATTTTGCAGATCTCTACTTGATAGTTTACTATTTGTAGTATAATAACTAATACTTTTTAATTAAATTTTAGGAATCCCACTTACTATGTTCTACAATTGCATATTATTGATTTAATTTTTACTTAATTTGGCTTACATAAAATAAAATTAAACTTTAAGCTGGTGAGAAGTAGTACAATTTATTTATTAGGATTTATTGCAGGTTAATTATTTTAATAAAAGTTAATCTCTTGCAGAAAAACAAAAATAATGGGGCAATATTTTTATTATTTTATTTAATAAAATTAATTATAAGACTGAACGAACGGAATAAAAGGAATCTAATCGGTCAGAATTAATTCTGAACTTAAAAATTAATCTTTTTTGTTATCAAAATATTAAAAATAATTACGTATGAAATATAGAAATAAATTAGCAACTACACAGAACAGTGTAATTTTCTATAAGTTGAAAGAGATCTCATATAATTTGCCACGTAATAATTACCTAATAAATCTAACTTATATTATTATTAATAAAATAAAAATAATCGGTTTTAAAATTAAATATAATTGTAGTCAAAAAGTATAAACTTTAACTAGCGATTAAATAAACCTCTAGTTAGACTAAATAAATGTTCTCTCTGAAAATATTTATTTTTAACAATTAATTAAAGATGATTAATTAAATTACTAAATGTTCTTTGGGAAAGTTTATCAGTAACATTTGTTTTACAGATTCAGTTGAATTATCATCAGATTTATCAAAGATACCTAACCAGGTACCTAAAAATGCAAGTCCTTGTTCTGCTGTTTCGTTAACAGTAGCTATCAATTCTTCTTCTGTGAACTCTTCTGATTCCGCCCTAAAATAAACAACAAATTAATTAAAAATTGTAATTTTAAATATTTTAGTTTAACAAATTATTGAATATTATAAAATAATCCGATATTATCCGACATTATCCGAAGGATTTGCCATCCTCAGACTTATCAATATCATGTCCATGATGGACTGCTTCCTTCATTTTGTCTTATATGCAGGAAGTGTGACTTCGGCTAGTGTGTCATGCTACTGTTTTGGGTAAAATTGTGAAGGATTTTTTCAATTACAAATCGCTCGACTAAAGGCCAAATTTTAATTTAATTTATATTAACTTTACTTTCCAATTTAGTGTTTGGCCATATGGAAGCATGATTTTTTCCAGGTATCTAGCAAAAAAATTTTTTTTCCCAATCTATTATCAGCATTCTATAGGAGAATATAATATGTATACTATCATTCGTAGTATACATATGAAGAGCACATGGGAATAACGATCAGGGTCCAATTTTGCTGAAAAATAATCTATTAATGACATCTGATAGATGGTAATGGAAGGTATCTTTTAGTAAATACATATAATATAACTTAAAATATTAAGGTTTATGGAAAAACAATCAAAGTCCGTGCGTTTACATTTAATTTCTGCAAAATATAAAACTTGTGACTCTGATCATTATTCCGTGTGCTCTTCATATAAATACTTTTGTTTAATCTTTTTTTTTTTTTTTATACCGTAAAACAACTGTTAGGGAAGCAGGAATTTCCTTAAAAGTGATTTTGTGTGCTATTTACCTATGTATCAGTAAACCATTCAGCATATAGAGTCAATGTGGCTATCGTCGGCCACTTGACAGAAATCTCATGTTTGATACGCCGGAAAATAGTAATATTTTTACTCTGTATTTGTACAAGTTATATCGGACATACTCGTAAGTTAGAATGTTTACCATCGTACTATGACTTTATTTTCTACAAATATTCTACCATTTAAATGTTTTATCAAAAAAACTCCGACAACACACAAAGTGCGTATCATTCAGTTCTCGGACATTATCATAAGAAACCACTGTGCACTAACGTAAATCTTAACTTCGTCATAGTGAAACATTTTTTATTCGATTATACTTTGTTAACCAGACTAAATAATAATTAAATTTAATAAAAAAATGATTAATGTAATTTTTGAAAACAATTGTTTTATAGATTTACTATTTTTAAACTTTTGATCCATATTAGTAGAAAACGAGTCGTGGTCGCGAACAGGCACATTCACCCTAGTAGAAAGAAAAAGCAAATGCTTAACTGCAAAATTTAAACACTTTCATCATTAAGAATGATAGAGGATAAATACAAAAAATGTTTTCGATTTTGAAGTATAAGCATTTGCTTGTTTTTTATTCATATCATCCAGCATCCGGTATATATTTTAAATTATCACAAATATTTTATATTATTTTAAATTGGAAGTATAAGCATTTGCTTGTTCTTGATTTATATCATCCAGAATCCGGTATAATTTTAAATTATCACAATAAAGTTATTTTATAGATAAATTACCAAGGTGGATAGTAAAAAGGCAATAACCAATAAACTAAAATATTTTTAAATAATACAGCCTACCACATTCTTTGTTGAAATTTAACGTTATCAAATATATATTTAAAAAGTTTGTAAGTTTATTTACAAAACAACTCAATAAAGTTACTCTTTGTTTTAAAATAACTTTTAGACAAAAAAATTGGAAGGAACAAAACAATCGACTGAAAACCCAATGACTGCCGAAAGTTATTATACAATTAAATATATTGTAAAATAAATTAAATTTTATTAGGTTGCTTTCAGCTTGTTAATACTCTTAAATAAATTTGTAACATAATATTTTTCTACGTGTAAGAAATCACCGAAGCTTAACTTGATGAAAAATATAAAATAGTAATTTCCTTTTCTTCAAGCTATGGTTTTTTATTTAGATAATTTTATATTTGGCTGTTATAAAGTGCCGAAAAGAAGATAAAGTGCTCGATTGAACTTTTAAAGCGTTAAATGATATTTTCCTATATATAAGGGTTGAAAGTTTTGCGGCAGTCACAAGAGCCTCAAGTCTAGAGTAATGTAGCTAAACTCGAAGTCTTCGGGTTAAAGTGATCCTGTAAGCAATCCCAGATTCAGAAAAAAAGTATGACAAAAAATATCAATTTATAAGTAAGTATATTTTTTTATTAATTTCGAGGAAAATAAGTTATAGTTTTTAATTATCTTAAAAATTTCAGTTTAGCTTTTGGAATAAAAATTAAATTAATTAGCTAACTTGTTTTCGTATTAAAAAACAACTTATCAAATTACTTTAATTATGCCATTGTGTCATTGGAAAATTTGATTACAAATATGTACTCTAATTCACTTGTATCATTTGTAATGACATCCGTTCGCCGTAACATTCAGGTCTATTATGTATCACAAAACGTTATTTTTTAACGTGATCGTTATGAAATTACATCAAGGTTTACGTCAAACTGGTGACAATTTAAAGGTTAAGAAAACCTTTATTATGATCTTGATAATAAAAGTTTTCTTAATCTTTAAAGTGTTACCGGTTTGACGTAAACCTTGATGTTATTTCATAACAATCACGTTAAAAATAACGTTTTGTGATACATAATAGATCTGATTATCTCAAGTGCTAACCGCTATCCCAATGCCGAGATGAACGAATACGTTAATGAAAATATGTTAACGGTTGTTAGAAAAGTAAACTAAAACGCGGTAAAATTCGAATAAAAATATTTTTTTCTTCAAGGACTACCTCCTTAATTTTATAAATTTCTGTCACTTACGAGTTACAAAGTTGGTCATATCCTGTAGAGATAATGTTGTGGAATAAGAACAGATGTATATTTATTTACAAATTTGACATTTATATACATTAAAAACACGAATGCGTTGCGGTGTAACCAAATGAACGTGTGCATTTGTACACAGAAAACTCAATTTTTATCTCCGGAAGAGAACTCTATTTAGTTTAAGAGTTTCATGTACAGACAGCTACTTTTCTAAGGAACTGATAAGCGTGGAGAGATTGATGTACTTTAGGTTGCATTCAAATGCGCTTAGTGATCTTTACTCAAAATATTGTTATGTTATGGAGTTATGATAAAATTCTTTAACCCAGGACCATACCACATCATTTAATAATAATATTTATTACATTGTAAAGTACGTATAGTTAAATTATATAAACTCAAGTAACTATTAGAAAATAATAAATCTTTACTTTAATATTTTTTAAATGTAAGTTTAAAAAACGTAGGTAAATATTCAGATCGATTTTGACTGTCGACGCTGATTCCTAACCTTAAATTGTTAGAAACTTAATTGAAGAAACTCTGGAGACCCACGCTTTGTAATTATTAACGCACACAATTCTTGCTTACAAGTCATACTCGAGTTTAAAATAATCTGACTGTATAATAATTATCACAAGGTATGATTTTGCATTGAAAATATTTCTATAAATTTCAATAGCTAAACTTTTTATTAAATGTAATGCTTCTACGTAGTTGAATTGTTCTTATAACTTTTCAAAATGACGTGGCATGGAACTCACGTTAAAGTGTAGTTACCAGGGCTGGGAAATTTAAAAATAAAAACCAATTAACACAAACAATTAAATTTATCAATTAATCAACTAATTCAATAATCAATTAATCGAATTACCAATTATTTAATTAATCGATAACTTTTTTAGTACCGATTGAACATCGATTAATCGATGTTTTTAAAAATTAATCTACAATTTTTACCCTATATTTGTGATAATAACACTTGACACGCACAGAACTGATATTTCTATTAATTAATACTCCAAATAATGAGCAGTATGAATTAACTTCTAGATCAGTTTTTAGCTCTTGCTCGATGGTAATATTAATATTATTAAGAAAATAAATAAATCTTCTAATTGAAGAGTTTATTGCTGTCATTTTTGTCAAGACAGAATTTAACTGTATTGAGGAATAGTTTGACTTTCCACCCGGAGAATACTCTATTCACTATGTAAGTCTCAATATTCCGAATTGCATTTATCAAGTGTGAGCTAGCTTTATTTTACAAAGTAAATATTTTATAACCAAAATATTGAAATATAAAATATCATGAATTATTGAAAACTTGAATATTCATTTGAAATTATTCTGATGTAGTTTATTACGTTCTAACAATAATCCCTTCAATTATTGTAATTATAAATGAAAGCAATACCAATTACGTTTTCCATTTAAAAAATTGTGTTTGCATTATTTACATCTCGGAAATTGAAACATAACATTTATATTAAGGAAATCTAATTATAATCTAATACGTAAACAATTGAACTAAAAACCTTAATATTTTATAATTACAAAAGTATATAACAGAGCGCAAATTTTGTACTTATTTGAGTTTCATAATGATTTTTATTGTAGTCCTCCCGTAAATAAGAGCATACTCTGGTCGAAAAGATATTAAAATTGTCTTTTCAAAATTATGGCTAATTGGCACAAAAAACTTTCCGTTAAAATTATTTTATATAAAACGCCATAGGCGATTTTAATAAATTTATTTATCGTACATATGTATATCGTACGATAACAATATTTACCTATGTAATAACAACTTTTAATATTTGTTTAGGTATTCTTGAAGTTTCATACTACATGTTGTCAGCTAAATTCTAAAGACTTCAAAACTTCAAACCTCGAAATCAAAAAAGAAGACGGAAAGTACATCCAAGTTTACATACTTATTTGAATCTACGGATAACCATTTGGCACAATACAATGTACAGAAAACATTTAAAGTGAAGTTAGTGTCCTTCCTGTGTTTAAATTTGCATTTTCTATTAGAAAATGTATAACTGAACACCATTATTTGTTCCTATAACAACAATTTCGTTTATGCTGTATGTTGATGGCGAATAAATGTCGAAGCGGTAAACAAATACTTGAAATAATTATGACACAAAATTTATACCTTTTAATATTTTGTGTTACTAATTTCAACTTCTGATTAGCATTATCGATACCCCTAGGTTACAGCAATGTATTTACTCCCCCCCCTCATTATGTCTAGAGATAAATAAGTTTAGAGTTCTTTGTTTTTAAATGGGTGAAAAAAAGAATTGCCAAATGATAATTTGTGTTAATGTAATTATTGTTAATTTAACATCAATGAATATTTTCAACAAATTATAAAACATGTAATATTTTCTGCTAGCAATGAGAGATTTTAATTTTAACGCTGAAGACTTTGATAAGTTAACAACGAAGAACTGTATAGTATCACTTATTAACTGATGAACTAATGAGTGATCAGGTTAAATAGGCAATCAGATTATAAAATTATCGAACTCCCCCCCAATAAGGAAACATATTATGCAGCACTTTTAGATAATGATAAATCTAGTACCTAAATTGTCAGTACAGATGTTTCCTGTAGACACCGTACAAAAGCGGTAAACTAGTTTAAGTAGTTAAGTCATAATTGCATTTGAAAGATTAATGGAAATAAATATACGGCTAAGTGCATGACACTGCATATTTTAAGATCTGAATGGCTGCGGTTGGCGGCTGCAATATGGCTGCCTAAAAATTTCAACAGGGATTTTTTAACACTTTCAAACGAGAAAAATTTATAAATTACCGTAAATTGAATAGTTTTATTTTATACTGTTGGTTAGTTATTCGAAATAAGTAAGAAATAATTAATAAAAATTGATCTAATTTGAATAAAATTAAATTTAACGAATTGCGTTTTAATCAAAATTGAATTTTTATGATAACATTTAAAATATTCTTAAAACAACATTTAAGAAAAAAAAATTAACATCTCTATTTGTATTATACTAAATAACGCAATCAATTATTTAAAGAATTAATTGTTTCTAATATACATTAGATATATTGTTTCATGCAAAGTCTATAGTGCAACCGCACTATTCTCTGTTTTGCTAATCGATAAATTTTGTTACTCTATTTTGCAAAACATTGAAATTTTAAAATTTAATAAAAATTCATCTTAAGTTCATAAATAGTTAAATAAATTTTTAAAAAATCATTTATACACTTACAGTGATTCGTTCTTGTTTCCAGTTTCTACTTTTGTTAATAAAGTTGAATTTATTGTAGTATCTAATTTCATACCATCAGATCCCATTATAAAACAACCAACATCAAATTGTGTTTGTACGTCTCCTAAAAGTTTAGGTTCCAATTTTAGACATCCTTTTAAACTATTCTCGACAGGATGTAGATTAGAAAAGCTGGCGCAAACTTCGGCTATATTAGCAAGAAGTGATATACATGCGGGTTTAGGATTTGGTCCTTTAACTTGTTCACTATGGAGAAGACTATCGCCATAAGAAACGTTTACCGCAACACCCTCTTCTTGAGATAAATATTTCATGCGAACGCATCCTAGGATGTCATAATTCAGTAAAACTTAAATAATGATTTAATTAAAAATTTATACCGGGTCCTCCAAGATCAACAAATGTAATATTAAAATCAACACAGCAAATACAGGAAGGGCCACTGCAAACACAACTTTTTTGCGTTCCGCCGTTTGAACTGTCTTCTCTTTTTTCTGGTTCCGCTTCATCCCATGATAATAAGTCTGGAACATGAAGGGTTTATTACTACTTAAAATTCTCCGAACATGACAGATCTATTTATTATCTAACGGTAAGGTTTAATAAATACAGGTTTGTATTTAAAAAACTTACCTAAAATACTGGTAGGTGAACAAAAAACAGATGCAACGTTGAAAATAATCACAGCTAAAACAATTTTATTGAGATGCATGGTGCATTTCATCTTTTGAGATGGTCAGTGTCAATGTCAAGACCAAGAATACAGTTCTTCAACACTGTACTCTGTACCTTGAATAAGACGACCATCGCCGACGTTCGGCGGTCTTTGGCCCCCATTGGGGTTAGTATGTCACCCAATTGCCCCACCGTACATGATGACTGGTAAAGGTATTCTTAACAACCGCTAAACGTGAAAACGAAATTATACTTAACATAAGTATTTTTTAAGCTATTATTACTTCCATAGATCCACATTATAATAACCTACAGCCTACTTTCTTTTTTCTAGAACATGCAATAATTTATGTATAACCAAAACAATACCAGAATGTACTAATCAGTAAATTAGTTGTTTCTTTATTAGTATTATAAGATTACCATCAATGAAATCTAATAAGGAAAAACCGTAAACATGCAAGTTTATAGTTGCTAACGATGTATGTGAACTATTCATTATAAATGAATTAACGAACCCTATGAATCAATATAAAAACCTTTTTACCAAACAAACAAAAATGGAAATTAACTTAAAAAGAAATTTCAAATAATGGGGTGGTAATTATAGTACCTACTGTAAAATTATAAATTACAACAAAAACTTAAATGAAAAGCTAAAATACTTAAATAAAAGATTCGTACAAGAATCGGAATAAGTAAACATAACTCAAAAAAAGTGTAAAAATATCATTATTTTACGTTAATATAATATTCTTTATTCAAAATATTTTTGCAATTAATTTCTCTATTATTTGTTAAATTTTGGATTATATACAACCCGAGATTTAAAAAAAGCGTTGGTAGTTTTTTGGGAAAATCCCAAAAAAAACCATTTAATAAGAGTATATAATGTAATAGTTTACGAATAAATAATATTGCAATTTGGATATATCCGAATTATAAGTTATATAATTCACAGTAGATGTTACTCACTAGTTAACCGTAAACAAAAAAAGCTTGACGTGGAATTCAAACCACGGCACAAGCCATTTTGCAGCACCAAATTACTAAGAATAAAGATTTTGCAAAACTACTTACTCAAACGACTATGTGCTAGTGATATTGTAAATTACTTTACATTTCATAAATGAAGTATGTACATCGAGGGGTTAACTGCTGGTGAAGTTTTTTGTACGCATCTCATGAAGTACATGACATCTCATGTGAAGTACATGAAGTACTTGTGAATTACACTGAAGCGAAAATAACGCGCTTGTCCCGGTTTTACAAAGACGGCTCCAAAATGTAATAATACAATTTCAACTATCTTCTTATGCCCGATTTCTTCAACTATACATAGTTATCTATAAGTTAAAATAAATTAAAGTTAAATTGACGAAATTACCAATGAGGTGTTTGATTTATTTTTGTTTTGTTGTATTTGGTTATTTTGGACATTGATTGGATGGGATTGGATAAGGTGCATATCATCAATCCCCTTCCATTGCGAATTTTTAATTCAAAAAAGTCTAAATTATTTTCGGTTGGATCTTTTTGGTTTTTGAATTATTTAAAAATTAGTTGGGAGGGGACTGAAACCTGCTAGCTCCACCCTCCTGATTTTAAAAATAATCTCAATAATCGTTTGTTCATGATTGTACATAATTTATTTTCGCTTTGCCCTTTTTTGTTGCCCCCCCCCAATATGTCATAATTTTTTTAGAAAACTAAAACAGTAGCGGAGAGTTTCTACTAAATTTTCAAACCTTTAATATGTCTGCCTGCATTGTAATATTTGGGTACTGAAGGGTGTTTCACACCCCCTAGATTAATTAGTTTATTTTTATCAGAACTAAACTATAGATCTCCTGTTACAGAAGCACTGGAGGGTGTTCTACACCCCTCGGTTTAAATAATTCATTTTTATTACAAGTGAATTAAATATTTAAGCACACACTGGAGGGTGTTCCACACCCCCCAGACCCCCCGGATTGAATAGTTTATTTTTTATCAGAAGTAAACTAAAGATCTCTCGTTGTAGAAGCACTTCCACACCCCCCAGACCCCCCGGTTTAAATAATTTATTTTTATTACAAGTGAATTAAATATTTAAGCATATCCCAAGTTTTTTAAAATTAGCTATGGCCAAGTAAATGTGTTTAATTCATAATCTGACAATTAATCATAAACTGCATAATTATAAATTCCGTACCCCTGGAAGGTAGATCTCTGCAATGGGAGATCTTCAGTTTACTTCTGATAAAAATAAACTACTCAATCCGAGGGGTCTGGGATGTGGAACACCCTCCAGTGCCTCTGCAACGGAGATCTTCAGTTTGCTTCTGATAAAAATAAACTGCTTGATCTGAGGTCTGGAGGTGTGGAACACCTCAGTGCCTCTGCAACGAAGATCTTCAGTTTACTTCTGATATAAATAAACTATTCAATCCGGGGGTCTGGGGTGTGGAACACCCTCCAGTGCACAAATTTTGGAATGAAGAACATTGCAGAACATGCATAACCCCCAGACCGAGTAGTTTATTTTTTATCAGAAGTAAACTGAAGATCTCCCGTTGCAGAAGCACTGGAGGGTTTCACACCTTCCAGACCCCCCGGTTTAAATAATTTATTTTTATTAAAAGTGAATTAAATATTTAAGCATATCTCAAGTTTATTAAAATTGGCTAGGCCAAGTAAATGTGTTTAATTCGTAATCTGACAATTAATTATAAACTGCGTAATTATAAATTCCGTACCCTCGGGAGGCAGATCTCTGCAACGGGAGATCTTCAGTTTACCTCTGATAAAAATAAACTACTCATCCGGAGGGCCTGGGGTGTGGAACCCCCTCCAGTGCTAAAATTTCTCTGAAATACCGATGAAGTACGTGAAATACAATGAAGTATCGATGAATTAGGTGAAATACCGTGAATTATTGATGAATTATATGAAGTACGAAGAAATACTATGGAGAATTATGATAAAGTACTGAAGTCTGAAGTTAATTGTACACGATTTCCTCTAGCGGTTGACCCCTCGATGTACATACTATATAAATATACTTATGGGGCATTCCACGCCAAATCGACCACCATTGAATCCGACCTCTTTTGATTAGACTGAAATTTTTAATTTGAAAAATTAAAACCATTTCTGTCACATTTTCAAATTTTTTTAGTGTACCGAAAAAAAATAAATTTTTTAATAAAATTGTGTTTTTTTCAAACGCTCATAACTACATATTTCAAAAATTGACTAATCGAGGTTTTTTCTTTTAAATTTTCGTTTTTAAACGCGCTTTTTAGAAAAAGTACACAAAAAATATTTAAACTCATATATTCTATAAAATTTTTCAGTTTTACAGAAAAAACCATTGATTTTTTAAAATTTGCCATTTTTTATTTTCATTTTTTTCTTAAAAAAAACTTTAATTTATTGTACGTATAATGCCGCAAACCCCACATTGGTTTAAGTTTTCTTTCTATTTTTTTGTTTAATTGAAAAATATTCTTTTCTATTTTTTCGCAATCTAATATTACTTTTATAACAAAATAAATAAATATTTAATTATTTTGTTGTAAAAGTCACCCATCTATGGATGACAGTTAAGAATTCCGGATCAGGATTTTTACTATTTTTAAAGCAGTTTATGAAAGATGAAAGTCTAATTAGCAGATAAAAAAAATAAAATTTGCGGTCGGTTCACAAATTTTGGAAAAACGGCTTTAAAAATTAATTTGGAATGCTATTTTCTCATTGGCTCTTTTGAACTGTAACCCCGCCCACTAAAATTAAAATAGGTTGTGGCGACAGTAAATATAAATAAACCATAATCTCGGTTTTTACAACGACTCATGAAAGATGAGGGTGCAATTAACATTTAAAAAAATAATATTTGTGGTTGGTGAACAAATTTTGGAAAAAATTTACTTTTTGTGTAAGTCCTAGTCTTGACGTAGTCGGGTTTGTCAAAACCCACTTTCTGTACTCTTCGCTCTACTACGCTTTGCACCAGGCGCTACTAGCGGTTTTGACAAGCGCTTTACTTACTAAAAACATCCCCCAAGAACGGTCCAACTCGGAAAAATGTGGATATTGAACCCACAGATGTCAAGGAGCGACTGGTATCTCTCCACCGCTAGTCACTGTCAACCTACCTACAGTGCCCCCTCCGATAACACAATGCATAAAATAATTGTGTATTATTGCGCAATATTACATTACAATATTACCTTATTACAAGTCCGACAACATTCATCCTCACCTTAAAGAGCTTGCATTTTTCTGTTCTTTCGCTTGATAAAGCCACTTCTATAGGAAAAAGTGTATTTTCGATTCCGGGAATTTTAACTCTCACCATATTTATGATATCTTATATTTTGTTTATAATCTTAACTTGATGATTAATGATTAGGATTATTACAGTATTAGAATTATTAATTCAATGAACAATCATTCAATTTTTTAATAGGTTTTTCAATAAGAGCGACAGATCTTTGCACGCCAATCGTAGGCACCTGATGCAAGATTTTGCTGTAATTTTTTGACATTTGTGTTCAATAAACCTAATGAAATTAAAGAATGAATCGTTACAGCACAGCACAACGTTATGACCAATAGTCTGTAATATAGATATGATAAATAACTCTTTGGTGCCTCATTTGCCTCAAAACGATTTGCATGAGGTTTATTTCCAACAAAACGGCGTAACTGTTATGTCTTTTGGCCACCTCGTTCTTGTGATTTAATACCCTTTGACTTTTTTCTTTAGGGAGCTAGAGTTTGTTAACTGCCGCTCGCCGTCTGTAGAGATTTTACAAATGTTTCTTTACGCGTAGTTAGACGGTATAAAATTAAAATTATTAAGGTGAGGATGAAGCGATATTTTCAATAATAACACCACAAATCGATTTTAAAAGTCATAAACAGCGGGAATATTTTCATTCTATAGACGGTACCTGTGGTTTGATATGCACGACTGAACCATAAACGGACGAGCGTCGCGAATTCACTTTCATACTTAATTCTCTAGTCTCAGTAGACGGGACCGCAAGGCCATCAGATGCGCGAATCCCATTACTGCCATCACGGGAATTCTCAAAATGAACGCCCGGCTACCCGGAAACATGTAGCTGTTTATCCAGCTTGTACTGGCAAGGCCTGCAGGCAGACGTAAAATGACTCGACACCCTGAACTGAACGTTTTGTGCACACGATTTAACTCAACCAAGCTAAAAGTACAAATCTCTCTCACAATCAGTCACCAACCCCTTCAAATCAAAATTATTTTTTGTTTAACGATTAGGTTTGCATCAACTTCCCTCACTTTCGGTATATTTAAATTCTAAATTTAAAAAACCCAAAGCCCACACGCAGCAGGCCCGCTACGTTATCCCAACTTAAAAACTCAAAGCCATTGCCTTCAAACGCCAAATGAAGGAGATCTGGGCGGCTTCGCAGCCAATATGGTCCGCATTGTCATTAATGATACTGATACTGCCTGCGGGGCTAACAAGAGCAGCGTTAGGAGGGAGTCAGTCGCTCTCTGAGATCCGTCTGGTCAACTTCCATACTTCTCGAGTTGGGGGTACTTGGGGGATGCTTTTAGTAAGTAAAGCGCGTGTCAAAACCGCTTGGAGCGCCCGAAGCGACCCGGAGAATCGCGTAGGGTGCGGAAAGTAGGTTTTGACAGCTCAACCACGTTAAGAATCGAATTTACTCTAAAAAATTATTTTCTTCAAAATACTTCTTAAATAGACGCTTTTCAATGTTTTTGCACATTGTTGGATAATCGAAATTTATTTTTTTAAAAGTTAGAAGTCTATTTTTAAGTTTTTATTATTATTAGGAAAACTTTTTCTACTATTTAACTATAAAAATATTTATACTAACAACTAGCTTTCTTAAATAAAAAAAAATTAATTTTGATTAACCATGGTTAGTTTATTAAAATGTTTTTATTTTGATATTATTAAATCAATACGCCATATTTTCATTTGGTGTCAAAAAAATCAAAGTCGGATTGAAGTTCAACTGAAGTTCTAGTAAAGCCCAAATAAAGTCGGATTGAAGTTCAACTGAAATCGGATTGAAATCAAATTGAAAACAGATTGAAGTCAGATTGAAATCAGATTGAAGCCTAAAATGTTGTTTGGGATTAGAGACCTGAATTTAACAAAAAAATATATTTACCAGGTGGTCAGCTTCTATTAAATTAAAATTTAGTTTGTTTCTAAAATTTTCATGTGCTTCGAACTAATATAAAAATCAAAATCGCTCTCTCTAAACCATATGGAAGGCATACATATCTCTTTAGCAGCAAATTATTGCTGCGCTAAACTCAAAATTTATGTCAATGCGCTGAAATATAATTAATGAGCGCAATTACGAGGTGGTGTTCAAAAATATAACTTGTTAAGAAAAATAAAAAGTTACATGTTAATTACACAAGTATTAAACATTTGATAAAAATTTTATTTGACCAAACTTTTGTCAAATAATTTTAGTTGCTATTTTTCTTTATTTTATTATTTGTATTACTTAATTAAAATATAATTAATTTAAATGACATAAATGCTAATGTGCTTTATTTAGTTATTACAAATTTTTTTTTGTATTAAATGAAATAGAAAATGAAGAAAAATAAAGAATTTCAAAAGAAGGAAATTTGATGTAGAATATTTGACTATTACACATAATCAAATTTTATTGTATCAATTTTTTATTAAATACTTGTTTCGTGTAATGCTATACTTTTAGAAAATTATTATAACAGCAATGTTAATAAAATACTATTATATTTTTAAATATGCTGTATAAAATATTTTAAAAGGTTTCAAGTTTAATGAAATTTTAAAAAAATTTATCATTTTTTAAATAATACTAAATACAGCTAATTAAACAATAACATTAAAATTAATTTTATAAATTAATTAAATTAAGTTGTTGGCAGTAATTATACACCTCTGCTAAATCCTTTTAGTTTTAATAAATTTCGTTGTTGTTTAATTATCTGGATAATTTAAAAAAATTTAATTAAATAGTTTTTACAAGCTAATATACATAATAAAAGTAGTATGAGTAAATAATAATACTTTCTCTATAAATATAAAATAGTAATTTTTGATAGTCCTTTTAGTGTTGAAATGTTGAAAAATATATGTTCTCACAAATTTAAACAGTTTAAAACAGGAGTGTTCAACCTTTTTGTTTCTCTGGACCATATTGGAAGAAGTGATGAAGTTTTGGACCACAACTGTAATTGCCATAGCATAACTTGTTCATTATAAATATAGAACATGGAATTTGTTTAACATTGTCGTATATATTTTATGTATGTATTGTACCGCTTCAATGCTGCCAAATTAATTTTAGCGTTGGGTACCTCAGGGTGGTGGGAATTTTTCCAAACCCCACAAAAGGGGGTGGTACAGAAGGGTACCCTAAAACTAGCTCAGACGCTACACAACCAAAAACAATGACTGTACTGTTGAAGAAAATTGTAAACCAAAGGATTCCAGGGGAGTGAGAACCAGCTTGACAGTAAGGATGCCCAAGCCAGCGTTATAAGTGAACGGCCGGAGGTAAGATGGTAGGTAGCGCCACGTATTTTAACAAAATCCCTACTGGCATTGAAGGTTGGTCCCGTGCTTCCTAAAACACGAAACTGAAGCTACCCCCGAATCGGAAATAAAAAAAATACTAACCAAGTCGGTCAAAATAACAAAGGTATATTTCCAAACTTTTCAACAAACATCTAATCTAACAACAAACATCTAACAAACGAAACATATAAATTTTCCTTTTTTTTTCTTTTGTTTTCCTTTTTTTTTCCTACTTCTAATTATTTACAAATTACTGGACAACTCGTCGAACAATATCCCCGACAGAGGCACCAGTTTTCCAAACAGTAAGGTTTTAATTTTTAAATTATAAACTTGTCTCCAAGAAGCCAGAAAGGCCGACAATCTTAATGAATATCTTATACGCACACTAATTTTGTGCGGTTCATCCACAATTATATAATCAATCGGACGAAAATCGATCGTAATGGTATCAAGTAAAAGAATAACAAATATTTTTACCAATTTGTATACAATACTAAGTATACTTGAGCTCGTAATGTACAGTGCACCGTATAATACGCTTACAACGGTGGAATTCAAAATATCGGTAAATTAGAATTTGCCAATTTAAAAAAAAGAAGACTATTACATAATAATGCGCCCTAAAAGTTATCAAATGTTTCGCACAAAATATAGCCGTTATTCGCGCAAACTCGTCAAATCCAAAACCAAAATTTAAATTAAAACCCACTTATCTTTCTGCTGATTCCTGATGGGGTAGGTAGAACGATAGCCAAACCAAAATCCAAAATACCCGTATAAGCTGGTGGAAGGGCTTCCATGGAAAACGAAATTAAGCTCGAACACGATGGAGTGAGACTAGTACCAAAAAAACTTCCAGGATATAAGCAACATCCAATTTCAAAATACCATTGATTGCGTGGGTGTTAAACGTAACTACGTGAATTTCTTCTCTTGCCTCAAATTCAACCACTTTTTCAGAAAATTTATATCCACAAACGATGTGTTCTGGTTTCCCTTGCCAGACTAGCAAAGCCATACAGCGCAAAGAAAAAAAACCAATTATTCTGCTGTCCACTTTAAATCCGCAAATAGTGCGAGTCCAAAAATCGAGTATTCCAACATAACTCCAAATAGGACATAAAAAGTATTACAGCAGCTTTCCTGTAGGTGATCAAAATTTAAAACTTCTAGAATTTACAAAGCAACCCGTTACTCGTGCAATCGATGCGCTCTTTCTCTTATCTCCCACATTTTTCCTAACCTCGAGCAAAGTTAAAAATCCCGCTAAAAAACCTAATAAAACTAAAATTTAAATATACAAAATTTTAATGTAACAGTATAAGTCCAAATCATAAAAATGTGATATTTGGCAATATAGTTAAGAAAATAATCACGTCAATATCTAGTTCGATTGAAGTGATTGATATTCTCACGCAACCCCTAAGGTGTTTATCCGATATTTTGATTCTAATTTTATACTTGCTTCATTCATCATAACTGCCCGTTAAAGTAAAGCAAACAAAGTTCTGACTGATCAAACTCTTCCTGAGTTTGTTTACGTTACTTTCTCGGCCAGTTACTTCAGATAACAGTTTTTCACATCCGTAGGTGCTTCCAAGCAATGATGACATGAATAACGCAGGACTGTGCAGTGAGGAATATTTGTCATTTCTAAATAGACAAATAAAACAAGACATAATACTCAATACATATATTTTGGGTTTCTAACCAATCTTTAGAAGTTTATAGAGCATACTAAACATAGATAAGATAATACTAAACAAATATATTTGGTTTCCCGGCTTTATACATATTTTAGTTTTGAGTGAAAAGGAAGTATTTTTAAATACTTGGAAATGTGTCAAAGATGAAGAAATACTAAATAAAGCTGGAGTTAGAACCTAAAGGATTGCAGACTTAAATTTAGAGAGAAAGGCAAAAAGATAAAGAAGTAAGAAAGGTTTGAAAATTGGCTAGGGTTTCCTAAATGCCCCTCTTTGTCCGTGGAGATTTTACAAAACTTTCTTTACAGTTAGTTAGAGGGCATAAAATAGAGTTTATTAAGGTGGGGATGAACTCGGTATTTCTAATAATAACGCTAAAAATCGATTTTAAAAGTCATGCAAAATGACAAATTTTGCATTCTGTTGGCGGGACTAATTTAACCATTAGACGGGGCCAACTTCTGGAGCTACTCAGCCAAATCCCATTTAGATTCCATTACTTCTACCAGCAACAACGCCCTACGATGCGTCATGAAGGCCCCATGGTTCGTCACAAACAAGAGGCTCCGGTGTGAAGCCCATCGAAGAGTTTATCCGCCACCTGACGGAAAAATTCTACGAAACCTCTGGACACTCCGAAAACCCACTAATCCAAGAGCTTGGTAACTACCAACTCGAAGATTTTTTGCGGTATAAGAGACTCAGAGCTATTTTGCAGCCTCCCAATTAGATTTCCAAACCCCGCAGCGACACCTCAACCCCATCTCCTCAAGCCCTCGCTTTCAAAGGGCGAGATGGGACTTCAACACAACCACTACTTTCAAACGATATTTTGATCGATTTGAGCGATATGAAGGATCCTGCAAGAAGACCGCAGCGTGCAAACAGCTCCGCGATCCCCCCTGCAAAATCAGAAAAAATCGTAACTCCGACACAGAGGTACCCACCTCGGCGCGACCCGCAGCAACGCGAAACTTTCTTTTATTTCAGAGTCAAGAATCCAGGCAAACATGCCAGCCAGATGAAGGAGATGGGGGAGGGCAATGCCCCGGTACTCCACAGTGCCAAGAAGACAAGGTCAAGGACGGGGCCAACTAGTGCATCGCGTGGAGTGAGTCAGTCGCTCTCTGCTATCTGTCGGGTAAACATTCACACTTTGCCGAGTAGGATCGGTCTAGGGGATATTTGTAGTTAGCAAAGCGTTTCTCAAAACGGCTTGGAGCGGTCGGAGCGAAGGGGACCGGAAGCGGAAGCTGCAGAACCATGAATCTCGATTTTACCCTACAGATTATTTTTGTAAAAATACTTCTTAAATCGTTGCGGTTCAATATTTTATTTAAATAGCAGTACACATCCGTGACGGCTGCATTAAAAAAATGATAAAATACATAATTTTAAGTATTTTTAATTACTAAAAAAATTTTAAATGGGCGGGATTAGGGGTTAGAATTTAGCCTATCATAGAAACGTATTACTATTTTTAATTTTTCAATGCCTAAACGTCAAAATTTTCGATTTATCCTCACACGATAATTTTCTAATTTAGTGCTCTTTCATAATTTGCTTTCATTTCTATTCTAACGAAAACTTATACTTACGAGTGGCATTTAGCGAACTCTGTCGGGAAAATTAAGGGTCAATATACGTATTTAGTAAATTAGTGTTTGTTTACAATGGATGTAAGACGTAAGATATAATACATAACATGTGCATAAACTGTAAAGTTGAACTATAGAAAAACAATGCAAGTGATTACAATGCGTTTTCTTAATTCTTATGTTTACGTCAGTCTTATGTCAAGATTACATTCGTGCATTAAGTTGAAATTGTTTCAACTTTATGTATTTATTATGCATTTTTTACGTCAAATCTAGAAAAATTAACATTTTAAAGGTGTGATGTTGGTACCATTTTGACATAAGTTAATAATTTGACAAATTAAGTAAAGGTTATGTTAATAAAATTTTATAATTCTTATAAAGGTGGAGTTCAAGTTCCCGGAATCGAAAATACACTTTTTCGAGTTTTATCGTCTTGAGGGATGTCTTTAGTAAGTAAAGCGCTTATTAAAACCGCTTGTAGCGCCCGGAGCGGAGCAGAGCGCAGGGTGCGGAAAGTGGGTTTTGATAAACGTAACTACGTCAAGAGTCGGATTCACACAAAAAGCGAATTTTTTCGAAATTTGTTGTCCGATCATAAATTTAATTTTTTTATTAGTTAATTAGACCCTTATTCTTCATAATTTGTTGTAAAAAAACGAAATTATGGTATCGTTATTGTCTTCACAACCTATTTTAATTTTAGTGGGCTAGGTTACAGTTCAAAAGAGCCAATGACAAAATTGTATTCCAAATTAATTTTTAAAGCCGTTTAATTAAACTCTCATTTTTCATTATCCACTTTAAAAATGATAAAAATTCCGATTCGGGAATTCAAACCATCACTCTTATAAATTTAAGGCAGTAGTTAATTAATATTAATTTTACAATTATTGATAAACGATTATATAATATTAAATTATAATTATTTCTTTATAGATTGCCAACTAGCGGTTGCGTAATTTGTTATATTCTTACGTTCATTGTAAACACTCAACAATAAATTATGCATAAAAGTTTACGGCAGGCTTTGTGAAATTTTTTTTAAGGTTTACGCCGTTGAAATAAATAAATAAAAAAATTTGTCGATTTTCTTTACAAGTTTATTGGGCCGCAGCGTGACGGGCTTAGTTGGTGCGTCACTAAAATAGCCGTAAATTATTAGAATTTTAAAATTTTCTCTCGAGGATATATTCTTAAAGATCTAAACTTAAAAATATACAAAAATATAAAATTAATTTTTTCATTAATTCTAGACCAAAATTTCTCCTTAAAACCAAAACGAATTTTGAGTAGAGTCAAGAATCCCGAACTCAAAAGTACACTTTTCCTATAAAAATGGCTATACCAAACGAAAGAACGCAAAAATACAAGCTCTTTAAGGTGAGGATCAATCTTGTCGGAGTTGTAATAAGGTCACAATTTCATTTTAAACATGCAATTTTCCCATACGAAATACATGTAAATGAATTATTGCGTAATATTACGCAATAATTTTATGCATTTTATTAACGGTACTTGTGGTTTGATACTAGCGAATCAACCGTAGGGCGGGGCTAACTAGAGCAGCGTTAGGAAGGAGTCAGTCGCTCCCTGAGATCCGTCGCGTCAACTTGCAAACTTTTCGAGTTGGGGCCGCTTGGGGATGTTTTTAATAAGTTAAGCGCATGTCAAACCACCCGGAGGGTCTCGAAGGGTTGCGGAGAATAGGTTTTGACAGCGCAATCATATCAGAAACGAATTCACACAAAAAGTGACTTTTTTTCGAAAATTTGTTGTCCGATCACAAATTTAATTTTTCTTATTAGCTAATTACACCATTATCTATCATAATTCGTTGTAAAACCGAGATTCTGGTATATTTATCTAACGGCCATGTCTAAAAACATGGCCTCAAATTTTTTTTAATATTTATTTTTTAGTTTACCAATATTTGGAATATTTTTAAATAAAAATAGAAAAATTAGGCGCCATGATATTCAGAAAATTGAATAAATTACATTTGAGAGCTTGGTATTCGCTTATACACTACAGCTATTTTTTATTAATAATTCATTATAATTAATCATAGTAAATTTATCAATAAAATAAAAGTTATAACAAAGGCAATATATGAAATAAATTACAATAAATCAAAAATAGAATAAATTTTATAATTATTTTTAACTTTAGTGCCTAACTTTATATTTGTAACATTTTATTAAGGATTTGCAAGTATTTAGCAAAAAGAATTTTGCAACAGTTAATTTTAATATTACAATAATATAACTGAATATAAACCGTAAATATAGTTTTAATAATAAAGTTCCATGGAAATGTGTTTTTTAGTAAATGTTTTAAGGCAGTCATTTAAATAATTAACTAAATAATTTTAATAATATATTTTAAATGATTTTTCACTCATTGAATTTACAAATTTCAAACAGGTAAATTAATTGCACTTGAAATATTATCATTAAATTTTTTTTAGGTTCTTAAATTATGTTACTGTTTTAAATGTAGCACATTAAAAATTTAAATTAAAATTTCAAACGTGCACGATTTTTTTTAATTAAAAAACAGAATGGAGAATTTAGTGGTCTTTCCAGTTTGTTTACTCTGTTATTTTAAAGGAAAACAAACGTAAACCACAAGTACCGCCAAATTCGAATTACCAAGCACTAAACTTATATTCAATTAGATTATTTCTTATAATACAAGGCACATTCTCATTTTTGTTATATCAATGAGCTAAAAATTATGCAAAAAAATAGTTTTACAACTAAATTTAGCCTCCCCCTCCAATTCGGCTTGAACTTTTCGTACAAAATAATTTTATTATTAAGTAAATATTTGTGGGCAATGTAAAAAATTTTACATCGTTTTACCATTTTTTTGTAAAAATTTTTATCGTTTATTAACACTTTTCCGGTTGCGTACGCGTATAAAATGCGCATTGAAAAATCTTCCTGCCGTAACTTTTGCCATAAGCAACTCATAGTTCTCGGACCCATTTGTATTTTCTTAGGAACAATCGTTCTTACTAACAATTGCAAAGTAAAAATAGTTTTATAGCACTTCAATGCGATAGAGACATTGATAGGATGAAAAAATGCATAATTTGTCATATGCTACCACTGATTTTCCAAAGGTGAATCTCATCGAAGTGGAATATAAGGCTGATGCGCTATTTCAGAGTATTATAACGCCAATGTCATTGCCCGGCCATAGATGTCAATGCCCAATTTACATCTTTAATAGTAACATAATTGCGTTGTCGTTTTGAAAATCAAAATTTTAAATTGAAAAAATATTATTCACAAATTTACTCTTTGAAGAAGGTTTATGATACGGACAATTAATTTGGCAGTTGTATTGAAACTTTGCATCTCCAATTACTATATTTCAAAAATTTATAAAAAATTGTGTTATTGGACACAATAACAAATTTTCTAATGCGAATATAGAAGATTTAGAATTGCAAGTTTTGAATCCGGGTAGAGCTCACTTTGCAATGCCGTCTCCGTGCTTCGGAAGTCACGTAAAGACAGTGGTCCTCCTATGTTAATGAATTGCCAACATTAACAATGAAAAATAGGGTAACAGGTACATCTGAGGCAATGCTAGCAAGCTACTTCAGATGTAAAACAAGTAATGTTCACTGTACTGACAGTGGCTTCGGAATATCGCCGATGCTACTGTTAAGTAAAACCAGATCAACAGATCTGAGCATACAGGATCATCCCTAGCCGAAAGTGGAAGAAGAAGAAGTTTTAAATAAAAACGTGAAGAAAATCAAAATCTGAAGTGGAAAAAAGAAAACTTAAAAATAACAAAAACAGGTAAAAGTGCAAAAGAAACATTCAAACATAACAAAAAAGCACACAAAAGTTTGTCTAACAATAAGATGCTCCATTTTAAAAAATAATAAAATAAAATAAAAAAAATAAAATATACCAAAACTATTTTCACAGGCTCTGTATGCCTAAAAACCCTACCAGTAGCATATTCTTGACACGGATGATGATGCTGATGATTTATTCTTATGTCACATTTGATACCAAAAGTAACGTTGATTCTTCTAAAGAACGGTATATGTTCAAAAGGAATAGATAAACTGTTTTAAATGTATTTTGATGAACAACATAAGTTTAAAATATTCTTTGGGCACTTTTATAACACGAATGTACCATTATCATAAAAGTCATCAAAATACAGTATGACATCATAATTGTACATATTTTTAACGCCTAGTTACCTGCTAGGTTATTAAAAAACATTGCTTTTAATTGTAAGTACTTTTGTAAATATGTAATTATATTAAGTATAAATAGATTAAATTCATTTAATAATTAATACAAAAACGTTGTTATTTTATAGAAAATAATAGATTGACAATATCCTAATGGGTATTATTGCATTATTGTTACGGAACTTGTTTTGTACTAAATATTAGGGGTATTCATGTCACTTCATAAACTAGTCGTAAATTATGCAAACCTAATTTTTTGTAAATATTTTTAATAGGGGTATCTATGAAGTTGAGGAGTTGATACCAAATAGGTAGAATCTGTGCAAAAAGGTAGAAAGGATAGTAGTAAATAATTGAATATTTAGTAGTGGCGCACCATCATGTTCTTTTTTGACTATCCTATCCAATCTATTTCTTTGTAATCTCAAAAAATATTGCTCAGTCAAATAAAAGGGGTATTTAAGTTCCATCGGTCGGTGCGTCGAATCCTTTTTAATCCAACATGTAATTTCCACCGATGGTAAATTAAAGTTGAGGAGTTGTGGGGTCAAGGAAATAAGGTTAAAGTATGATAAAGATTAGTGGTTCGCTTGTCGATCAACTTCCACACTTTGCCGAGTAGGACCGATCTAGGAGGAAATTTTTAATTAGTAAAGCGTTTATCAAAACGGCCCGTAGCGACAGAAGCGGAGGGGTGCCGGAGCGGAGGCTGGGAGGGTCGATTTTGACTGACGCATCCACGGAAAATCTCGGATTCACCCTAAATATATAGACCATATTATGTTTTTTTAATAATAGATCTTAAAACATCGCTATTCAATATTTTATACAAATTACAGCATTTTCTTACACATAAATGTCGGCTGGATAAAAAAAATTACACTGGTTTAGACAGGACCTTCCCTCTCCTTGTAATTGCCACTGTACCTATTTAATACTAATCAGTAAAATGTAATTAAATAGAATAAATACTAAATATAATCTACTCTTTGCTTAAAACCTAAACCTTTTTATATAAAGTTTTTATGTAACGTTCTTGCTATGCTGTGACATGCGTTTTGAAATCGTTATGTTATGCAATTTCCTGTTTGCTTTTTTTTTTAACCATTTAAAAGAATAGGTTTGGTAAATTGACAGGATTGGATAATTTTTTAATTAGTTTCAACAAAAGATAAATGAAATTTTTAAAACAAAGGGTTAATTTAACTTACTTCAAAGTAAGATTCGTCGGACCAAACTACTTTCTCCCAATCGGCATCGCTCCAATTTAAATATTCACAAGCCCACTGCAGTCGATTTTCTTTATTTTTTTCTGAGAGTGACGGCTTACGTCGAGATTTACAACCCCTCAGGCCTGCTTTATTATGCCGTCTGCTAACGGTACGTGATGAAACTGATGGCCCCCCTTCTTCTGGCATTCGATTAGCTAACGCTTTCGAAGTCATTCTGCGGTTTCTAATGCTCGTACGTCACAACACCTGATCTTCAGAAGGGGTTGTTTTCAATTTTCTACCCGTTCTTGTTTTACAAGGGGAGACCGGCAACTTCCCCTCACTGAATTGATTCATTTTCATTGTGCGTGTAGGTCTTCCATTGGACTTCAACAGGTGCAAGTACAAGGGCATGCTTCTTTGCCAATTTCGCAAAAATTGAATTTGAATAATTATATATTACTGATGAATAGCATAAAAATTAACATAAACTTGGTAAGTTGTTAATAAAATTGCGTAAGATTGCAAAAAAATAAAAACATATGCGAATGGCACTGGTATCGCATCCAGCTCCTGCCAATTTGTTTTTTTATTTATTTGATTATTAATTCCTCTCAGTATAATATGTCATCGTTCTCAAGAAAACCAAAGCGCTATAATAATAAATATATAATAAATAATATAATAAATATAATATAAGGCACTGGAGGTGTTCACACCCCTCACTGCCTCACTGCTGAAAGGTAAAACATTCAATGTTTACAGATTATGAGTATGGTTTATTATAGCGCTTTGGTTTTCTTGAAAATATGACATATTATACTGGAGAATTCATAATCTTCCCTCCTCCCGATTCTTGTTCACTGCTTTATGCAGTTTATCAGTAATATAAATTTATTCAAATTTAATTTTCTCGAAATTGGCAAGAAGCGTGCTTATACTTGCACCTGTTGAAGTCAATGGAAGACCTAGACGACAATAAAATGAATCAATTCAGTGAGAGGAAGTTGCCGGTCTCCTCTTGTTAGATTTGAACGAATGCAGTTCTTTGTGGCGTTTAATAGTATTTAGAACCGCATACTTTGAACATTTCACTTTTTTACTGATATCAACATCATTAAAGCCTTGTGAATGTAACAAAATTATTTGTGCCCTTTTACTTTTACTAAAATCGTGATTTTTTGACATATTAAATTAATTATAAAGCTTGAAAATAATTTGATACTAACTTGAACACAAAAGCACAGCAGAAAACTTGAAACTAACAGAACAATCGCTTTCTTTAAACCAAACAATTTTGTACATTTTTCGAAATTTTAAATTCTATGGCCCTCATAAAAAAAATGTCTTGGTTCATATCGCAGAACCATTCATAACTACCTGCTAAAAAAGGACCGGTTATATTTTGCACGTAAAATAGGTACACGTGTACCTTTCCAATAATAAAGAGGTTAAACTTTTTTTTTTAAATTAACAATTATTTTATTTTTAAACTTGTTATCAACTGCGCCACCCTGTACCAAGCATTTGCATTATGTAATTTAGTTATTTACAGTATAGTAATTTTTATTAATAATGAAGTTTTAAATTGTATATCTCAAAATGCAAGCAAAATTTAATAAACAACTGGAGAAATAACTTCTACCTAATAGGGTAAAAGTGATATATTAAATACATGATCCAATAATTGTAGTAGTTTCTGCTATATACTCTTTTTGTATGAATGTCAAAAATACTACAGACTTCTTAAATTGAATTTGTCTCAGGTGCAAAAGCTTGCTGAAGTAACAAAAAGTGCAATTACGACTATATCAACATCCAATTTTACTTACAGCTTTCAGAATCTCATTCGAAACACTTTATAATGAAGTAGAAAATATAAATTAAATATTAAATGTGTAGATAGAAGATTTCTAAAAACAAATAAACTTTGTGTTATTGTACATTTTTCTGTACAAAATACACTACTTGTTATTGTAAAACTAAATTTGAAAAACTTGCAGTTCACGGTTACTTATTGCATTACATTTTTCTTCTCTATTTGAAATTGTAACAAATTGAATATTTGTAATTCTGTAAATTTTGAAACTCTTCAGAAATATAAAATTGTTACAATGACAATTTAATATTTCTAAATAAACTGCACTCACATTAATTTTACAGTCATGATCCATTAATTGGTTTTGTATGAAAAATTATCGTGCTTTCTTTGTTAATGTACTTGTACATTATATTTTGATTAAGTTCCTATAAACTTATTTATCTTTTTGGTAAGTTGCTTTGTACATTTTTAGAGTTCAGAAAATATGAGCCCTATATTTACAAGCTACATCCTTCTGGAGAAAAGTGACTTTTCTATGATATACGCGGTTAAATTTTATGCAGTTCTTGAAACGGCTGAGGTGAAAATTAGTTTTAGTTAATATTTTTAGTTTTGTAACAACTATTCAAGTTTTAATGCCAACTTATAAGTACACACAATAATTACTTTTAAACTACCATAGATGACTAAATAAATACATTAATAAAATATTTTAGGAACGGAAAATTTCGTTCCAAAAAATATCGTTTGTAACCATTAAAAGTAACTCACCGGAGACAATTTTTCGGTCGACTCTTGTCTCAACAACCCTGCTAATAATAGTTTGATAGTCAAATAAATCCAGTTGGTCGGGTTTACTTTTTTAATTATGATTTTCTTTTAACATCAATTATAATTTGGAATTTATATTTTTATAACCTTTTGCTGAGAAATTGGAACTTAAAGCAGTTTTTTATTTTCCTGTTATGATTATTATTATTATTGTTTTGCCGATATTGTTATTATTATAATAATAATGTTTTTATTATTATCTCAATAGAAAGAATAAGCAAGAAAATATGCGTTGGGGCTTGACAATAATGGTTTTCAATTTTTATTATTATATCGTGGTACTAATTTGGGGGTTTGGTTGCGTTAAAGAGTGAAAATCCAGGGTTCGAATTACAGATTTCGTTGAATTTGAAGTTTTTGTTAAAATTGTTTTGGATGTTTGTATATTTTTCATACACTTCTAAATGAGCAATATTTTTAAATTAGCATATAGGTATGTTAATTATGTGAGTAATTGTGGTGCATTTCGATTTAGTATATTTTCGAATAATTTGTTGTTATTCATAATTTAAATAATATATTTTATACCTTCAGGTATGGTGTTTATTTACCATCAACTGATGTATTTGTATCGTTCTTCACATAAATTGATACTACCCTAAATTGCTTGTGCAGATAGCAACTAACCTTGTCAATTCGGAATCCCTGGTGATCTACAGATCTTCGTGAGTTCTTTTTACTTAGATGATCTCATTAAACTATCTGGGAAAACTATAATACATTTGCTTATGGCATGCCGTTTTACTTTTTATTACAAAAGTTTAATTGTGCATCGTTTTAATAACAAACAATTTAATACAAGGAATTAAAACTTTGCTTTAAATTTCTTGTTGCAATTTAAACTATCGATGAATTTTTTTGTTTATTTAAAACCATCCATGAATTTAAACTTTACTTTAATATTTAATTTTACAGTGCTTTAAATTCAAATTTTTACTTTACTTTCAAAAAATGTTACATGTATTTTTACTTTGTTGAATGTTTAAATTCCAGTTCATTTGAAGAAATCGCCGATTGCAATAATTGGTCGCTGTGAACCGCGGCGATTTTATGAACTACAATTCGATGCATTTGGCAACCTTTTAATCAGCTGATTGATTTTGTACTAGCTTCAAGTAAATTATATAATGTTAAAAAGCGCCATAAGAAAAATTCCTATAGTAAAATAACTATTAATAACAATATATATGGTTTTTAAACATACCATATAGCTTAAAAGTCAGCTTTATTGCAAATTTGAATTGTAGTTCATAATTTTATAATTTTACATAAATAATTTTGAAATTATATATTATTAACCTTTGAAATTAATATTTGATTCAAATTTTTTAAATTATAAAAATAAATTATAATTTATAAATTTAATTTTGCAATCGACAATTGCTTTAAATGAGTTGGTATTTAAAGATTCAACAAATGTAAAAATGTATGTAACATTTTTTGAAAATCGAGTAAAAATTGACGTGACGTCGATTTAAAAGTATTGCAATAATAAATATTGAAGTAACGTTTAAATTCATCGATGGTTTTAAACAGACAAAATAATGCATCGATAGTTTAAATTGCAACAAAATATTTGAAGTAAAGTTTTAATTCCTTGTATTAAATAGTTCATTATTAAAACGATGCATAATTAAAATTTTACCAACAAACGTAAAATTTAATATTGTAATGTTTAAATAACAAACACTTTAATACAAGGAATTAAAACTTTGCTTCAAATTTTTTGTTGCAATTTAAAAATTGACTATGCATTGACGTTTTACGTTAGATCCCATCATTTTCATCTGACAATCAATTTTTAGGTTATCTATACTAGGTTAAATTCAAGAAATTTTATTTTCGAGTTGTATTATATTTATATTATATTAATATATTTCTCGTTGGCTGTGTTGTAGTTACTTTTTATTAACTTATTACAATTGTACAATTTATTAATAATAATTTATCAATTAAAAATTTTCTATGTTCAATTATTATGATTGTTATTTAAAAATGGATTAATTTTTTTTGCAATTCTATAAAAATTGAATTCATAATATTAATAATTTCATGTGGAGTTACAGTCTCTTTTTGGAAAAACTCAAAATTAATACATTAGAGAGGGAGACGGTCTTGGCCTAGTAGTTAAAGCGATCAACTACTGATGCAAAGGCACCCGGTTCGATCCCGGGAGGAGTCTAGTAAGAAAATTTTCTTTCTGACTCTATCTATCCGTGACCGTCTCCGTGCTTCGGAGGCACGTAAAACCGGGGTCCCCTGAGTTGATGACTGCCAACATCAACAATAATAAAGGTTACAGGCAAATTCCCAACTCGGACTAAGCAGCCGTAGGGTCTTAATGCTGTAAACCTTTCTCTTAGAGAAAGAGGCTGATGCTCAGGAGTGGGCTAAAGAGCTGACAAAGAAAAGAAAAGAATACATTAGAAGAGATCCTTAAGGTTTATTTCCTTCTGTCAGTAGGTAGCAATTTTTAAAACCATTTATCAATATGCCTTTAATTACATTGTTGTTATATAGTATTTTTTATTATATATTTTACAATTTTTATTGCAGAAATTTCTACTTTTTTCATTATTTGTGTTCCAAAATGTTTTGGTAAGTTGGCACAAACAATGCACTGGTACAGTGTATTCTATTTATAAAATCCATATGGGGAAGGGAGGAAGAGCTTCTTAATCAAAATTAAAATTTACATTATTTTTAATAACAAAATGGGTATACCTTTTCATGCAAGATATGTATCTTATGCATATTATGTTAGGTATTATACATGTTACAATAATTTACGTATAAGAATGCTATATACTCAGATTATATTATATCTGAGTATAATTTTTACGCATGACGTCACGTGGCTAGTGATATGAATACGGTGGACGTTTGTGAATACAGTCATCAGAGCAATAACTTAAACAGAGAAAATTAGACAATGGCAATCTTTTATTTTCGCTTGTACATGTTTTGTTTTTGTGTATTTTAGAAGTCTTTGGGGGGACAGTTTTTAGAAGAAATTATATTAACTCTGTATATTCAAGGTTTTAAATATACAAATGAATGTACATATACAGACGATTTTCGTTTCTAAATTTATTCGGAAGAAGAAAACAATAAGTTTCGGGAAGAGGAGGAAGGGAGGGCAAAACCATGCTAATTTAGAACCAACAGAAAATGTTTTGATATTCCTAACAAGCGCTCTTTCTTTAAATTTTAGCTTTTAATTTAAAAAAAAATAAAAATACAATTAGAAATACAATTTTTTGTATATAAAGGTCTAGTAAGAGCATTGGATTTGGTTCTCAATTTAAACACATTATTTTTTTGCAAAAATTTCGTTCCCTATCTGATGTTCGATCAATCATCTAACAAATTTGTTTTGCTTAAAATGGTCTACTGGTTTGAATTCTTGCTTTAGTTGGATCTTGTAGGCATGCAGAGGCAGATCTTTTGTCAGAATTCGTTCAAAATTGCTTTTTTAAATGCTTAATTCTTGTGAACCGATAACAAATATTTTATTCATTTTTATAATGAGTTTTAACATATTACTAATCGCCACTGGCGTATTTAGGGGTGGGTAAGGAAAATTGCCTTCCTTCTCTCTCAAGAATGACTTGGACCCTAGAAGCCCTTCGCGATAAAAATTATGCTTACCACGAGGTTTTAAAATTTAATTAAGTTTGAATTTAAAATAAGTTTTTAATTTCTTTTATTTCTTTAATTTTTTTGATTTTTGGAATTGGTCAGTTAACTTTTTACTACTGACGCGCATGAGTGAATTAACTCCTTTTGCTTCCCTCTAGGCAGTTTTTAAATACGCCACTACTAACCGCAATATTGACAAATCCCATATATAAATTTTTAGAGCTCCCAACCTTATAAACAAAAAATAGAAAGAAATTTAAATACATTATAACAATTATAATTAAAACTTTTTTTTGCTTTTAACAATTTTATAATTTGCTTAATGTTAAAAGCTTTATTAATTAATTTTTACCAGTCCCCCCCAACAAACTTTTTAAATTGTTTAAAAACGAAAGAGGTACAAACAAAAATAAAGGATCCACAATCGATTTACACTGTTTTGATTTGAAATGGGGAGGGGCGAGGACATGCACATCAATATTGTTTATATAATCCAATCGAAATATAATATAATGCAACATATTTACTGGTAATGACAGCATATTAATTAATTTTCATTAAGCAAATTTATTACAAATTAGTTCATTATAAAAAACAAATTTTTATAATAAAGTTTCAATTTTGTCCTCCTTCCCTGCAAAAGATTCAATATTATACATCCATAATAGTCAATGTTTCTGTGAACTTGTAATTTAATTAAATTTATTTAATATAATATAAATGTTGTGTAAAAAACAATATTATAATTGTTTAATAAAAAACGTTATATGCGCGCACGACAATAGTATATATTGCTGTACTAATTCAAATATAAAAAAAAGACGTAACGGCATATTAAAACATATAACTTTGTCAATTATACCAAATAAGCTTATTGAAAAGAAAATATAGTTGAGGTGATAGGCCAATGAAAGGTCTAACCAGTAGACACCTTTTTCATAACACATTACCAACGTAAACATTCTAAAAAGCAGAGTCGCATTCAGCAACATCGTCGAATGAAAAAAATAGCAAAAAAAATTATAATTTCAACAACTTACTGGATGACCTAAGGTTTCGATCTTATCCACAAAGTGGAATTGATCTCTTCAGACCCAGATTGATAAAGAAAGTACAAAATCTACTCACCACCTTTTGCAACCGACTCCGACGCTCGAATGACCCTAACCTTAAAAATGTCACGTGGTAAATATATTTGCGAGAAAGTTTAAAAAGTTTTAAACTTTCGACGTTTGAAATTTCCAAAATTATTTAAAAAAATTTTTTTAAATTATTTAATTAATTTTTCTAATTTCTCCGAATTCAAATTTTGGCGCTGCCATCTATTATGTCGTCAGAGGTGAAACTATTTTGGAAAAACTAGATATCCTGTTTTAGGACGTTTTTAAACTTCGTTTAAAACGTTTTTAAACTTAAATTTTTCGCAAGTAGTTTCGTTTAAAAGATACAGATTTCGTAAGAAAAATGAAAAAATAAATCTCGCATTTTTTTGACATTTTTCCCTTAATTTAATTCATAACTCGAAATCTATTCATCCTAGATAATAGCAGATTATAACCTAATTTATAGATAAGCGAGTGATCTTAAAAAAGTTTTAATCTATTAAGTCTAAAAAATCAATAATGTCAAAGCTATGACCGTTTGAAGTCAGAGATTCAAAAAAGTTGCTTTAAAGAGAAGTACCCCTCAAGGGTTTAAACTTGGACAAAAATTTTATTTAAAAATTTGTCTTTGAAAAGTGTTCTTTATCACCACTTCAAAGGTTCTCCACGGTGATGGGGACACCCTGTATATGTATTTAATAGGGATGTTGCATCGAATTTAGTGATAACTCCTATTAATTCTTGAAAATAATATCAAATGAAATTTATAACCGAAATAAAAGTTTTGAAATGCGGTCTGCGCTGGGAAAATCAAATTTAAAATTCAAAAATGAATCGGTCAGCCACTTACATCTCTGACGTCAGACGCGTGATCCCGAATGTTTTTATGAAAATTTTACAACGTCGCACAGTGGGGCAAAATTCTGAAATGCTGGCAAAATTCTGAAACTTGGTATATGAACAGCAAATAGGTTTAGGTTTATGGAAAAATTGTTTAAAAATTAGAGGCACCAAGGTACTTGTTACAAAGAGTATGTTGTTATAGTCAACCATTTTATAGCCTCAACAGATGGCGGGACATGAACCTCCCATCTGTGTAAGCTGAAAAGCTTACAGTAATCGAAAACAAAACATAATAATAGTTTTTATTACAGCAACATTGTAACTTTTAAGATACTTCATTATACTATACTTCATCGGATTAATTAAAGAGGATTAGGCCAGCCCTGGTAATAAATTTTAAAACTTGAATATCAGGCGTTTTAGCAAAAACTAGCAAAAGAAAAAATCGCTATGCCATCTACAACAAGTGCTCTTTCCAAAATTTCTAACGCCAATACAGGATTCCACAGGATTCATAACTAAAATCTATTTAAAGCCCCATTATCTTTCTGTAAGTAAACTTACCGTACATCCTGGAACCAAGTGTTCCATGAGAGAAAGTTATAGTGTTATAGTAGTTCTAGCCCAAAAGGCTGCTGAAAAAGCTTTAAACGTAAAAATAATAACTTTAATTTTAATCTCACGAAATGATTGTATTCGACTTTGTTCCCTATGATGATCGCGGTGGAGTTAAAATCCCACTGGCTTGATGCATTTTGCACAGTATATACAAAAATAATAATGGCGACGCGTCGTCAAGACTTGACAGTTAAATTTTTGACTTGTATTTGACAGTTGTAAACAATGTAACGTTTACCATTTAAATTGTATTTTTTATTAATATATATATTTATTTTAATACAAACTGTAGTCACAAGCAATTATAAGAAAAATGGTTTATTCCGAGTTTTCTGTGTTTTTATTAAAATTCATTTTTCAATTTTTACATAAATTATTTATAGGTTACATTATCAATACAAACTGCATTTGCTCTGTTGCCAGAAGTTAAAAAAATTAGTTTGTGACGTCATTTGCGCTAAAAACACGGTTTAAAAAATCATTTTTTATAATGTTTTTTGAGAAAACTGAAGGTCTCTCAAACCTTTATCTATGCAGTGCTGTTTCTCAGTTCCTAAAGTTTATAAAAAAAAATACTTCAAAAATCATGCAACATCCCTGTTCATTTAATAATTCGTTTAATAATTTATTTAATAATTCATTTGTAAAAGATTTTGAACGCCACAAGCTTATAAGAAATTTCATAGCGCGCCATGACAAAAATTTAAATTTATTTTTTACTTTTAAGTTCAAATTATTTTATTTTTTTCAATATAAGCTTGGTTTTTTAAAAGTTTTTTTAACATACAATTTATTTTTAACCTTCTAGTCTTTAATTAAAGAATTCTTCAGTTTCTTCACGTATACAAACACGATAACCTATTTTTTCCAATATGTTAAAAAATGTTCTTGTTTGATGTAGAAAAAATTAAAAATGTTTGATTCGTTCATGAGTTATTACGAAAAGTACATTATAATATAAATCGCATTTAGAAGGTTTTCATTATTTTGAATATAGTATTATATTGATTTAATATTAGTATAATTTATACAGTTTTAGAATAATTTTTTAACCAAATTTACTTTATCTTCATTATCTCCCTTAAAATCCATTTACTTACCACTTAGATTTTTTCTCTGTTTTTGCTATATTCGTAGGTTCAATATATTTATAAAGTTTCAGAAATTTAAATCAAAATTTATTTCTTACACCCTAAATGTACATACGACCGTAATGTAATCAATATATAATCATTAATTATGATTTTTGCGCTGATGTAGTAAAAGTTTTGAATATTGTCGAAACTATAGTTTGTATTTTAATAAATAAAGCAATTATATTTTAAGTGGAGAGTTTATTTACATTTTCTGATTTATCTAATTTTTTTCACAACGTCCATAATACTTAAATTATTTTACTATTTTGTTTTGTTAACAAACATTTGGAGCAGGTTTAGAGATATAACGATCTAAAATGTTTTTATCTGAATGTTAAAATACAATTAAAATCCATAAAAACGTATAATTTCACTATCTTAAAGAACGCCTATTCCTCAATTTAACAAGAATAATTTAGCAGATAAAATAAATAATTATTAGTTTTTTTTTGCAACGACTGCTTACATTTTCTTAAACGTTTTGGTTCTTAAGTTAAATTCCAGGTATGCACATTTCGGAAAACGTAATATCTATAGTCTAGATTTTTAAATTTTCCACTTCAGAGCTAGGAAAAGTAATAAATTTTCAGCTAAAAAACGACGATATTTCTTCTGGCTAACTATCAACTAACTGCTTGCTTTTTACCTTCTTGCCTATAAAAATTTTCTTTTTTAAAAGAAACTACCCGAAATAATACATCATTTTAAAATCGCCGTGTACATTAATTAATTAGAAATATTAAGAGACACTGAGACTTGGATATCCGTTCTGAAGAATTTCCAACGTACAAAAGAGTTTGTGAGCTTAGTTTCGCGCAAAGGGTTTTTTTAAACGAAAAAAAGCGTCAACTCAAAAAATTTAATTTAAAATTATAAAAATAAAGCTATAATTTATACATCGTTTATTAACTTGTAAAATATGTTTTTCTTTCAAGTTTTTAAATTTTTACAAGCTAAGTGAAATTTTAATAAACGTGTTTTATTTAATTGTTAAATTTTTTCAACTTACATTTTTAGTTTAAGACACCGCTGTACAATGTTGTTTCGATTTTAAAAATCTCGTTTGTTAAACTCAGCCCTAAACGATTGAATATAGAATAAAATCCACTCAAAACTGAATTCAAAAACTATATTTGAAAATTTAGTATTAATTGATTACCACACAATTTTAGTTTTGGGTTATAAATATAAAAATTTAAAAAAAAAACCACCTGCCTTTATTTACAAATTTGAATAGAAAGAAATAAACAGATGTTGGGATTTATACCTAAGCAGCACGTACCGAGCGGTAGCGGCGATTTTAAACTAATTTGAGCTCTTAAAAGTGTTAGTTAACTTTTTTGAAATTTTATGGTAATAATAACCCAAAACATTAAACTTATTTATTTTACAACTTTTTTGTAAGTTGCATATATAACATAAGCTGCATTCAAAAATTTAAATAATTCGTAAATTTGTCCCGAATTGCTACTGAGTAAAATTTTGTGCCATAATGACGAAAAAACATCAAATTAGTTTAGAAAATGTAATATAATTATTAGGCTTTATAACGAAAAAAAACTTTGCGTTATATTGCAAAAATATTAAATTTATCTTTTAAAGAAGTACGCTACATTGTTACGAGGTTTACAGCTACTGGCAGGAAGTGGCTGACCAAGAGTGACTTCAAATCATTGAAGTCATTGAATCAATATTTATTCAAAACTTTTTATATAAATAAAATCAAATATGTAAAAATATTAAAATTATTGTATTATTCTCCTCTGTTTCCTAACTTTTGAGAGGTAGTGTATATTCCCGATCGGATGTGTGAAAAAAAAAATCTAAAAACCTAAACTGTAACACTTTTACAAACTGAAAATTTGTAAAAAACTATTATGATCAGAAATTAAGATCAACTATAAATGAAATAATGTAATTTGGCCACAAATGTATATGAAATTTATCGATCTGCTAAAACTAAAAAAGTGAATTAAATATAACTTAATAGAAAGATACGAGGGCGCTTTGATAAGTTGGTGACTTTTGAATAAAAAATATTTTTTTCGGCAAAAAATCGTTTTATTTTTCATGGCGATGACACACGTGTGCACCCGTAAATTATCTTGGTGAAAGAGTACTTTTTTCTTCGCCAAATGCGGTCGTTTTTGCTTAAAATCAATGTCGAATCTGTCGAACAGCTTTGAATAATATTTTCCGGTGATCGTTTTACCCTTTTTAAGATAATTAATGTGAATGACCCCGCGTGTATTCTAAAAAACTGTCTCCATAACCTTGTTGGCCGAAAGACCCACCTTGCCCTTTTTTGGTGCACGTTAATCCAAAAAAGTCTACTGTTTTGACTGTTTCTTGGTGCCATCTCACGCACTTTCACTCTTTGATAGTCTAATATCATTCTATGGATTTTATCGTCGATTTCTGACGTCACAACTTCTTTTGGGCGACTTGGACGTTCGGCGTCACTTGAGCTGGTACGACCACAACGGAATTCAGTACCACTGCTTAACCATTGAAATTGATGGTGCAGAGTCCCCATAGTGTTTTTCAAGCTTTTTCTTGGTTTCGGTGATTTTCTTTAGGCAAAAATTAATGTTTAATGAGCACACGAAATTCACTTGTTTCCATTTTTGTTCAAATTTACGAGGTTGTCTACGTTTTATGGCTGTCGAATACAAACTAAATGACGCAGCTTACTTAAAATTTGACAGTAGTCTATTGACAGATGGTAGTTCATAGAAGCAGTGTTGAATATGAAGTTACAACGCGGAAAATTCAAAAAGTCACTGACTTATCAAACCACCTTCGTATAACAAAAATAATAAATCACTTACAATTACAATTTTTGCAGGGTGCACACTGTATATATTATTAATCAAACTTTTAGGAAACGGTATGTTATATTTTGCTAATAAAAAATCTGTAATAAATTAATGAAGTATTATTTCAATATGAAATTTAGTTGGATTTATTTTACAGAACTGGACTTTTTTGAAATATTTTTTGAAAAGGAATTTTAACTTTTATTTTAGAGATGAAGCGACCAAAGATGAGCAGCTCAAACTGTGCAGATGATGATAATTTTAATTTAAATTATTTTTTAAATTTATTTTTATTTTTTAAAAAGTACAACAAAAAAATAGATTCCAGCAATTCAAGATGATGATTATCATCTGCATTTGTTAGACTTATTGTGTCTTACGTTACACTTGGTTGTCCCATGATTTCATACGTCGGTCTATATTTTTTTCTTTTGAGTTTATAGGGTATCAACTTGTTAGTCATCATTTTTAGGAGATAGATATGAGGAAACGGTCATTGGCCTAAGTGTTTGCGCGATGAACTGCTAATGTAAGGCGCCCCGGTTCAAATCTGGGTAGAGATCACTTTACAATGCCGTCTCCATGCTTTGGAAGGCACGTAAAGACGGCGGTTCTTCTATGTTAATGCATTGGCAGCATTAACAATAAAAATAAGGTAACAGGCACATCTGAGGCAAGCCTAGCAAACTACTTCAGATGTAAAACAAGAAATGCTCACAGTACTAGAAGTGGCTTCGGATATCGCCAATGTTGCTGTTAGAATAAAACTGGATTTGTCCTAATTAAAGTTGAAGAAGAAAAAGATAAGAATATAAAATTAACCTAAGAACTCCCCTCAATAATACTAAGTTTAATGTATAAAACTACAATACAATTTTATAGTACCTTTAAACTCTTTGATAATTTTAGTACTTGTTCTACACATTGCATTGACAAGAACTATAAGAGGTTAAATGTAGAGAATAAGTAAAGGAGAATAATGTCACTAACCTGCATTAATAAGGATCGACCAAACATGTCAATTATTTCTTATGTTTAAATAAAAATACAGCGGTACCTCGAGTTACGAACTTAATGCATTATTTTTGACTCTGTTCGTAAGCCGAAATGTTTACAAACTAAAACATTCGCAAACCAAGAGGATACCTGAGTACAGCTAATTTGTTTAATCTATGCAACTAATGCAGCAATACTGAAACATCGTGGCCCAAAAGCCATGTTTGTACGTTCGTGCGCCGAGGAATTGTACACAGGTTGAGTCAAAATTTGTTCGTAAGCCTATTTGTTCGTAACTAGAAGCATTCCACTGTACTGGAATTAGAAATCATCATAATCAGATTAAAACCATAATCTAAATACTGCTCTTGATGTTGTGGTTTGATGCTGGTCGGTTTTCTGCCGTTTTAGATCAGGTCTTTCCTGCGAGGACTTCCTCGAATGGGTCCCGGCCAAGAAAATTTAATATTTCTTTTAAATGTAAGAATAAATCCTAGTTTTACAGCTAAAAAGCTAGGATTTATTAACTTTAATCAATTGCGGAATGCAATTTTCTTATTGTTTTTTTCAAACAGTAATCCTCCCCCTCCCATTAGAAATTAAAAATTAGTTTTTAGCGTTAAAAGTAATTTTAGATAGAGTATTTTATATTTATAATATAATTAATTGCAAATGGTAGCAACAATTAAAAACAACGTCCCTAAGAGCAACAAAACTCAAAATTGTGGAATTTGAGTCACCGGATCAACTGCAAAAACTCATTAAAAATATCTTTGAGTCAAAACTAATCTAGAAAATAATAAATCTTTGAGTTACGGTGGGTTCTAGAAGAAGTTCAACTTACTAAAAACATCCTTGAGCGTGACAAAACTTTAAATTATGGAATTTGAACCGCGGGATGCGAGGGTTGACTGGTAGCTCGTAGAGCAGTAAATGCTAATATCTAGGCAAAATGCCTAAGAACTTCAAAATGGTTAATATTATTACGCAATAGTACGCTCCCATATTTTTCTTATGACAATTTCGTGAACTTCAAAATTCAATTGTTGGTATAACATGGAATATATGAAACTCTACCTCATCCTGACCGCAACGTCGTGATAATTTTTCTGTCCTGTGAATAGTTGGTTGTTGGCCGCTGATATATTGCTGTATCCTAAGTTTGTTCATACCTTGTTTTTTTTCAAAACAACTATAAACTTTCAAATTGAAGGATGGTAAAACTTCTTTTTAAGTAATATTATTGCCCGGATTAGTCAAAAATAAGTTAAAAAAATCACCAAATTTAACCAGCACCTATTTAAGTGGCCTAAAATATTATTGTTTTTAAAAATGTATTGTTTTAAAAATCGGTGTTTTGTTTTCGACGTTTTGACATGCTACCACAGGATTCTACCGTAACATTGGTATTTTTAATATTTAACTAATTAACTGTTCTGAGCGTTATAAGAATCTTAATTTTTAAAGAATTCGCCAATGCTTCTGAATAGCGAGAACTTCTGCTGCGTTTAATAACTGTGCTTACTGATGATGAAACTTGAACAGTTTTCGCTACAAGCACTATCACGATTGAATTTTTAATAATTGATTTATATTGTTAAAATGAGTAGGTAAAAACATGCTATTATTTAATTTAGTTTATTAATAATTATATGCAATAGTAATTATTAACAAAAATTAATACTGTCGAGTTCATGAATTAATATTACCAACTTAAGTTCAGTTTCATGTAGTATGTTATACAAATTGATTTCAGTTTGGATATAGATTGATTTTTTTATTTCTTATGCAAATTTGGTTTGCAGTTTTTTAAATAATAGAAAACTAAAATTTACATATAAAACTTTAAGCAAAAATATAAATTTTCTAACTCAATCTCAATAAATGTAACATAAAAATATGACTACTACCGCGTAAAATATCTCAAGTCTTCTCCAAGATTATCTCAGAATTTTGTTTATTATTTTTTTGTAACAATATACACGTAAACACTAAGTCACGTTTTCGTTCATTTCATAAAATAAATTTACATTTAAAATTAAAATTAAATAATTTATATGACAAACTATATAAAAATTCACGCAGTACTGTATCTATGAATTTATTATAAATTACTTTATTGATATAGAATATAAAATTTGATTGGTATATAGTAATAGAAATATAGAATCTCTAGATTATTTCAATTTATGGAAACTATCATCAGCATGACATAAAGCATATGTCGGCCGAATAGAAAGCGGGAAACTGTGGTTTAAATTCTTGTGGTGTTGGATACACTGCTGTGATCCCAAGTCTAATATCAAACTTTGGAGAAAACAACGGGAAACTACGTCATTAATAGTTATATGTCGCTAACAAGTCATCATAGCTTCAGCGAAATTGATAACCTACCTACTGGATTGCGTCAGGCACATACATACATATTTATTATTTAGAGTTGATTCATCTTTAACAATCATACATAAAAAAATTTTTAAGTTTATTTTTTATAATTTTGTCAGGCTATAACTGAGGAGAAACATTGACGGCTACCGTGCATAAGATCAAAACAGTGGTCATTCATTCAGTATTTTATACGATTTTGCACAATAATTTTACATTATAAATAATAAAATTAAATAATAATTGAAAAATTGCCAATGCAAATTTCACACTTGACTTTACGTTTAAATTTTAATTTCTTATACCATAAAACAATAACTTAGTTTGTAAATCAGCTAACTATTCAAATTTACAAAACTCTTTTGATATTGCAGTCGACAAAAGCTTTGTGGTTAACTCGGCGGATTAGCCAACAATCTTTGGTTAGAATCAAATTCGAATATTTACGAAATAAATTTTACTTTTAACTGGGTTGTTTTTAGAATTACTTTTGGTAAGAGCATTTCTGCTTGATTTTTTTTATTGCTTTTTAAAATTATCAAAACATTATTATTACTTTTTTTAAATTAACATGCAAAGAAGAAATTTTGTTAACTTAGCAAGAACGTTGTTCGGATTCCACGTTAAGCTGTAGGTTCAACTATATGCGTGTACCTACGTATAGTTTCTACCTAAATATTGCTGAATTGTCATTTATTAATTTTTGTGTAATATGATTTATCAATAAATACCGTGCAATACAATATTTACTAAATTTAAATAACTCTTTAATTTCCATAGAAATTACACAATTAATAATTAACTATTGAAAAATATCGCTTTTGCGTTATTTTAATTAATCTAACCTGTCAGATACATTAATTGTTTTGGAATTGTATAGTCGATATTATGTAATATAATAATAATAGTAATAAGTTAATTCATATAGATTATATTATGTGTATGAAAGCTGCATGGATTGCTATGGACGCATATTGAAAAATATACAAAACTTCAAAAATTCAACTAAATAATATATCTTAAAACACATTAAAATGTCAAATTTAAAAAACAAAGAACAAAAAAGCTTGCACCCTGTATTGGCTCATTCGTCACTTCGAAAACCTGTCAAAGAGAAAACTCTTTCAGGTTGTAATATAAATTGAAACTTTATAACAACAATTACAGGTCAGATTGATGCATTTGCTTATTTTTTAATAGTAACCTTATAAATTGATTAGATTTCTTATGCGCTTCACATGATTTTAGTAAATGTTTATTTTTTTACAGTGAATAGTAAGTTTGTAATTACACCTTTACTTTTACCAAGTTCTTTGCTGACGCTTGTTTAGCGCATTTAGCACTTTAAGACAAAGTCAGTCAGTTTAATAACAAGTTTTTCCTGTTCGCTTCTAAAACTATGTAATCCGTTTATAAATTTTGTTAATCTACTTGAGCGCATCACTAACTTATTAGATAGGAGATTAGTTTTAGTAGTATATTCTGGGAATACAAAAAGCCGTTCCTTATATTTCCCTTAATTTAAGAAATTTTTTAATGTTTTAATTTTTATTTAAGTTCAATTTAATTTTAATACAATTTTTTTACATTTATTTATAGTTCAATATCTTAAAATTTATCTTAAATTTAAATGTATTAAAATTTTATATAGATTTAAAGCGCAACAAGATGTGGGTAATAACATACTCAAGTTTATGATATTAGAGCATTACAACTGTCGGTTGGTAGATAATAAACTAAAATGCATCTTTATTACTTTTAAAAATTCAAAATTCAACGTATGAAAATTAAAAAATTTTAATTTTTTATAAGTGGGTAGCATCCCTCTGCAATTGTGCATTAGCGTAGACCCCGATCACGAAAGCTGTTTCAAGTGGCAAAGTTATCGTCGATATAGCAACAAAAATTGCCGTATGTGCATTTAACTGTAGTATGTTTAGTATTTAAAAATTTTGGTATGACAATCGGGCCCAATCTGTGCGGAAGCTGATGCACGCCGCAATAAGTTCTCGGAGCGATTGTTGTCTGACCCTGCAAAAGAGGTCGGCTATCGTTAAAATTAGTCATAAAGAAAAAAATAGAGCAGTACATTAATATAGAAGGCAAATTCTATGGTGCAAGTATTGCAGATTAGAGGTAAGTAAAAAATTTCAATAAAATAATGCTATGTAAAACTTTTTTTTACAAAACTACAGTTTGTAAATTGGCCGGCAACATAATTTTTATAAATCTGAACCGATTTGCTTGAAATTTTAACTGGAGCTATAAAATGAAATTATCTAAATAAGTACGTAAGGATTTGATGTTACATCTTCAACTTTTGTAATGACAGTGCTTATTGCGCATTTTGGTATTGTCACAGCACCTGGCGATAAGCGTAAAGTCTATATTTGTAACGAATGCCCGATAATAGAATGTGTTTGGTTGTCAATACTGGGAAAACGTTAATTCCTGATTTGATTCACGACTTTTGCAAATTGTGGTAGATTCTTGATTTGTATAACAGCGAGACCATAATTTGCTAAAAAGAAAAACTAAATTCCTGATTTAAATAAGACCAAAGCCTGAAAGTGGAAATGGACTGAATGCATATTACTGCCCAAAAATGGCACAAAGAGTAAAATATATATCACCGTACTTTCCCCATTTATTCTGGAATTATATTTTCCGCATTAGATTTGGTGACTTATTAGATATAATACTTAACAAAATAAATAAATTTTTTTCAATACAATCGACCAATAAAATAATACAATACAAACAATTTTTTGTGATTTCAAAAATCTCACAGATAGCTTAAGATATTATTATGAATTTTTTCGTATTCTTTTAAAGTTATTTAGAGATGCACCTACTATTTTTTAATAATTGTTTTTTTAAACAGCCAGAGGAAACATTGGGACACAAGTCCTTCCTAAATGAATCCCTTTTAAATACAGGCTTGAAATCTGTGGTGTAAATAGGTTACAAGGACTAGACTTTCCCTTCGTAGAATTTACAATATGTAAATTTACCCCTCTCTTAGACAATTAATGGAAAAGTATAAGAAGATAGAAAATATATTGAGATCATCTAGACTCATAATTACGACCCCGTATTTTAATTTGTTTTAATTTTCTGTCACTTTTTGATCTGTCTTAGATAAAATAACCAACAATATTTTGATCTTTTTTTATTTTTTAAATACCTCAAAATTATATTTTTGAAAACTGCACTAGGGCACTAACTTTAAAATAAAACTTATAAATTCATAAATCAATAAGTTTGAAAAATATATTTCAGTCGAGTGAATGGTCGTAGACAAATCTAGATAATTACATCCTTACACATTACATATCCAAAACTGTAGCATGATACATTTAGCCGAAGCTGCGCCTCCCGCATAGGTTACAAATGCACGTAGCTTGTTCTTCTAGTTTATTATTTTGTTTTTTTTTCGTTGAATTTGAATAGTATAAACAGGTTGATAGTTTGAAAAAAATATTTATTCTGATTATTCTCACGCATTCAATCGAATTTTCCATCAGGGATTTCTAGAAAACAATGGAGAGGAGGCAGGTTGTTATATGGGGTAGGTTGTTACATTGCAAATTTCAACTGCAATTTTTATTCTAGGAATTTGTTATCTTATAGAAAGTACAAGCTGCGCATGATGCAGCTATAAATAAATTTGCAAACTCTTAAGAAATATATCACACAAGTTATTGTGATGAAAGTGTTTTGTTAGTGCAAAAGTAATTTTCTTGTGTGATTAATATTTTTAAAAATTTGCTAAACGGTAAGTAATTAAGTAAAACTTTTGCATAGGTTTTATAATATATATGTTTCACTTCAACTGTGATTATTTATTTTTGATCTATCTTTAACGGTTTTTATGAAAATAAAAAAAAACATATTTTGGTCCGAAGGGGCACATTGTTACATCAGTAGGTGAGGTACATTGTTACATGTAACAACCTACCCCATATTGCACTACTATTAATTACCATTAGATTTTAATTCTTTGCTATTTTGTTGAAGGCTGTAACTATGGTAAGAACATACAAAAGAAAAACCAATCGTGGTAACACACCTATTGAAGTATTCAAGCAAGCCACTAAGGCGGTCTTGGAAGATAAATTGTCTTTGAGAGATGCTGCTAGTCGTCATGAAATTAATTTCATGACACTTCAAAGATATATTAAGAAATCAAATTCGGCACAGAATGAAGAAACCGAATTAACTGTAGGTTATGCTAAACCTTCAATGGTTTTTACCAAAAAACAAGAAAATGAATTATCTGTATATATTGAAGATTGTTCTAAAATATATTATGGATTAAACACCAGAGATGTACGAAAATTAGCTTATGAATTAGCCGTTGCAAATAATCGTGCATTTCCAAATACCTGGAAAAATCAGGAAATGGCATCTAAAGAGTGGTTAAAGGGTTATTTAAAGCGACACCCAAATTTATCGTTACGTACACCCGAATCAACCAGTCTTTCACGAGCTACATCATTTAATCGTGCTAATACTAATTTGTTTTTTGACAATCTTGGTAAACTATACGACAAATATGGATTTCAACCAAACGATGTTTATAATATGGATGAAACGGGACTCACCACGGTTCAGAAACCATCAAAAATAATTGCAAAAAAAGGATCTAAACAAGTAGGGGCAGTAACGTCAGGAGAAAGGGGGATATTAGTAACTATGGCTTTAGCGGTAAACGCAACGGGAAATTGTATGCCCCCTATGTTGATTTTTCCCGGAAAAAAATTTCGGCCATTTATGACTTCGAGTGCACCTCCTGGAACTATCGGAGTCGCACATCCCTCCGGCTGGATGACTTCAGAAAATTTTTTTGTTTTTATTGAACGGTTTACCGCATTTACTCGGTGTACTAAGGACAACCCTGTTTTGCTTGTTCTAGATAACCATGTCTCACACCTCTCAATTCCTGTTCTTAACTATTGTAAAAATAATGGAGTAGTGCTTTTGAGTTTTCCTCCTCACACTTCTCACCGCCTTCAGCCACTGGACAGAACAGTTTATGGTCCTCTAAAGAGATATTTTAATCTTCATGCCGATGGATGGCTTAAATCGCACGCAGGCGTTCCTATGAGCATTTATGACATTCCAACAATTCTAAAAGAAGCCCTGCCTAATGCGTCTACACCTAGCAATATCCAAAAAGGATTTTTAGTTACAGGCATATGGCCATATAATAGAGAGATTTTTTCAGATGATGATTTTTTACCATCTGAAGTCACGAACCGAGAACTGAACGAAAATGGTGCAAACGAAATAAATTTTGTCTTAAATTTACCTGATGACAGCGTCACAATTCGCCATAAAACTCCTTCGCCTGAACCTTCAACATCTACTGCTACATTATCCACAGTTTTGACTGTTACTTATACCACGCCACAACAGTTAAAACCTTTTCCAAAAGCCCCTCCACGCAAGCAAGGAGTTAATCGTCGAAAACGTAAATCTGCAGTGCTCACAGATACTCCGGTAAAAAATGCATTGGAACAAGAAGCCGAAGAAAAAGAAAACCGGAAGAGGAAAAGCGGAAAAGTTGTAGGGAAACTAAATAGAAGCCACAAAAAAAGTAAGAAAAAAACACAGGAATTTGTAGATTTTGATGAATCTGAAGAAGACGAAAACGATTCATTGTGTCTTGTGTGTTTAAAATCTTTTTCAGAAACTAAAAATTTAGAATGGATTCAATGCACATCGTGCAAGAGATGGGCACATGTAAAATGTGGTGAAAATGATGACTTTTATGCGTGTGTTCATTGTTTATCCGATAATGACTAATTTTGTATGTTACAGTGTTTTTTATAGATTAGAATTATTGTTTTAATTATTTGTTTTAGTTGTGTAACAACCTACCTCATATAAAGTAACAACATGCCCCACTATGGGGCATATTGTTACAGTACGGATAGGTTCCTTTAAAATAAAATAAAATTTTTTATGATATTTAGTGTATAAATAAAATAACCACTTAAAGCTAAATGTTTGTTTTATAATATGACTTATTTAGTTTTGTTCTTTAATGAATGCATTTCGTTAAAAAAATTCAAACGTCAAAATTGTATCAACCTGCCTCCCTCTCCCTGCTTGTTTGGCTTAAGTTCAATTGCCTAGAAATAGTTTAGTTAGCTACTTCATTGGTAAAACAAACAAAGTTAGCTTCAATAACTTTCTGTCCCGATTTAATTAGGTGTCATTTGGTGTACCGCAATATTCGTAGTGTGGAGCTATTCTGTTCTTAGTTAATCATCGTATTAAGTTCTACGTCTTTCTGCTTGTGCACTTCAACTTCCACTACTTGACACTCATTACGTTCAAATCTCTAGCCACAACATTCCACCATCTTATCCTCCGTCGTTTTCTGCTTCTTTCCTTATCTGGTTTTTACTCCGTTACCAGTCTTCTCACTTCAGTTTTTTCTTTTTCTTTTTGCTTATATGTCCTAGTCATCGTATTCTCTGTGCTTTTTTAAACTTCACGATGTTTTTATTACCTAAAAATTGAGTCATATCCTCATTTTTTTCTCGCTCGTAATTCGTAACATACTTTGTTTAATTTTTCAGAAGTGTGATCTACATGCTCGGGCCATCTCAGGTACTCATCGATGCTCACCTCCAAAAATTTAGTAATCCGCTTGGCAATATTTTCTTGTCATTCATGTCAATTTTGGTTGACTTATACCTTGTGGAATGATTATTGTCAGAAATTACCATTTTTGTTTTTCCTGTATTTATAAATGTATGTTCGGCTGGAAAGTTCGTATCGTTTTGAAGAAAAAAACATTTTTTTGGTAAAATTAAATTTTATTACTTAACATATTATTTGCATTTGAGGGCGATACACCAATTATAACGATCTTCCAACTTTTAGATACCACTTTTGTAGTACGATTTGTCTTTAGCCTCAAAATATGCCTCTGTTTCGGCGATTACTTCTTCATTAGCGCTAAATTTCTTTTCAGCAAGCATTCCCTTGAAGTTTGTAAACAGGAAATAGTCACTGGAAGCTAAATCCGGAGAATACTCTTGATGGAAAAGAAATTAGTAGCCCAATTCATCGAGTTTGTCCATCGTTTTCATCGACTTGTGACACGGTGCATTGTCTTTTTTCTTCAAATAAGGCCGTTTTGCGATTACATTTTCAAACGCTCCAATAATGCTATATAATAGTCGCTGTTGATAGTTTTCTTTTCCAAGATAATCGATGAACAATATACCATGCGCATCTCAAAATCCAGACGCCATACCCTTGCCAGCCGACTGTTGTGTTTTTCCTCACTTTGGATTGGATTCGTCGCGTGCAGTCTACTCAGCTGACTGCTGATTGGACTCTGGAGTGTGGTGATGGATCCATGTTTTATCAATTGTCACATATCGACGTCAAAATTTGGTTGAACAGTTCCAAACACTGTTCCGAATCATCAACACGTTGTTATTTTTAATCGACTGTGAGCTCACACGGCACCCACATTTTTGCAGAGCTTTCGCATGCCCAAATATTTATTTACGATATGTCTAACACGTTTCTTTGATATCTTTAGAGTTTCAACTATTTCGATAAACTTCACTTGACAGCCATTTAAATTGATTTTGTGGATTTTTTTATGCTTTCGTGTGTAACAGCCTGTTTTGGACCTCTACTGCGGTCATCATCTTTGATGCTCATATGATCTGTACGGAATTTAGCAAACTACTTACGAAGGGTTGCTTCTGCTAGAGCAGAGTCCTAAGAACTGGCCTAAGAAAATACCATACAAGAATAAATTGTTTATTATATAGGTCAATATGGTTGCCACTTTACCAACACGATAGTTAATGAAAGCAGTTGGGGTTCCATCATCTTCATAACTGAAATTATTATTTACATTTTTTGCAATTTTTTTTCACCGTCGTTAGTTTTAGAAAAATATTTATTGGAAATAGAGATTGCTTGCCTTTCCATAACAGATTTGGGATTACATTGATTAAGATTTAGTTGTAGTCTTTCGTTGCTTGCTTAGGATCACGCTCTACCTGACAGTCCTTCCTATCGGCTAAACTACCAACTATTACATTGTATTGGTCAGGGAAAAAGTTCGTGGCGTTTTTGCAATAGATCTAGCAAATAACTCAGGAAATGCAGTTTGCAGCGATACCATTAAACGCTCATTGGAAAGATAATACTTCTGGCGTTACTTTGAGTGTAAAACATCAAAATTAGTGTAGTGGGAGGAAAATTGTTTGCGCTATATTTTGCAATATCATTTTAACAAAGAGAAAACACTGCGCAGGCTTGTAAAAAAACTTGTGCTGTGTACGGTGAAGGTACTTTATCAAAATCTGTTGCGGGGAATAGGTTCGCTCTCTTTCTGCTAGAAGGGACTAGAAGGAAATCGTCCACCATGAGCTACCTTCAGTTGGTCAGACAATTGATTCTCAACTCTACTGTAGACAACTAGAGAGATTACGCCAGGAAATTAAAAGAAAACGGCCCGAATTGAATAATAGGAGAGGTGTTGTCAACGCCCGACTACACATTTCTTTGATGACCCAGGGTTCTCACTTGTATGGAAAACCTGGAAAACCTGGAAAAATTAGAGAATTTAAAAATTGTCAGGAAAGGCATGGAAAGTTAGGAATTTAAAAATTTTGCGCTAATGTCGGGGAAACAAAATTTTGTCAAGGAAATATTTCAATTTCTATTTTCAGATATAATATTTTTAATTTAAAATTTGAAATAATTTCATTCATAGATTTTCATTTCGGGGAGGGTTGCTAATTTATCAATGCCCGTTAATAACTACATGTCTGAATGAATAATCGGATAAAGCATTCAAATTTTTAATAACTTTTTCAATTGGGGGCTCTTCGCCAGTACGCCATTGCCAAACATGGAAAAGATGTTATTGTAAGCGATTATGATGAAATATTTGTATTTTCGTTTTTAGAAAAAAGTTAAAAAAATCTTTAAAACAAGACATTTTTTATCATAAACTTTAAGTTAATAAACTTAAGCAATTATTAATTTGTCGATAACAATGAAAATTTTTCCCGGGTAGTTAAAGGTTTTCTTTAGATCAGTACAATGCCAAATTTTTCAATTTCTTATTTATGCTTGTGCAATAACCAATAACATTTGAAAATGTTGAAATAAATACTTATAATATTTATTTTTATTTAATTATGTATTTTTTTCGGTGCAAATTGTTTTCCGTTTACTGTATTACGTTACTAAAGTGTCAGGGAAAATTAAAATTTTTGTCAGGAAAAACTTGGAAAGGTCAGGGAATTCGCTTTGAAAAATTTAGTGGAAACCCTGTAAAACCTGTTAAAAATTAACAGAGCTTGGTTGGGAAGTTTTAATGCATCCACCGTATAGCCCAGACATAGCATCTTTTGACTATCACTTGTTCCGATCTCTGCAGAACTCTTTCAATGGAATTAAGCATGTGAAAACCTCTTGATTCAGTTTTTTAAACAGTAACCACAGAAGTTCTTCCCCGATGGCATCATGGCTCTACCCGAAAAATGACGAAATATTGTCGATAATAATGAGTATATTTGGTTTAAATAAAATTATTTTTACACTACATATAAAAAAAGAGTTGAATTTTACTAAAAAACGCCACGAATGTTTTTCCTGACCTAATATATTGCGTACATTGTCTTACTTTTCTTATCTGATTTCTTAAGCTGTATCCTACTGTAAATGCAACTCTTCAGCACTGAAATTACTAATTAATTACATAAAAGAATGATCGGAAAGTGAAAAACTGGATAACAACCCAAGGTAGCTTACTAGCTCCACTTCTCTACACGCATTTTACGCCTGACCTTCTTAAAGTTTTGCCCAACTGCTACATGCTTTACATCTATGTTGATATACTTGAATTTATGGTAATTTAGAAATCTATTTTTGATGAGGACGTACTCCTGAAGACAAAATCTGAATTTAAATGATGTTTTTTTTTATAATTCAACTAAAACATTGTTTTAAGGAATCACTCTGGTGTTCTTCATAAATTTAAGCTGGCGCTAGCAAAACCATTACATTCTTCATGCAGTTAACAGTTAAGAGACACTTTTGTTGCAATCACTCTATATAAATAAACATGCGATGACAATTATTATTATTTCTGAAGTTCAAATAAGTTATTTTTTAATACTTAATAATCGTTTTTATATTAGTTATATTGTGATTGATACAATGTGGAGAATTATACAGAATGGTAGAAAATATCAAATCTCAAAAAGAGTTATTAGTTTCGATACAGTAATTCCATATAGCGGCACGGCTTGACGAAGGGACTGACAGGTTTCAAATGAAAGTTTTATATTTGATCAACGAAACATAAAATAATGCTGCAATACCTATATTCTCATAGTTGAATAAAACAAACTGGTCTAAATTTAAATTAAACATAACGGTAACTCGCAGCATCCAAGGCTGGCACCCTAAAAACAAATGAAAAAAATTGAAAACAAAAAATCTACATAGTATGTAGTTATCGGCCACTAATAGGTGGTCTTTTTCATCATTTTAATTATAGTAGGTACATAATATTAAAAAAAGCAGTGTATTTGATACAATACAAATGTAGGTATGCGTTTATTAATTACAATTTTTAAATTCAAAAACATGTGGTAGCAATAATGTAGGTCATAAAGGTCAATAAATAATTTTTGTTAGGTATTAAAATTCTAGTTTTAAAACTGCAGTTTGTATATTTAAATTTTTTAAAAAGTAGTTTATTAATGTTGTTATCCGTTTCTAAATCAAAATTATGAATAGGATTCACCCTGTTAAAAAAAACGGTGAAGTTAAGATATAAGTAGGTCACTAGATTAAATTACATTAGTCATTCGTGAGTATTGATTAATATAAGGATGATACTGTTAGGATAGATAAATTTAAATATTTTTAAGTTGGATTTTAAAAACGATTAGAAAACGAATGTTAAATAATATTAAAGTCAAGCCCGGATGGTCAACGATGACCTAACTCCAATGACCGACATTCTGGCCCCTCTTCCGGCACTGAATACCCAAGAAGCGACCGAAGAGTTCTTCACGCAGAATTATACCAACAGCCATCAAGTTTACCACTATATAATTAAACGACCTTGGATTTAATCAATTTGATTGGTAAGTTATATATTTTTTTAATTATTTACTGTTTAAAATATATATTGTTTCTAAATATTTTTTTACCAGTTAATTAGAACTATGTGTAAACCTTTTAATAGTCATTGTAAAAGTGCGGATAATGAAGAGCAATTGTGTTATAATTTCTGTTCTCGGTTAAATTTTATTTGAACCACATAGTAATTTGGTAGAACATCGGAAAAACTTACTTTTTGGGATAGTTTGGAAAACAGTTACTTATAGTCCACCCTATCTCTCAAAAAGTCATAGAATAAGCTGTGTTTTAAAAATTTGTTTGTAAACTTTTAGGGTAGGTAAATTAGAAATAATTAAATGTTAATTATCTGTAAGTTATACTAGCGTTTCATTAGTAACCCGAAAAGAAAACAAATAATTTAAACTCAATTACACAATTTCGTAATTATAGAGAAGATTTTTGAATAATTACTCATGTAATTGTGTCGATTTTGGAAGATACAAAATATTTTTTTTTATGACCAATTTTATATCTTTGTGCTACTAATATTATTGATATTTTCTTGGTTTCTATTCGGAAAGTGTTACAAATTCTTAAGCAGTTAATATATGTAAATGAACGTACATACGAAGTGCATCAACCTGGATTTTGTTTGTAGGATTATAGGTGTAACTTTGGCCGAGTTTGATATTATTTTTAATTAGTATAGGTAAATAAATGAGACTTCAAACAATATTTAAATAAATATTTCCGCTTAGTAGTATTTAATGCAAATAACAATGCGTGCTATGGTACCGTAACCATCAACGCTATATGATAAAACGTTGGTTCTGTATACGTTGACAGTAAGTGGTAACGGTCTGTGTATAATTGAGAGGGTTAATAAAATAAGGTAATAGATGTCATAAAAGTGCTTTAATTTATGCTCTAAAAAATTGCTTCAAAAAGTTTATTTATAATTGTAATTAAATAACAAAATTCATATATTTGAACATCAAACAATTTTAATGTTTCAGCATTACGAATTCGTTTTTTAATTATTCCTTTTTTGATCTTTCTGAACTCATTGAAAAATTTGCCCAAAGGGGTTGTTTTAAATAAAAATTCCCATTCTGCAACCCAGTTAAACAATAAAATGGATTTGACATCTTGATTTAGCGTGCTAATTAAAAAAGCATGTGCTTGAAATAAATAACGTTCACAACAGATTGAATTAATTGGGGTATACTCAAGTTTTTCTGATTCCTTTGTGATTTATTACGACAGATATCAGCGATGAATAGTTTTGCATTTAAATAAAGAGAAATTATTTGAATAATTTATTATAATAATTTATTCTTTACAGGTTGAATCGGAGAGCCACCGATATGAAGCTGTCACTCGTTTTTGAGTTGCTATTGATTTTCGTCCTCTTGGCCTTTGCGGCTTCGCGAGTTATTGGTAATTTAATTTTTCATTTAAACACATTTTCATTTGTTCATAATTTATTTTAAATTCCAGAGTCTAAAAAACCTGCAATTAGTAAAAAGGTAATAAAACATAACCCTACAAAGAACAGTTCCAAAAACCGACAAGATGTTAATAAATACTGCAGTTGTTCCACTAAACTTTGCAATTGTTGCCGAGAATTTAATATTCCAGTAGTATCGCTACAGGGACCCGGATGTGCATCACTTCAATATTTACAAGGAGATCGTTTAGCAATTTCTATGAGCTTCGGCGAACGAATTCTTACTAATACAACAGTTTCAGGTAGCTACTAGCCAATCAATTTGTATTAGTAAAACTTTGCTAATGAATTTTTTTTTAGGTAAAAAACCTAAACCCGTATGTATGCCATTACCTGGAGGAGTTTCCAGATTTTGCGGTCGTGTTTATAACATAGCTCGCGAAGGAGAAGATTTTAAGGCATGTTTGGGATTAGAACTTCGAGCTCTACAAGACGTCGAAGCATCACTTAGAGTATCATGTTTCCGTTTTGGTCCTGCTGGTCTTAAAACAGAACCAGCACAACCATTACCCGTTGTTTCGGTCCCTAAACCGGTGGTTAGTAAGGACGAAGACGACGAAGATGACGACGACGATGACGATGAATATGATGAATACGATTTTGATGACGATTACGAAAATGATGTAGATTCTGGCGACTATTCATCTTTCGGTGTATTCGACGACGACTTCGTAGGTAATCTATTTGGAGGGGGCGGCACCGAATATATTGTAGAAGTAGAAAAGCCAGTAAAACCTACAAAACCTCCACCAGCTAGGAGAAATACTCGTAAACCGATACGTCCAGTGACAAAAGCAGAAGCAAAACCAGTTAAGAAAGTAAGTCCGAAGCCCGTAAAAACTAAAACAACATCAAAACGTAAAGTAAGTTCAACGACGGTCGCACCAACGACTATAGTAGTGACATCAACTGGCAAACAGGAACTACCAAATGTTACTCCTAACACAATTTCAAGCATTAAATCTAATATAGAAACTTCCTCTGAAACTATTCCATCACCATCACATGAATCAATTGCCGCTGTAACCGCAATGTTACAGAATTTCCCGGGAGATACATCTCAAGTGCCGTCAGTAAACATAAAACCAGTTAAAGGAAATTCTAATCCAGCATCTGATGAAAGTTCTAATCAAAGCACGTTAATTCCTAATAATTTTAGCACAAATTCGATAACTCTTAAACCAATTGCTAATAGTACAGTTACGGAAATTTCACAAAAAGTTGAAGCTACAACTTTGATAGAAAAACCAAATACTGATTCATACGCCGCTACAACAGAAGACGACGACGACGATGATGAGAGTACGGAAACGGTGGAAAATTATATTTTAAAAAATGATTCCCTTAAAGATGACGACGATGATGACGACGATGACGATGATGAGGAAAGTGATGAGGATGACATTGACTCCTTAACTGATCCTATTTCCTCAGTTGTTGAAGAAGTTTTAGGTGATGATAAAAAGAATATAACTAAAACTAAAAATGAAACAAAAAAAGATGTAAAGGTTGAAAATAATAAACCATCCGAAAACGTCTTGGATGATATTGTTGATGGAGTAGTTGAGACAATAAGTGGTACAGTAGCTACAAGTAATGCCCCTTCCAAAAAAGCTAAAAAAAGTAATAAAGTAAATAAAGTAAAAAAGCAGAGCGAAGAGGATGACGATGACGATGATGATGACGACGACGACGACGATAGTTTTGAAGAAAGCGACGAAAGTGCCGAAGATGATGATGATGACGACGATGACGATGATGCTAGAAAAATAGATGTACCTTTAAGATACAGTAGCAGGCGAAGTAAAGATATGCGGCTAAATTAATTATTTTAGAATATTTGCTCATCTTATGTTCAGAAGTTAGTTTGTAAAAAATTATAATTTTATTATGTTTAATTTTATAAAAATCTTAATTTATTACTATTTATTTTATTTATTGAAAATTGTATTGAGTGATTGTACATAGGTACTTAAAAGATAATATTTACAATAAAGTTTTTTTTACGTATTTTGTATTTATAAATTTAGAATTACTTGTACACTGCAAATATTGACACTACACTTGAACATATTCTAAAATTACCTAAAGAAGAACGAGTCCTGAAACGGTATATAAAATGGAGAGGTAGATAACCGAACCTCAGTTGAAAAACTATCGGTCAAGACAGCAGTAACGTTAACCAATCAATAACATGAGTAAAGCAATTATATTGTGCACTTTGATTATTATTAACTATTTTTTCATCTCTGGTAAATATACCGTAAATTACATTAAAATAAAAAAATCAAGATATGCAAGATTCTAAAATATAAATAAATTTGTAATTTATATGTTAATTCGTTCAACAGATTCAGTTACGACGACTCGAAAACCAATTCCAAATAAAAATTCAACGTCAAATGTGGTGACAGTCGCAGCTTTAGGGCCGATAACAACAACTCAACGACCATTGTTTCAAGGAGTAAGATTACCCTGTTCTTGCTTCCAAGGGCAATGTGGTTGCTGTACAGGAGTGATCCTAGAACGTTTTCGGCAAAAAGCTTGTCTCAATATTACATACGAAGCAGATGATTTTGCATTTACTGCTGCAATGAATTTAAACGGACGCGTCTTATACAAAAATACAATTTCAGGTAAATCAATAAATTTTAATTACGCTAATTAAATCAGCAATCAGTTAATATGTTACAAGTAGAGAAGAATTATTAGTATATTCGTTCATTACAAGCTTGTTATAGTTATAATCTGATTAAAATGTTATAAATAACATTTGCTTTTTTTTATTGCGTAACCAGTTTCGCTAATTCAGGCCCTTCTGCAAAATATATTAATTATAGGTTTCATTTGCAATTTGTGCAAATTACATTTTAATATGCCAAATCATATATCAACATATAAATTATAAAATTTACAAGTCAATAAAAAAAACAAAAACAAAACACTACTGAACGACCAATTAGATATAAAGAGACCACCACTTGATCGTTATTTAAAAATTGAATTTCTTGATTACATTAATTGTTTTGTGTTTTATTTTATTTATTGACATGCATGTTGTATAATTTATAACACGGCATATTGAAATATACATACGTAAGTTGCACAAATTGTAAACGAAACCTATAACTAATATGTTCAGCAGGAGCGTCTGAAGATGCTAAATTAACGAAACTGGTTAGCCAATAAACAAGAAAATACAAACAAAAACGCTTTTATTTAGAAAATTTTAACTAAATTGAAAATTATTGTCTATGTATTATATTAGTTATTCATAAGAGCTTCACAATGCATATCGACAATTTTTGCTTTTATTATAACAACTTTAAAACCCGATTATAAAGTTTTAATATTGTGCTTAAGAAACTTTTGTAAAATAATACAAAAAAACAGTTAAGATGAGATCAGATTATTGTCTACGAATTGTTAGTTTTCGATTAAAAAACCATTAAGGAAAACCTGCGTTGAAATATGGTTATAATCCTTGAGAGTTATTTTCTCAGCATTAAAACTGCAAGCATTCTACAAATTAATTAAAAGACAAAATTAGTATCTACTTTAAAATTTTGATATAATGCAGTACCTGCGTTTATGAAATTCATTAATTAACTGGAGTGTCCTTTTAAATTAAAAAATTTTATAAGAACATTTTATAAAAAATCTTCTTAAAAATTTTAATAACTTTCTCCATAGCTGAAAGTATGAATTGGGTGAGAGTATGGATAAATCAAAATTGAAATATATACAGGGTGTCCCCGTAACCGTGGAAAGCCTTTCAAGTGGTGTAAAGGACACTCTTCTAAGATAAATAAAATTTTTGTCCAAGTCCAAACCCTTGGGGGGTACCTCCCTTTAAATCAATTTTTTGAATTTCTGATTTCAAACTGCCGTAGCTCCGATACTATTGATTTTTTAGATTAAATGGATTAGAACTTTTTTAAAGATCACTCGGTTACCTACAAATTAGGTTATAACCCTTTATCGTCTAGAATTAATGGATTTCGAGTTATAAATTAAATTAAAGGAAAAATGTTAAAAAAATTCAGGTTTTAATTTTTTTTACTTTTCTTGCAAACCTCTTAAACAAAACGTCTTAGAAAAAAACGAATGGCCTAAACTAGATAGGAAATTTAACGGGCTACAACTTTGGTTAAATAAATATTTTTGAGAAATTAACCGTTTTCACAGAAATTTGAAAATAATGAACAAGGTGTAGGTAAAAAAGAATAAAAATAAATTTAATTATTTTAATAAATTCCCTCCCTATTTTCAGTACACAGGCGTGCTCTTTTCAAAAGGTGTTGGTTTCAACATGTCAAAAAGACGTTTTGTTTAAGAGATTCGCAAGAGAAGTAAAAAAAATATAACCTGAATTTTTTTAACATTTTTTCCCTTAATTTAATTTATTACCACTCGAAATCCGTTGATTCTAGACGATAAGGAGTTATAACCTAATTTGTAGATAAGCGAGTAATGTTTAAAGAAGTTTTAATCCGTTAAGTCTAAAAAATTAATAATATCGGAGCTACGGCCATTGAAATCAGAAATTCAAAAAATTGCTTTAAAGGCAAGGATTGTTAAAATTTAAAGTGTTTTTTAAATCTAGAATAATAGTGCCGAATTTGAGTCAGGCATCTACATCGTGAATTAGATCGGAACATGCTATTCGTAAAGATTTTGTTTTAATTTGACAGGTTTCAATTACATTTATATTTTTGTGTCGAGTTAATCAATTTTGGTTGCAAAGTATAAAATTTACTAAAAAAATTTTTTCCAGTAATAGCTAAGCGACATTAAAATAAGACTTTTAAGGTGAGGTTGAACTTGGTGGGTTCTTTAATAAGCCGAAAAATCAATTTTGAAGTTGACGAATTTTTTTATTATACAAACATATGGGGCGCATTATTTCATCACAATTTTATACATTGTGTTGACGTTACGTACGCCCAGCCTGATTCTAGGAAAAATAATCCATAGGTAAAATAATCCACGGAAAAATAGTCCAAAAGTAAAAAAATTTTAATTGAAAGTTTTTGTTTATAATTATAATTAAAAAATTATTGTTGAGGTTATAGGTCTATTTAAACAATTCTCAAAGCTACAAAAACATATAAATAAAACTCAAGTACATGAATAATTATAAGTAACTGACCTGTGCGAAGATAATGATAAGGTAATAAGAAACCTTTTATTTGGTCCGATCGAATCTGAAATATGATTATCAGTAATTCTTGAACAACCATTTTTAAACAAATAGCTGAGAACAAATACTAATTAAATAAGAAAATTTAAAAATAAACTTACGTTTATGGTTAATTTCTATCTCTCATGTGACAATTTTGGTAAACCAACAACGGACATCGCTTAGCGCCGTTCAACAACAAAATTAAACTGAGGCAAAACGGAATTACCATTGCGGTTCTTACCTAATTCAAGATTTTAATCCCCTTATAATAAACTATTAAGGTGGTTAGGGCAGGGTACGAAAACACGGATTCGAAAAAAGCAAATTCCTTATAGAAATGGTATAATATTATGAAGAAGAACATAATTAGAAATATTATAAACTATGGATGATTCAAAGATTTTCACGGCATTAAAAAATCAAAAATTGAAGTACGTATTCATGATAGGCTAAATTTGAACCTCAAGCCTCGCCCATTTTGAATATTTTGTAGCAATTTTACTTAAAATCACGTATTTATATGTGTACTGTTATTTGAATAAAACATTGAAAAGCGTCGATTTAAGAAGTATTTTAGCGAAATTAATTATTTGAGTGAATTTGACTCTTGACGTAGTTGCGTTTATCAAAACCCACTTTCCGCACTTTGCGCGACCTCCGAGTCGCTCCAGGCGCTATAAAAACATCCTTGCTAAACACATCCCTCAAGTACCTCCAACTGGAAAAAGTATGGATGTTGACGCGACGGATGCATAGCACACATACCGTCAACAGAATAGAAATTTTTCCGCATTTCGTGATTTTTAAAATCGATTTTTAACGTTATTTTTTTAAATATCGACTTCATCCATTGTAACTAATTTTCTAACTAATTCTAAATAAACTTTTGTAAAATCATCACAGGCAAAGAATCCGTTTTAATGTACTCGACCCGGTAGTTAAAAGAAAAAACTATATTTTGTCAAGGGGGAGGGGAGGTCCGAAAGTCGGACAATTTAATATTGTTTAAATAGACCTATAACTTTAACAATAATTCTTTAATTATCATTTGAAAAGGTCAACTATATTTCGTATATTTATTTTTGTTTATACTTTTGACTTCACACTATATCGTACTATACTACATCACATATACACAAAGTGTTACATAAATTTAGGTTTTTGTAACAATAAAAAAAATAACCAATCAGGAATTTGCATACCATAACGATTTCAATACGCGTGTCACAGCTCTGAGCACCAACGTTGCATAAAAACTTGACATAAAGAGATTTAGCTTTATAAGTAAAGAGTAGATTAATTTTTTAGTACTAATTCTATTTAATTACCTTTTACTGATTACATAGTAATAAATAGGTACATATTTTATTCAAATTTTTAAAAAAATTATAAGATTAAATGAACAATAAAACGAAACATTATTTGTGAGCTTTCAGCAATGGTTACTGCTGTCATCAGACGGCAAACGTCAAGCTTTCAGCAATGGTTACTGCTGTCATCAGACGTCAAATGTCAAACGTTCGTATTTAATTTTCTTTGTTGGTTAGGTTACTTTTGATGTAGGTACGTGTTTGTACCCTTGATCTTGTTTTCCATTGTTATTTTTTCTGTCTATGGTCTTTTAATTTTGCTACGATTATCTGTTTTTCTGCTACTCTTTTTAATTTAAAAGCATCCACAAGTTTAATCTGTACTTGGATTTTATGATTCAAGAAATTCTCTATCTTCTTAGGGGTTGCATTACCATCTACGTCTAGGTTCTTTATAATAATGTTTTTCCTTCTTTTTTCTTTTTATATTTCTTTAGTTAATCCTTCAAAACTGTCATTTTTTTTGTTTTGTTTACCAACTTTCCTTGTAAAACTTCCAATCGCATGTTCCATATCGTGTATTTTGTCTTTCCAGTATGTTTCCATAGAATCAAGGTTTTTATTTATTTCCTTACTTTCTTATTTTTTTCTGAAATCCGTCATTTACCATTTTAGCTAAACCTGCTATCACCTCCTTCAAATCCTTCATATTTTTCTCACGGTTTACTACTTCAACAGTTTTGTTTGGTGATTTGAGTGTTATTTTGCATCTTTGAGATGTTAAATGCTCTGAAATACTTCCTCTTTCATACTTACGTGTATTTTAGCTCTTCTTTTTTTTTAAATATTTTTTTGTTGGTAGTGCATAATTAGATCTGTCTGTGTTGTGACTACTTTTGCTCATTTGTTTTTATTTAGTTTTACTTAGGCAACCAACCTTACTTTCAGTAGTAATTTCTGTGCTATCAAGATTTTATTGTTTCTGTTCTTACTGTTCAGTTTGTTTCCTGTTGTTTGTTGATATTTCAATCTATAGCGACACTATGAAGATCCGGGTCAACCCTTAGGAGACATTCGCATTACTGTTAGAATATCCTAATTATGTTATCACTACTTAACCTACAATACTTTAAGTTGTTTTATGTTTTAACAAAACTTTCTTTCCTGGTATCTCCCACACATCTCTAGCTTTATCTAATTTACGTTTTCTAGATTACGTCATTTGTTCGATTCTAATCTTCTATTTCTTTCGTAAATCACAAATTACCAGTTCAACACCTGTAAACACAATGCAGTGACTATTTAGGTATGAAATATTTATCCGCATTAGATGGGTTCCGCGACTACTCATGCAGGAATGAAAACACACTTGAATGACTATTCCACAGGTATACTACATATTTGAAGCATATCAAGCGCAAGACAAAAGAAGTTTTACGTAGAGATTCATAAAAGTTGATGACACTTAGATTAACTACTACCACAAAATGATCCTCAACGTAGTAGGTTATAGTTTTGTAAAATCATGCTGCAGCGCCAAGATACCGATGATAGATTTTGAAACTATTTCTGATCAAGTGATCTATTATCTCGGCGGCATAGTTAACAAACAAAACTGTAGATTTCGTGTTAACCCATACTGATAAATGGAAACTCATAGTAAAAATTAATAATTGAGGTTCAGGCGATAGTGACGCTCAAGCAAATTAAGAATCTTTTAGAATTTATTTATGGAGAATTTTTTTTTATAGTTACATGTAGTAGTAGTTTTTTGCAAATAAAAAATGAAAATTTTGAATTTTTTTAGATAAACCAAAATAGCCCCATAATTAATTTACGTTTATTGAAGTACGTTTTCCGTATAAGGGCATAGTTATTTTACAATTTCATATTCAGCAAATTGTGCTCTATCTAAACCTCTAAAGAAAAATAAGGGTTACCATTTAAAAATAATTATAATAACGTCACAGTTTAAAAACAAAACACGCTAAAAAAATGTCTATGGCAAAAAAGTGACATTTAAAAAATAAGGTTCTTATGCAAAATTTTCTGATAAAATCTCTTTAACAAATTTTAACAAAACTGTTCTATTCTTTAAGAGCTCAATACAGATTTATAGTACTTGAGCGTAATTCCAAACCTTCGTGACCTTCGGTCTATGCAGTTTTTTAATTAGAAGTAAATTAAAGATTTTGGTTTTAAAGAATTTAATTATAATTTTAAAAAACTACTCATCAGATTATACAACAAACGGCGGAAAATGGGAAATCAATCTAAGCATAATAATTAGAGAAAAACACTGATATTCATAAAACTTTGTTTGATGCATGAAGACAAACTGCTTCCCAAGCAATGCCATGTAAATCTGCTAGTATTTTGTTTTTGTTGCTGGAATTTAACCAATTAAAACAAATATACCGAACATGATGCAACGATAAAAATAAAAAATGAATTCTTTTATTCTAGTTTAAATGATTTAGTTATTTAATTTAATTTAATTAAATTTTAGACAGTGTACAGAGAAAATCTGTTTCTAGTGTTTACACATTAAATGTACATACACATATAAATTCAGTACCTGTATCGGTGAAAGAGTAAAATGTGGAGTACGATAAGTGTTTTTCAACTTAAACCGTTTTAGTAAAAGGAATGGCATATAAAATAGCTAAAGTTTAAATAGCTTCCATTTAAAAAAAGCTTTAAATACCTTTTATCGTAAATCCAGATAGTAATTCGTTTTAAAATTAATTAAATTCGCCATAAGGATAAAAATATCGCTTTGTATAATTGATAAAATTAAAATTTTAATTTGTTTTTTAACGAAACGTTATCAACTTATGTAAAGGTATCTTATTTAAATATAATACTAGAAAATCAATAGTAAAAGCTGTACAAATCTATAGATAGAAGGAAATTATAAAATGAAACAAACTATCGTTTGCTTCACTAGATTTGTACAGCTTAAATTTTAACAGAGAACTTTTAACTCAACTTCCATGATTTGTAACGGTTTTAGTTTACTAAAAGCTTTTTCCTTATATAATTGATAGCGTTTTATTATAAAACCGTATCACTTGCGTCAATAATATGCTATAAAATCAATAGTAACCTTTCTTTGTGTGTATAAAATATAACTATTGTAATATTTACAAAAAAAAATTATGCTAACAATATTTGCAGGAAAGAATCCACCCCCGATATGTATTCGAGTACCAAGGATTCAAATTGTAGAACTTTGTGTCGAGTTTTCCAATCTATATTTTGCCAATCGCAACATGCACGTCTGCGTAGGTATGGAAGCAAATTTTCAAAGTATAAACTTGTTAGATCTCTCTTTCAATTGCATTCGCATGGGAGTTAATGGAATAGCAGTCGTAGGACCCGAAGAAGGTGGCGGCTTTCCAATATCACCAATAGATGAAGAAGAGCAAATCGACGAAGATTACGATGATAGTGCTCGAGACTCTCAATTATTGAATAACCACCACATTCGTAAACCAGTTAAATCAAATTACCTAAACTTTCAAAATAGCACAGATTTTAATAAAATTCCAGTGGCTGTGAAAAGGCTGGCTAGTGGAGACTTTTTAATAATTTTTAAAGAAAATGTGAACAATAATTCTGTTTTAATAGAAAATTAAACGAATACTCAACTTTAATTATACTCAAAAAGCGCATACTTCAAAACACAAATGCTATTTACCAGAAATTGTAAACAATTTTTAAATGTGTACTTGTGCTTTTGGTTGGTTAAAAATATTTTGTAAATTTAAGATTTATTTATTTTACTGCAAAAGTGTAAAAGATGAAGGTTCTGATAACATTTATTATTATTTATTTAATTAAATCTTTGAGCTATTTTAAATTTTGTTTATTTAACAAAAACTTTATTAAATGATCTCATTTTCTAATCTCCTTGATGTTTTACAATTCGTATAAGAAAGGGTATTCAACTTTTGTTAATTTATAGGATTTTCTCTTTTAAGCTTGTCCTTGACATTATTAAAAATATTAGAGCATGGAAGATTATTTCAGTGCCTTTTAAAGTTTATATAAATCAAAGCAGCCACTAAATTGTAAGATTAAAAAATTGTGTTCTCTAATTTATCATTTCAATATTGTTTGTTAATAATTTACAAATATTTATTCAAAACGATATTTTGAAGAAATAAATGTTGTAAAAATAAATGAAAAAAATCGGATGTGACCATGCCCATGACTTTATCATAGTTTTACTAAACATTAAATAAAATAATTTTTAATAATCTTCTTCTTCTTCTTCTTCTGCGCTTCACGGTGTAGGCACTTATACCTGTTCCGGTACCCATCTTTTCCTCGGTCTTCCCACATTTCTCTTAATAATAATTTTTTAATAATAAAGACATAAAATATTTTCCATTAACCATTTTCTACAATAACAATACAAAGTATCAAATTCGGTTTTGAAATTCTCCTTAGTTTTCTAAATATTTAATAAAAACTAATGGAAAATAAAAAGATTAAAAAAAATTGTTTATATGAATCAATTTCAACCAAAATTTAATCAGTTCTAACTTCTACTATAGAACTACGAAATCTTAAATTTGGTTTTGAAATTCCATTACTTTTAAAATATTAAATAAAGAGTAATATTAAATAATAAAGTTTAATTTAACAAAAACAAAAGTTCTCATAAACCAATTTTAACCAAAATCTAGTAAGTTCTAAATCGTGATATAAGTATACAAAATTCCAAATTTGATTTTGAAATTCCTATTAATAGTTTTTGAAATATTAAATAAGATTTTAAAAAAATTAAAAAAAATTAATTCCCATTAACCGATTTTTAACCGAAATTTAATCAGTTCCAAGTCTCAATATAAGGATATAATATCCCTAATTGAGTTTCAAAATTCCTATTAGTTTTTGCTGTAGAGTGTACACAAAATTTGACCTCAGACACAGACGCACACACAGACACACACGTAAATCCATCAAAATCTCAATTTTTTTCTGCACGTAAACAATACTTTCTTATATTACCTATGATAAAGTCAAACCTAATTAATATAAAATAATTTTAATTGTTTGTTAAAATTATTTGTCTAAAAATTATTCGGTTTTTTCAGAAACAGCCAAAACTATGTAAATATATAACTAAGGACAGAAACTGCATGTTCAATATTAAACATACTATATTAAGATGAACAATGAACATAATGGCTTGACGGAGCATCGGGGCGTAGCCCCATATCTCCTTCATCTGATGGTGGTAACTGGCGGTGGATTAGGGAAGCGACTGCCTCCTAGATTGAGCTCTAGGCTGGATCTGGCTCGTGCGGGACCTGGTGGAGTACTTTGTAATTTGCCTTGTCTTGTCATCGTAGCACTGTGAGTACCGGGGCTATGCCCCATACCTCCTTCATCGGGTAGGACGTGTGTCCTTGGATCGGGTGGTGGTGGGATTGGAAAGGCGTAAATTAATCGGCAGGTCCGGAAGGTGTGCGAACATCACAGCATCACGCATTCCGGACCAAGGAGACAGGTCGTCGGTTGTCGTACAGTCTAGCCCGCACCGAAGCAGCAGCGCAACGACACCAGCGGAAGCACATCGCAAACGTTCGAGTGGACCTACATTGTTAACGCGGAATCTGAACCGCGGCATACGGAAGCTCAGCTACTGAACACTGGGTTTCCTGCTTTACGTGGCACCCCATCTACCACGGAACACCGGCAAAATTGACCAACCGACTCGAGATTCGAACCCACGTTTCTCAGGCGTGAGCTATGAATCCGAACAACCGGACCAACTCCGTGTTCTCTGTTGTAATTTAGTAACAGATCCTCTCTTTATTTGGCGGTGGAGTGGTAGTGCGACTGATGGGGTGCGTTGGTTGGTCTGCTCCTGCTACATGGCGTCCATACAACCTGGCTAATACTTTCCAATAGCAAAAACGAACAAAAGCTTCAACCATATTATGAAGCCACACACCACGGCAGCACCACACGGAAAATTAAACCAGTATCCAATATAACAATAATATTTATTTAATTTATGAACATTAATAATTAAAATTAATACTGAAAAAATTAATAAGATGGTAACAATATACCACGTTAAAAATAAAATAAAATTACCCATCTATACAATGACAACTTTAAAGAAAGATTTGATTTAGCATCAAGTACGACAGCCTCATAAACCCACAGTCAAAATTTGATTTTTTTAACCTTACAGATAACATAGCAATATTCTAATAATTTTCAACGCAGTTTAACAATAAATGTAAATAGCATTTAAATATAGGGCGTTCCAAAAAAAAATATTATTGAAAATAGTAAACAAAATTAGTTTTAATAAATTTCTGTTATTCGGTATTTTTCAGAAACTGCAGATGTAAATGTATAATTAAGGACAGAAACCCCATATTAGAAACCCCATAGCCCCATATCTCTTTTATCTGATGGTGGTAAATGGCAGTAGATTAAGGAGGCGACTGCCTCCTGGATTGAGCTCTAGGCTGGATCTGGCTGGTGCGAGACCTGGTGGAGTACTGTTGTAATTTAGTAACAGATCGTCTCTTCATTTGGCGGTAGAGTGGTAGTGCGGCTGATGGGGTGCGTTGGTTGGTCCCCTCCTTGCTCGCGGGTGGGTAGAGCCTGGTTTCCTGCGGGTTGATTGGTTCTGCAGGAAGCGGGTAACAGCGGTGAGTACGCTGGGTTACGGGTCGGGCGGTTTGACGATGCCCTTTGGTCTCGGGTGCCCTATGTTTTCGCCTGGGTTGTATTGTCCCAATTTTTTAAATGAGCGGGTTATCTGGAGAGGTGGTTTTGGCGTGGGTTTGGGTGGCCAGCTTCCTCGATTCTCGATTGTTTTGATCTTGTAATCGGCGTGTAACCTCCTGTTTGTTTCGTAGAAAGGCGCGTTGAAACAAGCTCGAAAGGATTTGTTGTGTATCACTTCGGCCTTGGACATGGTGATATACTAAACCACTTGGACATGGTGCAGGTGGACGCGGTGCCCCAGACGGAAGCGGCGTAGGTCATCGTGGGCCTGATCCGTAGTTTGTTGGAGGTGGGCATCGGGCTTTTTACGGTTTATTAGAGGGTAGAGTACGCTGATGACGCCTTTTGCTCGCTTGGTGACGGTGTCGACGTGCTTTTCCAATTGAGACGTCGGTCGAGAGTGATATTCAGGTATTTAGCGTATTCTTTCCAGGAGATTTGTTCTTCGAACATCCAGACGGCTGACTTGATGGGTTTGCTTCACTTTCGGTACATGATGACGGTGCTCTTGCTCGAGTTGACGCCAATGTGCCAGGTTTTGAACCACATCTGCAGGCTGTTGACGGCTTTTTAGAAGGCGTACTGTGGCGGTATTTGGATTCATAGACAACGTGTAGACCGCGATGTCGTCCGCGTAAAGCGCTATTTTAGTCCGGGTGTCGGTCGGAGTGGCATATATTATGTTGTACTCAAATTTGCTTCGTTATAAAACAAATTGCATATTTCGTGCTTGAAATGTAAAGGTTGGGCCATCTATTGGTTTCTTTTTAAAGTGCGTGGTATTTCAACTATTTTGAAAAACCGACATTGTTTATCGATCATAAAAGTGTAAAGTCATATATATCGATATGTAGTGTAAAACATTCGCGGTAAGAAATGAATTGTTTTATGCTTGAACAACCCTGGGAAATACTACATAATTATTTTCAAAGTGAGTGTTGTGTTCTAGAAACTGTAAAAATTTAAAAAAAGATCGAAATAAAGATGTGCGTGAAGTTGCCACGTGAAGTGTAGCTGTGCCATTTTTGAAAAATAAAAGTTGTGCTCGATTTGTGCTGCTTTGTGCCGCAATAAACTATTATTTTATTTTATTTATTTCGGTTCTTACGGAGACTGAATATTTTGAGGGTGGAAGTTAGCCGTGCCATTGTGCAAAATAAAAAAATAAATGTTGTGCTGAGTTATGCTCGATTTGTATTGCTCCGCGCTGTAAATAAAAATTGGATGTAGCCATGCCTATAACTTTATCATACTTTTAGGACACTTTTCTAAGACAAGTTTTCAAATAAAATTTTTATCCAAGTTGAAACCTCTGAGGGGGTACCTCCCTTTAAAGCAATTTTTTGAATTTCTGAATTCAAACGACCATAGCTCGATATTATTGATTTTTAGACTTAATGGATTAGAACTTTTTTAAAAGTCACTCGCTTATATGCAAATTAGGTTATAACCCCTTATCGTCTAGAATCAACGGAATTCGAGTTATAAATTAAATTAGGGGGAAAAATTATTAAAAAATTCAAGTTTTAATTTTTATACTTTTCTTGCGATTCCCGTATTTCTTAAACAAAACGTCTTAGAAAAAAACTAATGGTCTAAACTGGACAGAGAATTTAACGGGCTACAAATTTGGTTAAATACATTTTTTAAAACCAACCGTTTTCACAGAAATTCTGAAAATCATGAGCAAAGTGTAGATAATAAAAAAATAAATTTTCAAAATGGCCTTCCTCATTTTTATCACACAAGCGTGCTCTTTTCAAAAGGTGTTGCACGGTAATATTTACAACTGCGCTTCTTTTGTTAAGTTCTGTCACACCTATCTGTACTCCTTCCATTAATTCCTCTCTGGTCTCGGGTTTTCTTCTGTCGCTATAAACTACGTATAGCTTTAAGGGCAATCCATAAAAAATAATCTTCTTCTTCATGTGCCATATCCGGTCTCCCGGACGTTGGCAATTCAACATGGCCGAAGCCAAGATAAATTTACCAGGGAGTATAATTCATGGGGTGGTTTCCCGTTGCCTTCCCCATAGTCCACAGATACATAGATATTGGACTTTTTGATCGCAGCAGTATATCTAACGCGAACAAGGTTCGAACCACGAGCTTACGCTTCGTAGTCGACTCGTGTATGCTTCACGAAACTTTATTAAATGATCTCATTTTCTAATCTCCTTGATGTTTTACAATTCGTATAAGAAAGGGTATTCAACTTTTGTTAATTTATAGGATTTTCTCTTTTAAGCTTGTCCTTGACATTATTAAAAATATTAGAGCATGGAAGATTATTTCAGTGCCTTTTAAAGTTTATATAAATCAAAGCAGCCACTAAATTGTAAGATTAAAAATTGTGTTTTCTAATTTATCATTTTAGTATTGTTTGTTAATAATTTACAAATATTTATTCAAAACGATATTTTGAAGAAATAAATATTGTAAAAATAAATGAAAAAATCGGATGTGACCATGCCCATGACTTTATCATAGTTTTACTAAATATTAAATAAAATAATTTTTAATAATAAAGACATAAAATATTTTCCATTAACCATTTTCTACAATAACATTACAAAGTATCAAATTCGGTTTTGAAATTCTCCTTAGTTTTCTAAATATTTAATAAAAACTAATGGAAAATAAAAAGATTAAAAAAAATTGTTTATATGAATCAATTTCAACCAAAATTTAATCAGCTCTAACTTCTACTATAGAGCTACGAAATCTCAAATTTGGTTTTGAAATTCCTATTACTTTTAAAATATTAAATAAAGAGTAATATTAAATAATAAAGTTTAAAAAACAAAACAAAAGTTCTCATAAACCAATTTTAACCAAAATCTAGTAAGTTCTAAATCGTGATATAAGTATACAAAATTCCAAATTTGATTTTGAAATTCCTATTAATAGTTTTTGAAATATTAAATAAGATTTTAAAAAAATTAAAAAAAATTAATTCCCATTAACCGATTTTTAACCGAAATTTAATCAGTTCCAAGTCTCAATATAAGGATATAATATCCCTAATTGAGTTTCAAAATTCCTATTAGTTTTTGCTGTAGAGTGTACACAAAATTTGACCTCAGACACAGACGCACACACAGACACACACGTAAATCCATCAAAATCTCAATTTTTTTCTGCACGTAAACAATACTTTCTTATATTACCTATGATAAAGTCAAACCTAATTAATATAAAATAATTTTAATTGTTTGTTAAAATTATTTGTCTAAAAATTATTCGGTTTTTTCAGAAACAGCCAAAACTATGTAAATATATAACTAAGGACAGAAACTGCATGTTCAATATTAAACATACTATATTAAGATGAACAATGAACATAATGGCTTGACGGAGCATCGGGGCGTAGCCCCATATCTCCTTCATCTGATGGTGGTAACTGGCGGTGGATTAGGGAAGCGACTGCCTCCTAGATTGAGCTCTAAGCTGGATCTGGCTGGTGCCGGACCTGGTAGAGTACTGTTGTAATTTGCCTTGTCTTGTCATCGTAGCACTGTGAGTACCGGGGCTATGCCCCATACCTCCTTCATCGGGTAGGACGTGTGTCCTTGGATCGGTGGTGGTGGGATTGGAAAGGCGTAAATTAATCGGCAGGTCCGGAAGGTGTGCGAACATCACAGCATCACGCATTCCGGACCAAGGAGACAGGTCGTCGGTTGTCGTACAGTCTAGCCCGCACCGAAGCAGCAGCGCAACGACACCAGCGGAAGCACATCGCAAACGTTCGAGTGGACCTACATTGTTAACGCGGAATCTGAACCGCGGCATACGGAAGCTCAGCTACTGAACACTGGGTTTCCTGCTTTACGTGGCACCCCATCTACCACGGAACACCGGCAAAATTGACCAACCGACTCGAGATTCGAACCCACGTTTCTCAGGCGTGAGCTATGAATCCGAACAACCGGACCAACTCCGTGTTCTCTGTTGTAATTTAGTAACAGATCCTCTCTTTATTTGGCGGTGGAGTGGTAGTGCGACTGATGGGGTGCGTTGGTTGGTCTGCTCCTGCTACATGGCGTCCATACAACCTGGCTAATACTTTCCAATAGCAAAAACGAACAAAAGCTTCAACCATATTATGAAGCCCACACACCACGGCAGCACCACACGGAAAATTAAACCAGTATCCAATATAACAATAATATTTATTTAATTTATGAACATTAATAATTAAAATTAATACTGAAAAAAATTAATAAGATGGTAACAATATACCACGTTAAAAATAAAATAAAATTACCCATCTATACAATGACAACTTTAAAGAAAGATTTGATTTAGCATCAAGTACGACAGCCTCATAAACCCACAGTCAAAATTTGATTTTTTTAACCTTACAGATAACATAGCAATATTCTAATAATTTTCAACGCAGTTTAACAATAAATGTAAAATAGCATTTAAAAATAGGGCGTTCCAAAAAAGAATATTATTGAAAATAGTAAGAGAAATTAGTTTTAATAAATTTCTGTTACATCACTTTTTGAGGATGCATTGATTTCTCAACGACTACGTGTGGATTTTTGGAACTCCAAATCCTATGTACTAAATACTATGATCTAAATACTCTTTGGCACCGGCCAGTTTTCACGCTGGCATTAAAATATCAATTCCAAATTTTTCATCCTATGGCAGCCTCCTAGCGTTGGCTTTTGTAGCTATGCGAACATAGAGGTGACTTCAGCACCCTTTCGGCTTTTTGAAAAACTTAGTCTTACAGAATAGTTGGTAATCATTGCGATATATTATAAGATTGAGTTAAACCATAGTTTAACGTAGTAAATAAACGTGAAAAGTAAATCACTACATTCAATTCAATACGTACTAGCAAGTATTAGTTGCGCGAGGGAAATTTTCTACAAGCCGCAGTGTGCATCATTAGAAACACCCACGCGTGCCATATGTAAAATCCACTCAATTAGCACTTTACCATCACCTATTGTCAACTATTTTTTCATTGTCATATTTTGAAGGAATCCTCGACAACCAGCAGATGTTCTGGAAGTTCAATCACCTTCGGACGACTTCTCCTGATCTACCTCAAGCATTGACCTCATTATTCAGTTGCCTAGTAAACATTTCACCAAGCTTCTATAGTGTGTGCTTATTAAAATACTGCATTATTATTTTAAATAGCATTAACATCCTCGTAACAGAATTTGTAGAACTCACTTTTTTAAATTTTGCTAAGCTTGCTGTATGAACTAAAAATAATTCGGTTGTAGCTACTATTGCTAAAATAATTAATTGTACGATATAGTAGATTCATTACTAGATCAGTTGAGTACTACGAACATCAACCTGCGCATTCCTATCATAAAGAGAACCGTAGTGAAGTTCACCAGCAGTTGCTTATTGTTAATTTATATATTTGAAATTATTATTTGTAAACTAATTATCTGTATACGAGTTGGTAAACCCATCCTGTTCACTAACTGCAATCAAGAAAATAATGTATGAATACCTGTATGAATTCACCTCCCTCGCATATCGTCGGAGCTTAGCCAATGTAAGGACAGAGGTAAATAACTATATTTAGGGGTATAAACTATAATAGTTTTTCTCTCTTCTTAACCACTTGGTCGTCCGGAAAAGAATTTTAAATGAGAGGATCCACCTCTTGGTTTAACATGTTTTCCCGAACGATCAAGTGGTTAGGAAAAGGGAGAAAAACTGTTATAGTGAGTGTTTAGTATGGGTTTTGGAGTGGTGGCATCATTGGTCCCTACTTTAAAGTGAAGCAGGCAATAGCGTTACGGTAAACGAAGTATACTAATTTTTTAGAAGCAATTGTGCTATATGGACTTGGACGAATTTTTGGTTCCAGCGAGATGGCTCAACGCTCCATAGCAGCCGTTAAATTTTTTGCGCAATAAATTTAGTAACCGTGTTATCTGTCGTTTTGAAGACATTAATTATTGGCCATCATGCAATTTAATCCCGTAAATATGTTAAAGACCGATATTACTCCAACTGTTCACAAACAATTGACGTACTTAAGAAAAACATCAAGTGAGCTATTTGCGAAATAGAACCATAAACAATCGAAAATGTACTACAAAATTGGGTTAAAATGTTCAGATAGTGCCAAACCAGCTGCGGCAGCCATTTGAATGAAATTGTTTTCAACAAATAATGGGAATGTGTAATCTATTCAATAAAGCAACAATTATGGAAAAATATTGAACGGTGCAATTTGAATAACAATTTTTAGAAGAAACAAACGGATGGCCCACCCTTTAGTGTGTTGAAACTTAAAATGCTTATTTGTATTACAAAGCAAAAATTGGATGTAGCCATGCCCATGACTTTATCTTACTTTTATTAAATATTAAAAATAATTTTTAATAATAAAAAAAATATTTTCCATTAACCAATGTGACTCAAAATCTAATCAGCTCTAAGTCTAAATATAAAATACAAAATACCAACTTTAGTTTGAAATTCTCATTATTTTTGAAATATTTAATAAAACTAATATTAAATAAAAGATTTAAAAAATTGCTTCCATAAACCAATTTTATCCAAAATTTAATCAGCTCTAATTCCTGCCATAAACATAACAAATTTCAACTTTAGTTTTGAAAATCCTTTTAGTTTTAAAATATTAAATAAAGGCTAATATTAAATAATAAAATTTAAAATAATAAAAACAATATTTTATAAACAAATTTTAACTAAAATTTAATCAGTTCTAAATATTGATTAAAATATGCGAAAACCTAGAATTTAGTTTAGAAATTCGTATTACTTTTCAAAATATTAATTAAAACTAATATTAAATAATAAGATTTAAAAAATTAAAAAATAATTCCCATGAACAAATTTTAACCAAAATTTAAATAACTTTAACTCCAGCTATAAAGATAGGAAATATCAAATTTGGTTTTGAAAATTCTGTTAGTTTTAAAATATTAAATAAAGACTAATATTAAATAATAAAACTTAAAAAATAAAAAACAATAGTTTTCATAAAACAATTTTAACTAAAATTTAATCAGTTCTAAATCTCGACATAATATGCTAAATCCTAAATTTCGTTTTGAAATTCTTATTAGTTTTGAAATATTAATTAAAACTAATATTAAATAATAAAATTTAAAAAAAAATAGTTTCCGTGAATCAATTTTACCAAAATCTAATCAGCTCTAAGTCTCAACATAAGGATACAAAATCCAAAATTTTGTTTAAAATTCTTATTAGTTTTTGCTGTAGGTCGACACAAAATTTGACCACAAAAACACAACACACCATGACACAAGTTTTTGAAATATTCTTCATCACAAACGACGTCAACAGGACAGAAGTACTTCTCTTCCCAAAAAACATAATGATTGACTTATACCATAAGATCAATCGACCGTCAAAAAAAACAAAACGCCACACATCCAACACATGGCGTCCAAACGACCTGGTTAATACTTTCCAATAGCAAAAACAAACAGAAGCTTTAACCATATTATGAAGCCACCACACGGAAAAATAAACCAGTATCCAATATAACAAAAGTCGGCCCCAAATAATATTTATTTAATTTATGAGAATTAATAACGCTATCTTCTTAAAAATTGCTACCCTCTTAGAAGTTACTGAAAAAAATTAATAAGATCATAACTAGGTACCACGTTAAAAAAATAAAATCAAAATTATCCATCTAAACAATGACAACTTTAAAGAAAGATTTGATTTAGCGTAAAGTACGACAGCCGCATAAACCCAGAATCATTTTTTTGATTTTTTATTTTAACCTTACAGATACCATTGCAATATTCTAATAATTTTCAACGCCGTTTAATAATAATTGTAAAATAGCATTTAAATATAGGGCGTTTCAAAAAAGAATATTATTGAAAATAGTAAGAGAAATTAGTTTTAAAAAATTTCTGTTACATCACTCTTTGAGGATGCATTGGTTTCTCAACGACTACGTGTGGATTTTCGGAACTCCAAATCCGATGTACCAGCCAGTTTTCACGCTGGCATTAAAATATCAATTCCAAATTTTTCATCCTATGGCAGCCTCCTAGCGTTGGCTTTTGTAGCTATGCGAACATAGAGGTGACTTCAGCACCCGCTCAGCTTTTTGAAAAACTTGATCTTGCAGAACAGTTGGTAATCATTGCGATATATTATAACATTGAGTTAAACCATAGTTTAACGTAGTAAACAAACGTGAAAAGTAAATCACCACATTAAATGCGATACGTTCTCGCAAGTATTAGTTGCGCGAGGGAAATTTTCTACTAGCCGCAGTGTGCATCATTAAAAACACTTACGCGTGCTATATGTAAAATCCACTCAATTAGCACTTTACCATCACCCATTATCAACTATTTTTTTATTGTCATATTTTGAAGGAATCCTCGACAACCAGCAGATGTTCTAGAAGTTCAATCACCTTCGGACGACTGCTCCTGATCTTCCTCAAGCATTGACCTCATTAATCAGTTGCATAGTAAATATTTCACCAAGCTTCCATAGTGTGTGCTTATTAAAATACTGCATTATTAATTTAAATAGCATTAACATCCTCGTAACAGAATTGGTTGAACTCGCTAGTAAACCCATTTTCATTGTGTGCATTAATTATGATACGTATAACGAGACTAATTTTTTAGAAATTGACTTGATCTTATGTGGTCCCAGCATCATCGATTCAAACTTGAATCAAGATAAATTGAACATCTTCAATGACCGTTTATCAAGTTTGATACCAGGGGTAAATGAATTTACTGTAATTGGTGTAACTTGGATTTGGTATACATATTTACTGCATGAATTATAAACACCACCTAGTTCCTTTACTGGTCACTTTTTTAAATTTTGCTAAGCTTGCCAACTAAAAATAATTCGGTTGTAGCTACTATTGCTAAAATAATTAATTGTACGATATAGTAGATTCATTACTAGATCAGTTGAGTACTACGAACATCAACCTGCGCATTCCTATCATAAAGAGAACCGTAGTGAAGGTCACCAGCAGTTGCTAATTGTTAATTTATATATTTGAAATTATTATTTGTAAACTAATTATCTGCATACGAGTTGGTAAACCCAACCTGTTCACTAACTGCAATCAAAAATATAATGTATGGATACTTGTACGAATTCACCTCACCAAGGACAGAGGTAAATAACTATATTTAGGGGTATAAACTATAATAGTTTTTCTCTCTTCTTAACCACTTGGTCGTCCGGAAAAGAATTTTAAATGAGAGGATCCACCTCTTGGTTTAACATTTTTTCCTGGACGACCAAGTGGTTAGGAAAAGGGAGAAAAACTGTTATAGTGAGTGTTTAGTATGGGTTTTGGAGTGGTGGCATCATTGGTCCCTACTTTGAAGTGAAGCAGGCAATAGAGTTACGGTAAACGAAGTATACTAATTTTTTTTGGAAGCAATTGTACGATATGGACTTGAACGAATTTTTGGTTCCAGCGAGATGGCTCAACGTTCCATAGCAGCCGTTAAATTTTTTGTGCAATAAATTTGGTAACCGTGTTATTGGTCGTTTTGAAGACATTAATTATTGGCCATCATGCAATTTAGCCCTGTAAATATGTTAAAGACTGATATTACTCTAACTGTTCACAAACAATTGACGTACTTAAGAAAAACATCAAGTAAGCTATTTGTGAAATAGAACTATAAACAATCGAAAATGTACTACAAAATTGGGTTAAAATATTCAGATAGTGCCACACCAGCTGCGGTAGCCATTTGAATAAAATTGTTTTCCACAAATAATGGGAAGGTGTAATCTATTCAATAAAGCAACAATTATGGAAAAATATTGAACGGTGCAATTTAATAACAATTTTAAGAAGAAACGAACAAATGGCCCACCCTTTAGTGTGTTGAAACTTAAAATGCTTATTTGTATTACAAAGCAAAAAATGTATTTTTGCAACATAAAACAAAGCAAAATTAATTTTATTATTACGTGGTACTTCTGAACTTTTACAGATTAATTTTAAGTGTGTCGTGGGCTACTTTTTGGCGATGCTGCTTCCTTGTAATTTGGGACCTACGGTGTAGAATTACGATCATCAAAGTGACTGAATAACTAAAACAATTTAAGAGAAGGTTCTATTCTAAGCACCTAAAAATTTATGTACTTCTACGATGTTTTTTTTAAATAAATAAAAATAGATTTCAATATGTCGTTTTTATATGTGGCATTAACAATATTATAATTTTCGAATACGAAATAATAATTTATTGTAGCTTTAAACTAACGTCGTCATATTACCAATTATCTTGACTTCGTGTTCGTGACTTATTTTTTGTTAAATTTAATAATAGCAATATTCCATCAATATCGGCCATACAGAATACAAGTATTTAAGAAATTTGAAGAAACTGGTAATATTTCGATAAATTCAAATAAAGGTATTAACCAAAATTATTAATTGAAGTTGTCTTATCATTGTTTTATCCAAATGCAAGCGTTAGATCCATAGCAGCTAAATGTAATGTTGGTAGAGAAACTGTTCAAACAATTTTAAAATAACACAAGTACCATCCTTTTAAATATCAATGCCATCAAGAAATATTTTTGTTTGACCAAGAATCCAGACTTGTATTTTGTGAGGAAATTCAGGAACGTGCGAACAGAGACCGAACGTTTCTGAAAAAAATATGTTTTACAGACGAATGTACATTTACATTAAACAATGAGCCAAATGTACAAAACCATCGCTATTGGGCTGTACAAAATCCAAGACTAAATTTAATGACCGGCACACAGTATCCTCAAAAAATTAATATTTGGGCTGGCATTTATAATAACCGAATTGTTGGTCCATTTGAAATACTTGGAAATTTAAATTCTGATATGTATTTAGATCTTTTTATAAATAATATTGGCCCTGCGTTAGATGCAATAGCTTCTGAAAACCATGAAGTCTGGTTTCAGCAAGACGGTTGTCCAGCACATTTTAGAGTAAACGTTAGAGATTATTTAAACCAAGCATATCCAAATCGATGATTGGTCGTAGTGGTGCTATAAACTGGCCAGCCAGACTTGTTTTTGTGGGTTATATTAAAAGCAAAATTTATAAAACTCGTCACCCAAATATTGATTCTTTGAGAAACGCGATCTTTGCAGAGTGCAATCAAATTAATCCTAGACAACTAGCAAATGTAAGACAATCATTTTATAATAGATTGGGTTACTGTTTAGTGCAGAATGGAGGGTTATTTGAATACTTGTTATAATAAAATAATATTCAAAATGTGTTCTTTTTATTTTTATTAATGTAATACTGCAATCAATTAGTATGTACGATAGGAAAACGTAAAGTAAAAAAACAGAGCTTTACCATGAACAAAACTTTTCTTCCACAGACCAAACCATTGTTAACAAAATTAAGTTTAATCCGTCAAAATAACTAGTTGGTAATATGTATTTGATTTTCATACAAAAACAATAACGATGCGGCAACTGACGTAATGCATCGAACAAGCCTGCTAACATTTTTTTTAAAAGAGCTATTTCTTAATTTTAGTATCGAGTTTTTAACTAAAGGGTCTACCAATCAGGGTTTGTTTTAAATTTTAAAAGAAACACATATTTTGTATGAAAATTTTCTAATTCTCTACTGAAATATGTTGTAGGGCTTGAACATTTATGAATGGAAAACAATATCCGGTAAATGTCCTCCACGACTACGTTTGCAGACGTCGATTCTTAACAAAATCAATACATTTTGAAATGGGACCAATGATGCCCCTACCCATAAACCACACCATACAGTGACACGAGATGGATGTAGTGGTTGTTCAACAACTGCTTTTGGATTTTCAGAAGCCCAAATTCGACAATTTTGCTTGTTAACATACCCGTTTAAGTGAAAATGTGCTTCGTCCGAAAAGATGATTTTTTCTGAAAAACAAGCACCACGTTCAATGATCCAATCAGCAAATCTAAGACGTTGAGAATGATCTGCTGGCTTTAATTCTTGTACCAGTTGTATCTTATAAGGCTTTAGAGCTAAATCCTTCCGTAAAATTCGCCATGTGGTCATTGTGGACAGGCCTAATTGTTGAGAACGTCGTGAAACCGATAAATTTGGGTCCTCTGTGACACTTTCACGTACTGCAGCAATATTTTCGATTGAACGACATGGACGAGCACATATTTTTGTGCTTACGTTTACTACTGAACCGGTGGACTCAAATTTTCGCACTAAATTCGCAATTGTAGTCTCAGATGGACGATCGTTACAAATAAAAATATCGCGAATTTTGCGAAATGTAGTCTTCACGGATCGACCATTTTCATAATGGATTTGAATTATCTTAACACGATTTTCGAGCGAAATCAAAGGCATTATATTAAATGTTGACCTTTTATTATACATATGATAAAAAACTGAATAACAGAACTGCCTACTTGACCTATTTCAACCAAATTTAAAACAAACCCTGATTGGTAGACCCTTTATATTTAAAAATAAAATATCAAGTGTTGGGTATCTTTAGACGCGGATAAAAAATCTCTTTAATTTGATATATCTTTTATTCATATCCATTATAATGGGAAGCAGGAATTTAAAAAAAATCAATTTCCCATGTTATTTCCCTATGTTCAGATTTCAGCCGGTCACCCGGTATATAATATATCGACGGGGTTCTTACAACCGTTGCAATATTATTTGATTCTTAATAAGTGCACAACTGTCTTAAGACTATAACTGTTATTGTTTTTTTATGGGTTTTTGATCATTTTGTTTGCTAAAGATGATCATACGCATATTCATATCCTACGGAGGGTAATTAAAGAAATAACTCAAAGTAATCCTAAAAGAAAACTTAATGTATTATGTTAAGTACTAGTACCCTTTTTGTAAGCCACAACTAAGAACAATAAGACACGTTGTCCAATATAAAACTTCAGCTGTGTTATTCCGACGTCTGATGAATGAACTGGTTTTCGCAATTATGTTTTAATTTAAAAAATAAAATAAACTGCTGAAAAAAAATCGCAAGTGTACATAGTTTTATGTTATCTCATGTTTGGTTTGTACATCTTAATTTGCTAATCTACAATTCATTTGCTCAGATTATAAATAAGAATGAAACAGATTAAAATTAAAATAAAATACTAAAATATCTAAAGATATAATAATTTATATAATTACTATTAATTACTATAAAATACATAATATTGTGTATTTAAAATACAAATTACAAAATACATTGGTTTCAGTGGCGTAATTACCGATGACCACAACTACCGGTAACTACAAACTTACAATTACAAATTGTAAAAAATGTGGTATAGTAGAGGGTATAGCATAATAGTATAGCGCAAAGCTCGCGTTAGGTACACTGCTGTGAACGAAAAGTCTAATTTTGATCTATGGACTATGGGGAAAGCAACGGAAACCGGGTAAAGTTAAAATTCCCGGGTCGGAAACTCTTGTCGGAGTTGTAATAAGGCCACAATTTAATTTTGAAAATTGCAATTTTCCCATAAGAAATACATGTAAGTGTATTATTGCGTAATATTGCATAATATGCGTTATTATAACAGTTTGTGCGTATTTATGCTAGCGGTTCTACCTTAGGGCGGGGCCAACTAGAGCAACGTTAGGAAGGAGTCAGTCGCTCTATGCGATCCATCGCGTCAACTTTCAAACTTTTCGAGTTGGAGCCGCTTAAGGGATGTTTTAATAAGTTTAGTGCGTGTCAAAACCACTCAAAGCGCCGTCCGCGCCCTGGAGGGCGCGGGCGGGTACGGAGAGTAGGTTTTGACAGCGCAATCATCAGAAACGAATTCGCACAAAAGTGATTTTTCTCAAAATTTGTTGTCCGATCACAAATTTAATTCTTTTATTAGCTAATTACACCATTATCTATCATAATTCGTTGTAAAACCGATATTCTGATATATTTACAGTCGCCACAACTTATTGCAGTTTTGGGGCGGAGTTACACTTCAAAAGAGCCAATGAGTAAATCGCACTGTTAATAAATTTTAAAGCCATTTTTTCAAAATTGTGTGAATAATCCGCAAATTTTATTTTTATACGCTAATTAGACCATCATCGTTCATAATCCACTTCAAAATGGTAAAATCGCAATCCGGGAATCTTAACCGCACCCTGGGAAACCACCCCACGAATTATACTCCCATGAAAAAAATTAAGAAATTACTTAGTAGCATCTGCCTCAGATTGAGCGACTATAAACAGCGTTTGTACCCAAAATGGGCGGCAGAAATAAAGAAAGCTCGCCAACACTTTCGGCAAGCGTGACGTTTTATTATGCCAAAACCTCCCTTTTAAACCCGTGATTTTATGTCGAATATTAAAACAAAACTACCCCAGGTGATTAGAGTTGTAAACTCAGAATCTCACATTGATATATTAGTCTGTCCTGCATATTCGGGGCAAACATTCGATAACATCAAAACCAAACTGCACTACCAGCAAAATACATCAACTATTTCTCGCAATCTATAACATCAGAACGATGAGACTAGAAGAACATCTAAAAGGACTCCAAGAAAATTGGAACACATAAAATAGAACATCGTAGAGCTTTTGAGACACGTTTTAGTGGAGAAAGGAATACTCTATTAAAATCAGGCCACGTATAAAGTATGTTAGAGGTTTACTTGAAAGATAAAATAAGAAACGAGGAGATTTAGATGGAGAACGGACTGACGGATGTAGTAATGAGAATGGCAACACTGAAGTGGCGTTGGCCTGGCCATGTGCCGCGCCAAGATAAAAATAGATGGTCAACTAAGATTATCCAATGGCGGCTAAGAATGACGAAGAGAAGCGTTGGAAGGCCACAGATGAGATGGAGAGACGATGTAAAGAAGACGGCGGGTAGAGAGTGGCTACAGGCGGCTCAAGACAGAGAAAAGTGGAAAAGATTGGGAGAGGCCTACATCCAGGAGTGAATAGATACAGGCTGATGAAGAAGAAGAAGAAGAAATTAATCTTGGCTTCGGCCAAGTTGGGTCGTGATGCGATGCTTCTAACAAGAAACACAATAATGAAGAAGAAGAAGTACAGTTGGAACAAATTATATATGTAATTCATTTGAATTAATAAGTGATCTTCATCAAAGTTGTTACCTCCGTGGAAGTCGTCATCGAAATAGATGATAACTTTAAAAAAATTCTCTAAAGCGTAACGTACGATGCCGACTAACACTATTAAAATTTGCTCCAACCTTGCAATTAAGATCGTATTTATTCGATTAATTTTAAAGTATTATAACAATAATGAATTGTAAATGATTATTATTGCTTGTTGAAAATATATGTTGTATAAAATATTTTAAAAAGTTTCAAGTTTAATGAAACTTGAAAAAATTAATGTGAGTTGGAAAATTTTCAACTTTCATTAGAATTGTAAAATAAAAAAATAATAAAATTTTTTCAAATTTCATTAAACTTGAAACCTTTTAAAATATTTTATACACAAGGTAGTGAAGCATAGTGTTATAACCCTAGCGCCAGATTAAATCCCAAGGTGCGTAGCACCGCGATTTAAAACGCGCGGTTATAACACGCTTCACTACCGTGGTTTATATACAATTTTTCCACTACTAGGATTGTTTACTCTTATAATAATAATTGTTAATGAATAAAGTAAATCGTTTTAATTATTTATTTCAAATTATAAAACAAATGATAGTTTTTTGTTTTGATGTTGACACTTGCTTGAAAATGTTTAATTAATTTTGACATAAAGGTTACATTAAATATCGAATAAAAACTAGTGAACGTGGAATACAAAGTATATAGATGTTGACGAAAACTATTTTGTCAAAAAATGTACTATTTGTAACGATAATTGATTGTAATAATTATTAATAATCGATTTATAAAGTTTCCAGTTTCAGCTGTCATAATTCGTTTTCTCATTTCGCCTAATTGCTAAACGTCACAAAATTCCAATTTAATCAACATTTTAAATATCAAATTAATCTTATTTATAGACCGACTTTAATTATTTAAACACTATTGATAGCATTTCTTGGTTATGCTAATTCGTTTTACACATAAATTTTCTTTCAAAATGGCCCGAAGTTTCCGGAAAACGCATTTATATTATAATAATAATAATAATAATAGAATTTATTAAACAATATGCACATCATACAATTTACAAATTATATAAAAGAAAACATAATAGTTTAAAAGGTAGCTGGTTCAGCAAGCTGATTTTCAACCAGTACCGAAGGAATTAAGTTCCATCAATTTGAGCGACTAACAACCGATTAATCACTTGCTTCTTAAATATAAGCTTAGATTCTGCATTTTCGAAGAGATCGGAAAACCTGTTGAAGATTTGGAATGCACGGTACTCAAAAGATCCTTCGAACTTAGAGGTCTTGTGCACAGGTACTGAAAGATTACCACCATTCCTCAGGTTTAGATTGTGGCACTGGGATCTTTTATTCAGGAAACATTGGAGATAGTCCGGAAGTCCTGTTTTGTAGATCCCAAACAAGAACAGAGCAAAATTCAGTTCACAACGTGATTCTAATTTCAGAATATTCCATTTATTGTAGAAGGGAGTGATGTGGGCACAACGTTCAATGTTGAAGGCATAGCGAAGACACGAATTCTGTAAGATTTGCAGTTTACTCTTTAAACTGTCAGTGAGAAAACCAAAGTAAACAGTAGAACAGTAATCGATATGACACAATACTAAACTTTGAACCAAGTTCCATTTGACATGCGGAGGTAGGAATTGCTTGTATCGGTACAATGTCTTGAGCTTGAAATAACCTGTGCTACATATTTTATTGACATGAGCTTCGAAATTCAAGGCAGAGTCCCATATAACACCAAGATTTTTCGCCTTTTCACTGAAGTTAACAATGTTATTATCGAGAAGAACTTCTGTATTTCTTGAGTTGTCGGCGATTGCTCGACAGCGAGCATTGCCCATGCAGAGGCACACTGTTTTGCCAGGATTAAGTACCAAGCCATTTGCAGTAGACCAGCGTAAAACAGCTTCAAGACTGGCATTGATACCAGCAAGAATTTCATCGACTGCTGAAGGATCACCTGATATATATACCTGAGTATCATCAACATACAGGTGAGCATCACAATTATCCGGTAGAACTTCCGGCAGATCGGACGTGAAGATCACAAAGAGCAGCGGACCCAGTAAACTACCCTGGGGAACACCTCGTTTGATGTTGAGTTCATCAGATACACTGCCTTCAAGATTGACACGTTGAGTTCTACCCTCCAGGTAATTAACAAGAAACTTGAGCGCAGAGCTGTCACATCCATAGTAACCCAACTTGGCTGTAAGGAGTTCATGATCGATCACATCAAACGCCTTGCTGTAGTCAAGCAGCGCCATAACAGTTACCTTGGAGTTATCCATATTCCTAATAATATCACTTGAGACCTTTGCCAATGCAGAAGCAGTACTAAAACCGGATCGAAATCCGGATTGAATTCTGGGTAGAACGCCAATATCTTCAATATGCTCAAGCAACTGCCGATGGATGAACGATTCCAGAACCTTTGAGAGCGCCGGTAAGATGCTGATGGGTCGAAGGTCACTAAAACTATTCGCATTGTTGACTTTCGGCAGGGGGATAATAATCGATTTCTTCCATAAATCAGGAAGAGACGATGTCTCCAAACAGTAGTTGATTAAGTGCGTTAAGATGTTCAGGCAGAATGGTAAGATAAGTTTCAGCATTCTAGATGAGATACCGTCAACACCAATTGCATTGGATTTCAACCCAAGAATAGCACTAGCAACATTGTCAGGATTGACCAAACGGAATACCAATTTATTAGTGACTCGAGGATGACAGTTATTCCTAAATTTATCAATGATTTTAGGATCAATAACAGTACTTGGTGCGGAGTCGACAAAAAAACCTATTCAAAACATCAGCGTTAGAGTTTTCAAGGTTCATTATAGTATTTTTGGATTTACCGTGAATCTTGGCATCATCGAAGAACTTCCATAACTTCCTAGGGTTGTTGTAGCGGATATCAATTTGATGCTTGAAATACGCTTTCTTTTCATTTAGAACAGCTTGAGTTACGACGTTACGAATTTCTTTGTAAGCTTTGTAATCAGACAACTTTTTAGTTTTGGTGTACTTCCTAAGCGCCTTTTGACGAAGATTCATCATGCATCGCACATTGAAGGTTAGCCAGCCCGGTGATCTATTGCCGATTTTTACTGTTGAGATGGGCGCATGGGTGTCAAAGAGGTAGTCAATGGCCGAGTTAACATAATCAAGTTTAGCATTGATGTTATCGAAATACAAAACACGACTCCAGTCCAACCTCGAAGCATCAAAGGCAAACTCATCGGCATTAATATTATTCAAATTTCTCTTCGTAATGAATTGAGGAGAACAGTTTGTGCGAGGAAAATCCAAGCTACAACTAACCAAACAGTGATCAGACATGTCAGACATATCATAAATGTTCACCTTCGAAGACTTGATATGATTGCTCGAGCAGATGAGATCAATAAGGGAAGACGAGTGAGCAGTGATTCGGGTAGGTTGATCGATTATCTGTACCAGATTGAATGATGAAAACAGTGACTTCATTGCAGTGCAAAGATGAGAATTGGTGAGCATGTCAACATTGAAGTCACCCAACAGTAAGATGCCATCATATTCGACACTAATCCTAGCTAGAGTATTCTCAAGTTCTTCGATAAAGGCAGGTAAGACTTGAGGTGGACGGTAAATTGTTCCCACAGCATATTTTTTTGTTCCTGATGGTAATACAGACCCACAGCTGCTCAAACGTACTGGTCTCGCTAAGATCAATGTTGATAATACGACTCCTAATGCAGTTTCTGACGTAACAGCAAACACCGCCACCTCTACTCGGACGGTCACATCTGAATAAGGAGTACCCAGGGATCGAAACCAAAGAAGACGGAAAATCAGGCAACAACCAGCTCTCAGAGATGGATATCACTTGGAAGTTCATGTCCATAACTACAGCTAGGAAATCATCGAAGCATTTAACAAGCGATCTAATGTTAAGGTGACCGACAACAAAATCATTAGCAGCGGTATCACCATTTGACGTTGATGCGAGGTTATTGAGTGCTGGCGGGGGGAGCGGTACCCTTTGAGCCTCGAAAAAAATTAAATCTTCGAACGACAACACCACTCGGCCAGCAGTCCGGTTTAATAAGAGAATCATACAGCGGTAATTCTGCACTTATTCTGAAAGTTGACATCGAGCTGTATTCGCTTAATTTATCACAAGTAAAATTCCCATCAGGGAATTTTTTAGTTAGAAATTTCACGATTGCAGTCTCGGTAGTGGAAGATGCTACTCTACTAATGTGCAGCCAACACTTTTTTAGAGACACCACTAAACTCAGCAGCCTCTTCGTTAGAGCCAATAACCACAGTAGAGCTTTTATGCTTGTGCTTTTTTGTATTAGTACCTGAAATATTATTGCATACATCACCACCTTGCATACTATTATTATTCCCTTGTCTTACGTACGCATTGCCACCAACCATCTTCACTCGACCATTCCGAACGTCTTCCTCAGCTTCTTTTACGCAGGCAGCCACATATTCCTTAGTTACTATATTAGCATTAGTGATCGATTTACCATTTTTGCGGTTAGGTATCTCATTGTGAGATATGACAGATGCCGGTAAGTTCGCTCGCAGTAGTAGATCGGGATTACCTAAGGGTACGCACGCACCATTTGATTTGACGTTCACCGCTTCAACTACCGCGATTTTTTCTAATAATAATTTATTGCATAAGGCTTTTTCATCGATTAGATCCTGCAAAACCTTTATTTGCTCTCTTAAACAAAGAACAACTTCTTTTTGTAGTTGTAGTTGATTGGAACAACCACGTGCATTAGTGAAATCTACCAAGATTTTATTGTCTTGATATTTTTCAGATAGGGTTCCATTAATTAACAATTCTATCAATTCGACCTTCAGTAGTTTGGTAAGTTCGTTATTCAACACACAAGCCTCCACATTCATCATTAAAAATTGAAAATAATCACTAGTTTACACTAAACAAAAGATAACCTCACATTCAGGTTAACCTCACAACACAAGCAACACCTCCCATTTATTATTATTATGTTCATTATTAACCTCAGGTGAATAATAAAATATTATTCACCTCAGGTGACAGAAGGCGTGGTTCACAGTTCGATCACTTACGTTGAAATGATAGTGTTTATGGCTAGTAGTGGAAAAAGTATTATTTTCGTGCAGAAAAAAAATTTAAATCTTGATGGATTTACACTTTTTGAAGTCACATGAGCAAAATAAGACCATTTCCAAAAAATGTCTCTTTGTGTGTGATCAAATTTTGTGTGCTTTTTACAGCAAAAGCTAATGGGAATTTTGAAACCAAATCAAATTGAATTTTGAAATTTTGGGATTTTGTATCCTTATATTGAGACTTAGAGCTGATTAGATTTTAGTTAACAAATTAAAACATAAAAAAAATTACTTGAAAATGAAAAATGGAAAAATATACAATTATCATGCGCGTATATAACTATTTTTTATTAAACAATTATATATTAAATAAATTTAATTAAATTACAAGTTTACAGAAACATTGAATATTATAGACGTCTAATATTTAATCTTTTGCAGTGAGGGAGGACAAAATTGAAATTAAAAGAACTTTATTTTAAAAAAATTTTTAATGAAAATAAATTTGTCTTTTTTAATGAACTAATTTATAATAAATTTGTTCAATAAAGATTAATTAATATGATGCCGTTGTCAGTAAATATGTATGTTGAATTATATTTCGAGTGAATTATATGAACAACTAGCTGGATACCGGCTTCGCCGGGGTCTCATTAAAAGGTGGAACTCTGCCTTTGTCTGAATGATTGAATAGCTGGATACCCGGCTTCGCCTGGGTCTCCTATAATTAAAATACTTTGCCTTTGTGTGAAGTATTTAGATTTTTCAGTATCCTGCTTCGCTTAAGGTTTTCTTCTCGACGGAAATCTTGCTTCCCGTTGCTAGAGCGTTTCAGAATGATTTTAGTGTTCCCGTTGTCGAGTGTTTCAGAACGGTTTATATTGTACTCTACAATTTTCTCTACAGCTTTTCTTCTCCAGTATTTCAAATCACTTATAATAGTGTAGGTACTGAATGTGAATATACCAACGTAAAATTACCATATATCAATTACAGGTATTGGCGATGGGAATCTCGTTAATCCATTCATGCTCGTCCGCAATTTTTCACTTTTTTAAATTAAGCTTTTCGGTCCCGGTTTTAGCGGAAAACCTCTTTAGGGTCCTAGAGAGTAACTGTGCAAAATTTGGTTGGGATCGGTCGAACGGTTTAGGAGTTATTAAAGACGAACAAACAAACAAACAAACATTCAATTTTATATAATAGATATAAATGTGCATGTCCTCGCCCCGTTTCGAATCTTTAATTCAAAAGAGTTTAAATCGATTGTGCATAATTTATTTTTGTTTGTACCTCTTTTGTTTTTAAACTATTTAAAATGTTTGTTGGAGGGGGGGGGGAACCAGAAAAAATTAATAAATAAATCTTTTAACATTAAACAAATTATAAAATTGTTAAGAGTAAAATAAAAGTTTTTATTTCTATTACAATTTTTATAATGTATAGGATGCCCCAATTAAAGCGTTGAATTTAAATTTATTTTTATTTTTTGCCTATAAGGTTTGGAGATCTAAAAATTTATATATGCGATCTGTCAATATTGCAAATAGCAGTGGCGTATTTAAATAATTTCTAGGGGAAGGAACAACCAGACTATTTTTTGAATTCTTGTTAATCTACTCATGCGAGTAAGCGGCAAAGAGTTAACTGAGAAATTCCAGAAAATCAAAAAAATAAACGAAATTCAAAATTTATTTTAAACTCAAACTTATATAAATTTTAAAACTTCGTGCAAATATTATTTCTATTGCGGAAGACTTCTGAGATACAATATGAGTTTTCCTTGAGTGGGAGGGCAATTACTCAGTTACCCAACCTTAAATACGCCACTGGCGATTAGTAATATAAAACGTTTCATGAAAAAAGAACGAGTTATTATTGTTAAAACTCATTATAAAAATTACTAAAAGTGAATAAATATTGTTTATCGGTTCACAAGAATTAAGTATTTCAAGAAGCAATTTAGAGCAAATTCTGACGCAAGATCTGCATGGTTACAAGATCCAACTGACGCAAGAATTCAAACCAGCAAACCATTTTAAGCAAAACGAATTTGTTAATTGGTTGATTGAACATCAGATAGTGAACGAAATTTTAGTAAAAAAATAATGTGTTGAAATTAAAAACCAAATTTTATTGTAACACCCTTTATATATGTACAAGAAAGTGTATTTCTAATTATATTAGGGTAAAAATTTAAAAAAATAGCGCTTGTTAGTAGATACTAACAAACATTTTCTGTTGGTTCTAAATTAACATGGTTTTGCCTTCCCCCTCCTCCCTTTAAAACTTATTGTTCTCCTTCTTCGAATTAATTTAGAAACGAAAATAGTCTGTATATGTACATACATTTGTATATATGTATGTTAGAACCAATGAAAATCATACAAAAGCCGGTCCTGATCAACATCAAAACTCAAGTTCTACAAAGTTGGTAACATTTATGGAGAACGACATTTTAGCGAAAAAATCAAAAGAAAGAAAGGAGAGAAAAAAGGAGAAGAAGAATTGCCCAGTAATTTTATTTAATTTTGTTTTGAAAATAAAAGGACAAATCTAGCATATATAAAACATCGAATATACAAGATTAATATAATTTTGCTCAAAACAGTTTCACCCGCCCCCCCTAAAGACTTCTAAATTACACAAAATCAAAACAGGTACAAGCGAAAATAAATGATTTTTTCCTTTACGTTAAACAGCCAATGTTTTATTTTCTCTATTGAAGTTACTGCTTTCAATATCGTTAGCCATGTGACGTCATGTACAAAAATTATCAAAACAGAACTCCGATAATATAAAATAATATCTTGTCTGAAAAGGTATACGTATTTTGTTATTAAAAATAATGCAAATTTTAATTTTGATTAAGAAGTTTTCCCCCCCCTTGAAATACAATGCACTGGCACAACTTACCAAAACATTTCAAAACACAAGATAATAAAAAAAGTAGAGATTTGTGCAATGTAAGTAGTAAATTATATACAAAATTGCGAAAAAAATTAATCTATTAATACAATTTTAAATAACAATCATTATTGTAGTGAACATAGAAATTATTTTAGATTATTTAATTTTTTTTTAAATTATTTAATAAATTATTATTAATAAATTGTACAATTGTTTTGAGTTAATAAAAATAACTACACACAGCAAACAAGAAAAAATCAGAGCAGAAGAAAAATGAATAAATGAATTTCTAGAATAAATGAATATTTTAATTTAATTAAAGTATGTGTCATAAGTTGAAAACTTTAAAATTTAAATTTTCAACGTCTACACAAATTCTTCTTATTCGAAATATGTTATGTGCGTGAAGTTAGACCCCTTTTTTAAAATCAATTTTTTTTGTTGTTTTCGATTGTTCTCTATTTGTTCACAATTGTTCTGTTAATTTTGTGATTTTTGATTTTGCTATAAATCTTCAAAAATTAAAAATGTTTTTTATTATTAAAAATTATTGTTTAATATTTAATGAAAGTATGATAAAGTTATGGGCATGGCCACATCCGATTTTTTTACAAATTTTACAACTAATGCCCGGTTACACCAATTTTTTCTTTTTATAAACATATTTCAAACTTAAATACAAAGTTCATCTTTATCTAACCAAATTTATTTCAATAATTAAACACAATTTAAATGAACTTTTCTCAAAATTGGGGAAGTGACCGGAAAAATTAATCTCAGCCGACCCCTTATCTAAATCAAACCCTAATAGCTCATAATTACAAAATTCTCATAAATATTTGAAATTTTACATAAAAAACACAGCAATATATATTTTATATCGGTTTGGATTCAAGAATGTATCTAGTAATAACTTGTCACAATTTTACCTTTTTTATTATATAAAAGAGTCAAATAAAATTTAAAAAAAATGACAATTTTGTAATGCAAGTTTAAGAGTAGTTGACAGGATAGAGTTGTAATTACTATTACACTACATCGTATCCTTTTGTACATTTTATGTTTCGTTAAAAGGCTCGTACAACCACAATCTAACTGAGTACTTTAATGAGGTGAAAGCATCTATTGTTTTATTAAAATTCCAAAATTTGTTTCAACAATTTCCTTGCTGTAATTTTCTTCTTACTGCGTTTGTAGTACAAAAATGTAATTTATTTTCAATTCTTTAAACCGAGCGAAGAATTTAAAAACGTTTTACGTTAAGAGACCATTACATAATTTAAATCACTGTAATTCCTAATTGAAAACACTTAAAGCAGTATCCTTTTTTCACATTTTATTCTGAGTATACCGAAATGTAATGCTTTTAGCCCATAGATTTAGGATTGCTAGATGAATAATATCTCGTGTTGAGGTAGGGTTCGTGCCAAATCTCAATATTCTATAATGTACAGTTATATATTTCCGCTTGTCTAATTAGCTCCTTTTAGACCAGTTTAAGCCTTGAGCGTAGTTTCTTTCGAATTAGAAACAGCTTTACCTACAGAAACGTTTATAATATAACAACTATAGGAAATAACATCATAAATACAAAAAACAACAAAATCTATAGTTTACACATTGGTTTGGTAATGGACTTTGTCAGGTAAAACAGTTATATATAAGGTGAATCTAAATTAAAATTAAATTTATTATTATTACTTAAAACGAGTATATTAGGAAGTACAAATAAAACAAGAACATCGCGTGGTTTATAATATGTTAATTATATTATTTTATATGAGTGTCGGTGAGTAGTAAGTAGCATACATTGAAATTTCTTGTATTGTTACTTTCTCTCCTTTAAACTTTAAAGGAGGTTAATAGTTGATCTCCTTTTTTAAGTGTTTAACAATCATCGATTTATTTGAATACCGGTGTGAATATTAATATTCTCATTACAATACGATTATCTTTGTTTAACATATTATATTGAGACACAAAAGAACCGTTTTAAAAACAAGACGAGAAAAAGGTCGATGGGTGGGTTCATTAATTAATTGCTAAGAAGATGCGGTTGTGAGTTCAGTTTCTGTCGTCAACTGTAATTATAATCGCATTTATTTAAATTTATAACACAAAATAATTAAAACTTTATAGAATCGTGGCAATTTTAACTTGGATTTGACCTACGTGTTTATAAAAATATGCACAGTGTACAGTTGCAATTTAAATCAATTCTCTAATGGATATTCAACAGGACTTATAATTTTAACGTGAATGCTTAGAACCAAGTTGAAGTGTAAATATTAATACTGTGATTTTATTTTTAATTATGAAGATTATAATTGTTTTACTTAACTTAATTTGTTTTATTAAAATACACTGTGGGACAGGTATAGAAGGTAAGATTTTCATTATTAATTTTAAGTGCTTTTTAATTATGTTTGTGATATTTTGCTATTATGTTCTTTCATTGAATTTTAAAAATAACGAAGAGACACTTAGAAATAAACTCGGTCCAATTAGTTCTTACAAGTTAACCGAGTGTGCATCGCATTGTTATCACATTTCGAACTATTAAATTCGCACAACAGAATCCCTCCATTTATTAAAACATTAATTTTACCGGTCGAATTCCCTTGCTTTCTCTAAGCAATACAATTTTTTTAATTTAATATATCTTAATTGCAATGAACCATAGCCAGGTGTTTTATATAAAATTAAATAATTGATAATTATTGAAGTTTAAAAATTAATTGAACACATCCTCGACAGTAAAAAATATACTTTACATTAGTTTAAAACTTTAAAAATTGATCCTATAATTGAGTGGCTCTATGGAATAACAAGGTCAGTGCAAAATCACAGTTCTGATATAAATCCAATTAGGGATTTTAAAGGGGTTTATAATAGAATAAGAAGTTTACATTCATTACTTTTCGAAACATTTTTTTTTAGAGTAAATAACTAACAATAAATTTAAAACCTCTATAAAATAAAATTATTTTAAATTATTTATTGGTTTATAAAAGATGTTTCTCAAAGTTAATTTACCCTCTTATTCCACCTATAAAAAATATTCAATATTAAAGTGAAAAATTATGCATTTATTTACCAAATACCTGCAGTTAATTTTATCATTATTTACTAAAATAATAGATTACAACCAAAATAATAAAATACAACATTTAGAAAATAGTTTTAGGTAAATATAATTAAATTTGAAAAAAGTTATAGTTCAAAGAACACACCGCACAGAATAAGCTACCCGACTTACAACATCTGGGAATTATTTCAGTTACCATTATTTATATTATATAAACCCTATCGGTTAAATTGTTTTTAAATAAATCGTTTGTTATGTAGATTTAGTATGCAATGTTTCAAAATTGTTGTGCTATTACTTCGCTTTAATTTTTGGTATTTGTGTTTTTGAAATTTTAATTAGATGTGCGATAGGCCAATAATTTTTATAAGAACAATTTGATTTAATTCTTGGTTTATGTGTTTTTTTTTAAATTATTTCATAAACTTTCAAGATATAAACTTTTTATAAACAATTAACAACAATCTTCGAAAGAATGGTCGTATCTTCTTTGTTTATTAATAATTTTTATTATAAAATATGTATTATTTGAGTAACAACTTACCCTTTTTTATGTCTACTAATATAATTTTAATAAAGCCTTGTATTTAATAACAAAAAAATTCCGCAAGATTAGTTATTGATTTTTTTAACTAATTCTTTCTTTTGTGTGCCCTAGACCTTGGTGATTCAACTTGGCCAAAGTTAAGATAAATTTACTAGGAAGTATAATTCATGGGGTCGTTTCCCGTTGCCTTTCCCAAAGTCCACAAATCGATATTAAACTTTTTGTTCATAGTAGTGTATCTATAGTCCATTTAAAATAAAAATTCAGTAAAAAAAAATATTATAAAAAAATATAACCTTGCAACGTTCTTAGTTAAAATTTATACAGGTTTACACTGGTGAAAATTTATTTGGGATTGTCATTTCTCAAATTGAATATTAACGAAATAAACATTTTAATTTTTCGATTTTATTGTATATCATGCGTTCTGTATTGCATTCTGTAATTGCTATACTATATGAACCATATTGGATATTTAGTCTATTGTCAACTGTTAAAAAACTTATACGTGCTTTGGTAGGATCGGGGATTTTGAAAATGGATTTGTATTAAATTTGGCAATAAGAATGGAATGAAGTGATTAAATTAATGCAATTAAATAGTGATTTTGTTGAGGCTGATATGAGTAAAATAAGGGTTTACAAGTGGTAGATGCGTTTCCAAGATGGCCGTGAAGATGTTAAAGATGATGAGCCCCCTAGATCTCTTGGCACATCACAAGTCGATCAAAACCTGAAAACAACTGATTGTAAATAATTGCTGAATTACTATCAGAGAAGCAGCTTATGATGTTGCCGATGAAACTCCCAGATTTGTGGTGAATCAATTCAAGGCTTTTGCACCACAATAATTATACTTGATTGCTTGTTCGTAATTTTTTTGTTAAAAACAATACTGTAATGATGCCTCATCCATCATATTTGCCAAAATTGGCTTTATGTGAATTTTTCTGCTTCCAAAAATAAAGAGAACTTTAACCGGCCGTCGTTTTGCAAGCTCAAAAAGATTAAAAACGCATTGTCGAGAGAGCTAAAGGTATCTCAAAGAAAGTGTACAATATCTAATGTAGACTACTTTGAAAAAGATGACATTGTTGTATACGAGTAAATTCAATTCTTTCCAAAAAACGAAAATTTACGTTACTTTTAGAACACACCTTGTACATGCTTAAACTCTTTGGAAATTATATAAAAAATGCGGATAGAACGGTCGTATTGCACGTAACAAACCATTTATAAATGTGTCAACAGAATGAAACTACTAAAATTTGTTAAAAAATAAAAAGAGTATGTGGTGGAATGATGTAATTTTTTTAGATTTTTAGATTTAGAGCAAATATAATATCATTCCACCACATAGGCTCTTTTTTAAATTGTTTGGCAAATTTTAGAGGTTTCGTTCTGTCGACATATTTATAAATGATTCGTTACGTGCAATACGACCGTTATATTCGCATTGTAATATAATCTCCGAATAGTTTAAGCATGTATCTGGTCTATCTATTTTTGTTCAACTTTCTTTTTGTAGCTGAGTGGAAAAATTGTAATAATACGTTTACAATAAATATTTACATATACGATAACACTTTTTTATTGCATTAATTTTAATATCCACATTGTTTATAATCAATTTATTTACACATATATTATATTACAGACGGGTATTGGCTTGGTTGTTAACGCAATCAACTGCTAACGTAAGGCGCTCAGTTGAAATTCGGGAAGAGCTCACTTTACAATGCCGTTTACGTGCTTCGGAAGGCACCTAAAGACAGTGGTCCTCCATGTTAATAAATTACCAGCATTAACAATATAAAATAGGGTAACAGGCACATCTGAGGCTAACCTAGCAAGTTACTTCACATGTAAAACAAATAATATGCTCAGAGTACTAACAGTGGCTTCGGAACTTTGCCGAGGTTACTGTTGGATATTGCAGGACCTAGTCCTAAAAATAAAAAGATGAAAAAGATATAGGGTCAGGTAATAAATCCGTCCTTCAATTTTGACCATTTTTAAAGTAGATTATGAAAGATGGGGGTCTTATTAGCGTATAAAAAAATAAATTTTGCGTCCACAAATTTTGGAATAAAATTTCTTTAAAAATTTATTTGCAATGCAATTTTCTCATTAGTTCTTTTGGACTATAACCTTGCCCATAGAAATTAAAATAAATTATGGCGATAGTAAAGATACCAGAATCACGGTTTTTACAACGAATTATGAAAGATGAGGATCTAATTAACAAACAAAAAAATAAAATTTGTGGTCGGTCAACAAATTTTGGAAAAAATACACTTTTAGGGTGAATCCTAATCTTGACGTAGTTGCGACAAGCGCTTTACTTATTAAATGCATCCCCAAGAACGGTCCAACTCGGCAAAGTGTGGATGTTGACCCGACGAATCTCAGGGAGTGACTGGTAGTTCCCCACCGCTAATCACTGTCGACCCACCATCGACAATATTCGGAAGATAGGTCGATAGCTTACTTTAATAGTTTGCTCAAATATTAAGTAAATCTTAGCGCATGCGCATTTTTATTGTTTATTAATAACTTTTTGCTGAAAAGTGTTCAAAATGTTATGTTATAATAAAATGGATCGAAGAGTGAACGACATTTATAAATGATTTGTCTACCAGGCAAGTTTTATCTAAATTTAAGAAATTTTGCAAGAAAAAATAAAAACATTGTACATTTGTATTTCATTCGTATTTACGAAGGAATACAAAAAGTTAAAAAAAAGAGTTAAGTAGAAACTTAAGTAAAATACGGTGCAAATGGGCATAAGTAACCCAAAGGGGGCTGGCAAAAAAAAATTTTTTTTTGATTTTTTTGATGATTTATTGCAAAATCAAAAAAAAAATAACAGAACACTTGAGAACAAATGGAGAACAATTGAGAACAACAAAAAAAATTGATTTTTTAAAAAAAGGGGGTCTAACTTCACGCACATAACCAAATGAGTAATATTCTATGAGTTTTCTACTAATTTAGTTACTTCTTTCTTTAACTGTTTAATTTTATCGCAAAATTCGCTATTATCGGACGAAGAGATACTTGTCGAACTATCGCTGCTCGTCAAACTACTCCTTTTATACGTTGACTTCTTTCTATGTATTTTTCTATGTCCCATTTTCGCTTATTCTCACGATTAGAATCAAAATAGAACTCGCACAAAAGAAAACCTACGCGGTTTTAGGTTTTTATCCCACTTCTGAATTATACGTTTTTACTGATTTCTTAATTAAATAAAATTCAATATTCGAATTACTTATAATCAATTTATTTACTAATACTTGAACTTATTTTACAACAATCCAGTTTTTACCAATACCACTTATGTATATGCTAAACTTCATATCACAGTAACACAATGCGTTATTATAATTATGACTACTTAGTGACTAATGATTACGTTGTATAATTAAATGAGTAACCCAAAACTAGATGAATAATACTTTTGCAATTCTGCAGCGAAATACTATCATTTTATACACATTACATGGCATTGAAAGCGGCTTGTTTTCTGCACGTAAGATTACTCATGTTATTTGATCTTTTTCGTAATCTTATCTTTCGCGAGATGACTTCACCTTCACTTTTCCGCACTACTGGCGAGTTATTTTCATTTCAGCATTGTCCAGATTGAGCAACTTTGTTAAAATATTCTTTATTTACCGAATTGCAGATTTGCAAAATATTGTTCAACACGTACTTCAATAGCTTGTTTCCATTCTCGGTTGATTTTGCTGACTCGCCCTCCTGGCTCGTCAGCAAAATCAACCTCGAATAAATGTAGCCTATTTAAGTACTAGTCACAAAATAGCTATTATGAGTTCTCCAACATTAAATGCAAATAAAAATGCATATTCGCATTTCTAATGGTGTCGCTACATACTCTATGTTATTGTACAATATTGTGTCAATCAACCTGTAGCAATATTGAAAATTGTGCAAATATATTGGAGCAAATCAAAAATTACTAATTTCCGCATCATCCAACAAATGTTTTCTGAATAAAAGTAATATTAAATATTGTATAATCTACATCAATCTACATGTTACTGCATCAATATAGTGGTAGTTAGTCATTTTTGTTCAAAATATTGCAATACTTACTCCAAACTCAATCAAAAAATAAAATAGTGAACTTAACAAACAAATAATAAAATTTTTGGTAAAATTGAATTCGAGATGTTTTTATGAGATTTACATATTAATAATTTAGTGTACTGGCAAGGAACCTATCTTTCCTTTTTCTTTTGTATTTGCGTTATGTTTGGTTAATATTTAAGCGTACTTCACACTATGTGATTTCGCTTATGACTTTTGTTGTGATTTTAGATATGATTTGTGTTTTGTGTATGACTAAATCTTGTGACTGTTTGCAACAAAATCACATGATAAAATAAATGTTCAACAGAGCAAACCTGTCATAAAATTTTGAGATTAAGATAAAAATGATACCAAAGAGTAATTATTAAGAATAAGAGTAATTACCTCAATGTGCGATAGCAACATTGTACTTGGTTGTTATGTATTGTGATATTCATGGATTGCACAATAAAATTTCATCTGTCAAACTTTTGATATTATCGAAATTCACATAAAATATCATATTGATCAAGTCAAGATTAAATCAAGATTATGATTGATCTTACGACTTATCCCTCATGATAAAATCACATAGTGTGAACTCTAAAAAACTGCTTATGTTGAAATCATAAGGAAAATCATAAACGAAATCACATAGTATGAAGTATACGTTACAGCTTCAAAAATTTGAAAAAAATCAATCGAATTTTGCATAAAAGTTTTCGGCGATTGTATACCCGTATATAGATTCAATCTTATTACATATTAGATTCCATCATCGTTGAAACCCCACGAAAATTTTTAATGCTTAATAATTTTATTATTATAAAATTTTTTACTAGTTTACAATACAACTACACTTTTAGGTTAGTTATTATTTTATGACAGTTTGTAAACAAAATACAATCCGTGCGTAATCTGCATGTTGCCAACTTCAACCCGTGATTAAAACGATCGAAGTCACGTTTCGCTGTCGTAAAACTCTAAATTTAAGAAAGAACAATTCTATAGTCAACTCGATGCGACAGTTGAAGGTCGCTATTACTGTCAGAATGGATACATACAAATTGAAATACGTAAATTACATGTTCAACTTGAGAATCAGCGGCAGCGCCAGCGTCAATGTAACCGATATAATCTATAAATCCTGGTTAGATATTTGTTTGAAAAACTGTATGACAGATGAAAAAGATTATTAAAGTTTGTTGTTCAAAAATAAATCCTGCTTTGAGATTTTAATTTTTAAAATTTTTAAAAATTTTTATTTAAGTTAATAATTTTACTGTTTTATATTGTTGCAGATTTTGATATTCCTAACACATTGATATATTATGATCCAAGATCACGACTACCCTTCAGAATAACAACAATTCAAAACAACTTGTCAAATTCGACTTTGGGGTCTATGCAGTCAACGAAGCTTGGTTCTGAAGTAGTTCTCCGCAAAGTAGGTTTTCGCAGTAACGGATGTACTTGCCAAGAGTTTACGTGCGGATGTTGTGCGGGTTTCAATTTTCAACAATTCAATTTTAACAGAGAAGGTAATTTATTGTAGAAGTAGAGATTTCAAGTTAGTAGAGGTGGTGTGGTGTACTTCGAATAAATGGTTTTCTCTTAATATAAATCGTAAAGGCTGTTTTATAATTTAATTTGTATAAACTTACAACTCCCTCAGTTATATAGTGAATAATTTCTATTAAACTGTTGTTTTACATTTACCTATTTGTTTATTTTAATTTTAGGTTGCATGAATTTTACATATGATGCGTTCGAGTTTTCCATAAATTTGGACATGTATATGAACGCAAACTCTATATATTCAAACTCTGTTTCAGGTATGTATCGACTCAATTTAAACATAATCTCAAGGTTAAATTATATGTATACATTTTGCAGCATAACACCATAATACCCATAGGGCAAAAAAGTTAACAGTCTGCTAACGATACTAAACATGGCTTACATTGTTATTTACATAAATCAATGTTTGAATTTAAACGAAATTTCCTTAAACATCTACCGATGCGTTAAATTTTGTGTAAAAACCAATAAAGTTAATTAGCCCTTCTACTACAAGTTAACATAAATTAAAAAATTAACGAACGGAATACTTATTATTAAATTTATGTAAATTTATTTTAAAGCATTTAAGTATACGGTCGTAGGTTAACAGTGGCTTTCTTGTTACACCACAGTCGCGGGTTTGATTCTCAAACCAATTCCTTTTGAATGTGTTTTTTTACAAGGTGCTGACAACATCTTTGAGGTATTAAATCCCAATAAGGTACCCTCTTGGGGAAACGGCTAGATAACTTCAGTTGTACTAAGGAGCTCGAAATAATAATAATATTTACTGTCAGAGATAGTCAGTAGACCAATTGTTAGCGTGATCAACTGCTAACGTAAGGCGCTCCGGTTCAAATCCAGACAGAGGCTCTCACTATGTATGACTGTGTCTATACTTCGGAAGACATGTAAAGCCGGTGGTCCTCTCACAAGGTGCTAGCAACATCTTTGAGATATTAAATGCTAGGATACCCTCTTAAAACTAAAATAGTCGAAATAGGTGGGGGAACGTTAAAAAGACCAATAGTCAGATAGATTGATTTATTGTAAATTTATTTGCAATTTTCGGCTTTTGAATTTATTATATTTTTGACAAACCACAAAATTAATGGCCTTTCATTTTAATGACCATTTAAAATAAATAATAATTAACATCCGTTGTTGACACTCTAGAAATGTTTAAATTGACTTTTAATGTTTTAACATAATCACAATAAACACTATCTTGTCGTGCCTTTAACCAATGAAAGATAGGCTAAGAAAATGCATGAAAGCAAAATAATAAGATTGTATATAATATACAATCAGTATAAGCTGTAGCAATTAATAAATATTATTTACTGACTAACTACTAAAACGTGTTAATGAACGCGTTTTAAATTACTTAAAAACCTAAAAATACTTTAACGCTGCTCCGGGCAACATACATACAATCGATGACGCGCAGGTATGGCTTAACGGGGTTGGTCCGAACAAAACCTAATGTAGTTTCGCTAGGAGAGTGACGAACGTGACGCGCAGAATGGTTTAACGCAATGGGTTATTATTTAATTTCTTCGTGATTTGCCTGTAAATAGCTTAGCTTGCCATTGGTGTGTCTTCCAAAGCCTTAAAGCTTTACCTTGATCACAGAATGTGTACGAAAACCTTACAATTTTTGTGACAAATCTGATCCAAGCAACTATCGTAATGCTATTCCTCCAAAAACTACGAAATCGCTACACAGGTTGGGACAGTCCTTCCCCAATTGCTCTTGAGCTAACTCGTCAGCAAAAATTTTTCGTAATCTCTCCCTTAATGCTGTTTCTAATAAGTATTAAACTGGGATTGTATATTTTCTTCATCGAAGCTTGATGGTATTCATTTTTAAAATACAAACGGTTATTTTTTCTTTGTTAATTGTGCAGTTACTTCAGTATTACTCTAGATAATACTGACAATTTCTTGAAGGAAAGTGAAAAAGTAGGTGTGACTGAATTTTAACGAGTGAACAGATGCTGCTTGTTTGTTGAGTTTGTTATTCCGTATAATTTATATTGTTTGTTCACACTAAGCGAAAGTTTGAATTTGGTATAAAATTTATTCTTGTTCTATTACAATACTTTATATTGCTATGTTCCAAATTTGAAAATGTACAGACTTACTATACTAAATTGTTTACTTTTTATTTTTGTGGCAAAGTTTCCACAGCTAACCTATTCGGTTGCTCATTTTATCTAATCATTAAACGTTGGTATGAGAAACAATTAAACCGTTCTTAAACTTTATGCAAATAAACATAATATGTTTAATTGTGTCTTCGTTGTTCCAACTGTAAGCACCGCTAGGCCTTGGGGTTAAGTTTCGTCCGTGTTTTCCGTTCAGTAAGCTTAACACATCCATGCACTCAGTGGATTGCAAATTTAACACTCTTTTGAGGAAACAAGGTGAAACTACATAATTAAAGAAGAACTGTGTAAGCAAAATGCAATTAGAAGATGAATATTTAAAATCATATTAGGGATGTAATTGGCAACACAACATTTTCAATGTCACTATGTTATAATTCTCTTAAGGATAACTAACGTATCACTTGGTTACCAACCGAAACTATAGTCCATTTGAAATAAAAATACAGTAAAAATTGATACTAAAAGTATGACCTTGCAATGTTCTTAGTTAAAATTAATTCAAGTTTACACTGGTGAAATTTAATCTGCGTTTGTCATTTCACATATTGAATATTAAAAAAATAAAAATTTTAATTTTTCCGAGTTTATTGTAAATCATGCATTTTGAAGGTTTTTAAAAGTTAAAATTTAAATTATTTTTTGATTTCTCATAAGAGGTTTAGTAAAAGTTTTCAGTTAAAATTCAGTTTAATTTTTTACTTTTCCCTGTGCAAACCTTCCTTCGCGTCGCGTCGGAAGCACTTCTACAATTTTCTGCTGTATTTTTGTTTCAAATAGACTATAATTTAAAAACTTGTAGCAATAATTACATAAATAATAATTTTGCCACGCTAGCCACTTGCTTGATCGTAGCTGTTATTACACGATCGGCCAACTCTTATACATTTAAGTATTTAGTCGAAGGGCGGGGGTGATTCGAAAACCGTCGTGGATTTGTAATTAAAATGCACTGTTCGGTATGAGGAAAAAATGATGTAAATGGGGCGCCAGCTAAAGTAAATAAAACGTACAAGAAAGGAAGAATTGTTTAATTTAACGAAAGCAAAGATAGTAAACAGATGTGACATTTATTCTCAATTCCTTATCAGAACAAACACAGAATATTGTTTATAATAGTGTTTCTATAATTTTTAAGTTTTAAGAAAATTTAAACATTTGAATGAAATTAAAATTTAATGTTCATTTTATCTTGAAAATCATTTTTTGCGATGTATTGAAATCATAACTCTTTCTTTCTTTCTATTGAGTATGTAATGTTCGAACTTTCTTTGTAGCACGCACAATATCCTAAATAATTTTAGAATATGCCTACGTAATATTTACATAACTTTAGGTTAAATGATAATATTGAATTTTCGATTTTAATTTAAAAAAATTCACAATTTCCGGAACCACAGGTATTGCTAAAACATTTGATGAAGAACTAATAAAGCATTACCGTTCCTGACATATCCCAAATATAGTGCTCCAATTGTGTCTGTCTACTCTACAGTGCCAGTTGAACTTGGAGTATGACCTAATATCAGTTAAACATTTTTTAATATTAAATACCAGAAAACCAAGGAAGGAAAGCAAGGAATTTAATTTGAAATTTTTTTATGAGTACATAACGAATTTTTAGATAAATTTAGGCTTTTATAAGATAATTATTATTTATTTAAATTTAATTACTAGGGAGGATACGTTACAGATAAATATAAGGAATATATATAGTGAAGGCCATTGAAATAAAGCCATCGCGTTCATTAGTGAAGAGTATATAATTTGTAGTACTTAACTTTATGCTAACACCACTTCTTAGACAATAATTTTACTATGTAATATGCCGAGTTGAAAAGGATAAAATTTTTCCGCTAGGGTACTTTTGTATTTATTGTGAAATCTCAAATTTATGCCAATTAAGCTTGGTCACTGAAATAGAGCCATATCATAAGAGTTGCAGTTTTATAAGAACAAGTTGTTAAATGTGTTAATTTTAGATGAGATGTAGTTTATACATAATATTTACATGAATTCCTTAGTAATTTTTAGTTAAAATGGCTTGCAATGTTTATTGCAGTTCTCTCAAATAAGTATAAATTTATACGTAGTATAATGAGGAACAATTTCAGCGTCAAATACCAAACATTGTTAGGTGCTCAAAGAAAATGGGAGAAAATGTATTGAAATTCAAAAGTATAATGTGGAAAATCAGGGTTTTAGCTGAAAAAATCCAGCAAAAAGTAATCACAGAATTGTGCATGCTACTAAAACAATCCTTTTAAATCTTCAAAAGACATCAAATTAGAAGTGGATCTTTTCATAAGTACACGTCCAGTTTGAAGTAGACTAGCAGAGAATAATTTAAACGGCAGGAAATACGGCTTTAATTTGGTTTTATTAATAGAATAACGACCCTAAACACACTTCTTCTTTCGGTGCCTATCCGTATTCGGATGTTGGAGTCAACTTAGCTGAAGCCAAGCTGACATTACTAGGGAATATAATTAATGGGGTGGTTTCCCGTTGCCTTCCCCATGGTCCACAGATTGATATTGGACCTTTGATCACAGCAGTGTAACCGACTCGACTAGGAATCGAACCATGGTCTACCGCTTTAAAGTCGGTCGGTGTATGCTTTACGCTACACTGCTGGTATTAGTGCTAAACACACTACTAGTAAGAAAGCAAAAAAGGTCTTTAAAGATTAAAAGTTTTCTGTTTTCCGTGGCCTGTTCAATTCCCTAATAAAAACTTAATGGAAAACCTTCGGGATAAACTAAACAAAAAGTTAGAAAATATAAAATAAAGAATATGTAGGAAGAATGCCGAATAGAATACAGAGGAAGAGATGGGCCGGAATAGGTTAACCACTTAACCCATGAAGGAAATGATGATGGTGACTATGAAGTAGGAATTATGACAAACTGTGAAGAAACAATGAAAATCTATATCTGTGGTACGGCGTAAAAACTTGTGGAGTCTATGTCCCTAAGATATTAAACCATTATAAAGAATAAGGGTCAGGAAACTAAATATTGATATTATAATGCAATTCTGGACTTTATTATTACAAAATAATTGTTCTCTGTTTTAATGACTACCACTGTATGTGTTTGTAACAATATTAAATTACTATATTGGAAATCAATATTGCCTCATTAATTTTTACGGCATTGCCACAATATTATGAAATGTTCAGATTACTACATTGTACCAATATGATGACCGTGTTCGACTTGGACGCCTACAGCGCTGTTAGTACGAACTGGCGCAAACGTAAACGCTTTAAGCGTTCGACTTGAAATGTTGGCGCTTACACCGCCGCGTAAACGCAACCGTGACGTCATGGATTCGCCATTTTCTCACGCTCACAACGCAAATTTCATTTAGGTAGGGCAGCGTAAGCGCGGCGCTGTAGTGGTAAAATTGTAACTATTTTTAATTTATTTGAAAGCTTGTTAACCTAAATATTTTAGGTTTACTATTTAACTTCAATATTTAAATTTAAACATAAAATTAGTTGTCCTATATTAATTATTACTTCAATAATTTATTGCCCTTGTTTTACCCTCAATTTTTATAAAAAATTAGTGACAAGATTGTAAATGAAATTAAACCCAAAATAAATTGTTGTGTGAAATAATAGTTATTAATTTGTGAAAAATACCTAAAATGTAATCGCATTTAAAACAATTATTATTTCAGATTGTTTGAATATTTTATAGGTTAAGCAACTGTCACTTTTAAATTGCAGCGCTGATGGTGCTAACATATCGTTCGATTTGGAACGTCAGCGTGAGCGTTGTAAGCGCATATTTTCCAAGTCGAACGTCAAAATTTGCGTGCTATAAGCGTTTGCATCCGTTGGTACCAACAGCGCGTAAGTGTCCAAGTCGAACACGGTCACAGTCAATACTAATTGCATTAGATTTTAAACCAAGAATAGCACTGGCAACATCATCAGGGCTGACTAAACAAAACACGAATTTATCGTTGACCCGAAGATGGTAATTTTTTATAAAGTTTTTGATGATTTTGGGATCGATAACGGTACTTGGTGCAGAATTAAAAAAACCTACTCAACATATCGGAATCAGCGTTTTCCAGATTCATTACATTTTGGATCTACCATGGATAGTAGTAGTAGATTGTCAAAACTTCCTTGGATTATGGTAGCGGATATCTATTTGATGCTTAAAATACGCTTAATTTTCATTTAAAATAGTTTGAGTACGAGGTTACGAATTTCTTTATAAGATTTATAATCAGACAACTTTTTTGATTTGTTATATTTCCTGGATGCTTTTTGACAAAAATTCATTATGCGTGGCACATTGAAAGTTAGCCAGCAGAGCAATCTAGAAACAATTTTAACATCAGAGATGGGAGCATGCATATCAAAGAGATAACTATGTAATGGCAGAGTTGACATAATTAACTTTATCGTTGGTATTTAAATATACTACACGTGTCCAATCTATCGTAAAGATCTCCGTTTTCGGAACGAAAACCAATGAAGACGGGAAATCAGGCTATAACCAGCTCTTGGAAAGGGATATCACTTGAAAGGTCATGTCAGTGGGATAAACAGAGAGGATAATGCAATATGTGCATTTTCTGTCGCTTTCACATTTTTGCGGTTGAGTTTCTTCGCCTTACCAGTTGCTGGTAAGTTAGTTTGCTGGCAGCTAATTAATATGATTTTAGGCAACGTGTACACTGTTTGATTTGCATTTCTTCGTTTCTATAATTACGATTTTCTCAAGCAGTAATTTGTTGCATAAAGATTATTTATTTCCATATTATCAGTTTATTAAATAATATTAATAATAATAGTCGCTCCTGAGATCCGCCGCGTCAACTTGAAAACTTTTCGAGTTGGAGCCGCTTAAGGGATGTTTTTAATGAGTTTAGCACATGTCAAAACCGCTCGAACCCCCTTCCGAGCCCCGGAGGAGCGCGGGCGGGTGCGGAGAGTAGGTTTTGATAGCGCAACCACCTCAGAAACGAATTCACACAAAAAGTGATTTTTTTTTCGAAAATACTCCTTAAATCGATGCAATTCCATGTTTTATTCAAATAACAGTACACATATGTGACGTCTGCATCAAAAATGTGATAAAATACGTAATTTTTTGTAAAATTGCTACAAACATTTTAAAATGGGCGGAGCTTGAGGTTCAAATGTAGCCTATCATGAATACGTATTTCAATTTTTGAGTTTTTAATGCCTAAACGTGAAAATTTTTAAATCATCTATAGTTTATAATATTTCTAATTATGTTTTTTTTCATAATATTATACCATTTCTATAGGGAATTTGCGATTTTAGAGGCCCAGTTCCCGTACCCTACCAAACTTAATTTTCACTAAACAAAACGATAACCTCAAACATCAAGTGCCTGAACAAATACATATCATAATGTCTGTAAGGTAGAAGGTATTTACTTTAAAAGAATGTCGATTCGAAGAAAATTGTTTATAAAGCCATTCGTAAAACGGAAACACACGAAGTCGTTACGAAGAAGAAAGAAAAAGTATTTAGACAACACCTCTAATAAAAGAAAATTTGTAGGTTATGATTCGGTACCTAATGGGTATAAGATGTTAAGAAAAAAGTTTTATCCAGAGTAATGGAACTCTGGATGGGCTCAAGAGGGCCATATGAACAACATTGGCACATTATAGTTATACATCTTACGCATTACTTCATCTCTTAAATTATCCTCGTCTATAATTTTGGTAGTGGAATTGTGAACACAAATTGTAATCGAGTAATAGAAAGGCGTAATCGAACACATCAGTTTTCTTTCGGTTTAAAATTGGTATCTACAAGTTTCATGTAATTATTATTAAATAAAGATAACATTATTATTAATAGGACATGAAGTGAAACAACAATAAAATAAATTGGTTTTTATCAAGGTTGTGATAAATATTAAAAACGAAGAAAGTTATACTTTGTTGGAAAGATACCAAGCTTTTATGTAAAATTTTTCACAAACTTACTACTTTGACCTATACTCAATTCTTCACATCATTACATCAAAACACTTCTGTAGATTTGCTTTATGTTAAAATAAATTGCCAGTACATAATATATCGATTTTATAGAAATATTCCAATTATCTTAATATTATAACATTTCGAACTATCAAATTAAGTGGATTAGGTAAAATGAAATGGTATTATATCCACATACTATTACACGCATAAACAGATATGAATTCGTGTGAATACACGTGATTAAGAATGATTACATGCTTAACATGAATAAACAGGACCACGATTGACTACGTAATGTAAATGCCTAGTAAACACGTCTCGTTACTTCTTTGCCCTATATATTGTAGTTAAGGTATGCACACTAATCAATCCAGAAAATAGAAGTTTTCGGTTGGTTTATTAATTGTTTATTGAAGTTTAGATGCTCTAATGATTATTGACATTAGAACTAAAATTGATAATATTGGTATCAGGTAGTATTGTCGCTAATTATATTGTTACTTTCAGCTAAAAATCCTCCACCAATTTGTATGCCAGTTCCCATTCCATATTTGCCGTCAGTTGATTTTTGTGCAAAAATATTCGATATATATACTCGTGGTCAAAATTTACATATGTGTTTAGATTTTGAAACTCGAGTTCAACAGGCGACGGTGTTGGTATTGCATTTCAATTGCATGAAAATGGGAACGAATGGAGTTGCTTTGGTTAAACCTGGAGAAGGTATAGGAGAATCGTCAAACGCGCCAGATACTCAAGTAGATCCTGACAAATATGATGAAGTTACAGAAATAAAAATAAGAAATATTGTTTAGTTAGTTAAAGTTTTAAGTTTTTGATTATTTATTTTGAGATAAGAAAAACCTGTTTAGTATTTTAGCCATAATAAGAAACACTTTTAAAATCTATTAATAAATTGATTGTCAGTATCTAAAATTATTTTATTTATTAAGACTAAATTTATATTAATAACCATGAACAAATTTTTCATATTTTACCATATTTTTCTCTATCACAAGGTGCTGACAACACTTTTGAGATATTAAATGCTTATATAACTAATCTGTAATTGAATCTATAGAGGAAATTTTAACATGCTCACTATGGATATTTGTAGTGTAGGTTGTAGATGTTCAAATAGATATGCCTACTCAAACATATTTGATATATACATCAAATAAAAAATGTAAGATAATAAGCCATAGACGAAAAAAAGGGAAGCGAGCCTAAACCAGGTCCCTTACGGGGGAAACTTCTTCGGCCTCGCTCATCAGAGAGACCTGATAGAAAATGTAGACCATTATTGTTTGACACTCAGAGAGTTAGGGCAAAAATTATACAATAAATTTTACAATTTATTATCAACCTAACAATATTCGGTTACACATTTTGGTTACATATTAAAAAAGACGAAAAAACAGCGTCCATAAATATACATTAAATTTAATATCATAATAGCTGCTTCCGTAAAGTGATTTGTCTTATTGTTAGATAAATCTAGACAAATACATATTTTACATTACATATCCAAAACAGTTACATGATACATAACCCACCATTACATTAATCATGCCTAGTTTTATTTTATTTTATTTAATTTCATTCTAAATGTTTTCTTTTAAATTTATTACTTTAATATTTAAATTTTCATTTCTTTACTTTATTATGTTGGGCGATACAACATTTGGCTCGTGTGAGCACACGTGCTATAAGTCTAAAACGCTTTGTAGTGCAATTCTAACTTTGCTATCGTTCCTTACTTTCAGTTCAATTTATAATTTCGGTTATACATATCTATAAATAATTTATTTATAAATAATGTTGGTTCTTACCGTCACAAAAACAGTGACGCTACAAATAAATAATTTTTAATTTACCAAAATCTTTATAATATACAACATAATTATAATAAGTTTCAATGAGATAATTTTCTTATTAACTTCTTGTTCAATAGTAAAAGCCAACGATTTGACGTAATTTGCATCTTACATAAAAAGTATCATAATAAAATAAATTTGAAATTACTTTATCTAGTTTGTAAATTTATTAAAAATATAAAAAACTTAAAAATTAATTTAATTTTTTTAACTAAGATGATCTACTTAAAACTAATAACTTTCCGGACTACATAAATGTTTACTAAAAATATTCTTTTATATAAAATTTTTAGTAAATCCATTTGTTTTTACATAAATCGTAAAAAAATTTGACAATTTATTCGATCAAATTAAAAAATGTTGACTTACGTTTATGCATTTTAAATGTCGGACGCTCATGGTCTGGCACTTGGGTGTGTTGATTACCAAACCGAGATATCCAGTGCAAGCCCGGGCGGAATAAAAACTTTATTCTGATCGTTTCCATCGGAAAGTAGCGGCTACTCACCAAGTAATTAGGCAAAAAGCCCCCTTTTATAAGAAGGGGTCACGACATTCGAAATCGAGTTAACGACTATTGCCCGATTTCTTTACTTATAGTTATCTTTAAATTAGCGAACTTTGGGTTAAATTGTCGAAGTAACCAATAGGTCAACAACAAAATAAACAAATCAATAATCGGATTGATCAGCAACCAAAGTATTTGCTGATGGGCAGGCACACACTCATATTATCAAAACGGATGTTTAAAAGGTAACAACCCTAAAAACACTGATCACGTTGTTTTCGATTGATATCAATAAACGAACGTATTTTGCAAATGCAGTAAGTTGCAATAGTCTTCGTGGTTAGTCTTAGGTTAATCACGGACGGTATAAACATATGCCGCTTGATCATGTAATTGTTAATTTAATAAATAATTGTTAATCCAACTGGCATTTCTATGAAAAAACCACGAATTTTCTGATAGTCAATGACGATCCAAATATTTCAATAAAACAGATCATATTTCACCAAAATTTCATAACACTTTACAAAACTTTACAAGAACTTCATGCAAACTCATGTTTCTCTGTTCTAAAGACTTTATCTAGTGATTAGCTCTTTGAGTTACAAATAAGTGACCATTTCCATCCAGAGTATTGCGGTATAATAAAATCAAGGTTTAAGTAGTAGCGATTCAAAATACATTGGTCTTATAATTTAAAGTTAAAATCCAACAAGCATACGGCATCTAGACTCTGTGCAAAGAACAATAGTGTCGGTGGCTCTTCAGCGCAGTCAGTCGACCTGGACGTATGCGAGAAAGTCAATTTTTATTATTAATTTTTAACACCATTTTCGTTTCAAACGCCCTGTATTTAAATGTATTTTGCATTTATTTTAAAATGAATTGGAAATTATTCGCAAATATATTAAATATTAATTATTAAATAGACCGACTACAATTTTGGATGCTGGTAAATCTGTCCACGTGGTGGCTTTATATAGTTTAAGTCGCTGTACCGTTTTTGGAATAGAAAGGTTAAACGGCGATTAATAGCGCCATATGTGGCGTTTCCGTTTTTGTTCCTTTTTTTTATAGTCGACTGATTAAATGGTTGAAATCGATCAATATTTTTTGGAAGAAAGAAGCTTCTAGTCGGGATATTGGAATGTCAGTGGAGAATTTGATGTATGGCGGAGTTTTATATGGTTGCACGGATATTCTCCTGTAAAGGTATGCTCTCAACTTTTCCTGGACTCCTTGGTGGAAGCTACCATTCTTCATTTGGTTACACGGCCGTGTTCCTCATTCTCCTGGATGGTTTTTTTTTAATTTGGATCGACCGTTCAAGACTGCGTGAGATAATGAATTGTCCTGCGTTTATTGACTTTGATTAATAAGACCGATTACTGGTATTTCTCATTTGTTTAACAAGATTCTTGTGTTTTCTTTGGTTTTAGATCTTGCGCTCATTGCAAAGCGGAAGTTCGTTTACCATCTAACAAGAAATATACCGGAGCTAGAAGGATTTCCAATGACAAAGGATATTTTTGACGAGATGAGTACGATTTTCTCATGTGATGCTGGGTGACTTTATAAAGCTTTAAGATCGTGCAATACTTGTATTCAGTGATGAAATCCTGTAGTCATTTTTGTATCGACTGCTATTGTTTAGTCGACGGACAGTTCTTTGTTGCACCGAGCGAGTTTTAATTGTTTGTTTTTCCCCGTTAGGAATTCAAACTGTAATTTTGGTTTGTCCGCTTTTCCATCCTCAATGGAAAGCGGTATTGATTGTTTGATTTTGAGAACGTCAGGTCTTCAGCCTGGGCTCGCTTTAACTTACTTTATTTTATGTTTGTATGTTTCATATTCTGATAAATACACACGCCTTCCATTTTTTTGGGGAGAATAAATTAACCTTGTGTTTTATTATTCTGTCCATAGGTTACCTGTATGGATTTGCGGCCCTCGCATACCGTCGAAGCTTAGCTATTGCAAGAACAGGGGTTTAACGTATTTTTTTAACAAGAAGCCTCACCTCTTGGTTAAACATTTTTTCTTCCGGACTATCTTTTGGTTGGAAAAGGAGTTAAAACTGTTTTAATGTTTACCTGCCATTTCAAAGCCGATATAAAATTCAAATCAATCGTCCTCGTGTTACAACAACCTACTTCAACATGGAACAGAAACGAAAAGTTCTTTTGATGTTTAGAAATACCAATTGTCTTTAAAATCAACTTGAGTACATCTGTAGAAATACCTTAACAATTTACGATCAGTATTTAACCATTGTATTAGAACCCTCAGGCCTGAGCGTATATTATTGTATCATGGTCTAGGTTTGATGTAAAGAACTTATTAACTTGGTTACTTACTAGCAGGATATATGTTCACTCTTGGACGTACACCAACCAATAGAGGTCATTCATACGTTTTTAAAGCAGGTAGGTTGCCATTCTTTATGTGGCAGAAGACAGCACCATAATTAGAATCAAAAATATGAGTTTTACAATGGACCAGACAAATAATTAAAGTTTTTTTAAATTTATTTATTTCAAATAACAAGTCATTAAATAATATTTTTAGTTCTCAAGGTGATAACATGAAAGTAAAATTAATAAAAACATAAATTCAACGGTTAAATGATCAAAAGTCTCTTCCACTTTCAAAATTTTGCAGGTCTGTTACTTTTCAAAAATAATTTGGTACAGGTTGAAATTAATGACAAATAATAATCAGTTATAGCAAATGAAACATACTACAAAATCAAAAAGTCCTTCTCTGAAAGGTAAAACCACCGCCTCCAAAATTTCAAAGGTGCACAACTTCTGTCAAACATTTTGATACAGGTTGAAATTAGTATCAAGTGATAGGCATTAGTGACAAGTATAACATACATTTCAGAATCAAAAATTCAGGGCTGTAGGGTCTAACCACCGCCCCCAAAATTTCAAAAAGTGCACAACTTCTTTCAAACATTTTGATACAACATGTATCCTGCTAATAGGTAACCAAGTTAATAGGTTCCTCACATCAAACCTAGACCATGAAACAATAATATACAATATATGATACATTGGAGTTCAATTTTGGTAATTTTTGGGTATGACGTCATGTGGTTAATGATATTCTGCGGATCAACTTATCTTGGACCAATGATATGAGAGATACAAATTCCAATTTGGTAATTGGTACGCATATACGTCACGTGGTTAGTTCATAATCTGCGTAATATCATATCTTCTTATTATTGTATCATGGACCTAGACGGCACGCCGGGAACGGGCGTAAGTTTGTCGGTTTTGAAATTTTAATTATAGGAGATTTTGAATTGAAAACTGCAAATGAATAGATCTACACTACCGCTCAAAAGTATTTGCCCACCCATATTTTTTTAAATATGTTGTATGTTAAGCATTTATTTTGGTGCTCAAATATTCTACATTATATTTTATTAGAAACCAGTTTATATAAAATTTTGAATTTCTTTAAAAACAGTAATATATATTACTTAGTTTCCAGAAAAAGGTGTAATAGAAATTTACAGTACTTAAATTACAGCAAGCGGTCACTTTGGGGTTAGATTATTTAAAGTAGGTACCATCCCTTTTATACAATGTTATTGGGGACAGGTAAGAAACCCGTCATCTGATTGTGACCATTTTTAAAGTGGATTATGAAAGATGATGGTCTAATTAACGCATAAAAAATAAAATTTGCGGATTATTCACACAATTTTGAAAAAACGGCTTTAAAAATTTATTAACAATGCAAATTACTCATTGGCTCTTTTGAACTGTAACCCCGCCCCAAAGTTGAAAGAGGATGTGGCGACAGTAAATATACCAGAATCTCGGTTTTCACGACGAATTATGATAGATAATGGTGTAATTAGCTAATAAAAGAATTAAATTTGTGATCGGACAACAAATTTCCGAAAAAATCACTTTTGTGTGAATTGTTTCTGAGGTGGTTGCACTGTCAAAACCTACTCTCCGCACACGCTCGCGCTCGTCCGGGCGCTGGCGGCGCTTCGAGCGGTTTTGACACGTGCTAAACTCATTAAAAACATCCCTTAAGCGGCTCCAACTCGAAAAGTTTGAAAGTTGACGCGACGGATCTCAGAGAGCGACTGGTATCTCCCCACCACTAGTCACTGTCGACCCAGGCACAGCACACGTACCGCCAACAGAATGCGCCATATTGAATTTTACTACACAAAATACACTTACATGTATTTCTTATGGGAAAATTGCAATTTTCAAAATTAAATTGTGGCCTTATTACAAGTCCGACAACTTTCATCCTCACCTTAAAAGATTCATATTTTTATGCTTTTTCGTTTGGTTGAACCATTTTATAGGGAAAAGTGTATTTTCGAAGACAGGTTTCTTACCTCGACCCATGTTATTGTAAGATGATTAAATAATTTGAATATGTAAAATGGGCTCAGTTTTTTTGTTATCTTTCTTAGTGAATATTTTATTTTGAATTTACAGGGCTTTTATTTTTGCTTTTTATTTAAAAGTTTGGCATTAGTTATTAATTAGTATGTCTAAAACAAAGGTTTATTCTCAAAATTCAAGTAAATATTGCCCAACTTTAAGCTGCCACAAGTAATGCAAAATTTAAAATTTTATAATAACCCGAAGTTCAAACATTTTTAATTTAGTACAATGACAAAGTTCAGAACAAAAAACGGAGGCCCGGGAATTTCACCGAAGATCAATTAATGTTTTTAACGCAATAATTCACTGACCAGAAATAAAGCGGATTTAATTTCAGGGAAAACCAGTAATGAAAATACCTTAAACAAAGACACAAAGACAGGCGTTTCCGTTTTGTTCCTTTTTTATAGTCGACTGATTAAATGGTTGAAATCGATCAATATTTTTTGGAAGAGAGAAGCTTCTAGTCGGGATATTGGAATGTCAGTGGAGAATTTGATGTATGGCGGAGTTTTATATGGTTGCACGGACATTCTCCTGTTAAAGTATGCTCTCAACTTTTCCTGGACTCCTTGGTGGAAGCTACCATTCTTCATTTGGTTACACGGCCGTGTTCCTCATTCTCCTGGATGGTTTTTTTTATTTTAGATCGACCGTTCAAGACTGCGTGAGATAATGAATTGCCCTGCGTTTGTTGACTTTGATCAATAAGACCGATTACTGGTATTTCTCAATTGTTTAACAACATTTTTGTGTTTTCTTTGATTTTAGATCTTGCGCTCATTGCAAGGCGGAAGTTCGTTTACCATCTAACAAGAAATATACCGGAGCTAGAAGGATTTCCAATGACAAAGGATATTTTTGACGAGATGAGTACGATTTTCTCGTGTGATGCTTGGTGACTTTTTAAAGCTTTAAGTTCGTGCAATACTTGTTATTCAGTGACGAAATCCTGTAGTCATTTGTAATCATTTTTGTGTCGACTGTTATTGTTTAGTCGACGAACAGTTCTTTGTTGCACCGAGCGAGTTTTAATTGTTTGTTTTTCCCCGTTAGGGAATTCAAACTGTAAGTTTGGTTTAACCGCTTTTCCATTCTCAATGGCAAGCGGTATTGGTGGTTTGATTTTGAGAACGTCAGGTTTTCAGCCTGGGTTCACTTTAACTTGCTTTATTTTATGTTTGTATGTTTCATATTCTGATAAATACACACGCCTTCCATTTTTTTGGGGAGAATAAATCAAAAATTTTAGACCTTATGTTTTATTATTCTGTCCATAGGTAACCTGTATGGATTTGCGGCCCTCGCATACCGTCGAAGCTTAGCTATTGCAAGAACAGGGGTTTAACGTATTTTTTTAACAAGAAGCCTCACCTCTTGGTTAAACATTTTTTCTTCCGGACTATCTTTTGGTTGGAAAAGGAGTTAAAACTGTTTTAATGTTTACCTGCCATTTGCAAAGCCGATATAGAATTCAAATCAATCGTCCTCGTGTTACAACAACCTACTTCAACATGGAACAGAAACGAAAAGTTTTTTTTGATGTTTAGAAATACCAATTGTCTTTAAAATCAACTTGACTACATCTGTAGAAATGCCTTAACAATTTACGATCAGTATTTAACCATTGTATTAGAACCCTCAGGCCTGAGCGTATATTATTGTATCATGGTCTAGGTTTGATGTGAGGAACCTATTAACTTGGTTACTTACTAGCAGGATACATGTTCACTCTTGGACGTACACCAACCAATAGAGGTCATTCATACGTTTTTAAAGCAGGTAGGTTGCCATTCTTTATGTGGCAGAAGACAGCACCATAATTAGAATCAAAAATATGAGTTTTACAGTGGACGCGGGCGGTTAGCGGACGGGTCCCGCGTCATGGTCTAAGAATGTTTCTGTGGGGATAAAGTTGGCAAGATCAAAAAGAAGATTACCGAGACATTCTAGAAAATTAACTGTTACCATCTGCAACTCAAATTTTTAGTCAGGAGTTGACTTTTCAGCACGACAACGATCTCAAACACACCTCCAAGCTGTGCAGGAAATATTTGGACGCTTTAAAAAATGAAAAACTGCTTCAAGTTATGATTAGGCTTCCACAATCTCCTGATTTTAATTGCATTGAGCTGCTGAGGGATGAATTGGACAAAAATGCTCAAAAAATTTCTTCTACATCTTCTGAAGCTAAGTCGCAAACTTTAAAGCAAGAATGACCAAAGATAACTGCAATTCAGTTGGATAAATTAATAAAAAGAATATCTAGATTACGAGATGTTATGTGCTGCTGTTATTATAAACACATTAGGCATATTGACAAAAAAATATTTAATAAAATTCTTATTTTGTAACCATTTTGTTTATTTACTTGTAACATTTTATTATGAAGAGTCGGTATATAGAAAAAGATAAGATTGGGAGACAGGTGAGAAAAGTTGAGGTTAGAGAAAATAGTAGAATTTTGATTTTCGAGTGAAAGGAAATTTATACAGAGTTGCCAGGCTTATTACATAAATGTTTAGTAGTTGAAATCAATTGCGATTTAGAGTTTTCGAATAATATTTTGACGAGCTTTCCTTCTGCAGAGGAAGGTATGATATTTTTTTAGTAATCGTCACTTACTTATTTCTTTGGTGTTTGTAGGCTTATAAGTTTAGATTTCAAATACACGGTTATTCAAATTTGGAATTGATGTAAATTTATTAAGCACGGAAAATATTGATGCGGTTATGACATAACCTTCACGTCTTTGATTATGAGAAATTTGATGTATTTTATACATACATATGATGCAATTTTCGAAAAAGAATTTAAGTTCAAATACATCACGTGCTGAACCAGGAAAAGAAGAATAAAAATAAAGTAAACGTTGCGTAGTTATTAATGTTTGCAGGCCTGGGTCACCGGGCATAATTGATGTTATTTTATTTTTTTATGTACTTATTAGTTTTGAGTAATTGAGCACGTGCATTATATTTTCCCGTTTTTTTATTAAATAAAAACGGGTGGCACCTAGTATTTTTGCGCATTATTTCCCTTGCCAATACCCAGCTAACTTGAGTTACCGGTGCTGTGATCCTAAAAACTAAAGGAGGGGTTACATACTTTATAAAAACCGTTGTTATTAACGGCCTTCTATGAAAAATATTGAATTTATAGGGTGGGTAAATACTTTTGAGAGGTGCTGTATATTACTTTCCGATCGTGTCTACTAAACCGGCCAACAAAAAATGATATCCTACTGGTCAACGGCATTCGAGCCACAATCAAATATGTCGATCTGTTTTTTTTATTTTAATTTAAAATTTTTGTTTACACAAGCATCAAAATTAAATTTCACGAGTAAAAGTTAAATTTTGCTTAATTGGCAAAATTAATATGTTTGTTTCTATAGAAATATACAAAACAATAAGCAGCTACTATAATACATTAAATAAGCAAGATTATTGCAATTAACACAATTTTAGTTTTTATTTATTTATGATTTTGTAAAGACAATTTTACTATGTTGAATTGCCGTATGGAATTTTATTTTGTAAGATATGTAGTTACATACCAATGCTTATATACTTTTTGTACTTGCATAGAGATTTAAAAAATCATATGACTAAAAAAGATTGCCATTTAAAATTATCCATATGGCGCTAACTTCGGGCTAAAATTAAAAGGAATAGGTGGATATGAAGGAACTATGTATATATACAGGTTCAAGCATTTTTGCGATGAGTGTTTTTTCAATTTTATAAATTTTATTCCACATTTAGCAACCTAATTATTGTCGATTATAAACAAATAGTACATTTCAAGTAATTTCTAGTTCTAAATCTCTAAATTGAAGTAATTATTTTCATAAGGTCGTAATTTTAGTAGAATTTCTGTAAATATGAGTTTAAAGTAATAATTTAGGTAATAGAAGGAAGTTACTACTATTTGAAATGGTGATTGGGTGTCTTATCCGGTAACGCCCTTTGAATTTAATATAAAATTATTTTACAATGTTAAAATTGTATGCTGTATTTTAATGACAGATTTAATTACTGGAATACTAAATTTTAGGCATTTTCTGAAAATTCATATCCAAAAATTAAATATTAATTATTAAATTACCGTTTCTTTTGTTCTTAAAAGGCCAAAGACTAAAAGTAAATGTAATTAACAGTGAAAAATAAAGTTCAATAAGTGGAAAAAATTTCTCAAACGAAACATTAAAATTTATTAGAGAAAAGGAAACATCGGTAACATGTGTGATAGTCAAGTACTTAATCCGCTCGAAATATTCCACGTTAATCTCAGCACAAAATATTATGTAATTTGTATGGTGCTACCTGGTTTACAAATCATAATCAGTTTTAATATTACGGTGTCGTGTGTTTCCAAAAGTGCGAGTTCTGATTTTAGAAAATTTATCGTTTGTTAAATTGAAAACTTCAAAATTAGAAAATTAAATTTTTTTAAGTTTTTGTAGTTAGTAGGTAAATTAATTTACGCTAGTTTACAAAATATAATTAGCCACACATCTCCTACTTTAGTCACTGCTACGTAATTCCAGTGTTATAATAATGAAGTGTTAAGCTGCTTATATGTAAATACAAAGAGCTTTATTAGATAGTAACGAAACACTTTATGGCCTTTTTGGTAATGAATTAATGTTTTAATTAATATATTAATGTTTAGACAAACGTAAAAATTGTTTACATTGTATGACCATGCTACATTTAACAATTACCCTCGACGGTTTAATTAAAATGCGATATTTGGATAAATAACTTGTACCTACTAATGCCTTACTTTAAATTAAAACTAATTTGGTTTTGTTTCATTTTCAGAAAATACAGAGTAAAAGTAGATTCTCCAGTATCCAATGAAGATAAGAGCTGCAAAAACCTCGTCGAGAAAGTTTTAATTTATTAACGCACAAAATATTTATAGCTTCACTATAACCCTAATTTTGACGTATTAATGTAAAAACTGGGTCACGGTGGGAAACAAATTATATGAAACTACCTCAACAATGCGCTATTAAAATCAAGAATAAACGCTAATAAAAATTTTTATTTTTATATAAAACTTTATTGCAATGTTTATACTATATTCTTACAAATACTAACATGTACAATATACTTACATATATTGTAGTTTTGTACTAAAACAAACAGTTCGCCATAATTTTATTTTAGAAAATATCGATTGGAACTTTATCTGGCAATATACTAATAAATTACCTTTTATTGTTCAATTAACTCATTAAGTGTAATATTTAAATATATAATCAAGAAGTGGTGGAAAGTTTGGAGGTTATGTGGGCAACTACTAATGCTGGGAAATGGCAGTTCGCCGCAAGCGTTTCGGCGCCAAAACAACTTTTGTAAGTATTAAAACTTAAGTATTTTTTGACAGCGCCAAATTTAATATTACAGAAATTTCAAATCTTTTAATTAAATTTCCCGTTTGCATCGCACTATTTAAGAAAATCTAAAGTTTCATAAAGTCGCATCCGCTAATAAAAACATTTGAATTATTCAATATAAAACCAAAAAATTAATTATTCTTACGTCAAAATATACTCGTAGTCATTCGTGAAGACAAACAAAATGCGAGCGCTAAAAATCTTATATTTGAGCAAATACTTAAGTTGCATGCGGAACAAACTTGAAAAAAATTCTTAAATCTAAGATTTTTTAGCGCTCGCATTTTGTTCGTCTTTACGAACGACTACGAGTACTATTTTGACGTAAGAATTATAAATCATTGATTCAAAATAATAATTAATTTATTGCTTTTATGTTGTATAATTCAAACATTTTATTAGCGGTGCTACTTTCTGAAACTTCAAATTTTCTGAAATAGTGCGATGAAACCGGCAAATTAATTAAAAGTTTTTAAATTTTTATAATATTAAATTTGGTGCTGTCAAAGAAAACTTAAGATTTACTTAAGTCAAATGCGGTGCAACCGGGCATGAGAGCCATTTCGCTACAAAACTTATTCGCCGCAAAACTTATTTGCTGCGAGCGACAGACTTATTTTCTAAAACAATTAATTAGTTTTGGCCCTCTACGATTTTGGGTTGTAGCACATTATCTTACTCTTTAGAGTCTCAGATTTTTGTAATTTTTTTTAGAATTACTTAGATAATTGCAGAGAAGTACAAACATTTAAATATTCAAATTTATATTAGTTAGTAACACCACCACATTGCGGGTAGTAGTAACAATACTGTTGGTACCCCTGCAACAGGTAATATTAGAGTCACAACATTTAATATTCAACATTTATTATTAGTATTATCCGAGGCAATATTGTTTGAGAGGTTGAAAGTTATTTTATGTCCCTGAATAGGAGACTATCCTATAGCAGGTAAGATCAGTGAGGGGGGTGCCCTCTTTAAGCTTCTGACCAAGCTCCCAGTTCTCTTCTCCTCAACTGGTAGGAGTTTGACTGATGTCTACCATTTCCTGTAGACGCGTTATTATGGTTATACCGCCAATACTCGGTCGTCAGAGCCTCGTTAGTATATTCAGGGTGTACCACGTGAAGGTGAGGTTGACATTTGAGTGTGAGAGGTTATGTATTCGCTTGCAACACCCCGAAACACCCCGAAACAACCAGAACACGGCAATCAAGTTCTACAAAACGATATCGATCCCGACAATCACGTATGGAAGTGAAACATGGACGATAACAAAAGAAAACGAAAGACGACTGCAAAGTGCGGAAATGAAGTTCCTCAGAGCAATAGCAGGGTATAAGAGAATCGACAGAAAGCGCAATACGGACATTAGGAACGAACTTACAATATTCAATTTGTGTGAACGCATAGAAGAATATAGAAGCTATTGGTTACAGCACCTAGAAAGAATGGATGACATGCGTATACCAAGAAAAATTTTTAAATATAAACCCAGAGGCAGAAGAAACGTCGGTCGACCAAAGAAAAGATGGACAGACCAAAATAATAGAGTGGCGTAACAGACTACAAGTCTACCACGTGCGGATGATGATGATGATATTAGTATTATTATTATCATTGTTGATTGAAGTGTTATCGAGTAGTTAAAGTTATTAAGTTGTAAATGTATAAATATGTTGTGTTGTTAAACTCTGTGTTTAATATCAAGTAACAAATAGGGATGACAATCTTCTTATATAATATTAAATAAGACGATTAAGGTGCAGAAGAAAACGATTATTAAGTAATAATCGAAAGAATCGATTTTAAAGATACAAAAGTTCACCATAGACACATAGTATTATTGAATCAATTTAATAAGTATAACATCTTTTCCCCTTTCCATGACTAACTGGTCGTCTGGGAGAAAAATGTTAAAGCAAGAGGTGAGCCTTCCTGTTTAAAAAATACGTTTACCCCTTCCCTAGCGTTTGTTAAACTCTGACGATATGCGAGGGTCGTGAATTCCATTAGATAATCATAGAGGAAGGTTAATAAAACAAAAGAACTACGTTTTAATTTGTTCGCTCTAAAATATTAAATGGAAAGCGTGAGTGTATGTATCAGAATATGAAATTAACACAAAAAGTTAAATATATAACAAAAGCAAGTAAAAGCAAACCCAGGTTAAAAACCTGAAGTGAACAAGTTCAAATCACAAGATGAAAAGTGATCAAAAACCAAAGATACAGTTTGGTTTCCGTGAAGTAAGAAAACAAACAACCAAGGTAAACTACGCTGCAACAATGAAATGCTCGTCGACATAACTATACAGTTGACACCAAAAATGAATAGAAAAACACTTACGGAATTTCATCAGTGAATCAATAAGCATAGCACATCCTTAAAGTTTCAAAACTTACCTAGCGCCGCACAGGAAAATCATATTCCTCTCGTAAAAATATTCTTAGTTATTGGAATCCTTCTAACTTCATTATATTTCTTGTTCAATGTTAACGAGCACCGGCTTTGCATAAGTGCAGAATTTTAAAACTAAAGAACACACAAAAGTTTCATTAAACACATTAGAAATACTTGTAATCGGTCTTATCATAAATATTCATGAATTTAGAGCAAATCATTGTCACAGGCAGCATCAAATATAATTGAATTATAATGACCACATCCAGTATCCATCAACCCACAGTAAACATCCGGAAAACTAAAAAAACTACTTCCGGGTTTCGAACAAAGCGGTAACACCCCATGGAATGCAACAACTGAAAGAAAATCTGGCTGCACACGTCGCTGGGATAGTATCCAAAAAACCAAAAAAGTAAATTCGTCAAAATGATGATGATCCAACTCTCACATAAGCAAATAGCTAACATCAGTTTCATCCAATCTCGGACATTTAGAATCAATGTATCCCTAACTTCCCATATGCCAACCTTTACCATCTTTTAGCCACTTGTAATCAATCACGCCATAATCCATATGGCATCAAAACAAAACTTGCTGATAGAAAAATAAATTTACCCCGACAAAACAACCCCGACAGATCAGCCCTGTCACAAGAGCTTTGACAAAATAGCCCGATAACAAAATTACCCGACCTAATAACCTGGCAATAATGACAATTTTTCAATTCAAATAAAATTACGTTTTGGTGACAGTTAAAATACCCGAATGTAAATTTTTAAAACGAATTATGAAAGATGAGGGTCTAATTAAACAGTTAAAAATAAAATTTGTGGTCGGTTTACAACTTTTAGAAAAAAAATGCACTTTTAGGGTGAATGCGAGATTTGCCGAAGTTACGTTTGTCAAAACCGACTTCGGTCCTCTACGTTCCGGGCCGTTTTGACAAAATCTTTACTAATTAAAAATATCCCCTAGACCGGTCCTACTCAAAAATTGTGGACGTTAACGCGACCGATAAGTAATTGGAATTATTATATGACTTATACTATAATATTATTAGCACTCATACAATTTTCAAATATTTTATACGACAATTATAAATTATTATGTTTAAAATAATATAATATACATGAAATATTAATGAAAAACTGAAAAAGGAAAAATTTTAAACTGTGGTTCTTTTACGAATTAATTATTACTTTGTTATTAAATTTTAATAATGTAATACCGTTGACTTAGCATCGATTCAAAAACTTTTTCTAAGATTAAAATTCAAGTTAAAATTAAATTCTGTTTTCAATAAAATTTAGTATATTTCAAAATTAACATGATAAAGAACTTTCGCGAATGATGACTTTTCCTTATTAGAACATAAAGTAATTAAAATGAAAATATTTGCTATACGGGTATTACCAGAAATTTCTAGTCAACAGATATTGGGGGATTTACGAATTATGTACAAGCACGTATTAAAGTTGAAAAGCATCATTGGGATTCATACCACTCTCAGGCAAGCACACATGACAAACGGAGACCAATTGAGTCCGTCATGCAAGTCACATATTCTTATTATGACCTTTTCATCGTTCTAAAGGTGCATCAAAGCCTGAGACAGGTGGAACAATCGTTGTGGCTATATGAATTGTTATATCTTGAACTTTATATATTTTCAGTTTGAAATTGTTGTAATAAATCTTTGAGTTAAAAATGAGGAAAACACTAAAGCAATTTCAAGAGGATAATGTGAAAGTATTTTACCTTGTAATAAGGTGGGCAATATAAGTGCAAGTATACATTCTTAAAGTTTCCCTACGGTACACTATAAAGTCTCTCAATTTCAAGACTATGTAGATGATGTGACTATGACATGTGTTATCTCAGCTTCACACGCCCTTTGCTGCAATCTGAATACAGATCCGATTCACAAAATTCTTAAAGCTTTTTAAATAAAGTAGCCTAAATAAGATAAATTTGACAAATAGCACAACTAAAATAGTATAGATTACTTAGAAATATTTTAAAATACCACTAGAAACACAAACTTTATAGCATTTTTTCGAGCGACTAAAATTTTAAAACGGAAAACTATTTATTGTTTGTTGCTCTACTTTTTAATTGTTACTTAATAGAGCTGAATAAAATTCTATAAAGACTTATAGTTAATGTCTATCCTCCAGCTAAACAGCAAATAATGGAATACATTTAAAAAATGTTTTCAACTGATTTGTTGGTGTTTACTTGGCTCTAACCTATGTTGGAGTAAGAGTTCAAATTCCCGGGTTTGAAAATACACCTTTTCCTATAGAAATGGCTTTACCAAACGAAAGAACAGAAAAATACAAGCTCATTAAGGTGAGGATCATCGTTGTCGGACTTATAATAAGGCCACAATTTAATTTTAAAAATTGAATTTTCCCATGTAAATGTATTATTGCGCAATATTACGCAATAACTTTATGCATTGTATTTACGGTGCGTGTACTGTAGGTGGGTTAACACGGACTTACTGAAATCGCTCCCTGCTATCTGCCGGGTTAACACCCCCAATTTTTTAAGTAAGACCGGTCAAGGGGATATTTTTAATGAGTAAAGCGTTTTTTAAAACGGCCTGTAGCAGTCGAAGCGAAGCAGAGCGAAGCCGATTTTAAATTTTTAAAATCGTTTTTTTTTTCAAAATTTGTGGGTCGACCGCAAGTTTTATTTTTTTTATGTGCTAATTAGACTCTTATTTTTCATAAACCACTTCAAAAGTGGTAAAAATCCTGATTCGGGAATTCGAACTGTCACCCTCTGTTGGTTTCATATATTTGAACTCTAGAATTATGAACAAATAATTCCTTTGAAGGATGATATAACCGATTTAAAGGAAAAGGTAAAGGATGATTTACTTATTTACTTGCTACTGATACATCCAATTGCAGCACATTTAAATATCCGCAATGTTTTTACAAAATACCAAAGTAAATAATATTATAATATAGGTAATTAAATAATATATATAAATATAAGCAGTTTTAAACAATTTGTCACTCTATCTGTAATATTTTTTGTAAATTATTTTTACAATATTTCTGTATGATTTTACCACAATTTGTGCAAAAAAGGATAATTACAAAGTTTTGCTCTTGTAGTCTTCCTACCAAGTCGGACAGCAAGGGTTGCAAGATGTTTCGTAGGTTTTCTAAAAGGAATCTGGGTTTACAAGAGAAGATGATAAATATTCCAAAAAATTCCTCTCCACATATGCTATAACTGTTCACTGTTTTTGAATTCATTTTTATAAAACTTAACTGAAAAAACCTATGTTTTATAGTTCACGGGTAATTTAATATAAAGCTTTAATATATACAAAGTCAATATAATTTATAATAACTAAAAAAACTTATGTTTTATAGTTCTCTGGTATGTTGATATAAAACTTTAATAAATACAAAGTCAATATAATTTTAACAATTATTTATTCAAAAAATAAACAAAAATTTTTTACCAACTCTAAAACAATCACTTTAGTTTTTGTTTCATTGTACACTTTATATTCTCTGAATTATTAAACTTTATTTTATATTATAGGTATAGCATAACTTATTTTATATAGTAAAATAGGAACATAATAATATATGTAGTATGTATTTTACAGCTAAGTATAATTTTAATTATATATTGCAATGTCACGATTGCATAATTTCCAATTTGGTCACTTCATGACAAAGGTGTGTACATCCAAAGCCTAAAAAATAGTAAAATCAAAATTTTGTAGTCAAATAAAAACAGAACTTACCAGGGATTCCTGTAAACATCATTTAGTGAAAACAATTTTATAAAAAATCATAGGACAACCAATATTGCAGTTTGGTTTGTTTCCGAAGAGTAATCGATGGACTGTCACATGTTCTTTCATTGTTCGGAAGAATATACAAATAAAATTCAAGTGTTTTAGCTTTAAGTTTTTTGTAATAGTTTAGTTTAATTTAGTTGTTAAAAAGGAAAATGGGTTTGCAAAAACAATTAGTGCTTAATTATAAACAATTAAATAATTAAAGTTCGGTAAAGAAGATAAGACATTTTTAATTCCGCGGGAAAACCAGTTGACCGTTATTTTTGCTGTACCAGGATTGGAGGATTTTAATGGCATGTTGTTTATTTTCGAGATCTAATAGAAGAAGTACCTACAAAAGACCGCGAAAATAAGAGCGTGTTGATAAAAGGGAGTGAAAAAAAAGTAACGGCTTTTGTTGCTAGGCGAGATGATTGGATGCTCAGAAATCATAGGATAATTTTGGACCAATGTCAGGCCAGAGACGGTACACGCGAAAAATAATGTAGGTAACGGTTTTTTCAGTGACGTGGAAGTAAAAAATAACCGACACTGGAGTTATAAAAGGACATTTTTGGAAAAAAATAAGTTAGTATTAGTATTGGGACGATTGAGGACAGTTGACATTGAATACAAGTTTTTAAGTTTGTTAAAGATAATTAATAAAGTTTGTTCAAGGGAGGTTTTAGGGTACCAAGGAAGATCAACGCCGGTATAAATTTGATTAATAAAAAATAAGTGAAAAATAATTGGATAATAAAAAGATAAGAAAAAGTGAATTGTGACGACTAAGCGAACACCAAAACAAGGTTCAATTTTAAGGTTAATTTTAATTTACTTTTAATTTAGTTTAAGTGCATGCTTATAGTTAAGAATACTCACCAAAAAGATTATTATTGTTTAATAGTCAAACTTGGATTTTGTTTTGTTTAATGTGATTGTCCATCGAATAAATACTGTTAAAAAGAATTGTTTTCACGAGGTTAGATTGCACATGGTCAAAATACATAAAGAGCAATAAACATAACATTCAGTTTTTTACTACTACAATAAAATAAATTATTGAATTAAAAGAATAAATTTTTAAAATTTGTTGCCTAATATTATACTTATGCATAATATTACAGTTAGATTTGATTTTCTTCACGACTTATAAATGACCAAACCAGGACGTCTTAAAGACGTTATTTAATAACATCAAATGTTCGTCTTAAAAGTGAAGTTTTGTGTACGTCAGTTATTGGGCGTATGACGTCGCCGATAAATAATTTCTAAAAAATGACGACAATATGACAACAATGTGCTGCTTGGGTTAAAGATAATAGAAATTTTGATACCTTCCAGTATATAGAAATATGTAACAATAATAAATATTTTTCTGGCTAAATTATAAATGATTTTATCTATATTTGCTACTAAAAGGTGAAAATGATCCTAGTCAACTTTTGGTTGATCCTGATTCTAAATACAAATTTATAAATTTGTGTTTGCCCAGTGATTTTGTTTCAGCCAACTCTTATCTGTTGCTGAGAGTGACAGTTGGAATTCCTGGATCGGGATTTTTATCATTTTTAAAGTGGATTATGAAAGATGAGAGTCTATTTAGCGTATAAAAATAAATAAAATTTGCGGTTGGATCACAAATTTTGAAAAAAAGCGGTTTTAAAAATTAATTTGGAATGCAATTTTGCCATTGGCTCTTTTGAACTGTAACCATGCCTACCAAAATTACAATATGCTGTGGGGACAGTAAAGATAACAGAATCTCGTTTTTTATAACGAATTATGATGCATGAGGATCTAATTTACAAATAAAAAATATTATTTTGTTGATCGAACAACAAATTTTGGATAAAATTCACTTTTTGTGTGAATCCGGCTTTTGACATAGTTGCGTTTATCAAAACCCACTTTCCACACCCTACGCTTCGCTCCGCGTCGCTCCGGGCTCTACAAGTAGTTTTGATAAGCGGTTTACTTACTAAAAACATCCCCCAAGACGACCAAACTCGAAAAAATGTGGAAATTGACTTGACGGATATCAGAAAGCGACTGACTCCCTCCTAACGCTGCTCTAGTTAGCTCCGCCTTATGGTTGATTCGTGCATATCAAAGCACACGCACCGTTAATACAAAGCATAAAATTATTGCGTAATATTGCGCAATAATACATTTACGTATTTCTTATAGAAAAATTGTAATTTTCCAAGTTAAATTGTGGCCTTAAAAAGCCAAATATGGAAAACATTGTGTAGGCGGTACGTGTGCTGTGCCTGGATTGACAGTGACTGGGACTGACAGTGGTGGGGAGATACCAGTCGCTCCATCCATACATACATACTTTTTCGACTTGGAGGTACTTGGGGAATGCTTTTAGTAAGTAAAGCGCTTATCTAAAAACGTGGAGCGTCGCGCAGGGTACGGAAAGTGGGTTTCGATAAACGCAACTACGTCAAGAGTCGGATTCACACAAAAGTGAATTTTTTTCCGAAATTTGTTGTTCGATCACAAATTTAATTTTTCTATTAGTTAATTGGAGTTTATCCTTCATAATTCGTAGTAAAATACGAGATTCTAGTATCTTTACTGTCCTCACAACATATTTTAATTTTGGTGGGTAGGGTTACAGTTTAAAAGAGCCAATGACAAAATTGCATTCCAAATTAGTTTTTAAAGCCGTATTTTCAAAAATGGTAAAAATCCTGATCCGGGAATTCAAACCGTCACTTTCCGGTTGTCTTCCAAATTTACAAATAGAACAAACTTAAAATAAATGCAAAACCGCATTAATTGAAAAATAACGCAACCTCGCCGACTCAGGGTCAGGTGATTTCCAAGAGAGAGGATACAAGTTAAATTATGTTGAGTGAAGCTACCAGACTGCACATAATATGACAAATTTCTGTTATAAATAGAGATGCAGTTCTTTAATTTTAGGGTTTGCAGCCAAATAATTCGTACAACCAACGTCTGCCACTGATGATGACGGTTAAAGAAAACGTTTACACCAATCGGTGTGCCAAGCGAGAAGCAACAATTTACACTAACAAGATTCAAACTAATTACAATTCATTTGACTAATAGTCTTCTTTATTGACTGTGGCTTTTTGTAAATCTATTTCTATACAAATTAGAATAAGATCGAAATATTGAAGTGTGAGTGTTGACTAGTAATTTCGAAATAAGGGCTTTCATCTAGAAATGGTACTTTGATTCGACCATACAATTGTGTAGACAAAGCTAAAATAAATACACATTGTAATTAAAATAGATTGTAAAAATGTAATGCCAATGGCCACACAAATGTTTATTAAAGTTGAAACAACAATGTTAAAATTGCCAAGCTAGATTTTACTACTAAAGCATAAAAGTTGTTAATCGTTTAAATGTTTTCAAAATCAGCAAACGTTTTACTAGGAAAGATCTAACAAAAACTGTTGTAATGTTACTTATTGTAGTGGTAATAAAATTTTGTGTAATAAAATGCCAAGTATGGTAAACATTATGTAGACGGTACGTGTGTTGTGCCTGGGTTGACAGTGACTAGTGGTGGGAAATACCAGTCGCTCCATGAGATCCATCGCTTCAACTTCCATACTTTTCGAGTTGAAGGTACATGGGCGATGTTTTTAGTAAGTAAGTGACCCTTAGGGTTGCTCCGGGCGCTACAAGCGGTTTTGACAGCGCAAGTACATCAAGAAACGGATTCACTCAAAAAGTATTTTTTCCAAAATTTGTTGTCCGATCGCAAATTTAATATTTTTATTAGTTAATTAGACCCTCATCCTTCATAATTTGTTGTAAAAAACGAGATTATGGCATATTTACTGTCGCCACAACCTATTTCAATTTTTAGGGGCGGGGTTACAGTTCAAAAGAGCCAATGATAAAATTGCATTCCAAATTAACTTTAAAGTCGTTTTTTAAAAATGTGTAAACCGACCGCAAATTTTATTTTTTTCAATACGCTAATTAGACCCTCATCTTTCATAATCCACTTCAAAAATGGTAAAAATCGCGATTCGGGAATCTTAACCGCACCCTGATAAAACTAATAGATAATATAAGAAAGAAATTAGAACGGCGATTGTTTTGATTTCTTTACCCACTTTCGGAATTGTTTCTTTTAAATTTATTTGGTATTCTTCACACTTTTTAAGTCTCGATTTCTTCTTATTTTTTATTACTTTTACTTTCTTTAAGTAAAGAAAGCAAAGTTTTTCATCGATATTAGTGTTTCAAATTAAATTTCAAAATTTGGACTTCGTCACGACTTGGGGCGGTGCTATTGATCTATGTATGCTGATTTTCATCAAAAAGTAACAGCCTCAGAAAACATTTTCGCAATTAAGTGAACACATTGGGACGTGCACAGCATACACGCAGACATACTCGCCCAGATATCTCACGATATTTGTTCGGGCCTCGGAAGTGGTGCTTGTTTACGGCTACCAAAGTTTGTATTTTGGATTAAAGGACCAGTTGTGCGATGAAAATTAAGTAAATTTTTTGAAATAATTGTATTTACAAAAAATATTTTGCACATATATGAATATAATTAACAAAAAGAACTTTGTACAAGAACTCAAAGTTGAAGACATTCCAAATACTTTCTATAAATACCAAAGAATGCCGACAGGCAAGAACAGCAATACGTGCGCCCTTAAACAGACATTCCAAATACTTTCTACAGCTATCGAGAGATAAGCTACGAATACTAGCGGGGGTCCTGACGGGACATTCCAAACTAAATAAACACCTGCACACAATGGGGTTGGTGGAAAGCCTAACCTGTCGATAGTGTGCATTATTAGACAAAACGGCGGAGCATGTGCTTTGCACATTCCCGGCTTTAGTGTCCAAAAAGAGGATCCATGTTGTGAGATTTCTGGCCTACCATGGCCAGAATTTGTGGCACCCTGCCTTCTAAGATCCTCAAGTACTACCTCGATGTGGGATGGCTGAAGGTATAGGTGGGCGGAGGGCTACTACTGAAATCCGGAGGTAGCATAATGGGCCCGGTTTTGTGGCCTAAGTGCGTGCGAAGCAATTTGCCCTCCACAAATAATCCAGATCAGAACTCAAAGTTGTGCTAAGTTCTTGGAGTTGTACTAAACGAAACTGACTTTTGTTCAAGTGATTCACACATAAGTTAAATTTTGGTCCTTATTGGTTTTACTTTGCAGAAGATTTTTTACTAATCAAGAAGGGCGAGTGAAGCACTTAAACTAATAGAAATTAACCATACTTCTTTCCTTACAAACTGGACAGTAAAACACACTTTGTAAGGAAAGAGCCATTAAGACAAAAGTAATAAAACCAATGTTCCCTCGCTTGTTTTTTTGGCGGTACAATTATGTACAGGGGTTTGTCTCAGACAAAGTTTATAGACTAGTGTTAGAACTAGCTGCGCAAGGTATCAACTTTATTGCTTGGTTTTTCCCCTTTTTAGGGTATTAAAAATAAACTGCGCCAAATAGGATCTTCTCGGCATTTAAATTTGTTAAGAAATTTTAACAATAAGACTAAGAAGATTAAAAGTACGTGAGCAAACAAAGATAATATTTTGTACAGCCGTTGCAACAATATTATACATATTTTTGTATGAAAATAAGCAAAAATGGATAGGAAAAATGAATAAACAATGTGGTAAATCCTGGGTTAATGTCTTTATAATTTATAAAATTTATAATAATTTATAAAAATAATTTATAAAATTTATAAAATACATGCTTTTTTAAACTTGTAAATGGAAACCTCCCCTTAATTAATCACATCATAACATCTAATTCAATTACTTATATTTTAACCACTGTAACACATGAAAAGAATGTAACAGAGACTGACAGAACTCTTTGTAAATCTCAATTAAATATTTCGGTTTTATACTGAATTTATTTTATATTATTATTTTAACCTGTTTAAATATATTTTTATGTTGTTAAAAAATTACACATTTAACTTTATCTTGTAAATATGATTTAAAATTGCGTAAGTCACTGCGAAGTTAAAATAATCGGTATTTTTATTTTGCATCCAACCTTTCTTATCGAAAGTGGCGCCCGAGCAATAGAGGCAGTAAACCCCCTTAGTTGTGAAGTGAATAAATTTAGGTGGCAATAAACATCCACACCCTAAGCCACAGGCTAAGCTGAACTACCCGTGAGGTTTTATTGCACACAGTATATTACAGAGTAGTAAGTATTTATTGAAATTTAACTTTAAAAATAATAAACATAAATACATTTATAGTAATTTCGATATTTTAAGTTACTTTTACTGTTTTAATGACATTTAATAAATACGGAAAAAATGTATACAACTTTTTTTTAGTAAAAAATTTTCATATGAAACATGATTCTGATATCGCTAATAGTTGGCCATATTAAGGGAGATATAAGCAAAAAAACTATATCGCTGCGTCACTTTTTAAGATGGCGGTTTGAGCCCAGACATTGAGTTTAAGACTATAAGTATGTTGTTTAACAGTACACACAATGAATATCTTTGTAAAGTTTCCAAATTTTATTAATTATTTCCTGCAAAATTCAAATATTGCACTAATTTAACCGGTCTAATATAAATGAAAGAAAAAGATGAATTCAAAGAAAGTAAAGAGTAATGGAAAGTAAGAAGAAATCGAGATTCAAAAAGTAGAAATAATACAAAATAAGTTCAAAAGAAATAAGAAACAATTCTGAAAGTGGGTAAAGAAAACAAAACAAAAAGTGCTAGGAAAGACGTATGGTATTCAGAATGAACGTGCTGCGATTATCTGCAATAAAAACGGTGTAGCGAAGCGACGGAGGGATTATTTTGACTAACTGTATGACGTAAACGTGGTAGCAGTAATAATAGAATATCTTGGTATGAGTGATAAAATTAATGAAGCAGTAGTGTTAAATACTATAAAGTTTTAAAAATTACAGAACAGAAATTGTATCAAAACAAGAATTTTGATATTGGTTTCCAGGATAGTTTTCAGATTACAACTTCTACTAAGCTTACGTATGTATTATATGAAAAAGGTGGGACTCCATGGTTAATATTTGAGGTTTGGTATATAAAGTTTTCTTCTACCTATATTGTTATCTAATGAACTGGTATGAAAGTTAACATACTAAAAACTATTTATTACAAAGTAAGCATTACACTATTAAATAATATGCTTTTGTAATAAATTTTCTATACATTCGTTTGTTTCATAATTACTGAATAAATTTTTTATAATAATTTTCCGGTTAAACAAACAATAAACAAAAACTTTATTTTATACTACAAAAATGTACTTAAATACATATATTAAAGGCAAATATATACTTAGAAACGAAAAAAATAGTATAACTTTTTAGAATTTTTTCAGGGAAACAATTCGAATTATCGGATCAAAATACACTTTCAAAAATGTTTTTATTTTTATTATTTAAATAGTTTAAAATTCACGGAGTACTTGCAAATCTGCTCTTATTCCGGTTAAGGCGCCTAGAGTAGAAATTACCCCCATCGTGAATTTTTTAGTGAAATTAATCTCAAACGTTTGAGCTTCAATGAGTTTTTATTTTTATTGTTTGAACTACAACCAGCACGGAGTTATTTGCAAAAACTCTAGGGGGGTGTAGTTTTTCCATTTTCTGTTACAGTACGATTTTTTTTGTAAATTTGGTGCAAATCGATAGTTTGGTTTGAGCTCCAATAAGCTTCTATCATAATTTGAATTTCATTTGTTACAAAATTATAGTATTCAAAATGTGGAGTAATTTCGAGCAAGTGACGCGCGCTACCATTGAACTTTTATTCTATTCCATCAGGTGATTTTTCTGATGTAACGCCAGTAATAACAAAAGTAATGACTAAATATATTGGGGAAGATATTATGCGAAATATTTTAACTACATTTTTTGTTTAAATAAGTTTTGTTTAAGCATGAATAATCGTCTATTCCCATCGTTTGAATTACAACCGTTGCAGAGTTACTCGCAAAACTATTTTAGGGGAGGGGACATGCCATTCGGATTCAGATTAAGCAATCAAACCAAGAAGTGCTTCCAAACGCTCGACGATAGCAATTAGCAATTATTAGATAAAGCCAAACCAAAAAATTTTCTGCTAACAGAATTTCCGACCAGGTGTTACAACCAAAACTGCGCCGATTTAAGTCTATTATTAAAATCTGCGCCCTCGCCTAAACAAGAAATGGCGCTCCTAGCGTTTAAAAAAGACAGCTTTGTAAATATAATCTTTCAGAACAATATTATTAAATTTTTAAGTTGCTGCGTGGTTTAGTTTGTGAATGCCAGTCATTTAAATAGAACAACATTTGGAATTTTACAACAATGGAAAAATTAAAATATCGAGCGGTGATAACATACTTATTTTTGAAAAAGATAACAAACTATAGAATTAAAACGGAGCTCTGGGAAGTTTATGGGGAGTCTATACCTTCTTTATCAACTATAAAATATTAAACAGCTGAATTCAATTGAATCATCACTGATGATTCAATGCTGATGGCATCACAATTGAATAGGTCCAAAATATTTTAACACTTCATTTTGTTACGGAAATAATTGCGTTTGCCTCCGTATACCATTTTAGTTATGCCGGTCCTGTACGGTTGACCACGTGAGGCAGACTAACGCGACGCGCGCACGCGGAAAAAGGGAGCCCGATTTGAGTTCTCGCAGAGCGAGCACGTTTTGAATCTTGCCCGATCGCGTTTATACTTCGTCAGGTTTTAATAATAGGAATTATTAAATTACAAATCTCACGGATTAGGTTGATCTTCAACGTATTTATTTAAACAAGCTCCGGGTCATTGCAAGGTCAGGAGCGGTAAGCACGGTAACACGTCGTGGCCACTCTAGACCGAACGGTGACTCGCCGCGCAGATCCCGGCCCAACCAAAACCCTTCGGACCAAATGCCGGCTCTAATCGGCAAATGGAAAGAGGGGGGGACGGGGGAAGGTCGAGGACGAGCGCGAAATGATAAGTCCGCCAGAGTTAATCTCGACCAGCTAAATCCGCGTCAGCGGATAAATGGCTGTGCCCAGAACCTGAAGAACCAAAATAGGTACAAGCCTTTCTAAAAAACGACGAAAAAGTAAACACAGACGACAGGGAGTATGGGGCTAAGCCTTGGCATCCCAATTCAGGATACGACCTGACCTGACCTGCACGTTTTGAAAGTCCGCGTTAGGATTTTGGGTTTGATTTAATCCGAATATATTATATTAAATAGTAGGATTATTTTTTTGTTTCGTGTGATCAATTAGTGAAGAGTGTAAATTCACCGTTTACGGATCTTTCAAGTGAATTTCATGTTAATGCAAATTTGTTTCAATCTTGGAAAATTTCGATTGTCTTTCAAGGTTACATGTGTTCGTCGCTTCAAATTCCCAAGTCGAAGCGCACAATGGAGGTTGGTACTCCTGCTTTTGATTACTTTGGGTTTGCAAACAAACAACAAACTTCGATCAACTTGTTTTTGATTCCGCTAATAAATCACAGTGCGTTTGTGATCTCTTCTCGATAAGTCGCCGAATTGATAACAAATCTTCAAGAACGATCAACGTTCAAACAATTCCGGGGCACGAGATTTTCCTGATCGTCGGGTTTAGTCTCTACCTTCAGCAGCATCCGCTCTGCCTGCAGCGACAGCCGTTTTGGCCCTCAACAATTAGTGCAGTAGAACTGCACTAATACGCAGTGATACGTTGGTACTGGTCTAACTGCTAAGGATAACCTGTATAAGGAGTATATTACGTTAGCGCAAAACTTTGCGCGTGCATATCCTAAAGTTTATTTGAAACAAGAATGGAGTAAAAACTGTAGTAGCGCTTCCGACGCAACGCGAAGATTTTCACAGGAAAACGTCAAAAATTAAGGCGAATGTCAATTTAAAAATTTTACTAAACTCATTATGAGAAACCAAAAGAAAACTTAAATTTTTGTTTTATTTTTACTTTTAAAAAATCTATGTTGAACATGTTGAGCAACATGTTGCGCGTCAATTGTTGCCTAGTGAATATATGGCTTAATTTTTATTTATTTTCGTTTCGATAATAATTTAAAAAATATTTAAAAATCTATCAATTTGAATTGAAGGAAACGACCGCGCAAGTCGCAGTGACGTCACACGGCTTGTTTTGTGCAGTTTTGTGCTTGAAAGTTGAAGTTTGTTAGTGTTAAAAGTTCTTATTATCATGGAAACCCACAAGAAGACAAACTATAAGTATTGTATTGTTCTGAAATTTAAGAACACTATAATAAAATCACCAAATAAGCTGATTTTTAAAGATCCGCGAGAAGCAAAAGCCAGGCATCAGTGGTGTAAAGTAATGAAAAGAGACAAATACAAATATAAAAAATTAACTGTAAACTCACGAGTTTATTGCTGTGAGGATTATTTTAACGGAAGTACAGAGTTACAGAAAAAATAAATTACAATTACCTTGTTGCTTTTACGCTTCTAATTTTGGCGCCAACAAAATTACGATTGTTTACACAAAATTACACATTATAAATGCGTCTGTTTTGAGCAAATTATCGAACTGGGCTTGCAGAAAACCACTTTCAGTCATGATCATATGATTCAGTCATATTTTTGCTGATTTGATATTTAATATATTGGATTAATTGGAAAATACTATTTTAACTAAATTTTTTTATTCATGCATGTTCCTATTAACGGTTTAGCAATGATAATACAATTGATTATTTCATTAAAATTAATAAACTTGATACCAGCAGCAATTGTTGCTTTGCATTTAATAGATAATTTCATCTGCCAGATACCAAGAGATATAATACGCTCTACCTTCCGGAATAACCAGGGTGAATAAAATTATTGATCAAAAAATGGACAGGACTGGATCAAAGAATAGACAATTTTCAAAAATTTTACCATTTATAGGAAACTATCGAATTACCAATAACGTTTAACGTTTTCTCTATAATGTAGTACTATGCAGTTAAAACAAAATCTTTCGGTGTCTTAATTGGAAGTTAATTTATAAATAATTAAATTTAATTTCATATACTATATCTTGCTTTAAAAAAAAATTAAATTTAAATAATGTTAAATAATTATTATTAAACTAATAAAGATTCAAAGCGGTTTTAAAAATACGTTTACTCGTTTCATAATCAAAACCAATAAGCTTCGAGTCGAGGTGTTCATATTATCTCCCTTAACGCTTTCTACCGAGTAAGTCGTTAATAAATGACCTAAAGAATTAAAAATAATAATTATTTTAAGAGATAATCTAACTCAATTCTATTGACAAATTGCAAAGAAACATATAACGACGTTAACGTTACATAACAATGGATTTCACGGAATTTCTAAGCTTAGCTATTCGGCAAATATCGACGCGCATTTTAGTAGTTAATGCACCGAACAATGATATGATCTCAATATTACGAAAAGCACTTAATTTAATTAAAAAAAATATTTACATTTATAATTAATGTATTTTATCATTTCAGTTCTAAGTTTTGTAATATGAGATTATAATATATAATTTATAACTATGTGTATACTATGTATATAATAGTGCGTTTGTATCCATATCAGGTCAGGTGTGAAAGAGTTAAAGCAAATCTCGAAATAGCATGTGGTGATATTATCCAAAATTAATTTAATTAAATGATACAAATTTAACTTAATATTTAATTATTTTCTGTTAAAGGTTTTGGCGTAAATGAAAAGATTTTATCATAATTGTAATCATTTAATATCCAACAAGTTTAACTTAGGTCAATTAGTTTCATAGATTTAGTTACATGGTGTATATTATTAAATATTTCATGATAATTTTAATTAGAAATAATTACAGTTTAGCGGTTAGTGCGTTGACTGCTAATCTCAGAAGTCAATGGCAAACCACCGAAGTAATCAAAAACCTTTCTCGAATTGAATTGTTTTAACGTAGCGCAATTACATCTTTGCTTCGTTTATAAATTGTTAACGAAACAGTACTTTTTGTTTAATATTGCACAGTAGTTGTACTCCACTTGGCATTAAAAAATATAAATTGAGTTTGTATCCACACATTTTTCTAAACTTTTTTCTTATTTGATATGAAAAACATAAAAATAATGATGTTAAACCTGAAAATTAAAATAGTGGAATAGTGAAACTATCGGGAACAGGAAGAAGCGTATAACGAAACAACGAAATAGTTCAGAAGTAGTCATGCCAGCAATAAATATACTACATACTTACACACAGAAGAGTGACTTTACAAAGAAACTTAATTACGACGGTTTATGAAATTTTTTAAATGTTTTCAATTAATTGTATAATTTATTATTAGAAACTTTACAACAATTCTGGCAAAATTTATGATGTTAAAATTTCCTTCAGATTTTCTGCAATGGGTTTTTTGCACAAACTCATACTCGCATGTACATATTTAAGCTATGTATGATAACATGGCTAAGCTAGTGGTAAAGTGATGGTTTTATCAATTTAATGTTTGTGTCTTCTATTTCAAGTTAAAACATACCAGAACAAAGAGAAAAATTAAAATCCAATTACAAAAAGAGCTTAATTAAAATAGGCACTAGCATAATAAATCTAAAAAGTCAAGATGTTCTGATGACTATCCTCGTAGAAGGTATGCATTACGACGGGCTGCTGAAGTCTGTTCCTCGCGGACGATTATTGCTAACACCCTTAATGAGTAAAATAAACCAAATAAAGTTCTTCAAGTTGACTTAAATTTTCATCTTTTATTAAATTATAATAGATAATAATGCAATAAACAAATAAAATTTGTGGCAAATTTTGGTCAGTAGACCAACAGTATAACGCAAAGCATACACGGGTCGGTTACAACGTGTAAGCTCGTGGTTCGAACCCTGTTGCGACCAAAAAAGTCCAATATCGATCTGTGGACTATGGGGAAGGCAACGGGAAACCACCCCATTAAATTATACTCCCTGGTAAATTCATCTTATCCGGCCAAGTTGAATCGCCAACGTCCGGGGGACCGGATATGGTACACGAAGAAGAAGCTGGTCAGTTGGCACAGATGGCACCAGGCCATCTAAGACAATTTAAATGGGTGTCCGTTTTCAAACGTACACATAAGGAGCGCTTCGATAACATGCTGTTACAAATCAAAAATAAGCCCTTTTCAGGGCTAAAAATTATTTAGAATGGGGTATTTTATTATTACAGACGTACTTGCTGAAGGATTGAAGCTTTAGGCTTTGCTACAATTTTAAAAATATCCCATAGCGCGACAGAACTACTAGTTTCCGCCTACTAAATTTTCAACTTAAGGCTACGCTTACAATGGATCCGATTTCGGACGAATTATGACGAACGAGAATTCTGTCCTTCATTATTACCGATCACCCGCATTTGTGAGTCTCCGTAAGACTTTCTGTTTACAACAATTCGTCTGAAAACGGATCCACTGTACGCGCAACCTAAGTAGGATTACACGTTCCGTTTGCAGAAAACTTGCATTGTTACAAAATATTACAAAAATTTGTTTGCCCGTGTTCCTTATTGAAATATTGTGATTTTCATATTTTGTCACGTGACTTCATTTCCCTAGGGTAGTGCACGGTGCCCCTAATGCAAATTTCGTTAAAAACTTAAAAAGTTACAAATTTTGCAGTCAATTAATTTCGTTACCGCTCAAGTTTTATTCCGTAGAAATAAGTTTTGCGTTCATATTTGAATTTGTTATCAATCCCCACGTGCCGTTCGTAGACAGCCTTGGAGAATTTTCATACAAGCTGAGACGAGTTTGTTAAACAGCTGCTAGTAAGCGGCTATCCGATTGGCCGAGCGCGCTAATGTCCTCCCTACTCCCGAAATTATCGTCAGTCGGTTTTAGTCCTTCAGAGAAGCCACTCCGTGTTTTTAACACGTTAAATCAAATTTTACCATCTTCAGTTTTCGTTAAAATGTAATACCGTTTCGTTTTGTTTTTGAGGCAACCAATGCTAGCTGTGTGTGTACATCTGACCGGTGTATATTATCGTTTTTGAAGCAAGTGCCAATTATCGTATCTCGCAGTTCCGTTGGAACATATCGTTTTGTGTGGGTGATGAAGTCCCACCGGTTAACCCGCTATAGGGGAATTTTTATTGAGCACTCTGCCATTTTATCGTTTTCCATTTGGAAGAATCACCCTTAGTAGGGATTATCGTCTTATCACCGTGTCTAGAAAACCACCTGCATTAGCGCAAGTCGACCTTATTTTTACGTTCAAGAAGTCAATGACCTTTAAAGTCATCGCAACCAATTTCGATGTTAGTTACCGCCGTAAAACCAATTCAATCGCCAAGCTGTGGACCATAATGATTAAAGGTTAGTTATTTACGCCATTTAACTTTGTGTCAACAGTGCATCAAGTGTTTATACCGTCATTTTTTATATTTGTTTCGTCACTTTTGTTTGAACATTAATTTATTCAAAGTTAAAACCACGAACGCCATCTGCGGTCGTTGGACTTAACCTAGTAAGTTTGAAGAACTGTCACTTTTGAAAAATCATAAATGTCAAGTGGATATTTTTATGTTTGTTTAATTTAGTAAATTTTAATGTTAAGAATAAACTTTATACCGTCAATTTCAATGTCAAAAATATCGATATCGAGTGCACTCCATTTAGAAATTATTCCAAATTGTAAATGCTACAATTTACTTGTTTTGTTGTTATCTTTGTGTACCGAATTATTTGTATTATATACTGTGTTTTCGTCAAGTATTATAGTGTTATTTTACCGAACTTGTGTTTGTTTGTTTTGTACTCTTTTTCAGGTCCTGGTTTGTAAAGTGAAGCGAGAGAATTGAGTTTTACCAAAGTATAACGAATTTAAGTATTCATTTTGTTTTAAAGGTTTGTACCGATCTAGTGTGCGGTACATTATTGTTCCATCTAACCTAGGACTACACTAGTGGCGCCCTCTATAGTTCAGTATCGAAACCAGCCCGATTTCGACCCTTCCGGCGCACGCAATTCAAAATTATACTTTTTCGTTCAACCCCGCCTCACGGCGAGTTAGTCGGCACTTTTTGGCTTTTGCTACGGGTGTGTGCGCCGAAGACGAATTTTTCCGTAACAATTTGAATTGTGGGCTTAATAGAAGACTTAACAAATTCATCCTCACCTCATCCTCATTCCAATTTAGATTTATCCATAATATTTTTTTGAATGTTGGAAGAAGGTAAAAAGTCTTGCATAGGCACCACCCCTTAAGTCTATAGGAGTGGTAGTGTTAGGTTCATACTGACTAAAAATTTTCCGCTTTCTTAGCCTGAGTTCGATCACTTGCCATAAAGGTACTCGGACAGTTGGACAGTTTGGTAACAAGAACTACCGTAAGGAATTACTTTTGCGACCTGACAGGTTCGTCGTATTGGATCGTTATTGCCGAGTTTGCTTTTGTCCCCTTTCGTGAGTTTTTTGTCCAGTTACTTGGTGGTGTTCTATAGAATTCGTCTCTCCATGTCCTCTGGCAACCCAGGTATTGATGTTGGGTCCACAATCCGATCTCGGCCTCCTCTCACCTGTTCTGCAACTCACCTATGGTGTCGGTCCTGACAGTCTGTTGTCCAGAGTAGATCGTCTCTCTCTATCTCTCCGCTGCCTGTAGATCCGCTGGCACCAAGGACGCCAGTACTAGTACGGCCTCGACCGGAAACTGTTCTGTACGTATTGTACGCAACCGTTGTGCCGCGCGTTTTTGCACCGCCAGAAGCTTCCGAGCGTTTCTCTAAACTTCCAGGGATCCAGACCATACGGGGGTGGTGTACAGAATGATCAAATGCACGATCATAGAAAGCACCCTTCTCTTTGTAGCCTTTGGTCCACTTATGTTTGGCATCAGGCGGGCTATGGTTGACACCGATCCGCATCCCGGATGTGCTCGACAAAGTTGAAACTTTTGTCCAACATCATTCTGAGTACCAGTACTAAATCTCTAAGTTGAATTGAAGATCCCTCCATGCTGATGCCAATGTAGGACATCTTTCTTCGACCGGAGACCATGACAGCCTCCGACTTTTCCAGGACCAGTGCCAGTCCTCTGTGGCACTTCCAGCAGACGATGGTAACTATAGCTATATTTGTTTTGGTTTTTACCGTTTTTGCGTCTCGATTACGAACTATCAAGGTCAACGTCAATGTGAATCCTACCAGGGTCGCTTCCGCGGGGAGCTATATGCAGAGGATCTCATCATACATGATGTTCCACAACACCGGGCCAAGAACTGAGCTCTGCGGAACCCTGTTTGTCGTCTCCATGTCTCTTGGTGCTTTCTCTCTTCCCAGTCTGATCGCGCGATCTTCGAGGTAACTGGCAATGATGCTGTATATGTGCAGGTCGATGATTCTTTCCCAGAGGGCTTGCAGAATGTGTACCTACCCCGGCGCTGTTAAGACTTTGCACACATCCAGCGTTACCACGAGGCAGAAAGTCCTAGTTCTGTGGGTTCCGCTCTTGGTCTCTATCGCAATCTCGGCGATCTTTAGCAATACCTCTACCGTGGATCTGCCCCTTCTAAACCGTACTGGTAATCAGATAGGCCGCCGGTGTTTTAGATGCCTGTGTTTAGACGTTTAAGAATAATGTTCATAAAAATCTTGCTGGCATGAGTTAGACCGTTCTTGGGAGATATTTTTAATGAATAAAGCGCTTGTCAAAACGGCTTGTAGCGGCCGAAAGGGAGCGAAGCAAAAGCTGCAGAAAGTCGGTTTTGACAAACGCAACAACGGCAAGACTCGGATTTACCCTAAAAGTGCATTCTTTCTGAACTTTGTAAACCAGCCACAAATTTAATTTATTTATTTGTTAATTAGACCATCATCTTTCTTAATTTGCGTTAAAAATCTAGTTTCAGGTATCTTAACTGTCGCTACAACCTATTTTATTTTTAATGGGCGGAGTTACAGTTTCAAAGATCCAATAAAAAAATTTCATTCCAAATTAATTTTTAAAGCCGTTTTTTTAATCAAATTTGTGGACCGTTAGCAAATTTTATTTTTTCATGTGTATGTATATGGCAGACCAGCAGTATAGCGTAAAGCATACACGAGTTGACTACAAAGCGTATGCTTGCAGTTCGAATCCTGTTCTCGTTAGATACACTGCTGTGATCAATATGTCCAATATCGATCTTCTGGACTATGGGAAGGCAACGGGAAACCACCCCATTAATTATACTTCCATAAAAATTCATCTTGGCTTCGGCTAAGTTGGATCACGACGCTTCTGGTAAGAAGCAAAATGATGATGAAGAAGAATGGCATTATTATCTTTCTTAATTTATACAAGAAATGATGAAATTCGCAATTAAGGTTAACCGACTCTTCAAGCGTTATTTTGGGTGTCTTATCTCATAGAGTTTTTTGACCTATGAAAGGGCATAGTGACTGCTTCAATTTTGACGTGAATATATCTATAAAATCGGTAGCATGTTCAAAAATTTAATAATAACATGTAACGAAAAGTGTGCGTTCACACGAAAGAAAGTGGCTGAATGTTGTATCTCTAACTAATCCAACTTTTAGTCTTAACTGTACAAAATCGTTCAATAATTACTAGGAATTTTTATCCAATTGGTGAAACTGGAAAAATTAATGTACCTCGATAACGTAGTTATACGTAAAACATAATGACCATGTCTAAAAACATGGCCTCAAATGTTTTTTTAGAAAGGTTGTCTTGGCGCCCAAGTCTCGGGTCAAAAATAAATTACAAGAGCTTGGTTGGGAAGTTTTAATGCAACCACCGTATAGTGCAGACATATTACCCTCTGATTATTACTTGTTCCGATATTTGCAGAACACTCTCAATAGAATTAAGCTGGTTTCAAAAGAAGCCTGCGAAAACTACTTGATTAAGTTTTTCAACCAGACACCACAGAAGTTCTTCACCAATGGCATCATGGCTCTACTCGAAAAATAACGAAACAATGTTGATAATAATGAAGCATATTTGTTTTAAATAAATTCATGTTAAAAGTATAAGAAAACCAGTTGAATTTTACTAAAAAAACCACTATGAAATTTTTCCCAGACAAATATAAAAAAACAGATCATTGCTAAGGTGTAGTTTAGAAAAAATAAATTAGTAATGTGCTATCTTTTCAAATATAACTGAACTGCAAACAAACCGAACGTAATTAAAAGAGATAGCATGTGTTTTGAAATCATTGAAAGTGTAGTGGAAACGAAACGTCATTTACAGCTCTCAAGAAACTAAAAAATGTCATTGTGGATAATTAAAGACTGTTACTTTTACTACAATATGACACATGAAATTTTTATCATTGTAAATTTTTTTATATAAAAAGCATAATAACGTAATAGAAAATATATATTTGTTCTTCTTCAAGTACCATACATTTTAGCTAAAGCCAAGATGACCTTACTAGGGAATATAATTAATAGGATGGTTTCCCGTTGCCTTCCCCATAGTCCAAAGATTGATATCGGACCTTTGATCACAGCAGCGTTTTTGACGTAACCAGGACTTGAACCGCGATCAAGTCTCGGCTTTCTAGTCGGCCGGTGTATACTTTACGCCATATTGCTTGTGTTATATATTTGTTATCAAAACGTAATAAAAACTATATCATGTTGGAAAAATGATTTTTTCATTAAAAAAAAATGATTACGATATCTATAACCAATTTTGCGCTGTAAATAACGTTTTGAAACACTACTTAATTTGCACCCTTAAATGTCCAAAATCAAACTAGTTTTACTGTACTATTTTGCTGTTACGGTGACGATTCTAAGCTGTAACAGCATATTGAAAATTTGAGCTAAATTTACTTTTAAAAATTAACATGTTAAACAGGAGGTTCTCTGCGTATGTATGTGAATTATAGGAGGAGCACTAATAAATTAAATAATTAAATTCATGATACCCAGACCCGTAGTCCAAATTCCTTACTGTTGCGGAAAATTTACTTGATGTTTATGATTTCCAAAATATCAATATTGTTTTAATGCGTTAATTATCCAAAGAAATAGGATTGTATCTAGTATTAATAATATGTACGTCCGTTTTCCTCAAGTTAAGCAAAGTTTATCCGACCCTATTCTAATTAAATCCTGTTAAAATTAGCGTTCCAGTTAATTGTTAAAGTGTTAAGAGTTATAAATTCAACATAGGGCCAGCTAAATGCATTAAATTCATTCCGTCACTTTATTGTAAACTATTTTTATAATTTAGTACAAGGCGTTTATCAATTTCAAAGTAATAATCGGTTAAATTTCAAAAATAACTGTTGACAGTATTTATGTACTTTCCTTATATTTTCGTTTTTAGAGATTGTTACTACTTGTTTCTACACTTTCGAAGAGCTATTCTTGTTCTTTGACAACGGAAAATGTTAGCTTTCAGTTTTTTGCAAGCTTAGGAAAACACGCTTGCTTACAAACGGTTAACTAATTCATTTGAAGCGGTATGTTTCACGTTTGCTGTTAAATTCGGGAAAAGTCATGCTATTAACATGATTTATAATTTTCCGGATATGAGAAACGATTAATGCTTTAGAAAATGATACAAAAAATAATTGTAACTAATCAAACAATAGGAAGATATTAAACCAAGCAACTTGTTATTCCTTATTGTAACAAGGATACTTTAAGTCAATTATAATAACTGAGGCATTAAAGGCTTCTAACCTTAGATGTACTTAAGTGAATAATAAAATAAATTTTCATGCATTATAACTTATCAAAACTAATGTGAAATATTTCGACTGTTTGTTATTTAAATGTTTTAAAGTATATCTGAAGTTTGTGTGAACCATTTTTACATTATAGTTTTTAAAAAGATGTTTGTTATTTGGTGGTAAATGCGGTTTTTGATAAAATTTTAAAAGGTAAATTTATGTTAGCTAAAGCTGCGAGAGCTTAACGTCTTTTGCAGAATGTTAGGCGTCGGTCGCGCAAGCGCTTTCCTTAAACAGCTTCCCACAAAAGGGTGTCTCTACTAGGAGATGTCAGTCGATGTTCCGACGCTTTAGTGCTGTTTCCGACGCCGGCATCACGACGCATCGGGAAAACTTCGCGGACGATTCTGCGTGTTTAGTTATCGCAACTTTTAGTATACGAAGTTTATAAAATCCATTTAAATGGAAATTTGTAAGTGCAACTAAGTGCACTTTTAAACTTGGCAATCGGGGTGTTTTGAAATTTTTTCAGCAAACTTAACCGCGTGTCCCGTGCGTGTAGTTAGTTTATAGTGCGGTGTATTTGTGCATTAACAATTTTTAAACTAGACTATTTTTCAAACCTCACACACAAACTAAGTTGTAAGTAATTCTATTAGTTTGATGAAAAGTTTTTTTTTAATTTTCCATGACCAGAAACTTTTTACAGATTAGTAATAAAATACAAAATATCTGCCAATTTATTTCAAATTTAGTGTTTCAATAGCGTTCGTTTACTAAAAAATCAAATATAAATTATACACGTGCGCACCCTCAAAATTGAGTTTCTTGTCGAAATACCAACTTAAGCTATTATACCTACGTACTACGATACGTGTTTATCGCACATCTTACCGTACTATACAAGTTTGACTTTAAAATGTAAAATATTTATTTTGTTTTGGTTTAAAATTAATTTTTAATTCGTTGTTTTTAAAAACATGCATTATTCGTTGAATCGAGAAAGGATTTATTATTACGAAAAATCATTCCAGACGCACTTTATTGGTTAGTACCTGGAGGGTTTAGTGGTTGAGCGGGACTAAAGTTTTACGATAATTTATGATACCACAAAGTATATAAGTTATTAAAGTATTGGTAAAAAGTTTTAAGTGGACTGAAGGTGGTTTAGAAAAATCAGTGAATTATAAATTCAAAAAATTATTTAAGAAATAAATTTTTTTAATGATATGCGACGCTTACTCAAAATAATGTCATTCTGATGTTCTAGCGGTATCTTAATTTTTAAAGTTTGTTGTGCTTTTATTGTTTGACAGTTTTTAAGTCCATTTATTGTACAGATAACTTATTGTTTTATTCTGAAATGAAATTAAAAGTTTTTTAATTTTTTTAAACTAACCCTAGGGATTGTTAACGTAATTTCGTGGTTTTGTTTGAATTGAGTTACTGCAGTAATTTTATCACGAATATTGAAGAAGAAGCAATAAGAAGTAACTTGTCTGGGATATATACAGTTACGTAGTATGATTGAAGAATAATGGAAAGCAAAATATCGTAAAGCTGTACAAATGTATGTGCCTTAGGTCGGAAACTGATTAATGCAATATGGCGTCGGTTATTTCGAATTCAGCGCCTCATCCTGCGCGGCTGTGCCCTACGTTTCTTCGCCATATCGTTAATATATTCCGCCAAAATGCCATCTTATGATTCTAGACAGGCTTGTGTATAATGATTGTACTTGGACGTCTTTTCTAGGCTTTAAGTTTCGCTTGCTTTAACTTCCTTTATATTTCTTCTACGAATTTTAAAATTTTAACCTGATCTAGTCGTTACTATTCCTTCAGAAAATCTATTTTTCCATTAGTTTTTTATTTTAACAATAAAGAACTTTTTATACAATTTTTATTGTGCAGATTTTCACGCAAACTTATGTTATCTTGTAAAACTTTTTTCTACAACCCAAAAAAACTATTTTGGAACTAAAATTGACTTGGCCAATTCAGCGGAACCAATTCTAGTGTTGTTTTTTATCGACTATAATTTTTATAAAAAAAAATTGATAAGTAATTCATATTTTAATTACTTATTTGGCTATAAATTCCGCTAAACAATTGAAATGTTGCACAGTCTTGACTTGAAGCGACGCACACGTCGTAAAAACTTTTTCCTAAATTTAAATTTATTGTGTTTTTATACGGTTTGATATAAGCTGTGGTTTTACTATATGGAAAGCAAAATTTTCATAAAGCCGAATAGATGAATTTATTTATAAATATTGCTGAGAAACCGTGTTAAAGTTATATCTACATTACCCATCATAGCTAAACAGCTTGCACCTAAAATGAGAAACTAATCCAAAGAATGTAATTCGAATTAAAAGTTAAATAAATCAAATTAAGGAACTTCGAAAAATTTTAAATCATGCGGAACGGGTATGGTCGATTGCTGGTTAAAATTTTAAAATAATTAACGATGTAATTAATTTTACAATTTAAGTTATTTGATCACCCCGTAAATAACTAATACCAAATAATCATTAATCACTATAAAAAAAAATTTATATCTAATTCGCTTATTAATTTTCGTAAGTTTGGTGGTTAACTTTTATGTTTATAGCTTAATTTTAGTGCAATATTAAAGAAGTCGATAAGTAAAACTTTTGTTTTTATTGTTTGAAAATATTGAATAATCATTAAATTTGTTAATCAATCCAAAGGTTAATTGCAGCAACATACCGCAAAAAACCTTTACCCTGTTAGTGTTTATTCTATTTTACCGTATGAAATGTTCTGAAAAATTAACATTAAAACTTATTTTGTGAATTAAATACCACTGGCATTAAATTAATGTAAAGCTTGATCGTATATTATTACGGTTGAAGATGAAATGGGGTTTTAGAAACACAGTAAATAAATTAACTACATCAAACCGTTTTCTATGTGTAATTTGTCATTGTACAAAAATTCAGACTTTAAAGCTATGTGTGCCAAAGAAACACCAATTTTCTACTTAAATAAATATCTGGAAATTTAAACTTTGCCCTTAATATTTAAACCATTAATTTATTAACACTACACGAATACTTTTTATCGATCTCGAATTCGATAGTTATAGATAATAATACATTTTCTTCAAAGAGCCGTCGCTTGTAATTCAGTTCTTTTAATATTTACAAAGAAAATCTGTAATACATTTGAATTAAGAATGTAGTAAAAATTTGTACTACAAATATGATCTTGCAACGTAATTAGTTAAAATTTCAATTGCGATTGTCAATTTACAAATCGAATACGAACTAAATAAAAATTTAAATTTTTCCGATTTAATTGTAAATCATGCATTTTGTAGGTTTTTTAAAAGTTAAATACCAAAATTTAAGTTCTTTTTTGATTTTTGAGAAAATATTTCTTATACACTTAATTTGTTTAGTAAAATTTTCAATTGGGCATTTGCCTTAATTTTTTCACGTTTCCTTGTGTGAATTTCCTTCGCGTCGGAAGTACCCCTACAAATTTTTACTGCATTCTTGTTTAAAATAAACTATAAAAACGCGTTTTGCTACATTTGGAAATTATCAGTCGAGTATTAAAAAAATTATATAAAATTAAGAACGTACGTTGGATTACGAATATTTAAAATTTACCAATATTCCGATAAACATTTAAAACTTCATTGTTATGAACTACACCCACGTACTTTTAAATTAAATTTTTGTGTAAAAATTGTGACTAGTCTATTTAATAAGTAAATTCTATTCAAAACTCTAAATTAAAATAATTCCTTCAAACAGGTTTCTTAATATGATTTAATTTCATCTTTACAGATGAAAATATCTGGCAGTATTAGCATTGCCATATTGTAGACTAAAATTCCTGCCTCGCAGGATCTAATTCCATATTGCAATTGAATTGCATAAAATTTATTTCAATGATATCTTTATACAAACAGTTTCTCTTGTAGTAACGTTGAATAGTCGGTTATTGACAGTGCAGACTAACTAAATTGTAAAATTCACTTTTAACTCTTCCCGCATATAATTTTTAACAAATTTATTTTTGAAAACTTATTGGGGATCTTTAATTATGTTTTCATAAGTCGCAACTATCAAATAGTCAGAAATTATTGTATTTTTTCAACAATTTGTTGATTGCTTTTAATGAACAGTTCCTAATGCCATTCCAATCTAGCCCATAATTATGGAGTTTACCAGTTGCATGGTTTTATTCTTCTACAAATTAACATTAAAAAATTCTACAAAATTACCCAGATTGTGTTTTGGTATAAACTCGGTATAAAAATGTAATGATAATTTTACAAAAGGAAAACTTAAAAACTTAATCGAAAAAGACAGTTAGGTGGCACTTGACAAAAATTTTTAATTTAATTAACTTTTATTTTGAAATAGAAAGCATTTAAGTTTAATTTTTGTTTTTTTAAAAAATTTTTTCAATAGTGGTTAGATTTCTATTAATAAGGTTAAAAATTATTTCAGTTACAAGGAGTCTTCCGAGATTCGGTATAATTTAAGATTGGAACTAAAAATTTCTACTTTGTAACACATCAAACACTGATGTGATTAATAAAAATTTAAGCAAAAAATTAATAACATTTGAAGTAAAATGAAAAAACGTTTTACTGTTTTTGTAGTTCACAATGTTTGTTTACTTCAAAGCTATAAATTTCCTATTATTATTTTTAAAGTACTTATTTTCATAAAACTGAAAAGGCTTTTATAAGCTTTGAGTATTCTCCGGTTTTAATTCAGAGTATTTTTTTTATGCTATAAACTAATTAAATATTATATTGAGTTTATGAGGTGTTTGTTACTACTTAAGAAATTCTTATACAGGAACTTTTTATGTTTCTTTAGGAGGTGATTTTCGTTTTGTTTATTCATTAAAATTTCATGCTTTATTCGGTTCTTTTACCTATTCTCCATTCTTTCGTTCTGCAGATACGTTTTTGTTTTTCAAAGAATTGAAAATGGTATTTAAGTTAAAAACTGAAGCAATCAATTCTTACAAAGGCATCACGTAGCGGTTAGATTAAGTCAAGAAAAGATGTAAGCTTTGAAATGTTTGTAGGTGCAATCAAAGGTGATTTAAACTTAATGTTCTTCTCATGCACCCAAACTACTATAAGTGCATTTGAAATTTTCTTAAACTTTTCCAATTTACACTTTTAAGATATTACTCGTTTTTCTACTTTTAGCAAATTTCTTGTAATTATAAACTATACTCAATATAGAAATTTTCTACAAAGTTTTCAGATTGTAATTTCGTTATTGATTCTTATATAGTATGTTCTAATGACGTAGTAATTAATGATTGTGTAAGCCAAATTACAATCAAAACAGTTATCTAAACTAATATTTCAATATAAAAGTAAGTTTATTGATGTTATATAAATAAAAAATATCGGTTTTTATTCATCAGTCAAGTTAAGCAAGTTAACCGGCAAGAAGCGGTTAGGTAACAACTCTTACCTAAAACAAAAAATGAAGTTCTGCGAAAAAACCGATTGTTTTTATAAAACGAACATTTGTTTGATAGCGGTGGACTGTGTGGACTGTGCTGTAAACAATTATTTATAACAACCTGGGTTACAATTCCAACGAGTAAATCTAATTTTAATGTTGCATGATAAAACACCGTGAAAAATTGTTGGAACTACACCTTTTAGTTTATTGCTAAAATGTAATGTTGTATAGAGGTTTGATTATCTTAACCGTTATAAAATGCATTTTTAAGATATACCACAGTTCCTCTCTATTTTTCTTTTTTTATTAATTAAAAAGAATGTCAAAAAAACCGAAACCTAACTTTTAAAAGCAATTTATAAAAATAAACAATTTTGCTTTGAAAAAGAGAAAACTTAAACTTAACCTGGGTTTCAGTCTAAAACTTAATGCTATTGGAGCATAGCAACTGCGTGAATCAATGAATTGGTTCTATATATTGTGAAAATCTCACCAATAAACTTAAAGTAAAAAACTATATTAAAAACACGTAATTGCAACGTGTGAACTACACAAATAATGTATAATTATTACAATATTGTTTAAAGATATGCAAGATAAAATAAATATAACATTTGATGATCGTTTATTTAATTTTTTTACGTCTCGCCAACTTATTTGTGGATAGTACAAATTCTTTCATTTAATTACAATTTGTCCATTTAGGTAATAATTTTTTAATTAGTCTTTTATGAAACCCATTTAAATTTTAGTGTAAACAATATAATTTTAATGAAATTCTTAGTAAATTTTAACCTAATTAAGAATTTAATTATTCAGGTAGTGTGAAATTATCCTTTGAAGGAATACTGCTGATACTACAATTAACTGTATTGTTATTAAAATATTTATCGGTTATATTTTCATTTTTATCATCAATTTAATTAATTATATATTTCGATGTTTGGTTTGTATATGTTAACGTACAAAAAGCATTGTCATGAAAATAATTGGGTTATTACAAATTACAATAAAGTCCTATATAATTTATATAGCATAAGATTAATGAGTACACAATTTTTAAATAAATACATAATTGAACATTATATAAATATGTATGGTATTATTAATATAATATATAATTGTATTATAATAAGGACAAATTAATCTATCGAAGTAACCGAAATAAGCATATTATAACATAAATTATACATAGTGGTATGTTCAGGTTAAACATGTGGTTTAACAACCATATAATTATATTGTATAGCATTGCAATATTTACATTCCTTCTAACGTCTTAAGGAAATAATAAAAGGAGCTCTTTATTCTTCCCAAACTATTGATAATTAAAAAAAATTAAGAAATTGAGTAATTTAAAATCGCAGTCACTTCCTCGAGATTTTTTTCCGCAATTTATCTGAGCAATTAATTAACCCAAATTTACCTTTGTACTTTTACACTGGAGAGTGTGAGAGAATGTATTATTTTCACTGGTTACAAAAATATATTATATTTAGGCTATTTTGCTTTTCAAGTTCCATAATGTAGGACAATACACAACATTGAACCTCTTAATCAATTTAATGGATATCAAAGTGAAAGACTAGAATTCCAAGGTTAAGAATCCTGGGTGACCATTAAAAATGTAGGCAACCTAACAAAAGCTTTTAAGAAACGCAAAAATGTTTACCTGAAAAATTATACAGTCGGACAATTTGACTGCAAAACAAACTTTACAGCTATGGATTTTTATAATTTTTATAGGGTGGTAGTGTACCACCGAGGCAATCGGTTTTGTATTCCGATCAGTCATAAAGCATACATCCTTGCATTTCTTTATTTTCACATCAAGGAATGGTAACTCCCCATGCTCTTCTCTTGCAATCGCGAAAGAAATGTTTTCATGATATTAATTCAACGCTACAAGGATTTCATCTTTGGTTCTCCTTGAAACGAACGAAATTATCCACGTACAATTTTGTTGTATTTTATTAATTGACTTAGGTTTACAAATTTTGGATTATTATGTATTTGTCAAATTTGAAATGAACACATGTAGTTCTTCTTGTGTACCACTGCAAATGTTAATTGTTTATCCTAAGTGAAACAGTTTTGTAGTACTTATAGTTAACTTTATACCTAATAAATATCATAGTTTTAGTTCTGAAAAATCGTTGGCGAATGGAAAAACGTTAACGAGATAAAGCAGTAGTTTTATTTTACAATTTGTTCAAAATCCTGTTATCTTCATGTATATTTCAATTAATTCATTTTTTTGAACATAACAGAAGTTCAAGATGAATATGATATATTTTTTATTAAGTATTATGCAGAGTATTATACATAAAATAGTGTAAAAGATTAATTTTTAATTTAGTTTTTTTAATATACTTATGATAGATTTTTGAAAAAAATGGCGAGATTAAGTTACTCTCATTAATAATATAATATAAATCTATAATAATTATCAATTACTGTAAGGTTTTAATTACATCATTACTTTATTCATGAGAAACCTTTGTAATTAATAAGCATTCCTCTCCCTAAAATTTATCGCTCTAAGTTTATCTATTCTAAGTTGCATATTTATCAATTTACTAAAGGTACATGTAATATTTAATAATTTATGTCGTCAAATTTACGAACATATATATAATTTCAAGTTATCTACTCGGAATAAGTTTCACGCTTCTTGATTTGTTGTTGTATTTATTACCAGTTTTCGTACCCAGCTACGCCTGCTCATCGTCACCATACAGGACCAGTTTTTAAACAAAAACTTGAAATGTTTTGCATTATTCTCTAACATGTTTTTTTTAAATTTTACTTTAATATTAAAAATGTTTGTGAATGTTTTGTTTTCAATTTTATAATTTACATTACACGTGCTCTAACTTGTTTTCAGTTATTAGGGTTTCACTGCATTTAACGGAATTTTCGATATATTATGTAACAGAAGTTGTTTTTAACAAATTTTTAACATCATGCGCCCTGTATAAATGTCAATTTCCATTTATTTTAAAATGCATTGAAATTATTCTCAAATATTGAAATGTTATCAGCAAGGTCGAGGAAGTTTTGTTTGAAGAGTCGGTCGGTAAGTTTCGCTAGAGTAACACCCAAAATATGTTTAGCGTTTAATTCCTATAAATTAAATAATTTCACTACATTTTTGGGTTCTGGTTAATCTGTCCATGTGATGGCTTCATGTATTTGTGTAGTTTATTGTTTTTAATTGGAAAGTTTTGTTCTCTTGGTTGGTCGACGGATCCAGATGGTGGAAATCCACTGTATTTTTTTATGGAAGAGAGGTGATTTTGCTCGGAATGTTGGAATGTTCGGGTGGGTCTGACAGAGTAATATATGGTTCCACCAACATTGTCTGTTAAGGTGTGCTCCCAACTTGTCCGTGGAATAGATGACTTCTTGGTGGAAACTACCGTTCTTTGTTTGGGTATCCGGAGTGTGTCCTTTACCCGCTTCCGAAAGGTTTTTATCTTGGATCGCCCGACACTGGGTGTGACCGTCACCATATTTTGTTTGATAAATAAATGCAGCCTTGATGAAGGGTGCGTGCGATATCGAATTCCCCTGAGTTTTTGATTTTGATTAATAAAACTGATTACATGTATTTTTGATTTGTTTTAGATTCTACACTTAAGCAAAGCGGGAGTTTTTTAACATTAAACCAGGAATATACCGAAGTTAGAAGGATTCCTAATGACAAGGATATTTTTGACTAGATATTTAATGATCAAATCCAGTAGGCATTTGCAGTCATTTTTGTGTCGACTGTTATTGTTTAGTCGACGGCCACTTCTTTGTTGCATCGCAGCGAGTTTTATTTGTTTGTTGTTCCCGGTCAGGGAATTCACACCATAATTTTAGTTTGGCCCCTTTTCCATCCCCAATGGAAAGCGACATTGTTTAATTTTGTGAACGTCAGGTCTTTAGCCTATAGGTTCACTTTAACTTGCTATGTTTTATGTTAGTATATCTCATATGACACGCTATCCTTTTTTTGCGGAGAATAAATTTAGACTATTAGATCGTTGTTTTATTTACTTGTCTTTATAGGTTCCTGTATAGATTCAAGACCCTCGCATACCGTCGAAGCTTAGCCATTGCACGGGCAGGAGTTTATCAAATTTTTGTAAACAAGAAGATTCCCCTCTTGGTTTAACATTTTTCTCCTGGACTACCTAGTGGTTGGGAAAGGGAAAAAACTGCTTTAATCGCACAAAAAAATTACATATAAAAAATTCCACATATAAAAACCGCATAAAAACAGGTATAACTGTAATATTTTTTGATTGCATAGCCCACAGTTTTTACTTGAAATGTCTGAAAACAGTTTTTGGGTTCATATTTATCGTAACATCTTTTGTATCACCAACTACAAATAATCGCCAATTACAAATAATCGTTGTAATTATTAATAATACCAATAAGTATTAATAATAACCGCAGATTAAAATTGTTAATAATTTCATCTGACGAATTGAGATGAGTAACTCCTTGTTTGTAACAAAATGATTAAAAAAGCATACGTACATATCCAACTTATAAATAATTAAAAAAGACAGGAATTGACTAAGTCAAAATTTAAAATTATGTATTGAATATGTTGGATTTATGCTAGTATGCATTGTATATTTTTACGTCAGCCTGTACTAACAGTGAATTTTACAAGTAAAATTGTATATCTCAACAGGTTTAATATTTATTCTATTTTATTATGTTATTTTGAAAAAATTATGTAACTAAAGCATGTATTACCAACATTTGTATTTTTTTGCTTCCGTTTGTTTACTGTTAATTATTCTTGTTAACCTATAAGATCAACAATTTTAATTGAAAAGATGAAATGTGGCAAATAAAACGTAAAAATTGGTTTTCCCATAAACCGAAGTAAAAAGTTCTAAAAGATTCTTTCATATTTATAGAAAAGGATCATAAAATTTTTCTTATAAAGCTAAAAATACATTTTTGATGTATTACAGCGGAAAAACTAGTTTTCACATAATAACTTCAATAATAGATCTATTTTTAAGATGACATTAGATGTACTTGACTTTAAATAACTTCTCTGAGATCGTGGTAAAAAAACTTACTAATTGGAGCTATTCAAAAGAAAGAGCTCTTAAAATCGTTTTAGGGGTTACTAACAGGATGTGTTTTAGTCGTCTCTTATTACGAGTAAAGCTACGATGACTTGCTTAAAGAAAAACGTAAATTTAAATTTTCTTTAACCAAACTTACTTTTAGTTAACGAATTACCCATTTAAAATTAAAAGGGAATTTTATATAGTTAAGTCTGGATAAATTAAAAATTTTTTTGACTAAATTTGCTTATAAAATACAAATTTTTTTGACGTTTTGACACAAAATTAATAATAATAAACCGATTGCGGTATAATCAGGTGGGATTAGCAATATCGATCTAATTTAAAAGTAGATGAAGTTTGGGGGAGTGTTTAAGCACTCAATAAAAAGCCATCAAATTTAAAATTTTGTGAAGGATCTGAGGAAACCATGTCACAACTTAGTTTAATGTATGTGGGTATGTAAACATTTAAAAAAATTTCCATCTATCATTACTACTTTGTAGTTAGAGTAAAATACTCAAGTTAATAGAAAATGTTGGTTATTCTAATAAACAATTAAATACTAGAAATATGTTACTGGAAAATTACAGCCAGGAGCGATAGTATATGAAATTGTGAAAATGAAACTTTACGCTTGGAAATGCTTTTCTTCTATGAACGTCTGCTTGACCGGAAAAAATCCTTTGTTGCGTCAAATAGAATTGTAATCTGAGAATAATAATAACAATAGGTTGCAAAAAAAATTTAATTTATAAAATGTCGCTTTAGAAAAGATAGTCATTGTGTTATTGATTATGTCTTTATATAAAATCCTTGTACTATATTTTAGTTGTACGCATTAAACCTAATAACGAAATGTACTTACTAGAAAATGTAAATGAACCTGGTGTTTGTTAGCTAATCATAGTGCACAGTTTTGCAAACTGGGGGAATAGGGTCGGTAATATGGTTTCTCTAGATAACTTATTAGGCCTAGAGGTACCTATGAGATTTGATTAATCTTTTACACACCTGCTGCTCTACCTCGATATATGTTCACAGTTAATTTATTTCCTAACTGTATAAAATACACCAAAATTGCCAGCTATGTTTATAAACAATTCACTAAAAAGCTTTTATGTCGTCACTTGGCAATTATTTATGAAGTCAAGGGTGCATTTTTGGACAAAATCAATTTCCGTTCATATCTACTTGTTGAATATCGCAATGAGAGGACAACATGGTAATTTTCGACAGGTTACACCACTTGATCTAAAAGGCACAGATTCTGACTGCGGGGTATGTTCTTGCTCAGCGCAACAACTTTCGATTGATACCCTATTTGATGGGGGTCATAATGGAATGACATTGTCAACTTTAATCTACCCTATAACGATTACACAGTCAACTTTCAGGTTTAGTTCTACATCGATAAGAAGTATGCGCAAATATAATCTAGTAGAATCCCTTGTACTACCTAAATTTGTTAACGTTGCTACGCGTTTAGATACAATAGTATACTAAGTTAGTGTCCTAAAATTTTTAATTCCAATTTTAATATTTACTACCTTATAATTTGATAATTATAAGCAAATCAATTTTCAATTAAGTAAAACCTTAATGCTCATGCTTATAAAAAAGTTTTAATGAGTGGTTTCAAAAGTTAAGTATTCTGCTGACAATTAATTAAATATTCAATAGGACGCAGAAACGATTAGTTTTTGAACCAATATTATTACTGTTTTGTTTATATACTGATGATAACTATTTATCTTGAAGGTTGAAATTATTTATCAGTGTTTGAATACGTCGCTAATTGCGGGGAGAGCTAAGATTTCCGAACTGAGATCTTGACGATTTTTAAATGCAATTATAAAAGATTATTATGTAACATACATTTAAAAAATAAAAGTTGCAATCGGTCCACAAATTAAAAAAACTGTTTAAAGAAAAGAACTTTTCAATCTTATCAAAAATTGAAAATTAGTTTTTAGGATCGAAAGTTATTTTAAATGGAGTATTTTACATTTTTATGATATAATCGAAAATGGTAGAGTGAAGCCTTCGGCTTCGCAACAGTTAAAAGAGCAAAACTCAAAATTTTGGATTTTTATGCCGCCGGATTCGAGAGTCAACTGGAAAAGCTCATTAAAAATATTCTCGAGCCCAGAAAAAAAATCTTTGACTACGGGGTCCGAGAAGAAATTAAACTTATTTATAATATCCCTGAACTTTAACAACTCAAGGATCTGATAGTCAAATGGTAGTTCGTTGAGCGGTAGGTGTTAAAACCAGGCAGGATACACGGACTGACAGTAAAATGCTTAATATTATGATAAAAAAAATACGCTCTCTTATGTTTGTACCTATATATTATGTAATTTTGTAAACTTGAAGTTGACTTGTAGGCTTAATATAGGACTCGTCAAATTCTGTCTCACTTTAAAAGCCTTGTTTTCGTTCGTTTAGTGTAGTAATATCCATGAAAAAGGTGTACTTTAGAGATTAGGAATATTAACTCTAGACCTAATTGCTTTGTACCTACTGACTGACGCGAGGATACTGAGTTATTTATTTGTTTTATACAATAATACAACTAGTTTTTATTTACCAATTAAAATGATATTTTAATTGTTTACAATAGTTATTGTTATGTGGTAATACAATTTTCTCTACATAATACAGTCGGTACGTGTTTTAGATGTGATGCTTGGACGAGAACTCATTGCATTTACATGTTGCATCATCAAAGCTTAATGTTGCACTTGGTATGTACCGCACCTTCAAAGCTTAATGTTGTACTGGTTTTTGCATTACGATTAACAATTTCTGTAACAAAGCTATTCTCCTAAGTCCGTACAATAAATTAAGACTTTAGTGGTCACAGTAGTGTATGGTCACGATATACTCCCCTTCTCAGAAAATATGTAAAAAGGATATTAAGTTGTAGAAATAAAAGGTTTTTGATAATAATTGACAAAAAACTAATTAATGCCGTGTGTTGCCGGAGGAAAAAGATATGTTCAAAAAGTCGAAGTGGTAAAATATAATTTTCTCTGAATGTGTTGATTGTTATTATCGTTGATACTGAAAGATATTATATTCAATATTACGTATATGCAAGAATTCTCAAAATAAAGAACCCTTGGGACGGCTTAAGAAAAAAGCCAACAATATATTGTGCAAATATCAAAGTTTGCCTTCTTGAGTTTTTGAAATTTATGGAAAATGTATGTTAAAGTTACTGGATGCGATTTTTGGCTATAAACTGTGTTCGAAAATCGGAGGTTATATAACCCTATCTACATACATTATGTCAGTGCCGAGCCAGGTTTCGGGGAGGGGGTACGGTTCGATTTACCGGACTCGAAAATACACTTTTTCCTACAGAAATGGCTTTACCAAACGAAAGAACACAAAATACAAGCTCTTTAAGGTGAGGATCAATCTTGTCGGAGTTGTAATAAGGCCACAATTTAATTTTGAAAATTACAATTTTAACAGTACTTGTGATTTCATACTAGCGGATCAACCTTAAGGCGGGCTAACTAGAGCAGCGTTAGGAAGGAGTCAGTTGCTCTGAGATCCGCCGCGTCAATTTCAAACTTTTCGAGTTGCGGCCGCTTGGGGATGTCTTTAGTAAGTAAAGCGCGTGTCAAAACCGTTTGGAGCCTCCTCAGTAACCCGGAGGGCGCGGGGCTGCAGAGTAGATTTTGACAGCGCAACCATCTCAGAAACGAATTTACACAAAAGTGATTTTTTCGAAATTTCGTCGGTTTAGAAGTAAAACTCATTAAGTAACATAATTGATGTTATGAGATAATTGAGTTTAAAGATATTTTTACTTTAAAAATCAGTCTTGCATTCGATTGAGCTGATTTTTCGGAAAATCAATTATATAACCGTATATTTTGTATTCTTGTAAACTAAGATTATGGCCCTGATGCACTTAATGTAAAACACTCATTTTGTTCAAAATTGTCATAGTGCCGACGAAAATATCGTCGGCTTAAAGGTAAAACTCATTAAGTAACATATTTATGTTTTACTACTCGGTGTCAATAATTCGTCGTAAGTAATAATTAAAAGTAACAATTTAATAAAAAATCGAAAATACAAATGAAAATCTTTTGAAATAATATTGAAAACATAATTAAGTATTATTATATCAAAATGAAATTAATCTTCTTCAAAATCTGTTTCATCGGCTGCTGCCTCTGGTAGTAATTCTTCTTCGAGTTCATCAGATCTAGAAGGCAGATTTCTGTACCAATTCTGTAATTCTTCAGGAATAAGACCAGTGTCACAAAGTTTAACAAGGTCCTTCTTCTTCTTTTCATGGATTGGTAGCTGATGAAAATAAGCAGGTTTCAGAATATGAGGTAGACGACGTCTACCTCTACCTGTGACGGATATTGTTTTAAATTCTGAAAATGACTATACTTATAGGAAATAACATTTGGGTTCTTTTTTCATATCTTAAACATTTAATTTTAGCCATTCAACTTTATTTCCTGCTTTATCCTTATTTTTATTTTTTATTAATTTTCTTGCCAGTTCTTGAAAATCAAAAAAGTCGCCGAATTTTAATTCAATTACTTCATAAGGTTCTTTCTTGGTTTTATTTTTGGATCTTGCACTTCTGAAGATATCTTTCCAATCCTTCATAAGAAAAACAGATGAATATTTTTAGCTTTTTCAATTGCTGAATTGAATTAAGTAACTTAATGAGTTTTACTATTGCCTGAAAAATGTGATAATTGTACTTAATGAAATTTACTTCTTGCTAAAATGCTTGAGAAACTATAAAAGTGCTTAATGATTTTTACTCAATTTTCATCAAAACTGTACTTAGTGAGTTTTACCTCTAAACCGACGATTTGTTGTCCGATCACAAATTTAATTCTTTTTGTTACCCAATTACACCATTATCTATCGTAATTCGTTGTAAAAACCGAAATTCTGGTATATTTACAGTCGCCACAACCTATTTCAATTTTGAGGGCGGGGTTACACATCAAAAGAGCCAACGATAAAATTGCATTCCAAATTAACTTTAAAGCCGTTTTTTTCAAAAATTTGTTAACCGACCGCAACTTTTATTTTTTTATACGCTAATTAGACCGTTATCTTTCATAATCCACTTCAAAAATGGTAAAAATCCCGTTCCGGTAATTCGCACCGCACCCTTTGGGGAATATACAAAAATTTGTTTTAGCTTTAATGATAATTGATAAACGCATGCCTACAAGTAGTATAGTTTCAACTTAATTAATTAATTCACTTTTTATTAAAGCATCAAACCTCTGTAAAATTAAAATTTGGGGATTAGATTGCAATTAATTAATTACTATTAAATTACAAACCACTAATGCTATTAATTGGACAAAAATTGTCAAAAACAGTTAAATGACATAATAGAATTTTTTATTACGTAATATGACAAAAAAATTATAATATGAATTAGGCAGATGATGGGATTATGGTTATAACCTCACAATTATTAATATAAAATATTAATAAAATTGTACACATTGGTTTGATTTCCCAAAACATTTATTTTAACGTCAATATTATTACTGTTTTGTTTATATACTGATGATAACTATTTATCTTGAAGGTTGAAATTATTTATCAGTGTTTGAATACGTCGCTAATTGCGGGGAGAGCTAAGATTTCCGAACTGAGATCTTGACGATTTTTAAATGCAATTATAAAAGATTATTATGTAACATACATTTAAAAAATAAAAGTTGCAATCGGTCCACAAATTTAAAAAAAAACTGTCTAAAGAAAAGAACTTTTCAAACTTATCAAAAATTGAAAATTAGTTTTTAGGATCGAAAGTTATTTTAAATGGAGTATTTTACATTTTTATGATTTAATCGCAAATGGTAGAGTGAAGCCTTCGGCTTCGCAACAGTTAAAAGAGCAAAACTCAAAATTTTGGATTTTTATGCCGCCGGATCCGAGAGTCAACTGGAAAAACTCATTAAAAATATACTCGAGCCCAGAAAAAAAAATCTTTGAGCTACGGGGTCCGAGAAGAAATTAAACTTATTTATAATATCCCTGAACTTTAACAACTCAAAGATCTGATAGTCAAATGGTAGTTCGTTGAGCGGTAGGTGTTAAAACCAGGCAGGATACACGGACTGACAGTAAAATGCTTAATATTATGATAAAAAAAATACGCTCTCTTATGTTTGTACCTATATATTATGTAATTTTGTAAACTTGAAATTGACTTGTAGGCTTAATATAGGACTCGTCAAATTCTGTCTCACTTTAAAAGCCTTGTTTTCGTTCGTTTAGTGTAGTAATATCCATGAAAAAAGGTGTACTTTAGAGATTAGGAATATTAACTCTAGACCTAATTGCTTTGTACCTACTGACTGACGCGAGGATACTGAGTTATTTATTTGTTTTATACAATAATACAACTAGTTTTTATTAATAAATTAAAATGATATTTTAATTGTTTACAATAGTTATTGTTATGTGGTAATACAATTTTCTCTACATAATACAGTCGGTACGTGTTTTAGATGTGATGCTTGGACGAGAACTCATTGCATTCGTTACATGTTGCATCATCAAAGCTTAATGTTGCACTTGGTATGTACCGCACTTTCAAAGCTTAATGTTGTACTGGTTTTTGCATTACGATTAACAATCTCTGTAGCAAAGCTATTTTCCTAAGTCCGTACAATAAATTAAGACTTTAGTGGTCACAATAGTGTATGGTCACAATATACTCCCCTTCTCAGAAAATATGTAAAAAGAATATTAAGTTGTAGAAATAAAGGGTTTTTGATAATAATTGATAAAAAACTAATTAATGCCGTGTGTTGCCGGAGAAAAAAGATATGTTCAAAGTGGAAGTGGTAAAATATAATTTTCCTGACTGTGTTGATTGTTATTGTCGTTGATACTGAAAGATATTATATTCAATATTACGTATATGCAAGAATTCTCAAAATAAAGAACCCTTGGGACGGCTTAAGAAAAAAGCCAACAATATATTGTGCAAATATCAAAAGTTTGCGTTCTTGAGTTTTTTTGGAAATTTATGGAAAAATGTATGTTAAAGTTACTGGATGAGATTTTTTGGCTAGAAACTGTGTTCGAAAATCGGAGGTTATATAACCCTATCTACATTATGTCAGTGCCGAGCCAGGTTTTGAGGGGGCGGGGGTACGGTTCGATTTACCGGACTCGAAAATACACTTTTTCCTGCAGAAATGGCTTTACCAAACGAAAGAACACAAAAATACAAGCTCTTTAAGGTGAGGACCAATCTTGTCGGAGTTGTAATAAGGCCACAATTTAATTTTGAAAATTACAATTTTAACAGTACTTGTGATTTCATACTAGCGGATCAACCTTAAGGCGGGGCTAACTAGAGCAGCGTTAGGAAGGAATCAGTCGCTCCTGAGATCCGCCGCTTCAATTTCCAAACTTTTCGAGTTGCGGCCGCTTGGGGGATGTCTTTAGTAAGTAAAGCGCGTGTCAAAACCGTTTGGAGCCCCCTCCGTAACCCGGAGGGGCGCGGGGGCTGCAGAGTAGATTTTGACAGCGCAACCATCTCAGAAACGAATTTACACAAAAGTGATTTTTTCGGAAATTTCGTCGGTTTAGAAGTAAAACTCATTAAGTAACATAATTGATGTTATGAGATAATTGAGTTTAAAGATATTTTTACTTTAAAAATCAGTCTTGCATTCGATTGAGCTGATTTTTCGGAAAATCAATTATATAACCGTATATTTTGTATTCTTGTAAACTAAGATTATGGCCCTGATGCACTTAATGTAAAACACTCATTTTGTTCAAAATTGTCATTAGTGCCGACGAAAATATCGTCGGCTTAAAGGTAAAACTCATTAAGTAACATATTTATGTTTTACTACTCGGTGTCAATAATTCGTCGTAAGTAATAATTAAAAGTAACAATTTAATAAAAAAATCGAAAATACAAATGAAAATCTTTTGAAATAATATTGAAAACATAATTAAGTATTATTATATCAAAATGAAATTAATCTTCTTCAAAATCTGTTTCATCGGCTGCTGCCTCTGGTAGTAATTCTTCTTCGAGTTCATCAGATCTAGAAGGCAGATTTCTGTACCAATTCTGTAATTCTTCAGGAATAAGACCAGTGTCACAAAGTTTAACAAGGTCCTTCTTCTTCTTTTCATGGATTGGTAGCTGATGAAAATAAGCAGGTTTCAGAATATGAGGTAGACGACGTCTACCTCTACCTGTGACGGATATTGTTTTAAATTCTGAAAAATGACTATACTTATAGGAAATAACATTTGGGTTCTTTTTTTCATATCTTAAACATTTAATTTTTAGCCATTCAACTTTATTTCCTGCTTTATCCTTATTTTTATTTTTTATTAATTTTCTTGCCAGTTCTTGAAAATCAAAAAAGTCGCCGAATTTTAATTCAATTACTTCATAAGGTTCTTTCTTGGTTTTATTTTTGGATCTTGCACTTCTGAAGATATCTTTCCAATCCTTCATAAGAAAAACAGATGAATATTTTTAGCTTTTCAATTGCTGAATTGAATTAAGTAACTTAATGAGTTTTACTATTGCCTGAAAAATGTGATAATTGTACTTAATGAAATTTACTTCTTGCTAAAATGCTTGAGAAACTATAAAAGTGCTTAATGATTTTTACTCAATTTTCATCAAAACTGTACTTAGTGAGTTTTACCTCTAAACCGACGATTTGTTGTCCGATCACAAATTTAATTCTTTTGTTACCCAATTATTATCCTATTATCTATCGTAATTCGTTGTAAAAACCGAAATTCTGGTATATTTACAGTCGCCACAACCTATTTCAATTTTGAGAGCGGGGTTACACATCAAAAGAGCCAACGATAAAATTGCATTCCAAATTAACTTTAAAGCCGTTTTTTTCAAAAATTTGTTAACCGACCGCAACTTTTATTTTTTTATACGCTAATTAGACCGTTATCTTTCATAATCCACTTCAAAAATGGTAAAAATCCCGTTCCGGTAATTCGCACCGCACCCTTTGGGGAATATACAAAATTTGTTTTAGCTTTAATGATAATAATTATAAACGCATGCCTACAAGTAGTATAGTTTCAACTTAATTAATTAATTCACTTTTTATTAAAGCATCAAACCTCTGTAAAATTAAAAATTTGGGATTAGATTGCAATTAATTAATTACTTTTAAATCATAAACCACCAATGCTATTAATTGGACAAAAATTGTCAAAAACAATTAAAAACATCGACTGATAGAGGCTTAGAATATACAGGGGACTAAGGACCATATGAGTATCTCTTGAGAGTTAAAGAGGTAGACTATGGCGACTGCTTGTTATAGTTGCCAGTGGCGTAGTATCCAAATATACAGGCAAAGGTGATATTCAATATACACGTTTTGATTTCGGCATTTTTGATTTCGCCTTTTTCTTTCCTGAGTTTTGACGTGGCAATCAAATATATAGAATTTTTTTATTACTTCGTAATATGCACAGAAAATAAAATTATAATATGAATTAGGCAGATGATGGGGATTATGGTTATAACCTCACAAATTTATATTTTTGTAATAAAAATATTAAAATAAATTTAAGTACTTACTATTGCATTGTTACACCACATTTTTCTTGGTCTGAAAAGTCCCCAAAACAACACAACCGATAATTTTAACAATTTAAAATTTTATAATAATGAGTCACCGCTTGTCAAAGAGGTAGACTAAGCGGAGTTATTCCGTCTACTTTGGCTCTCGTAAAAAGCATGCAATAGATGCGTTAGGTTAGAAAAATAGAGGCTAATTTCTTATAAAATAATTTTTACTTTATCATATGTAATGTGAAAAAGTTTTGTTTCTGTGCAAAAAAAAATTGAAATTTTGATGCATTTACACATTTTGAGTTCCATGAGCTAAATAAGACCGTTTCCAAAAAATGCCTGTTTGGATTTATCTGTGTGTGTTTGTTTTTGTGTGCTTTACCTCAAAAACTAATAGTGTATTTTGTGTCCGCCATATTGCAAATTTTGTTTAAAAAATTACGGCGTTATTTTGCATCTCACACAAAAAGTACCTTAATAAAATACTTTTGAAATTACTTTATCTCGTTTGCAAAGTCATTAAAAATATAAAAAGTCAAAAATTAAATTTTATTTTCAATTCAATGATTCAACCTCAAGTAATAAATAAATTAATTTTGAAATTTTTATTAAGAAAGAAACCTTAAATTATAAAATAAAACTGATTTTATAAAATATTAGAACAAATTATGCCAATCTTTGGTGACAATTTCATCAACCTTTTTGTACTTGGAAAATAAATTTCAACAAGCTCACTTGGAGTTTTGTAAGGTATCTGAAAGACAAAAAATTTATTATTATTATATTACCAATGTTATGGCCAACCATAAATTTATAAAACAAATCAAGTAATTCACTACAGTTCGGATGGTTACACTTCAAATTTGAAAACGTTTAAGCGGCAATATAGTAACCAATCACAAATTTTAAAGGTTCCAGGAAGGGGACAATTTGTAGACTAGGCAAGAAAATCTTTCATTTTGATAATTATCAATTTGAAAGTCGCTGAAAATATTAAAGTTGTAAAAATTACATTATTAATAAAGATTTTTGAGAGAAAAATAAAAAAAGTGAACCGTTATACCTAACAAGAAGATAATGATGAATGAAAATTTACCAATCACAATTTTTTTAAATGCTGCGTTATCTGCAATACGTAATAACACTACCAAAACTACAAAGTTTTTTTATACGAAGGGCCAACGAATGAAATAATAAAATAAAAATATAAAATTATAATTCATGTTTATTAAAAGGACAATAAAGTTAATCACAATGAAACATACTTTTAGAATTAGAAAATTTGTAAGATATAGAAATTTTGTGCATAAAATTATATATTTGCATCTTACATTTAATTTTAAGATATACAGGGCATTTGCAAAATTGTATGCAAGGAGTGTTGCATATATACAATGAATTACAAATTTCAGTTAAATATATTAATAAAGAATATTTTTACTATTGCAAATTTTAAATTTATTTACACGAAAAGACATAATAAGCTAACCGCAATATTAAATAGTTACAGGTGATTTAAGTGTTTTTAGTTTTAATCAAAGTTAAAAAGAAATTTATTTAAACAAATTCAAAATAAAATTTACAAAAATCATAGCAATATACAATTCATAATTGTATATTGTGTTATCATAATAAACACTATACCAGCAGACACCGCAAAAGATACACCGGCCGACTAGGAAGCGAGAGATCGCGGTTCAAGTCCTGGTCGCGTCGGATACGCTGCTGTGATCAAAGGTCCGATATCAATCTTTGGACTGTGGGGAAGGCAACGGGAAACCACCCCATTAATTATAATCCCTAGTAAGGTCAGCTTGGGTTCAGCTAAGTTAATCGCCTACGCACTGTAAAGTGTATGGCACTCGAAGAAGAAGAATAAACACTAGGTTATGTATGTTTGTGCATAGTCCAGCACAACGCAATTTTAAAATTGACGCTACGCTACGCTGTACTAAAGATACGGTAATAAGGATATCGTATTCGTACAAGTATAAAAGAAATAATACATACAGTGAGTTTGTAAAGTTTGGTACAAATTTAACAATTTTTAGAGAAGTTGCTCATAAAATCTTTAAATATGTCAACCATACTTATATTGACCTAATATCGATTTAAAACTGATACTTAAATATTTATGCTGACTAAAATATTATTATAAACTGACCATTTATTTTAAAAAATACTGACCATTTAATGATAAAAATACTGACTAAAAAATTAGCTATCATTTGTTTAGATGGCAACCCTAATTCTTCTTTAAAGATTTTGATAGTGCACAATTTGCTTAGCGAATAAAAATTAATTCTAAATACAATTACAAAATTTTAATTACTGTCAAAACCGTGTTATTTTTTCCAGGGTCTTCTTTATTGATCATTGATATTCTTCAGAAATTTTATCATGCATTTTTGTAACTTTGGGCCTGATTATCTCGCAAACTTTCTCTTTAAGGTGATAGTTCTTCCACTTCTTCAAATTCAAAAGTTTGTGCCCTATTCTGCTGACGTCCAAAATACATCTCAACAGCAGTTTCGAAAAAATAATTTATGGTTATAGATATATTGAAAAATAATATAAAACGCAATAATACTTCAATTACTTGTTTACGATTAAACGATAAGTTTACGAACTCACAATTAAACTATGAATACTATTTCGTTTATAGTGAATTTGTTTATAGTTTAAGTTTTCACAACCGTTCCAAAACTTTGAATTATTATTTGCACATCCTGATTTACATCATACATCCCTTAGAGGCTTAACTAGATATTTCAAAGCACATTTTTAAAAATGCTTTCATCTCTCGTAACTGTGCAAATTCAACGCCAACTATTGCACAATTCTAGGCAGTATATTATTATTATAATGTAATAGTCAACTGATTTCATAATATTGTTGGATTTAATTTTCATATACGAAATACATTTATTATTTATAATTATAAATTTAAAAATTAAACCTAAAGTGACCATCAAAAATGCTAGCCAATACATTAATGAATTGAATAATTTGCATTAATTAAACAATTTCCATAGACGTTTCAAAGAATTTAAAGTCTTAAAATTTTCTTACATAAGTTACCTATAAATAATTCAACTTTTTCTATTAAATATTTGTTATACTCTAATTGATTACATTAAAATTTGTTGACATAGTGGGTAGCGAGGGGGATATAGTTTTGGTTACGATTAAGGTATTAATGTTATTGTTTCCAAGTTTACACTTGGTCTTTTTGGAAAGTTTAAGGTACGAAATTAAATTGAATGACCAGAAATTGATTACATTCACGGTTAGTTAAATTTAACTTCTTTGTGTAACAGTGGCAAACAACTTGACTTTGGAGTAACAATTTTTGTAGTACCGCAAGTAAATTTCCAGGATTTAGTATTGCGAGGACAAATTTTAATCACATATTAAAATTTCATGTTTTAAGAATAAATTTAATAAGAAATAAAATATGAACAAAATTTTTTAAGAAAGATTCAATTTTACCAAATTCCATTATCCATGTAGCTGTGGACGAAATAAAATATATGGATTAATTTTATTTTTTCTATTTATAATTGATTTATAAAATTATGTTTTAAGAACGAATCCAAGGATTCTCAAGTTTGATGAAATTTATGAGTTTAATTAAAATTTCATTTAACTTGAAAATCATTACATTCATTCTTAAAACTTTATTTTCTCAAAATTTTCATTGAAGAACTACTTATTTAAAATAATTCGTCACATTTAAAAAACTGTTGAAAACCCAAAATAACAGTTCACTGTCATTAAAAATTAACTTCCACAAATGTGCATTATTCTTATAAAATTTACACCTTACCTTTAGTAAAAGAATTTTGTTTTAGTAACATTTTCTGAACGTAAGATAAAAATGAATTGATCAATATAAAATAAATAACGCTATCATGACAATAATAGCAATATAAACATAATCGATAAGATATTTTTGAAGAAATTCTTATTCATAAGAATTCTTCAATTAAAATTCTTCGTGATTTTTAAAAATATCTGTAAGAATGATTTTATTAATTTTTGAAATTTTTATTAAGTTGTAATAATTATAAACTAACGAGGAAGTGTAAAATGTAAGTACTGCAAATAATAGATTGCATAATTATCAGTTTTAACTGGAGAAGTTTCCGTTTTTAATACAAACTTCAAGTGCGACATTCACTTTTCCTTGGGAGTTGCGTTAATTCAACGTTTTGCTGCAAAAATATATTTTTTTTTCTGCAAATTAATTTAAAAGTGTGTAAGTAATTTTATCTAGAAAGTATGAAATAGTAAATAATGGAAATTGTATGAATTAGTTTGAAATTAGAGGTTTTCTTTCAAAATTTATCGAAATTAATATTTTTAATCTAAAATTAAATACGTACGTGTCCATAAAACAATTGCTTCTCTTCTTCCGCTTTTGGTTATTTATTTTAAAATTCGGAAAAATTTAATTTTTGGTAGTTTTTCAAAACAACTTTTGATTGAATTTCAATATAATAACTTTGTTGACTTGAAATTGAGATTAGCATTTTTTATTTTATTAATTGTTGATTTTTGGAAATGTCGGTTTGCACCAGTAAAATTAAATTGTTATTATTTTTATTAATTAGTGACTATATAAGCTTTATAGTGTTATTTAAATTTCTTATTACTTTGCGTACTTTTTGATTGTCTTCAAATTGTAAATTAATAAGCGATTATTCTTCAAAAATTTTAGTTGATTGATTTATGAAATAATTATTCATTGTTGTTATGATAATTGTAATTATGATTATCATTAATTCGGTTTAAAATTTGTTAATAGTTAATTTTCTAAGGTTGGTTCTACAGATTCGTTAAAATTGGTTTCGACAGTGGTAAAAATTTCCAAAATAAATATTTTGTCAGGGAAGTAAAGTAAATAAATGCATTATTTTCTAAACATTATTATTAAGTAGCATTATCGGGTAACAAATTTAAAAATTAAAAAAAATTACTTTTCCGAAAGTTTGCAAATATTAAAGAATATTTATGACAAAATTTCAAGAATTGAAACAAAGATAGGAATAAAACATAGGTTAAGCTATTTTAGTGCAACAGGTATGTAAATACATTTAAAATTGACAAACATAATAATATTAGTTATTTTACTGTAAAACGTAAATTGATACGCGTGACAGTGCGGCATAACTTGGTGTCTGTTCTCATGTTTTAACTAAGGGTAGGTAGGGTAACATTGGTAGAGTTAGAATAATATTATCCATATTTATGTGCAACGCAGTTGATTTACAATTTTTGTACCTTCATTACTGATTCAAGTTAAAAAAATATTCTTGGTTATACATAATGTACATATGTAATGAGAAATGAATTTACTTGGCCGAAACAGATTCAAATGATGCATCACGGAAGAAAAGATTTGCTTTTAAATGGCAGAGGATGGACTCGCATCAAATCAAATCATTAAGAGCAAATGTAATATTATGGCCTTGAGATGGACTTTTAAAATTAAAAGGTTAAATTTATTACGTTTAATAAACGTAAAAGACGTTTAATAAACGTCTAATGACAGCAGTAACTATTGCTGAAAGCTAACGAATAATTTCGTTTTATTGTTTACTTAACTTTTTAATTTTAAAAATTATAATTGAATATTAATTTCAAAGGTTAATAATATACAGCCTTGCTCAAAAGTATTAGGCCACCCCGAGATTTCTAAGTTTCATGGTTTTTTTTAACTCCGAAATATTTCAAATAAACAAACGATAAATCTTAATGCTTTTACTAAAAAATTAATATTTTATGGCATCACCTTTTGCCCTAAGGACACTTTTGATGTGTTTAGGCATAGTAGCTACTAATTTTCAATTTTACTTTAATTTTAAAATTATTATTGTAAAAACACGTAAAATACATACGTCTATATTAGATTCGTCTGACCAAATTACTTTTGACTAATCCTCCATAATCCAGTTTCTGTATTTTTTAGCGATATTAAGCCTCTGTTTATTTTGCCTCTCGTTCAAAAGAGGTTTCTTCCGGGCTTTGCGACCAAATAATCCAAAGGCATTCAAGCGGCGTCTAACAGTTTGTGTCGAGATTTCAGCACCAAACTCACGTTGTAGGTTGGTTTTAAACCTTTCGATGTTTTATGACGATTTGTTACGGGAAAAATTCGTCTTCGGCGCACACACCCGTAGCAAAAGCCTAAAAGTGCCGACTAAACTCGCCGTGAGGTCTGGGTTGAACGAGAAAGTATAAATTTTGAATTGCGTGCGCCGGAAGGGTCGAAATCGGGATGGTTTTCGATACTGAAAATAGAGGGCGCCACTAGTACAAGTCGAAGGATAAGATATAAAAAGTACCGTGCACTAGTCCGATACAATCCTTGAAACAAAATGAATACTTAAATTCGTTATACTTTGGCAAAACTCAATTCTCTCGCTTCACTTTACAAACCAGGACCTGAAAAGAGTACAAAAGAAACAAACACAAGTTCGGTAAAATAACACTATAATATTTGACGAAGACACAGTATAAAATACAAATAATTCGGTACACAAAGACAACAACAAAACAAATAAATTGTATCATTTACAATTTGGAATAATTTCTAAATGGAGTGCACTCGATATTAATATTCTGAAATTGACGGGTATAAAGTTTATTCTTAACATTAAAATTTACTAAATTAAACAAACATAAAATATCCACTTGGCATTTATGATTTTTCAAAAGTGACAGTTCTTCAAACTTACTAGGTTAAGTCCAACGACCGCAGATGGCGTTCGTGGTTTTAACTTTGAATAAATTAATGTTCAAACAAAATGACGAAACAAATATAAAAATGACGGTATAAACACTTGATGCACTGTTGACACAAAGTTAAATGGCGTAAATAACTAACCTTTAATCATTATGGTCCACAGCTTGGCGATTGAATTGGTTTTACGGCGGTAACTAAAATCGAAATTGGTTGCGGTGACTTTAAAGTCATCGACTTCTTGAACGTAAAATTAAGGTCGACTTGCGCTAATGCGGGTGGTTTTCTAGACACGGTGATAAGACGATAATCCCAACTAAGGGTAATTCTTCCAGACGGAAACGACAAAACGGCAAAGTGCTCAACATCAATATTCCCCAATAGCGGGTTAACAGGTGTGACTCATCACACACAATATTTTCCAACGGAAATGCGATACGATACGGTAATTGGCACTTGCTTAAAAACGGTAATTAATTCACCGGTCAGATGTACACCTACAACCAGCATTGGTCGCCTCAAAAACTGACGATAACGGTACTAAAGATGGTAAAATATTTAACGTGTCAAAACACGGAGTGGCTTGTTTGAAAGACCAAAACCGACTGACGATATTTTCGAGAGTAGGGAGAACATTAGCGCGTTCGGCCAATCGGATGGCAGCGATACGTTGCAGCTGCTTAACAAACTCGTTCCAGCTTGCTCGAAATTTTCCAAGGCTGTCTACAAAACGGCACGTGGTGGTTGATAAGTTCAAATAAGAACGCAAAACTTATTTCTACGGAATAAAAATTGAACGACCATGAAACTAACTGACTGCAAAATTAATTTATACTTGGTAAAATTTATAAAATAAAGGAACGTTATGACTGAAATAATTAACGAAAATTGGGGTGGGCTAAAATCCGAAAAATCACATTACAGATTTCTTAACGATATTCTTTGTAAAATACATATGATCCTGCCTAAGGGTTGTTACCCGTTTTCTACCACTTCTTTGTCTATTTTCTACGGAACCAGTCTCTGTCTGTCGTTTAAGAACCGTTTACACTGCACATCTTGAACACATAAGCCTTTTGGCAATTTGGCGTTGCGAAATACTCATATTATTCAATAAAATAACTTGGTTTCTATTGGCGAAGTTCAATTTACTTGTTTTGCGGTATTTTTTGGCAGTTGTATTTTCACTAGTAACGTAAAGTCGAATGAATGATAATTCGACCCTTTACACAAAGCAAAAATACCGTTATGTACTTAATTTACCCTATTTTAAAAATAATATTTTTCAAATTACCCATTGGTCCAAATTTGCTTATAAACCTTTTAAAATATTGTTAGGTACATGTCCAGATAGAAATTCATTATAAGATTAGGACTAACCTATTACTTTTCAAAAAAAATGGGTGGCCTAATACTTTTCAGCAAGGCTTATATAATTTCAATATTTATTATATAAAATAAAAATTTTAATTATACATAATACAAATCGCCTTGCGTAGTGCAGTTGCTTTTGCATGCTCATTTCATAACACATTTAGTACGCTCAGGTTCAATTCTGATTGGAGAATATTTTTCCGCAAAACATCTAGCTAAATTGGTGACCCTCGATAGAACAATAAGTAGATTCTGTTCAAAAATTTAATTTTTTCAATTTGACCGCATGCCCAATCACTTGCATTCAAGACTCGATCATTACTCCCCTTTCTTAGCATGACCTGGGCGACCTTCTGATTTTTCTTACACGTAACTTGTAACCCAAGGAGAATATAGGAAAGGTGCTGTAAAGCGTACCTTTCGTAACAGAAATTGGGATTAACAATTTCCTGTTATAAGGTAAAATAAAATTTAACTGGTCCGCACGATCCCAATGTTTAAAATAGAAATCTAATCGCCCTTTTGCGATACAAAAATAATTTTAAATTCAAAAATTCTACATGTTAGAGTCTATTCCAGCATAGAGGAGCAAAAATATTAATTTTAGCTACATTAACAAAATTCTGTTACAAATTTTATTATAACTACGTATAATCTGCAATTATTTCTTTGGGCTGTAAGACATTTTTTTCTTATTCTTAAGGCTTTTCGACTTTTTAATAATTCTGAAGTGGCCTTATTCCTTAAACACATTAGAAAGGACACAGAACGCCTGGAAACTTTTTTAAGCTTTCCAAAAAACATCTATTCTATTCTAGATAGATTGTCCATACCAATCTATCCACCTTCTCATCAAAAGCAAGTTTTGTCATGTTCATGATTATCTTAAGGTTAACGTTTTTTGATGCTTGTTGAAACATTTTCCTAGCATATCCGAGTTGTCTGTGATAATAACCATGTAATACGCGAATTTGAGATGGATTAGCTAAGCTATGCTAAGCAGGTATATTATATCCTGATAAGCATACCTGAAAATATATTTGATGTTTTCATTGTGGACTTTTTAAATTTAATACCGTGAAATTTTTTGTGAACGTTGTGGCGCTCTAATTTTTTTAACACCAAAAAACTACCGTGCTAAGCTGATTAGACACAATCAAAATTAGATAGTTATATAAAAAATTTAAAATGATCAAACTTTAAATTTACAAGTCCCCAATAATTCAATAAATGATCTAGAGTGGAACCAAACCTTGGCCTTTCATCAGCTTATCCTAGAAAATTAATAGCTTATGCCAATACCATGTTCAATAAAATTTAATTAATTATTCTTGTTTATTATTAAAAATAAAATTAAAAGTGGTAAAAAAAAAAATTATTAATCTATGAATTTGATATATTTGTTTAAATCATAAAATGTAAAAAGGTTTTTTTTCATTAATAAAAAGTCACAAGCGGTAGATAAAATGAAATTGGTAAGTTGTATAGTAAGTCCCATAGCAATTCATTGTAAGACAATTCGTTGTATTCCGTCGACGTAATTGTCAATTTGTACTAAGCCATTCGCATAGGCAATTCGGCCGAAAGGTCAATTTATTGAAATTTAGGCTATTTAATACAATTGTTTAATAAAGTATTGTATAAATATAACTTTTATTGGCAATGGAATGCTTACAAGTAGAAATCAACCTCTCCAAAATGTAATATTCTCAAAAAATACGTTAAACATTTTTATTGATCTCATCTTAATAGAAAACGACGATATTAATTTAAAAAATGATTACCAAGCGGTTGAGTGATTATTAAAAATTTACAAAATTTCTATAGCTTCGAAATTTAATTTTTAACTTTGATTCTTCGTGTAGGTAGATTTCCAACACTAAAATTTTTAATATGTGTCATTACAACATTTTTTAATAATATAGAAAATTTAAAAAATGTTTTGAATTAATTCTTTTACAAAGAAATTTTTAAATTCGCTGTGAAAATATGTATACTTTTTTCTTTTATAAAAAAACTTTGAATATAGAATAATGTGCATGGTATTTACATTTAATTTTCAAGTAAAACTGGTAAACCGGTAATTTTCTACTTAAATAAATTTATTTTCAAATTAAGAGATTATTAAAAGCTGAAATTTAAAATTATATATTTGAATAAAAACCAATTTATGAATAAATTATATTTAGCCATTAGTTGAGGACACTAGCCTATAATTTTATAATAAAGTTATAAAATTTTTCTTATGTTGTCACATTCAAAAATAATTAAATAAATAATTGAAATAAAAGTAAATGACAATCTATAATTTTATAATTCAACATGAGTTTACAATTATATAAACAATGACATTATAATAGTTAGGCACAATAGGGCATTACTCTCTTGACGTAGCAAATTTCTGAAAAGGTAATTGTGAGCGGATGTCAAGAAACGTCATATGAGTCCGATAAACACATCTAAGTGCCTTAACACGTTGACTGCCACAATAGTCACTAAAAATCTATCCATTCTGACCGGATTAATTTTAAAATTAAATAGGTTGGCAATAGGATAGTAAATTACAAATCATCATTTTTTTTATCAAACACTCATGTTTTCATTGTTTTCAGTCGAGACGCAGCATATGATTCACACGGGCCCACAGATAAAAATTTAATGTTTTTGAGTTTTATATTACCTATGGATATTATACTATATAAATAAATATTTTTGTGGAGTTTTTTGTGAAAACTAAAAAAAAACGCTGATTTATTTGGCTTTTAAAAGTAAACCTGCATGAGAATCAACTGTTGCTTCTCGTGGCTGTTGTAGACATTTTGCCGTGCATCAAGATTGCCTGCGTGAAGATTATATGTATAGGATTAGGAGAGTAATTAGAAGAGAATTTTTTGTATCCGTGAAGGCTGAAAGTTCTGTGCGTGACGTTTGTGCGTTAAGGAATAACCTTGGGAGATGGCGGCTATTTTACTATTTTATAGTTTAAGATATAATATTGGGTTTTTATTGAACATTAGGTAACTAAATGGTTCGACTATTCTTTTAAGGTTTTAAGAGCCACCAATTTCTATAAACCTCAAATAGCCAAGCGAGTAAACCATGGAATCAAATCCCCGGTTTGTAGTATATTTTTAATATAAACTACCCTCTGACAATTTAATATGTGACAATATTCTAATTATAACGTTCTTGCTTTTTTTCCTTCTTCTTTATGTTGTGTAGTGTCTAGCAATGTCTTGCATGTATCCATTCACGTGTGCGCGATACTTTATAGTGCTAAGTTTTTTTCTAAAAGCTTCTTCGCTTAGCTGTAGTCTCAGTAATCTACGTATAAAGTAACTGATGTCATTTTGTGCATGTCATTTATCAAATCAACCAAGAATTTTTATCAATTTGTTCGATTTTGCTCGAATTTGGTATAATTGTAAGTTATACTTCTTATGATAGATATAGCAAGAGAATTGATTTTGTTGCTGTGCTTAAGTTCCATATAGTGAATTTGATATCTTTGTTAACGTTGTTCTAGTATTGAAATATATTTCAGAATATCCTTTCTGTGCCTCTGACCAGGCGTATTACGACGTTCACATACTATATACCTATACCAATACACGCTGTTGTTTCTATGTCTATTTACTTAGTTCAGTATGAGTGTGGTTACTGTCGTTTATGTAGTATAATTAACCATTCTGCAGCTTTGTGGTCAAAGCACGTCTTTTATCGTGTTGATTAACTCGCACCCATTCCGTATGCTGTATGACATTTCTAGGGTAATGTTTTCTCTTATCAATCTGTCCAGTTTTTTACGAGCTTGTAATTTTTATTATTTTTATTTTGACATGTGAATGACGTTCTAAAACAGTTGTAACTTAAATTCAGTATAGCAATCTTAAACGGTGGGTCACCTACACACCTATGCTAAACGTCAGCGCTGGTATAATATTTATGTGTATTATAGGAAGGAGACACTTATAGAAAGATATTTGCTTATAACTGATAAGTATGTTCTGTTTGCATTGAAAACGTCGTCAGATGTAAAAACCAAAATATTGTTATTATTTTGCGGCCTTCCTTATGCTAAGATGCAACAGGAGTAGTTTACCCGTTCCCCCAGGGATACTTGATCATTTAATACCTCAAACATGTTGCTAGCCCCTTGTAAAACGACTATTGCCTTTATGTGTCTTCCGAAACACGGAGACGGCCACACAAAGTGACCCTCTACCCGGATTTGAATTGGACGCCTTACGTTAGCAGTTGATCGCTTTAGCAAGCAGGCCAATGACCGTCTCATATTATTATTACTTCTATTTATTATAATGTAATTTTAATTGTAAATGTTAATTAACTTGTGAAATTCTGTAGCAGTTCGGAACAACAACCTAAGTCAAACAACACAATTTTATAATAGAACAAAAATGGCGAAATAGCGAAAACAAATATACGCGTTTTTCTCTAATGAAGTAAACATATGCTTTTACTGTAATTTTTTTTGCATTAGTAATGTGAATACTTGGGATTTTGGGACTTATTTCGTTTTTCCAAATCAAATTTGTAATGTTTTTCCATTAAAACTGACTTGAGCCAAATGACCCCACCCTATATTCAGACGAAACTTCTGTGAAATCACTTAAGCCAAAATTACTGGTTAATAGAGAATATTTCTTCCACTTAAATTAGGACTAGGTCCTGTAATATCCAACAGTAACCTCGACAATGATCCGAAGCTACTGCTGGTACTGTGAGCATATTATTTGTTTTACATCTGATGTAGTTTGCTAGACTGGCTTCATATGTGCCTGTTACCCTATATTATTGTTAGTGATGGCAATTCATTAACATAGGAGAACCACCGGCTTTACGTGCCTTTCGAAGCACGGTGACGGTCATAGATAGAAAGAGAGTCAGAAAGAAAACATTCCTTTGTAGACTCCTCCCAGGTTCGAACCGGGTGCCTTAGCATCAGTAGTCGATCGCTCTAACTACTAGGTCAGTGACCGTCTCCTTAATAGAGAATATTTAACTTGTTAAATAATAAAATTAACTTAAGCCGTTGTTCCGAACTGCTACAGAATTATATGTTGAATACAATATTTTCAAAATTACAAGTTTAGTAAAATATGAAAATTTTCCAACTTACATTTTAGTGTAACTCCCCATTGCGCAATGTGGTTTCGTCTATTATCGATATGCGTTTGTCAAACAAAACACATGTCAATTAATTTTACTAAAAAAATTTTCTAATATAGTTTTTTATTTCAATTTTAATAGATTTTAATCCATATTTATTCATTTAGGGATAGTTTAATTGACGAGTTCTTTAAAAGACGAAACCACATTGCAACACGGTTTTAGTCTAAAATTTAAGTTGGAAAATTTGCATATATATTGCAAAATATTGTATTCAATATAATATAATTTCATTAGATGATAATAATTTACCGGTGACGGTTCGAATTCCCCGAGGGGTTAACCGCTGGTGAAGTTTTTTGTACACATCTAATGAAGTACATGAAGTACTGGGGAGTGGGGGGCGTAGAACACCTTCCAGTGCACAAATTTTGGAATGAAGAATATTGCAGAACATGCAGAACCCCAGACCGAGTAGTTTACTTTTTATCAGAAGTAAACTGAAGATCTCCCGTTGCAAAAGCACTGGAGGTGTTTCACACCCCAGACCCCGGTTTAAATAATTTATTTTTATTAAAAGTGAATTAAATATTTAAGCATATCTCCAGTTTATTAAAATTAGCTATGGCCAAGTAAATGTGTTTAATTCGTAATCTGACAATTAATTATAAACTACCTAATTATAAATTCCGTACTCCCTGGAGGTAGATCTCTGCAACAGGAGAGTTCAGTTTACTTTTGATAAAAATAAACTACTTGATCCGGGGGGCTGGGGGGAGTGAAACACCCTCTAGTGCCTCTGCAACGGGAGATCTTTAGTTTACTTCTGATAAAAATAATCTACTCAATCCGGGGGGTCTGGGGGGTGTGGAACACCCTCCAGTGCTCAAATTTTGGTATTTCTGTAAGTCTCTGATACTGAAAGTATCGATTAATTACTGCTGAATTCTATGAAGGACAAAGAAGTATGGAGAATTATGATGAAGTACGTGAAGTGTGAAGTTAATTGTACACGATTTCCTCTAGCGGTTGACCCCTTGGAATTCCCTGATCGCGATTTTTACCATTTTTGAAGTGGATTATGAAAGATGAGAGTCTAATTAGCGTATAAAAAAATAAATTTTGCGGTCGGTTTGTACATTTAAAAAAAACGGCTTTAAAAACTAGTTTGGAAAGCAATTATCCCATTGGCTCTCTTGAACAGTAACCCCGCCCACCAAAATTGAAATAGGTTTTGGCGACTGTAAATTGACCAGAATCTTGGTTTTTACAACGAATTATGATATAGAATGGTGTAATTACCTAATAAAAAAAATTTAATTTGTGATCGGACAACAAATTTTCAAAAAAAATCACTTTTTGTGTGAATTTGTTTCTGATGTGATTGCGCTGTCAAAACCTACTCTCCGCACCCCTACGTGACCCTCCGGGTCACTTTGGTTTTCATACGCGCTTTCCTTACTAAAAACATCCCCTAAGCGGGATGGATAAGCGGGATTCTTATGGGAAAATTGCAATTTTCAAAATTAAATTGTGACTTTATTACAACTCCGACAAGATTGATCCTCACCTTACAGAGCTTGTATTTTTGTGTTCTTTCGTTTGGTATAGCCATTTCTATAGGAAAAAGTGTATTTACGAACCCCTAAATTCAAACTCTCATCTAATTTACCTACAACTCATCTTACGATGATAATTTATATGCCAAATAAGCATTTAACGTTATTACTAGTCTGTTTAATGTATCAAGTAGTATTCGAAAATCATGAAATGGTTGTTCAAAAATTTTAAACTGAAAATATTTTATTAATTTCAAACGTTTTAAATAAAAAATGTAATTTATTTAAATGAAATCAAAAATAAAGTTTTTAACTACAAAAAAATTAATTATGCAATTTTATATAAAAATTAGTGTATATAGGGTTTAAAAATAACACTAACCAGAACATTTACTGTATAATTTATTACTATAAGTAACATTAGGACAAAATGCTGTGGTCTAAACTGAAGCGCGGCAGTAACCGTTCACATTTGCGTAAAAATGCGGTCCCGTGAGCCAATATTTAGAATTAACAGTTAAAATACTATTTTTAATTGTTTGTAATGGATTTTACTCATGTTCGAAAGAAGAAATCCTGGATATTGGAAAAACAACCATAGTAATTGAAAATAATCGTATGATACTTTTAAATAGGTATATGTTTCTGAAACGTCAATAAATAAACATTGTGGTTTTAATAATTTCATACATAACGCTATCATTGATTTTATAATATCAGTTAACGTGCTTTCATTGTAAAGGTGTCCAATACGTATCCTCACTTTAGTAAAAAGCTCCCCAATGCTTTTAAAACATCTCTCACTAAGAGGCTACTTCAACTTCCAGAAAGGATCAACCTCGAGTAGTATTATATCGGAACTGTAGTTAGAGTTAAATAATTATTTTCAAGTTTTCCATTTTATACTTTTATTTCAGTTATGTTAATAAGATGGCGCATATAAATCTCGAAATATTGTATCCATTAAACTGCATAAATGTTAACAAGTAAACTTTCTATAGTTAACTAAAAGTTTTGTCTCGTTTTAACGAATGTATTCAAATGAGATAGTTGTAGCAAGTCGTATTTATACTCGTTTGCAACCACCTTGCTCGTTAAGATGCATATCAGTATAAGAGAAAAACTTTATTCAACTTTTTTAAAGTTTTTCTTCTTAATGTCTATTGGGTAATATAATAAAATTGTTGGGTGATCCACGTCATTAAATTTACCGAATATTTAACCAAGATCAACTTAAAATTTAGTCTAAATTTTGTATTTTGCTTCATAATTTTTTATTGATATGTTTTAGAAACAAAGCAAGAGCATTTTATGATGGTAATTTATTATCACAACTTAGTTTATGTGTGTAGTAACCGTAACCAGTGTAATAAGTGTTGCTCGTAAAGACCCTGAAGTTTTGAAGCTTGTACTCGCACACTGTTGCTTGAATATAGTTGTAAGAGGTAATCTAGGCTAAAGTAGACATAGTACAATATTAGAGTTTGACGAAGAAGTACCTAGTTGTTCCTCGGGGAGTAATATCCTAATATTTAAAATTCAAAAGTTTAACCGGTGATAACAGTAAAATTTACATAGCTTGTGGCTTTTTGAGGTGATTACCTAAAATCAAGAACAAGTTTGCTTCAGGGACATTTGATCCCTTGTGTTTTGTCAAATTTGTAGTTACTAGAGTTTCAAATTCTCCAAAATTAGATTAATACAGATCTCTAACCTTACTAGTCCAAGTCTTTGTGGAATATTCGATGAAATAGCTTGATAAAATAACCGTGCCTTCACCATATTTTATATCAAAAGGTAAAGACTATGTAGGTGTAGACTACATAGTGAACACAGCATCATTATACGTAATTATGTTCTAACAGAAAATCAGGTTCAAACCTATAAAAATTTTAACAAATTGAAATCTTGGGACGACTTTTTCGTCTATTATATAAAACTTTTATTCAATATAATATAATATTACATCGCATTTCAACAATATACTACATATATTATATATGGTAAATAGTATATGTATACTTACGATAATGCAATAGGAACTCAACTAGATTCTCAAGGTTGTGCGGCCTGAAGACCGCACCGATAAAATTTATTCTATACGGTTATTATTGTAATTAATAACAATTTCTTTAAGTTAGCCAAAAATTTACCAACGAAAGATGCGTTACAAATATACATTTGTCATAATAATGCATAATTCATTATTGATCAAATATAATAATGACCAGTAAGTATCTATACGTCTAACTGCCCATATGTCTATTTATCTATCCATAACGCACCTTTCATTGATCAATTTTTTCCAACTTAAAAATTTTTATTTAAAATAATTTATTATTACATATAATAATAACCTGTACCACACAATACTGTTGAAATATTGTCATTACATAGTATAAATAGTATTAGTACAATATTGATTTCCCATATAGCGTCTCAATTTGCAATATTGTTAATACAGTAAAAAATTATTGAGTCAAAATTAAGTTACAATATAGTAATTCGTATACGTGTATCTATGTTTATGTATATAACGTGCATGACGTGCTATGCATAACGTAAAAAACTTGACCAATAAGAGGTGAGTTGCACGTGGAATGTTAGGGTAATATCCTTGTGTGGAACTCTCGATGGTAAAAAAATGTTAAAGGTAACGACACTCGAGTAGAATGCTAAATTAAAATAGCAATAATGGATTGCTACATGGTGAACCTGAAAACTCCGTAGTTGGAACACTTCCTCTTCTTCTTAGTCAGCCTTTTCCGCCCACTTCTGAGCATCAGCCTCTTTCGCTAATAGAAACGTTTGAGCATTAAGACCTCACGGCTGTTTAGTTCGATTTGGAGAATGTGTCTGTAACCGTTTTTATTGTTGATGCTGGCAGTTTACAACTCAGGAGGACCATCGGCTTTACGTACTCTCCGAAGCACGAGAGACGGTCATCGATAGAAAGAGAGTCAAAAAGAAACATTTTCCTTTCTAGCCTCCTCCCGGGATCGAACCGGGTGTCTTTACATCAGTAGCTGATCACTCTAACTACTAGACCAAGACCGTCTCTGTTGGAACACTATTTATTTTGAAATGTGTAGTGTTCCAGCTACTACACATACACACGTAAAGGTAGTTAGAGCAATCAACTACTGATGTAAAGACACCCGGTTCGATCCCGGGAGGTGTCTAGAAATGAAAATTATATTATTATATATTATAAAAAACAAATTAAATAATTATTCCAATATTGCTAAATAACAATAAAATGTTCTTTTAATTTTATATTTTAAAATAGTTTTCTACTATTTTTTTAGCTTAAATGTTAATTGTCAATTAGATTTTATATTCAAAGTTTTTGTTACGGCTCCGTTAGTATAAACTAAACCTGAATAATTTTACTTGTTGGTAGGCTAAGCTAGATAAGTGCAGCCCTAAACATTATCAAAATCCAGGGTAAAATATTTCTAAGCAAAGGTATTTCATTTTGAACATGAACTTTGCCTGTACATACTAAATAATGTGTAAGTCTATAATAATATTTTCAATTACAAGTTGCTTATATTATTATCGGTACCAGCTAATTATAATCTATTTAAATTTAATATTGACCAATAATACTGATAGTAGCTATCCAGTTTTTTTCATTATTTTAACAATATCTCTTGTATATTGAAGAATATTAAAGTCTATTGAAAACTGACTTGAAAGAAAGAAAATTATTCTATTTATTACATAGGATTATTTTTATTTGTTTATACTTTTGTAAAAGTTAAGTACATATTCATGAAACCACTTACTTGATAATTTAAGCTTAAAACAAACAATAAATAATAATAATGTAAATACTTAATAGTAGTAATATACTTTCCCTACAGTTTTGTAATTCCTTCAAATTAAATTTTTCTCGCCAAGAATACAACAAAATTTAGAAGTTTATTTGACATTGTATTTTACAACTAGTTTTTTTGAGTAATTGTAACGATTTAATTGACGTTTATATTTCACGCTTCTTGCATATCACATACATACATTAAATTTGATTGACAAATGCAACAACCTGTAGCCGTTTTTGAAATAGACCCATAGTATACTGAGTATATTTAAATTTTTATTCTTCCAGCAAGATTAAAGATAAAAACCGGTGATTTGGAGAGAAAATATTGTCATTGCCACAATATCAAAGGCAGTTGCACAAGTATTTAGCGTACGAACGGAAGACTAACTTTCTAAGATACACTACACTTCAAATATTTGTGGTCCTACATTAGGTATTTTATATTTTTATCTTTCTAGCGTGCCAAAAACAACATCTTCATAAACCATAAGAGGTCAAGCAGTTTCAATACAAAATAATACTATAAAATTAAAAATAATTATAGGAATGGCAAAGGTTACAATCATTTGCAACTCTTTTCATCTCAAATACTATTAATAAATAGCAGCGATAAAATTTTAATTTTGAGAAATTAAAAATATTAATTAAAACTACATTTTCTTTTCAATTTTTCTTTAATCTTTTAAGTCTAATTTCGAAAAAGAAAAAGAATCGAAAATGTCAAGTTTCCAAACATTGTGTATTTTAATTGTTTTCATACCTGTCGTCTTTAAACTTACTTTATATAACACGTGAATTGACTTGGCTTTAAGATTTTGAAAAAAAATTAATCAATTTCTGCCATTAAAAAATGTGCAAATTTTTCTAATTCAGAAATTTTTTTTATAAGAGTGTAAGTTTAATTTCAAAAAAAGAATCAGAAATATTTGATAAACCGCAAATGTCAAACTTTTGCCTTAATGAGTAAAAGACTCCCTCGCTTTCTCTCGTACTTATGCAAAACAAAATTTTAATATTGACTGACAGTTTAATTCAATAAAATATAATCTGACGATTTTGAAAACGTACATGCATCGCAATTGAAGTGCACAAAAAGAGAAATTTTCCAATGCGCGACGTACCACTTTTTATAAAAGTGCAAATCTAAAATCGAGGTGAACAAATCGAGCCCAAAAACGCCAAGATCGGGCTTGAAATGAGGGGACCAGTGTGTTTTAAAGGAAAAACCTCGGTTGCGCTCTAAAATAAAAACGGGACAAAAATTCGAAAATTTTTTTTAACAAACCCTCCGTTTTGGTATCCCTCACCACCTGCTCTAAATTTTATCGAAATCTTCGAAAAACTGTGGAAGGAGTAGCAAAAAAACGAATAAAAGCGCAAGCGTTGTGGAGGGCACCCGAGAAGAAATTAACAACAAATAAAAATCTGTCCACAAAATTTCGGTTTTCAAATTGGAATTCCACAATTTTTCAGCCCCTTTTAAAATTTTACAATTTTCAGTTCAATCCCCGTCGAATCCCAACTACCCTCCAAATTTTAACTTTCCACGACTTCCCTAATTATGCCCTGCAAATTATGAGTAAGTCAGTCAGTGACCAACTCAACCTTAAAATAACACATATTAAAATGATTGATTTTAAACACTGTCCATCCGGTAACAACCTAATTCTAAAACAAAATTTCTTAAAATCACTTTTTGTAACAGTTTCTTCATCAGCACATTTCTTTCCACTGCTGGATGTAGAAAGCCATTAAGATAGCTTTTCAGTCCGGGATAAGGAATACGTCTGTAACCTTGTTTTTAATACTAATATTAGTAGTTATTAACACAGAGGGACAGCTTGCTTTACGTGTCCTCCAAAGTCATCTACAACAGTGCTCATCCTGACATTTTATCCCTTTTTATCGACATAATAGTTCTTAATAGTTTCATCACACATTCGTCTCTGACTTTAACCGACTCGCGCTTCCGCATCACTCACTCAGAGATCCTTGCTCTCATCGCATTAGGTTCCACAATAATATTACATTAGTGGTTCACGTTAGTAGAAATGTTTTAATTTTTTAGTAAGATGGCCATAGTTCTAAATCAGGGGTCACCTAACTTTTTAAGAAGCTGGGCTGAATTTTTAAAAACATGTGGAGCTGGACGAAAAATATTTTTATTAAAATCCCATTAGAATATTAATATGCATTCGGGTCAAGTACGATTACACGAAGTCTTTTCCTGTGATTATTTTACAATTTTTTTTTAGAATTAGTTAGAGAACGTTAATACGAGTGGAATGTACTATGGATGAAGTCGATATTTCCAATACTAGCGCTAAAAATCGATTTTAAAAATCACAAAAAGTGGGAAAATTTCTATTATATTGACGGTGCGTGCGGACCGATTTAAATGAAACAACCATAGGGCGGGGCTAAAAGCAGCGGAAAGAGCGAGTCAGTCGCTCACTGACATCCGTCAGGTCAACTTTCAAACATTTTCAAGTTTGATTTTCTTGGGGGATGTTTTTAGTAAGTACAGTAGAACTTTGATTGGGACCGACTGGGACTGACTGGGACCGTGCTCTGCACGGATAACTGAAAAACACGGATAATACTAATTGACGTTTTTTGTTATATTATAAAATATGTATACATTCTTATTATATAGCAGATTTAATACTTTTATCTACCGACCGTTAAGTCATCTGTACGAAACAATAATTTCAGTAAAATTTCATATTTAATATGTAAAATACAAAAAAAATTATTAAACAGTATATTAGTGAAATTGCAAACATCCACAAAAAAACGCCGGCACCGCACGGATAAACCGCCAAAATACAAAATAAATATATTGAACAGTTCTTTTTTCTTTCATGTGCCATATCCGGTCTTTCGGACGTTGGCGATTCGACTTGGCCGAATCGACTTAGACGAACTTACCAGGAAGTATAATTCGTGAGGTGGTTTTCTGTTGCCTTCTCCATAGTCCACAGACTCTACCACACATCTCACCACAGTGTAAACATCCACAAAAACCGCCGGCACCGCACGGATAAACCACCACAGGGATAATCTGTGCACGAATAATTGAGGCTATACTGTAAAGCGCTTATCACAACACCTTGTAGCGCCCGGAGTGGAACAGAGCGGAGCGCAGGGTGCGGAAAGTGGGTTTTGATAAACTCAACTACGTCAAGACTCGAATTCACTCTAAAAAATTATTTTCTTCAAAATACTGCTTAATTCAACGCGATTCAATTTTTTATTCAAATAACAGTCCGCATATGTAACAGCTGCATCAAAAACGTGATAAAATACGTGATTTTAAGTAAAATTTACAAAAAAAATTCAAAATGGGCGAGGCTTGAGGTTTAAATTTAGCTTATCATAAATACGTATTTCAAGTTTTGATTTTTTAATGCCTAAACGTGAAAATTTTTGAATTATCTTTATATTGGAATTTATACTGGAAAATAGTTATTAAAATGTATGTGTCGGGAGACGGATGAAAATCTTTGAAGGGCCGTAGTTTGGTGACCTCTGTTCTAGACCATTCTGTTACCTTATAATATTTAATTATTGTTTTTGTAGATCGGTACATGCTATTCAGAACAATAAAATCTGAGTTTTTTGCTTCTGTAACAAGTAATTTTAATTAGTACAACTAAAACATTTAATATTATTGCTATTCTTGATGTTTATGTTCCCAAAATTAAATTTAAACAAAATATAATGTAGTACCAAAATAAATATTATCTAGATGTGGAGTTAATGTAATTAATTATTAAGTTTAAAAAAAGTGCACTTTTTATTTTACATTACCAAGTGGTATAGCAGTAAAACTCATTATGAACATTTAAAATTTTGCACATATCAAGTTTAAAAATCTATTGCCAATTATTATTAACTGCGTTTATTTCTGTTTATGTTGTTAAAAAGATCTCAAATGAAAGGTAATAAGTGAGACTAATGCAAGTAATATTTAACTGGTAAGCCCTTTGTTGAAGGGCAGTTCCGTTATTTAACTACCATCCCGTGTTGGCATAATATGTATAGTACTGTTTTAAATAAACTCCAAAGCTAAGGCAATATATCGTGTGGAACACATTTCTGTACATCCGATTTTGAATGAACTGATAAGACCGGAAGTTGTGTTCATCCACTAGCACATGATTCAATGGACGGACGCTACGCGGAAGAACCTCATCCCCTCTTTGAGGTCAATGCAGATCGCTCCTCAATGAAATACACTGTCAGTATACATTTTGATCATGAACCGGAAGATATACCAAGTTATCATCCTTACTAAACCGTTGCGCGTAATCAAGATTTAGTAAATTCTGTATTTAATATTTAAATCTTAACTTGATCGCTGGTAAACATATTTTTTCGCAACTTTGTAAAATATGAAAAAGTTTTAAATAAAAAAAAAATTGGCTATATATTTATCAGTATAAATTTAATTAAAAACAAATTACATTTATCATGATTAGCGTGATAGAGGGCGTTATGACGGCGAATGCTCAACTTATGACCAAAATAAGCATTGTTTATCTTAAATTTTATACATTGTAACGTCAAATTAAATTTGTTTTCCCAATTTCAAAATATACCTAATAATAAAAGTAGATAAAACATTTCAAAAAATTTTATTAATTGAATTGAAACCACAAAGCCCACACATAATATGTTCTTTGCAAATATTGAAATTGCTTTTTGAAGACAAAAAGTTGGGAATTACTCAATACGATGATTTAATTGAAGTGCTTAAATATCATTTTACCAAGTATGATAACAAAGTTAATATAAAATGAACTACTTTGCACACTAATAATTAGAAGGATTAGATCTGCTACTGTCAATTTATTATTAATTTATCGTAATACCATGTGTTTATTTAAATAGAACACCGCCACGTTTCAACATTCAATACTGGTAACACTTTATTTACATCAACGAGATAGTAGAAATACAAATAACAGCTGGTGTACACGAAATGGCACAATCAGTAAATCCACAATTATGGTCTGAACTAAAGCAATATTTCCATCGATGACCTGCGGTGTATAAAAACCACTTCACTTCACAAAACCGCTTCATCAATTTTATAATAAAGCCACATCCAGAAACCATAATTTGAAACGATTCACCATTAAAATAATCTTCATGAATTTTTTACAAGCATTTAATCTTATAACAAGTAATCCACAAAAACCATTTTGCAAAATGCTCATTGAAATGTCAAAAAAATTTCAACCATCATTAGTAATTCAATTAAACCATAGCCATAATTAGAAATTTAAATAAAAGAACCTGCAGTTTGACTATTTCAATATTCGATGGAGATTGAAGTGGAATGTTCACTTTTTTAACAGTATTGGGGCCTAGTACTCAAAGCGAACGTTTAAACTTTTGCAAAGAGAATTTCTTAATTTCATTAGTTCTTCAATGCTCTCAGGAATTCTGAATAACTGGTTGAGTTGATATTATAGTTCCCTTAAGCATAAATCTTATCTAAACTACATCTTTGTCATAACGGAATATTATGAATATCAATTTCCAGCAACAGGTTCACTGTAAGTTTTTTGGTAATGTAAAACCTTTGTGCCAACACTTTATTGCCTGCCATTCATTACATCTCTAATCGTAATTATAAATAAAATATTGATATTGTGCCAGCAACTGATAACATTATTCTATTTGTTTCACTTTTATTTCTAAGATTGATTATTCCATTTCTAGACAACCCACTCATTTTCTGGTTAGGTCAAGAGTTTTTTATATAAGTCTTTTACTATTTAATGTCTGTTAATTACATAGTAGCAGTCTAAAGTCCGTCTACACCAAATTGTGCAGAAGTAGAATCACTCTTTTCAAATTTCGCCAGGAATCGAACCGCGAAACCTTTCTAAAATTAGTTTATACCTTATGTACAAAAATTAAAAAAATTATTGAAATAAAGTTTGCAATTTCAAATCTTTCTCTTTTATTAATTTTTTCTAAGTTTTTCAACAAATGCCAGTTGATTTGAATTTTAATTGATTGTTTGAAGTTATATTTGTATCTAATAAATAATTCTCTTTTACTTCAAGTTGTCATCTTAAATGTATAATAACTAAAAAAGTTTACTAATTTAAAGTTTAATAAGAACCTTACCTGTTCGAACATAAAAAGCTTTATTAATGAAAGGGCGTATTAAATATAATTACTTTGAAATAAATTTCGAAAGCAAGTTTTAAATAAGAAAATTTCGGTATTTTTATTCAATACCTAATTTCTGTTAAAACATAATATTTTAAATAATATTTTAACTGTGTTATAATCGTAAGCTGGAATACACAAACAAAATGAAAGTATTTAATAACCATACAGTTAAAACTGTAATTTCAATTAGAAAAATTTTTTTTTAAATAATCCACACAATATTTTTAATAAAAATATAATTAAGATATAGAGAGCTAGTAAATTGCATCATTCGTTTATCACCCAAGCCAAATTGAAAGAGAAAAAGCTTTTAAAGCATCTAAGTCAACCCCAATCGTTAAACTTGTACTATACGTAATCGATTGAATTCGTTAAAATTTGCTTTAGGTTATCCACCTTGCTGAACATTCCTAAATGAGAAAGGTGACTTTAGAAGAAAAATTTGATCTAAACTTTCTCATAACTTTCACAAGGTGAATATATTAAAAATTAATTATTACTTTTATTATTGAATAAAACTGTACCAGTGTGTTATTTATAACATTTCTTTTGAAAAGGTTGCCTGATCTTGTTTTAGGTATGCATAAAAAATTTTATCCTGAAGAATTTATGCCACAGATTAACTTCATGGAAAATAATGCTTTGATTGAAATGCCCTGACAGCATGCTTATGAATATATTACGAATTTGTGCTTCTTTTCGATTATTTTCTGTATCAAAAATTGACGTTAAAATATGTTGTTAATATTGTAGATTTATAATAAAATTTATTCCTTAAGGGTATAAATTTTCAGTTGAATGCAATAAGTTGATGTACAAACATTTGCTTTCTTAAAATCTGGGGGCGCTTCATGATCTGAACGCAGCTATTTCTGCAGTTAGATATTCCTTTTCGAATTGCAACTCACCGATGTGCTACTAAAAGATGATCTAAGATTTTTCAAAAGCTCTCGAAATAGCATTTATTTGAAAAATAAAAATAAACAAATATCGGTATAAGTGCACATTAGAAATAAAATATCGACACGGTGACAATAATCTTTTCAAGCTTTGAGTGAAAGCACATTTTTTCTTATATGAGCTTTTGCTAACTTTAAAAATAATAAATATTTTATTCATTTTATAGAATTATCCCAAGGCAAAAAATTTTTTAAAAATATATTTTACCAGGAAAAACAAAACAAATCAAAAGAAAATTAAAAGTAAAATACTGATAGATAAATACAATAACTTAAATTACAATATTGCTTTATTAGATTTATTAATTAAATGCCGAGACAATATTTGTTTACTTATAAGAAGTAATTTACTAAATTTTATTATTGTGCCATTTAAATTGAATAGAATCGGCGTTATTATTAATAATACTGATTTTGGAAAGCTTTTGAAATCGTCTTTAATTATTTCCACCATTGCTTAATTCTATTTTAAATCCTAAATTTCAAAGTGCTAAGAATATATTATCCAATAATTATTTGTTTTGTGTGTTGTATAAATTAATTAATTTATAAAATAATACAAAGACAACAAATTGTTTTTATCTACGATAAACTATTAATTTTAAAAATAAAGCACAGAGAAATATAAAAATATTTAATCAGTAAACTTAATACACTTACACGTAAACATAGTAATTGAAGCTATTTTGTAGTAAAAAATGATTTTCAGATTATGAAACATTATTTAAATTTTTTCTATTTTACTTTATTCAACAATGAAAGAAAATCGATACATTTTGATACTGCAGTATTATATTGACAGTTGACTGTTATATCTGAAATTGTTTTAACTGTCTAAAATATTCGACTCGCTCAATTTTAAAGTCATAAAGAATTCCTCAAGAACGACTCGATTGTAAAATTGTATTAAAATTTTTATTATTACATTTTTATTGTTAGCACTACTTAGCAACCTAGGGGTTAACTTTACGACTACGTTTTAATTTAACTTTTTGAAAGTGTGAATCAAATTAAACCAACGTTATAAATTTCTTTAACTGTTATAATACAAACTTCTCAACATCGGTTACTATCCCAGCAATAAAAAATAAATTAATTGCTATTTTAACAAAGTAATTTTTCTAGTAAAATCGCTGAAAATATCTGTTATGTATATAGGAATCTTTATTATAATATTATGGAAAATTGACTTTTTGCAGATGCACGTTTATTTTAAATTTACTTGGCCATTCTCCCCTTCCCCCTGCCACACTCGATTTTAAATTTAAAATCTAAAATATTTTAAATCGTTTAAACTTTGGAAATTTTTTTTACATGTTTTTAAACTATTTATATTAAACAATTTAGTACATCTTTTATGATCTGGAATTCACATTATTTCTTAATATGTATAGTATGTTTTACCAAAAAGTTTTTAATTTTTACAAGCTAAATGAAATTTTAGCAAACATCTTTTTTTATTTAATTGTTAAATTTTTCCAACTTACATTTTTATTTTAAACGCCGTTGTACAGCGTTTAATCGACTTGTAAAGTCTTCTCAGTTAAACATAGCCCTAAATGATTGAATATGGATTAAAATCCATTAAATTAAAAACTATATTGGAAAATTTAATCCATGGATTTTAATCCATATTCAATCACTTAGAGCTAAGTTTAACTGAGAAGACTTTAAAAGTCGAAACAACGCTATACAACGGTGTCTTAAACTAATTTTTTTTTAACTTTATGAACCAGCTCAACAAATTAATATTATACATAGTTTTGTTATATTGATTACATTAATGAAAATAAAATTGATAAATATGAGTTGATAAATGTAAGTTGATCAAAATAATATAACATTAACTCTCTTCACTACTTGACGATAGGTAGATGTTTTGTGGAAGCTTTTTTTTCAATCTTTGGTGTATTTTCTTTTGGCCCAAGGAGTAATGGTTGGCAGCAATGCATTGGTCTATTGTATTAAAACAGGTTTTAGTTAATTTTTTTATGTATTGGTCAATTGTTTCAATATCTAATTCTCTATGTTGTTGATTGTTTCTGACGGACCATGGCACGTCTACTGTGATCCTCAGTACCTTATTTTGAAGTCGTTGTAATTTTTGTTTGTTGGTTGTTGATGTTCTTCCCCCGACCTGGCAGGCGTATGTTAAGATAGGCCTAAAAGGAATTTGTATAGCAAAAGTGCATTGTCGATTTTTAATTTTGAGTTTCTGTTAATCAAAGGATACAACTGTGATAGTCGAGCGTTACATAATTGCAATTTTGTGTGTATATGCTTACTCCAAGTGAGACGAGTATCTAAATGCACTTCTAAATATCGGATTGTGTTCTTTGGATCATTTCATGCTACATTATAATTGTCTATTGTTATTGTAGTCGCTGCGCAGATTTTCCTCAAGGCAAAAATCTTGGCCTCACACTTGCTGTGATTAATATTAATTTTCCAATCCTGGAACCAGGATGACAACCTGCCGATCGAATTTTGCAGTTGCTAAATAGCTAAGGATAAGTCGCTGTTCTGTGAAATAACCGCAGTATCGTCTGCGAACATTGCAAGAATTAAGTCGATAGTTGTAATGCCAACTCCTGCACTAATGTTTTTGGCGTTCGAAAAGCTGTTACCAACTCTTACCGAAGACTTTCTGTTGGTAAGAAAAGTAATTTGTATACTAATCTTTTTGTCCACATTCTGTCAAAGGCTTGAACTATATCCATGAACATGATAGCAGTAAATTGTTTTTGTTCATATCCTTTTCAATGATTTCCGTGATACGCATAAGTTGATGAGTCGTTGAGTGAAAATCTTTAAAACCAATCTGGAAAAGGGGTATAATGCTTTTTTCTTCTGCGCATAATTTGAGTCTTGTTAAAATTTTTTAGAAGAAGTTGTTAAAAGACTAATTGGTCGATAGCACTCGATGCTGTTACTAAGTTTTCCATGTTTGTAAAATAGTAGAATATTAGCAATTTTCCAATAGTCAGAAAAATTAGCCAGTCTAAAGTATGTGTTAAAAAATGATAGTTAGAAAAGCTATTGCTTTCCTTGGAAGTTTTTTTAGCACCGTGTTGGGTATTTCATCGTGTCTTGGTGATTTCTTGTTTGGTAATTTTGAGATTAAATTTGCAATCTTGTTTGGAGATGTAGGTTCGAAGTTTCCTATTGGCTCTTGGATGAAACGACTTATTTCTTCGTTAATTATTTGGTGTTGCAAATCCCTCTCATCGTTGGCCGGAATAGAAAAAACCTTTTTCAGATAATTGGCAAAGACTTGGGATTTTTCTTCATCTGTGCGGTAGATATTATTTTTTCTAGTAATATTTAGTATGATTTGAGGTTGTTTCAGGATTCTTTTTGTAGTTTTCCACATTCCTGGGTTTGGGATCGTAGTTCTGTGATGTAGTGATGATGAATTCAGGAATGTTGTTTGTTCTATTAATTTTTGTTTATTTACCATTGAAAAATTGTGGGAGCAATTGTTAAATGTTCCATGTAGGGAGTAATGAGGTTAACAATAAAATCTATGATACTATGAACCCATGTTGTCTTGTATCCCTCTTGGTTTGCGGCATTGGCCTATCTTTCATGAACTAGAGTGCCCATCCCTTGAGCAGCTGTAGCATAAGTTTTATTACTCCCACCTACGTAATAATTGCTGTTGGTGAATCCTGCCGTGCTGTATTTCGCATCTATTCTTTGGGTGTTCTGTCAGATTTTTGGATTGTGAGAAGATTGATGATGAAAACAAATTACGGTAATTTTTAATTGAATCAATTAAATTGATAGTGGATTAAAGTGTAATCAATTAATATAAAATTTTTATAAAATACGTTTTTATCGTAATTTAATAATTTTTGCTGCTTTGCAAATTAAAATAAAAGTTTTAAAAATCTTTCAAAAATCATTTAATATTTTGTGCCTCCCCTTTTGCTTTTAACACCTCAGAAACTCGAGTTCCCATCGATAAAGTTATATTTTCTATTATTTCTTTAGAAATTTCTTCATACCATGCTGTCATATCATGGCCAGTTCTCAATTACATTTAAATCAGGAGAGTTTCCTGGCCATGGTAGTGAAATAATGCCCTCGGTATCATTAAATTTAGTTATCTGCAAAAACATATTTGTATAGTTGATACTGCTTAGCAAAAATTCAATACATGATAGTTTAAAAAACAATTTTAAATGATTCCTTACCCTTTTAGTTATCGGGCATGAGGCAGAATCGTTCTGAAAAATGCACTGCGATACTCTTAAAAGTACTCATTGATAAACGGCACCAAACAGGTTTTTAAAATTATTTCATAATTGACCGCCTTTAGAGTTCTTTCTACAAAAAGTAGTTTACCCATCCCATAAAAACAAAAACATCCCTAAATCGTTTGGGGGCCTGGTATTTTATTAGTCTTCTGCAGACGCGAATCACTATAGCGTTTATCAGCTTTTCGCTGTACATAATAAATTCCATTGGAACCCCATAAATTAAATTTACTTTCATCTTCTAAAAGATGATTTTTTCCAATCATTTTTAGTCTAATTTTGAGAGCTTTGGCCCATTCCAAACGACTTATTTTCTTTGATAATTTGGATTTTTTTGTCAGAATTTTTGCATAAAATCAAGATTTACAGCGCCGTCTTTGCGTGTTTTACCGCTAATTTTCACCCCAGTTGAAACTTACAGTTCTTTTCTAATATCTACTGCACTTTTAAGCCGATCTTTTTGACAAATTCGTTTCAGATGCCTGTTCTGCTTTTTTTGCAAGCCGTAGTAGTGCCCTGCTGAATTTTCTTTAATAAACGTGCAATAGATGATTGATTGCAATCAATTTTCACTGCAATTACACGTGTTGACATTCCACCGACAAAATACGATAATTTTGGTTAAATTTTTTTCTTTTAATTATAACCTTATTTAATTAAAAATAACGTTTATCTTTTAACATTTTTAACGATTTATCAAAATTTTTGATGATTGTGAAATAAGTCAAAATTGTAATTTTGGTTTTACCGAATGACCACACTGGTGGAACGCCTAGATACCTATTGTTTTTGCAATTTTACTTTTGCATTGTTTAAAGATGGCAATTTATCGGCAAGTAGATAATGTGTCAAAGGAAAAAATTGACACAACACAAAGGTTGTATGTAGAAGAAAAGGCATAGTAGATAGAACGTTGTGTAAATATTGCATTAGTATAAGGAACGAACGAAGCAAAACGAATAGTAGTAAAGTAAACATATCGAGTTGTAAATAAAGTTTGTTTGTAAATATAGTAAATTAATTTATGATTTAAATACTTTTTTACGCAACGAAAAAGTTGCGCGAAACAAGTAAAACACCAATTACCATTTCGGTTAAGTTAGAATACATTCTAGTACGAACCAGTTTATTTTCCTTTAATTTCATTTAGTTTTCTTATTTTCCCCAGTAATTTTTCCTTTTCGAAAAGGAACTTTCTTTAAGTTTATAAGAGTTTTGTTATTAACATTTTTTGTAAAAGCCTAGCGATCATTAATATTTTGAAAACTAAAGAAGTACAAACAAAAATACATAGCTAATGTAAAAACTAAGCATACGGCCTAGAATAAATTGGATCCAAAACATTCGAAATTTAAAATCAGCTAAACCTAATTGTCAGGAAACTTGGGATTTAGGTTATTTTGGATCAAAAATTTAAAGTGGGTAGGGAGGCTGATTACTTGTAGCTCCGTTAGCTAATTGCGGGTGTTTACCGAGACCGAGTTAAAAATCTCCGCGATTCAACCCAAAATGTTAGCTATGTAGCTTAACCAGTGATCATACCAAGACACTTCTATGGTTATTATTATTCAATTACATCATGATTGGATACATATAAACTGAATGTGGTTTAATAAGCTTGAGTATATTAAAATTAATCATTAATAATACAGTGACGAGCTTGTTAAGTTTATTAAATTTACATGTTCAAGTATCATTATTAACTGAAAATTTACACAAATATAAACAAATATTATATTTTGTCGATAAACTTATTCAAATTGAAAGCTATCAGTGTAAATATATATTAATGTCAATTAATAATGCTTCGTTTAAACTATGCAAATTCAATATTATAGCAGATGAGCACTATTTATAGTAAAAGTTTAATATTTTTAATTAAAGTTATGTTATATTTGACATATTAAATTAGCAAAATTAATGATGACGTTTTACAGTGATGTTGGTTAAATACTTCAATGTTGCGTAAAAGAATGAGTTATTGAATTGCTGAAAAAATAAAATTGTCAGTATCTTGGTTAATGGTTACTCTGCGAAGCCGCTATAAATCAAGACAACATTATATTAAAATACTTATGGGAAAGCCGGAAAAAGTTATTGTTGGGAAGTTAATTTGCAATTTATTTTCAAATTTAGGTAGTAATAAGGTGTTACTAATTTTAGCAAAAAGCCGTTTTTGGCATTTTATTTTTAAAGCATATAATTATTTAACGGAATATTAAATTATAGAATCGAGAATATTAAATTATTAAAATGAATTTGATTATTTAATGTAATACAGAAAACTGGATTAAAATAAATAAATGGAGTAACAATATTTAGTTTAGTAAATGTGACATTTGCCAAAAAAGTTTTGCATTGATACTTATAAAAACTTTGAAATAAAGTTGTTGTGAGGAAAAATTGGAAAATCATTTTCAGTTCAAATGTCAAAAAGTTTGAATTTCTGACATTAAAACTGTTATAAAAGAGATCACTAAACTTATTCAGGTATGAGATACTTTTGTTGTCAGCCTATGTTACCATAGACGCAAATTTCTTTATAACAACTTTTTTCTTTTAAAAATATACATAAATTATCAAATTAAACAAAATCTTTATTTTAAAAGGAAAAATTCTTACTTTATAATTATAGTCTACATAAAGTGGTACCTACTCAATAATTATGCAGTGGGGTTAGAATACCTTTGAAATTATAAATTAATATCATGAATGTGTAATTATTTAATCAATAAAGCTGTTGAACAATGATTAAAAACATTAAAAATAAGAATAAACTTTTTAAATACAATTTTTACAAAAGTTTTATTTACGAAGTATTTTAGAAAATTTCAATTTGAGGATTTAGCTTTTAGTTCTCTATTTGTTTTACGTAATTGGTTATTTTGTGTATTGAACTTAAAAGAATGACGCCCATTATGTAAAGTGATTTTTGTTAATATTGCAGTTCAGGGACTGTTTTAAATAGCAATTAGTTAAAATTGGACATTTCATCAAAATTAGTCATACATAAAGCCAATAAAGTACTTTAATCGATCAACCTGAAAAGGGTCAAGTTCTATTCGAGTGCATTTTAAGGTTAAAGAAAACTAAATAACTTTATAATGGTTTAATTTACAGTTTTTACATACAAACAAAAGTTGTAGTGCTTTATAGTGTATAGCTGCTTTTATTTAAAAATAAAATTTTAGAAATGAAACGGCATAAAGAAAAACTTTTAAATTTTAGCATTCTTGTGCTCAATCGATTTTTTAAGAAGGGTTTTAGTTTCAAAAGCTTTATTTCGCATTTTCTATAATACAAATTCTATCGAGTAATTAGCATGTACTTTTTTCACTTTTTTATAAACCTTTTTATTACATATAATCTTTTAGTTATTGTTATTTAAGTTTACTACAGAGGGCTTTCCGAGCGATGAGTATTACAAAGAAAAATGCTGAATAGTTAAAATTTTGAATAATTTAAAATTCAGATTTTTATAATAAGAAATCGTGCAAGTCAAATTTATTGGAAAAACAGTCGGGAAAATATTATATTTTCCATATTTAAATAGATTTATAAATATACCTATAGAGCAAGCCGAAGTAATGTCTCTTTATTAATCAAGATCAACTACTTCATTTACTTCTTCTACAAAATAAAAATTTTACAAAACGATCAATTTTCTTTTAAAACTAAATTAACGATAAAAGAATAAAGTGACCAAACTTAAATGTTTATAAATATAATTATTTTTCAAGCATTTTGTTTTTAGGAAACCCTACTGTTGGTAACATTTCGGTAGTCATCTAGGTTAGGTTTTTTTATTATAAAATTAAACCTAAATTACCTGAAGGGTACGAAGAATTTCACGTCAAACCGGAATCAATCGAGTTGAAATTATTGCGGAGACCAATGCCACAAACACCAGTTCGATTTATAGCGGTGTGTTGTGGTTAAGGTTCTTAGTTGTATGTCATATGCTTGAAACATAATCACGATTCAAACAAATTTATATACAACAAAAGGGGTTGAAATTTAGTTTTTCACCCAAGCGTTGCAATGAGTACCTATAAAAATTAAACTAAAATGTTAATGTGTTAAACAGTAATCCTGCCATTTATACGGTTTTTGATTTACAGATTAACATATTAGTATAGTACATTGGTATTGACATCTGAAGTACATAATTTACTCCAGGTATTTATTATATGGCATATAATAATCTTCAAGTCGAGAAACGTTCAGTTAAATAGAGTTGTAATGAAGTCGGATATTCTAATTTTACACTGATTATTTATAAAATATTAAAAAAATTGTTAGTTTTATTTAAAAAATATAACTCGAAATTTTCCTAATAACTGGAAAACGGGTAATGGATTAAAAAAATTTGAAACAAAACATCTTCGATGTTTTGATATTTTTCACCGTTTTCCAGTTCCAACTTTTATTTATTTAATACTGTTGTTTAAAGTCATTTGCTGGTATTCGTAGACGGTTCACAATCTATTTCAACAATTTATAAAAGCAATAAAAATAGCTTTTTGTTTTTCTAAGTGTACAGTATAGTTGCTAGTTCATGTCCTGCATCAAAATCTAACTTTTTAGATGTTATCAGCGATTCTACATGCTTGAATTACGACAAAGCTAAAACAGAAGATTTAATTCACTGCAGGTAACATTTACTACGTCATTACCGTGTTTACTTTGTCTGAAAACTCTAGTATAAAAGCTCCACAATCTATATTAAATCGATCTGATGTATTTTGCGTTTATTAAATAATCGAATAAAATCTACTGTGGTGCTAAAGCAATAAAAATTCGATAAAACCCCCATGCAGCGAAGTAAACAAATCTAGTCACCAAAATGTCTTCATCCTAGCCCGCGCCCTTCTTTAGACAAAAATTACAAACTTTTTATTGTTTAATAATAATTTAAAAGTTTGTGTATTTACTTGATTAAGGAAATTTAAAAAATTTGTTCTTAAATAACACAAAGTTATAAAATAGCTTTGCTGTGGGTAATTGATATAGTAGGTAAGCACGGTACACTTATATTAATCAATAACACAAATTCTCTATTATTTATACTTGTATATCGTATTGACACAATTATGAAAAACAAGTAAACTACTCGTATCTAAACAGCGGAAATAACTTAGTAAAAATAGAATTTTTAGTATTTATTTGTTATTTCATTTCTTTTCAGTAAAGGAAAAGTGATTTCGTTGGTTGTGTGTAAAGGCCACACTTAAGTGGGGATGAACTCATCAAACTGGATTACAAGTGTGTATAGTTTTTATTTACTTACTATAGATTTAATACAAGCAAGAACTATGGCCTAACGTAAAGATCGACCATAAAACAAATAATTGGGCAATAGAAGGAAATCGAACCTATAATGGCAGGGTTCAAAGCTACCGGTACTCCAAGTAGAGACATTGCTGAATAACTTGTTTTCCAGAAAATAATACAAATACACATTAACAGATATCAATTAAGAGAATATTGCCATATCGGGATTATTTAAAATATGTCTAGTAATATTAGTTAGCATTTAAGTTAAATAAGCTTAAAGACAGTGTTTATGTTCATCATTCATTAGTCAACATTTAGAGATGATTTATGTGATTATGAGATTTGCACACAAGTGTAACTTTTGATGGATATTTGATAAGTAATATTTAAAATATGATTGAAACATAAACGAGTAATTAAAATTAGATATTAACAAATTCGAGGTAGTTATTTTCGAAAAATTAGATATTTAGTTTGTTTCAAAAAACTTGCTACAATGAAATTTGACAACGTGTTTAATATGTGTAATGTAATTTAAACTAAGTAAATAATTTTAAAGGAAAACTAGACAAACTAACAAGCTAGTACATAAGTTATAATAATAATGTACGAGATGTTAAGCGTGGAAAATTGCATTACGATCATAAGGCGCTGCTGGCTGCTTGTTATTTTACATTTCCAGAAAAATATTTACGACTTTAATTGGAAATAAATTATATACATTAGAAATTTCTAACGTTCACAGGTTAAAATCATAGTGCCATCAGTTTTTCATATAATCTCGTTCATAAATGGTTCTAAGGATTGTCTAAATAAATCCGTCATCTCGTTCATAGGTGACGGATAGCTTTCTAACGGCAGCACACCGAGTACAGTTTAATATCAACTCCATCTGACAACTAAAAACAATCTTTCGTTCAAAAATGATTCCAACTGTAAATACATCATTTTAATGCTAAACTCAGTTGGAAAAATAAATTAGAATTTTTTCCGAATCTACTGTATACAGCTAATTTAGAGTAGAATGAGACTCCTGACAAATACATTATTCGTAGGAGCTCAACATGTATGCATATAATGAACTTTGCTTAAAAATTTTAACACAAAAATTATTAAAAATCTGTCCTATTTCAAAATTAAGCCAAACTGTGTCGATGTTTTTTTCGGGCTTATCTAAGAAATGTCGACAAGTCCTTTATTTAGAACTATAATTTCAGCGTTGTAATTCAAACTCCAATCACATCAATGCTTCTTCTTCTTATTCTCTTATAAGATCTGTTGATCTTACTAAAAATCTAAGTTGTAAAGTAAAAAAATAGAAATTATTTTTGGTGGCGCCCAACTTGGGACCTAAATAATGTACTAGACACAAATTGCAGTGAGAAAGTAAGTTCTAAGGATGCCTGAAATAAAAATATATTTAAAATAAA